>NW_004624733.1:32964342-32982183 GCF_000247695.1 Heterocephalus glaber | reverse complement strand
CAGTGGGTCCAGGTGGTTGAGTATCAGAGTGTTCCATCTTATTTCCCTTTGGGGTTGCTGTAGGTGATCTGGAAGTCTGGTTTTGAGACTTATTTATGTGTTTTCTCATTTCACCTGGTGGGGGGAGGGTTGTTGGCACCTGCACGGATTACCTCCTCTGAGGCGGGAGAGGTGGGACAGGGGCCAGGAGCAGTGGTAGGGATGGTGGCCCAAAAGCCCTTTCCTCTGGGCTGGGAGCAGCGAGAGGGATGGTGGCCAGGATGCCCCTTCCCCTGGACCAGGAGTAGTTTGACAGCGGCTCAGAAGTGCCTACCTCTGGGCCAGGAGTGGCGGGAGTCAGTACCGTGGTCTGGTGGTCCGGTGTCCTCTGAGTCTTTGTAGTGTGGAACCATGTGGCTGTACCCACAGGCCTTCTTATAAGCAGAGTTTTCAAATGATTACATTTGGAACCCTGTTTTAAAATTTCTCAGCACATTTTAATTTTATTTTCTGTTAATCCACACAAAAGCAGATAATGATATTCTCATTGAAAAAAGAGGAAACTGAGACTTTGAGAACCAAAGTAACTTGCCCCAGATCACAGAGCTCAGAAGAGAAGAAACCAGACTTAGCCCAGCTTCCTAGAAAGCAACCTCTTTTTAAAACTGACTTCAAAAATAGACATCCTCTGTGCTGTGAACTCAGGCTCATCCCCACTAATTAGACCTACAAGACTAGATAATATTTCTTTGCTGAAAATAGCTTGACTGCTCATTTCCTTATTTTGGAAGAGTTTCTCAGAAAAACCTTCGATTATCAAATTGACGAAGGGCAGGATGTAGGCATTGCTGTAGTTCTGAGCAAGGGACATTTTTTTTCCTGAACTGGTTAGATGACAGGCACTTTGAACCACAGAGATTAAAGTTAAAATATTTGAACTTACAGCAAATATAAAGTTAGGCTAACAGCACCTCTTTTCTGGTTGAGAGAGAAGAAATGATCTCTGTGATCTCTTTGTGATGCCCTCGTTCATAGCTGCAGACACAGGTGCTTAGGGTGCTAAATTTGCCAGATGTCATCTTTCTATTAAGTGAAGGAAAAGGGATTTGAACCAGGAAGATCCCACAGCTGTGGCTTATCCGTGTGCTTTACCACCATCCCAAAACACTGCTAATGGTTTCCAGGGTGAACCAGGTTAAGGAAACAGGTCACCGTGAGCTAAGCAGGGGAACAAAGGTTGACCCACCTTGAAATCCCCACTCATCCCTGATTTGGTGGGCTTCTGCCAGTCCCCATCACTTTGTCCTTCAGTCTTCTTGTTTCTACAATCAGAATATCAATTCCCTTATCACGGGAATAGTATCATTGTAGACATTACAGGATAGAAAGTGTGAAAGTTTTTGGATAGTTGTGAAGGTTTTCATATCAGTTATTATTTCTTTAGTTGCATGTGTTTTGAGATAAAAAGGTCTTGTATCAGGGCTGGGGATTTAGCCCAGTGGTTCTGCCACCTGCCTCGCAAGCTCAAGGATCTGAGTTTGATCCCTGGTACCCCCCCCCCCGCAAAAAAAGTCTTGTATCAGGACACAAAGCTGAGGATTCCAGGAGCTGGTCCATCATCATGTGTAGCTTGTTAAAAAACTCAGTGTCAACAGACATCAGGTTCTTTCTGTGCCACCTTTCTTTCCTTTTCCTTTATGTGAACCCCTTTCTCAAAAGTGCCCCCTTGTGGTTACAAGATGACTGTAGCTCTCTCTGAATGTCAAATGCCTAAGGAAAGAGAAGAGATTGGGTACTTACAAAGGAAAAAGGTTTCTCGAGCTCACAGTTTAGGAGGCTAAAGTGCTTTAGCATAGTGCTTTTTCTGGCAAGAGCCCCATGGGTACATCATCTTATAGCTAATAGCATCACCATGGCAGCAGTGTGTGAGAAGGAAATATCACATGGCAACAAGGAAGCCATCATGAAGAGGAGATAACCTCCCACAAGTCCCTGCTCTTAAAGGTCCCCTGCCACTCAGCATGACCACCTTGAGTACCAAGACTCCAGCACATGGAACATTGGGGCACAACCTCAAGCCATATGTAGACCATAGCTTTGCAGTTCACAGAATCTAGTTTTACTGCTTATGATTGGTCTCATTGGAGTAACATCCCCAGCTATAACTAATCCCTGCTACCAGGAGCTGGCAAATTTCACTGGCGAGCCCCAGGCAACATGTCACTTTGCAGCTAAGGATGGGACTGCTACCATTAGAACCCCTTGGAAAGGCTGTGTGAAAGATGTGGGTCACTCAGTGGCTAATACCAAAAGATAGGCAATGATGCAGGTAAGAAAGATTCAGTGGCGTCTTTGTCATGCTATGTATGTATTGTCTTATTAAATAACGAAGATCTGAAAAGTGCAGTATGTTCCACAACTTTGCTGAAATGGAACAGGTGCAAAAGAGATACACTTTTCCCAAAACAGAGTTGAGTGGGATGAGACAGCTCCTCCTAGATGCACACTTACTATATTTGCAGAGGGGACAGACTGAGAAGGGTGGGTCTTCCTCCCTCTCCCGTGTCATGTGGGGCTTTATTTTTCACCCCTTGTCATATTGGCCCACTTAGGAAAGGGTAACTATATAAGGTAATTGCAAAGACAGTATTTAATTAGTTCTGCTTTCAAATCAAGGTATCTGCTGCAGACTTGGCCAGTGATGCTGATGGACATTAATGAATGAAAGCGTGTGATTAAAACATCTGTCATTGTCAAGCAGGGTCGATTTCAGGGTGAGGATTGGCTCATGCTGGGAAACAAGATGATGGCCACAGAGAGCCAAATTAGCTAAACTTAGTGTTTCCGTAATCATTAGGTTGACAGTGATTGGTCACAAACGCGCACCGATGAGCAGTAATGAAGTTGCTACCAGATCGGTTCAGCGTAGGTTTTTCAGGGTAATTAGCTAGACAAAAATGTTAATTTAATCAAAGAAACACGTATTCATTAAAGGTGTATAGGAGAGCTGGAGGAGAAAATTGGCTCAGTCATTGAGGAGGTAAAATTATAGCTGCCAAGTAAGGCATCTCAGCTCCACAAAATCTTTCCCCAATTTATAGTCTCTGAGGAAACAGTCGAGTTACATCCAAGCATGCCGTGTGGTCTTTTTCTTTCAGATCTGATTATTGTAAAGCGGGGAGAAAGATCATCTATGGAGCACTGTGGAATAAAAGCAAATGCTTATCGCATCCCCAGAGGATTAATTAATTCCTCTGGAAATGTTATTTTATTTGGATTCATGGACTGTTAGAATAGGAGTAGTTCTTAGGGATCATCTAGTTCATGCCACTCTATTTATAAGAAGAAAATTACGTACAGAGAGGCTGTGTCATTTGCTGAAGGCCACACAGCTTAGCACATTGTGATTTGCACCTGAAATTTAAAAAGAAAGACTCCTTGTGTAGTCAGTGGAGTGTAACTTGTGAGTTAAATCACCGCAGAGGGATTTCACCTTTTGTTGCTGTGCTGAGGACATCCTCGAACGTTTTATACAGAGACATTATCTCAAAAGACAAGCTAGTTGTGCTTGTAATTGTGAGGAAAATGAAAAATCTATACAATGGAAAAATACAAGTAGACTGTTTATTTCTTGGCATGAGATACGTATGAGACCGGGTCCTTTCATTGATCAGCTCTGCTGTGCCAAGGACTAAAATTATTTTACTCTTTCATTGATTCCACCAATACTTTTGAATAGAGGTTGGGCTGGGTGCATTGTCCAATTTAGGCCTTTGAATAATTCTTTCTGGATTGAATAGAGAGGAAATTTTCATCTCCCAGTGATGGCCCAAGCTTCTTTCCATCCAGAATGCCATTTTTTCCTTATCTTGAGGGGAGGAAATTCTGCTTGTCTTTCAGGGCTTGATTTGAATATTCTTGTCTCTGGGTAGCTTTCCCTGGCTCACAGACCAAGTGGGGGGTCACTTCACTGTGACTTCCACTACCATAAGTCTACATTTTTCATGGCAGCTGTAGTGCAAATTTAAAAGCCTGTAAGCAGAAGTATGTACCTTTAGTCCCAGATGCTCAGAAGGCTGAGGCAGGAAGATTGCTTGAGCCCAGGAGATCCGGCCCAGCCTACGTAACATGGCAAAACCTCATTTCTTTAAAAACAAAAACCAAAAAAACTAGCCTGCTTGATTACCTACCTCTCCCCCTGGATGTTAGTTTCTTGAAGAATGGTCCAGGCACCACTCACACTAAAATTGCTTGAGTTTTTCATTAAAATTTCAAACTGGGACTGGGGATTTAGCTCAGTGGTGCTGCCGCCTGCCTTACAAGCGCAAGGTCCAGAGTTCGATCTCCGCTACCAAGGAAAAATAAAAAATTCTAACTGTTTGTCTATGCTCCCCATTTCATCACAGGAGAAGTGATACAAAGGGAGTGTTAGTAAGTTTCTTAGGGGATTGGTACATATCATATGTTACAACACTTTGCTCTCAGCTAACAGAGGGAGGCACAGGCTCACGGTATGTTTTGTTGGAGCGAATGAAAGCATGAATAAATCAATATTGATCCTTTCAAAATCAGCCATTGAATTCTGTGGTGGGAACCTTCCCGGTGAATTTGACTTTGCTGGAGGATCCTGATTCTTACGTCTGATGCTGTAGAAGGTTAGGAGTAGTAAAATTTTGGAAGTGGAAAGGGACTTTGAAGGTCCTCTCTTCCACTCCTGCGGATGGGTTGAGCAGATCTCAGATGCAGAGACTTGCCTGGGGTCACAGGCAGGAACCTGGAGCCTGGCTCAGAACCTGGTTCCTGTGTGACTCTACCGCCTTTCCCATGCACAGCTCTCCCAGGGTGGCTGCCTCTCCTCCAAGAAGGCACGAAGCCTTCCCTTCTGTGGTACACTCAAGAAAATGTACAGACTTTCTGTTTTTAAAGAAATCACTTCATTAATTGATGCATAAATCCACGTACTTATGGAGTAGGATGTAATTGATACTTGTAAACAATGTGTAATAGTCAAGGGTAGTTACTGTTTCCAGTTTCTTAAACATTTATCACTTCTTTGTTCTGAGAGTACTCAAATTCTTCTAGTTCTTCATCAAATATATTCTTATAAATGGGTCAAAACAGATCAAAATTTTGGTAGTTCCCATGTAACTAATATCCACCCCTAGCTCCTGCATTATAACTAAGCATTCAGCCAAATCTAAAATATAGAGAAGTTTTTATCAGAATGTCAGGATGCTGATTATTTCACGTTGTAAAAATCAATGAGGAAGTACAGCCTCGTGAAGTTGGAGCATCTTGTGGCTCTCGCTATCATTAAGTTCAAATCCATGGTGTCCAATATTTTATTCATTCCCCCTCATTAATTACATCTTGGGCTATGCCAAATACCAAACATTTTCTTCTGAAAAATATTTGAAAGAAATAGCCATTCATCCTAAAGAGTAATATTCATGGAATAACAGGTTGTATGTAACAGTTTTTTTCTAATACTTATTTTAAAATACTCTTTTAACTGACATCCTTGAATCATGTAAATTATTTCATATGTAACCAACAACATGTGCATCATGCTTTGAGGAACAATTTCCTGATTATTTTGGTTGGATTCAGTCATCTCATTCTACCCCAAAGAGGTAACTTCTCACGTTTTTGAAAGAAACATTTTTATGGTCTAATTTAAATGAAAATAAAGATGCCATCTCAGAGTCTTCTTAATTTCTCTGAAGTACTGTCTATGGCAAAGCAAGGTTGACAATTCTCCATTTTGATACCATGCCCAGAGATATTCGGTCATTTTTAGAGACTGACAGATGGCACAAGGGTAGTTATGGTAGAAATTAAAGTTTTTGGAATGTTTGGCAAATTTTACAGCCTATAAAGGCAGTTTCCGTCCTGTGATTAAACAATGCAAACAGTGTTGCATTAGAATTTAAATTTTACATCATTTAAAAAAAACACAGTCCAATAAGAGGTGGAAATGACTGATAACTTATGAGTCACAATTTGACTCCTGTTTGTTTAAATCTTGGCCAGCAAAGGAGATGGCAAAGAAGCGATGAGAAGCTTGGAAGCCTAAAAAAAAGAAAATAAAGAGGAGACAGCTAACATTCTTTAGGAGGAGGAAGAAAAGATAGATGTATTTTTAAACTTCTGGAAATGATCACCAAGTTCAAATTTTGGCATCACCACTTTAGACCAGTTGCAAGGGACTGTTTGAGTGAGCATTCTAATTGTTTCCACCTGTAAATTTTCTAGATTTGAGGCGAAGAAGCGCTGAGAATCCTGGAAACCTAAAAAAGATTACATTTAGAGGAACTGAAAGGTTTTGCATAAACGTACCACCTAGAGGACACATTGGCAGGCTAGTTTAGCAACCCTGATCTATTGAGAGTTGATGGATCTTCAGGAGGCCTTTGGATTGGGAGAACATATTTGTTAGATTTGGAGACGGTAAGAAATCAAGCATTTTTGGAAAACCATAAATGAGTTAATGTAGTGTTCAGGGCAAGCTGTGAATTGGCCTCTCAAAGGAGGTTTGTAGTAATAACCTGCTGTAAAAATTACCACTTCCTCTCCAGCAGTTTTCACCATATGCTCATGCTCTGAGAGCTGGCATTTGCCGGCAGCCACTGTAGCTCAAGGACCTATTATTCTGTGCAGTGGACTTTGGCTCCATTTTCTATGTGCTTTCAGGTGGGCAGTTTGCAACCAGAGCAGGAAGGCCGGGATAAGTGAAGATGGAAGGATCTTTTTCAAAAGGTAGTTTTCCTGCACAGCAGCAAGAAGCATATAGCTACAAAGAGGTGTTTATATTCCTAAATGATAGGAAGCAAACTACTCCAACTCCCACCTCTCCCTGGAAGCCTTCTTTAGCTCCGCCAGTTTATGCTGTTTTCCCATTTATAAAACTGTGGAGTGCCTGTGGTCCCCACTCCAGTAGTTAGCAATTAGTCATTTTCTACCATTCCTTTTCTTTTCTCCTTTCCTTCCTCACAGAAAACCCGAACCTAGTGTGTCCAATTTTCTACATTTTAAAGTCTTTTCTACCTTGTATAGCACTTAGTGTGTAACTCGGACAGGCAGGTGAGTAAGAACAGTAGCTGCAGTTGTAATTCTGGTAATAACAGTCCTATCAATTTAACATGGATTGAGTGTATGTGAGGTGGCAGACGCTGGGAAAGCTTTACAGGAAATAAGTCTTTGAAGTCAGGAGAGAGTTCCTGTTATTTCCTTCATTGGGCATTTGGAAGCAAGCAATGTTAGAACCTCACTGAAATTGAGAGAGAGTACTGTGCTCGTGCCCAAGCCATCTGTCTACAAATCCTCCCTCTTCACCATGAGGCTCTTTCCTTAGGTAGTGAAGAATAAGGACTCACAGCTAACCTTTAGAAGATGTCAGACTGCAGCAGGGACTATTTCAGGTACTGTGAGGGACAGAGTCCCACCCCACACAGGAGTCCAGTGGAGGAAGTGCCCTTTCCAACACCCTTCTCCGTGTAAGGAAACTGAGGCACAGAGAGTTCATCATTGTGTGACACTGTGCTTCAGGACATACTTGAAATTTATCTGGGGATAAATATTATTGATTTAAAGATTCTTCCTTGGGCTAACTTATTTCTCAAGAGAGAAGAATTCTGGTTTTCTTTATCTAGCATCGTGTTTCTCTGTCTTTTTTATTTATTTTTTATTATTATTCTCCTATAGTGCCTTTTAAAAAATGTTTTTGTATAATCACTCCCTACCATGAAATGTTAATATCACACATATGGGTGAGTCATTGTCTGTGCCCATTTCTTTATCAGTACAAGTTGCAGTGCATAGTGATTACATCCATCGTGGGGAGTCGGTACAGGTATATAACACAGCTAATTCTGTTCCCCGCCTCTCTCTCTGCCTCTCTCTCTGTCTCTCTCTGTCTCTCTCTGTCTCTCTCTGTCTCTCTCTCTGCCTCTCTCTGCCTCTCTCTGCCTCTCTCTGCCTCTCTCTGCCTCTCTCTGTCTCTCTCTGTCTCTCTCTCTCTGCATCTCTCTCTCTGTCTCTCTCTGTCTCTTTCTCTTTGTTTCCTGCTATCTTTTATTTTGCTTTCTAACTTATATTTTTTAATTTCTCTTAAAAGAGAAACCATGTACTATCTAAGCTCATGTGTCTGACTTGTTTCACTTTATGATCTTGAGGTGCGCTCATTTTCCTACAGATGACTCAAGTTTACCCTTCCATGTGGCTGTATCACCGTGTGCTCTTCAAAATCGATGTGCAGTGAAGTCCTGATGAAAGTGAGAGCACATTGTGCTGGATGCTCCACTTAATCCAAGAGTCCTTTATGTTTCTGTCTTATTAAATGCAATACTTTGCCTGGTTGTATCAGATTGTTGGGGAGGGCGGTGATATTCACAGGATTTGCCTTCTGGTCTTTCCCTCTACCATTTAAGTCCCAGAACTCGTGGGAGATCCAGCCTAGAAGTCAGTGCAGTTGTTTCTAATTGAGGTGAAATGTACATCACATGAAAGTAACCATTTTACAGTAAGCAAGGTAGTGGCATTTACTGTATTCACAATGTTCTGCAAATGCATTTGCTAATTCCCTGACACCTTCATCACCCCAGAAAGAACCCCCACAACCATTAAGCGGTCATTCCCATTCTTCCCTCACTCCCTCCCACCTCTGGAAACCACCAATCTGTGTCTCTCTCTATGGATATACCCATTCTGAAACCTTCATATAGATGGAATCATACCATTTGCTCTTCTGTGTCTAGTTTCTTTCTTTAACTTACCATACTGTTTGATTCCTCAATCCTGAATCCCTTCTTATGTCTCATTAATATAACTTTGGTTTAGGTCACATTTTCTTCATCTACCTATTGGTTGATGGAGTTTGGGTTCTTCTCACTTAAAAGACTGGTGTGAATAATGCTGCTATAATCATTTGTGTACAAATGCCTGTGTGGGCTGATGCTTTTAATTGTCTGGGGTGTTGAGTGGAATTGATCCATCATAGGTAACTCTAGGTTTATTGTGTTGAGGAACTGCCACACTGTTTTCTGTTGTAGTTGTACTATTTTGCATTCACACTGGCCTCATAAAAGGGTTCCAGTTTCTCCACATCCCACATAGCACTTTCATCTTTTTTATTATTGCCTTTACAGCAAGTATGAAGTGCTACCTCCTTTTGGTTTTGATTTGTGTTTTCTTAATGAATAATAGTTTGAGAATATTTTCACAAACTTCTTAGCCATTTCCTGTATCTTCTTTGGAGAAATGTCTATTCAAATACTTTTCTCCTTTTCGCAAAAATTGGTTTGTCTTTTTATTAGGGTGTAATTCTTATATATTCTGAGTACTAAACCCATATCAGATATAGAAGTAGGAAATATTTGCCTCATTCTGTGAGTCAGTTTTACATTTTCTTGATGGTATCTTTTGAATCACAATAGCTTTTAATTTGGATGAAATGTAATTCCCCGAACACTTTGTTCCTCTTAGTTCCTCTTAGTTTTGTGGTTTTGGTGTCTTATTCAAGCTGTACTGCATTTTAATGGGATTCTGGAGCTGCTCATCATATAACTTAAGGAATTAAAACTCATGTTGTGCCTTCAGGCCTAGTTGGATGTTGGGTTGAGGCCCATTTTGGTGGGAGTGGCATTGGAGCAAACTTTGTTGTCACAGATTAACACATCATGAACTGCCTACCCTGGGGACATAAAAGACACACCTCCAAGAGTGTAGCATGCACAGTTTTGGAGACAGATAAACCCAAGTTTATTCACCCATTCCGTGATTGTTGCATGTCTTTGAGCAAGTACATGAACATCTTGTAGTTTTCTTCTGTGAAGGGAAGATGTTGATACCTCCTTTGTAAGGACATCTCCTAAGTAGATTAATATGGCACACAGTACCTAGTACATGCTTGACAAATGTTAGCATTGTCACCTATATTATTAAAAATTATTACTTTATTAATCAGCACAAATGGTACAGAACTAAATATGAATAATCATTCCCATATTCAGTGGTTCTGCATTGTCTCTGCAAAAGTTCATCTCTTTTACAGTGACTAATTGAAAGATGACTGCACAGATAAAACTCCTGTATTTTTCAATCAAAATGTGCCACTGCCGTGTGGCTCTGTCAATGTATGTCTTTGTGTGTTTTATGATTAGAGACCCATTAGTCACCTGAAGACATCCAGGGACAGTGTGACCTGAGACGTGTGTGGGATCCAACCAAGGCAGTTTCTTTACCTCAGCTCTCTACCCTTGATTATTAGGTTATCGTTTGACCTGGGGCGTCACTTCACGTACTCCCCCAGTACTGCCAGTAGACAAATTGCTCACAGACATCAGTGGTGGAAATAGCTGATTTAGATGGATAGAATGACCCTGAGATTGCACACTATCATAAGAGCACTTTCCTAGCTGTGAAATTGACACCTGGCTCATGTTGGGAGGGAACTGGCTGAGGTTTAAGGGTATTAAACTCCTAAATCCAGCAGTCTGCTTTGGCCTCAAATACTATTACACTTTCTTAGGGACAGGAAATAATCAGGAGGAAAAAAATATATATATATTTATCCGGAATATGGCAGCAGAGTTTGGTTTTTTTTCCCTAGGCAGCGAAGTGATTGCCTATAATTATTCTAAGAAATTGTATAAGGTGAGCATGATGGTACATGTCTATAATTTCATAATTCTGGGAGGTTGAAGCAGGAGGATTTCAAGTTCAAGCTCAGCATGGACAACTTGGCAATTTAGCAAGAACCTGTCTCAAAATAAATAATAGGAAAAAAAATAAAGCTGAAGATGTAGCTCAGTGTGAAGACTCTGGGTTCAGTCCTCAGGATAGATAGATAGAAAGATAGGTAGAATGAACATTATTTTTCTTTAGTCTCTGACCTGGTGAAATATATTCTGATCAATTAGTTATGTTGATCAGTTATGGCACAGTTGACACAGGAGAAGTCTGAAGACATTGCTCACCCATGGAGTCTGGCTAAAGAGAAGACAAAGAGCATTGAGGTTGAATTAGTTTACACACCTGTTCACTTCCTATATCCCCAGAAGCCAATTTCCTCAATTGTACATTGAAAACACTGGAACAAAAACGTTCATTTGTGGTTGTTCCCTCATTTCATTTTTTAAAGGTGATACACAGGTGTTGTAGGATAAAACTCACAGGTATAAACATGTGTTTCAGTGTGCTGTATACATGCAGTTTTATAGCCTTTTCCTTTATCTTTTTGTTGTATTATGAACAGAGTTCTTAATAAGTTTCCAAGTTATCTTTGAAACTATCATTTCTATTCTTGCCTGATAATTTTCCCTTTCTTGGCTATTCATCCAGGCAAAAGGCCTTTGTCTTCTATTAGAAATGCATTTAACTTTATTCATTGAGTTAGTAAGTATGGTTTGACCGGTCATCTTTTAGCAGGTACCATGAAAGGTACAGGGATAATATAAAGAATAAGACAGAAAATGTCCCCATCCTTATAAGATGTATGATCCTATAAAGGGAGAAACAGGTAGTAAAGAAGAAAACAATAAAATGATCTTAAATTGTGGTTGACTTTCTTGAAGGAAATGATACAGCACAAGAAGGAATAGGCCCGTTTTTTTTTTCCTAAGAAAGGATGTGTATTTTAATGCCTGGAACATTTTCTACCTTCTTGTGAACTATTTCTTTGTAATGTAAACTATCAATTCAAAAGCTAGTAATAATTCCACAGACCCTTTGCAGAATGCACAGCTAAACTCTTGTTGGAAATTGTTTTCCCAACATGAATTAGCCACTGCGCGGTATGCTTCTGCACTGTTTGCACTCTGCGAATTATTAGGCTGAGTCTCTGTCTCTGCTGTCTGGGACTGTCTTTGAAGTTAGATTGGCCTAATTACAGACTGACCTCATGATCATCTATTGAAGTTTTGTTTATAGGTTCATGGTTTATTGCTAGCTGGGTCACAGCTGATTGGGTGTAAATAACACTCAAGTGACATGTGAAGATTCCAGGATCTAGAGAGGGGATGTTTAGGACCTGCTCCAGGCTCTGATATTAATTTGCTATGTGTCTTTGAGAGAGTCACTAGATTTCTCTGGGATTTTCAGTTCTTTTCCTGTAAAAATTAGGAGATTACTGGGTGTGAAGTGGTTTTTGAATATAATCACATGTGCCGTGGGGATATTGGGTCAGTGCCCAGTGGGACAAGATACACAGGTGATTAAGGCTGTCATGGGCAAGGGAAAGGGGAAGGTGTGGCATACTTGACTTGCATTTGATGACCCCAAATTAGATAATCTTGCTACCTCCTCACCTCACTGTGAAAATCTGATACTGTTATAAGAATCCAAATTAATTGAGATTTTCTACATTCTGAAGACCCAACAGAACAAAAAAAGATAACTGCTGATTTTGGACATTCCTCAAGGTTTTCAAGATTTTTTTTGTCTGTCTGTCTGTGTCTGTCTGCCTATCTGGCTCTCTCTCTCTCTCTTTTTTATATCTTTGCTTTTCCTTCCAGCTGTCAACTAATCCCCATGAGAGGAATGACTGTAACTCCAGGCTTTGTATAACTCCTCAAGAACCTAAGAACACTGCTCAGAAAGTAACAGTGCTGTCCTTTGGGACAGACAAGCTGCCTCTCCTGAAGGCTGGGCTTAGAAGCTGGTTAGGTTTCCAGCTGTGTTCTGACTCTGGGGGCAGTTTGCACTTTCAAAGCTGGGCCTCCAGCAATGGTAGGTGAAGTCCCACAGCTGGCTGGATGTGCTTTAAGTCTTGCTGCCTTTTGAGGATGGTGCGCTTGAAAAGGTTATCAGTCCTAAACATAGGAACCTCTTTGTGCCTCTCCTACCTTTGCCCACACTCCCTCCTTCAGCCCTTCCTTCTACCCAAACAAATGCGTCTCTAGGAGGAGGAACTACATCCTCTTCTTCAATTATTATAAATTGCTTTTCCTTTCTGTAGAGCTTGCAGTTAATTTTATTATAGGATATAATGGATGAAGGACATTCAGCACAAAAATGTATCTATCCACTGTAATTACATCAACATCTTTTAGCTTAAAAAAGTGTTAGAGAAAGAACTCATTTCACATCTATAATCAAGAATGCTCCATGTGTTTTTACAAGAGGATAATAAAGACATAAATGGGATAGATGGGTCTAAGTAGTCTTACAGATGGTGGTTGCATATTAAAGATTAAATTGCTGTCTATAAATAAAACCACTTTTACAGTAACTAGGTTACTGCTTTATCTTAATTTAGGTGTAATTGAGAGCATTAGCATTCTTCTTAATAGCCCAATGAATGTTTCTGCAGACTGTAAACAGGGCTCGTGGAAGGCTAACTGATGATAACTTCCTTTGCCCCTGAGAACCCCTAACTTAAGGGGGTTTAAGTTACCCCTTTAAAAAGCTGCCTGTTTTCCAGTCCTTCCCTGTGGCAACTCTGAACCAGAAGAATTTGACAGACCTTATGCACTGATGCATTTTTTTTTTGTGGTCCTGGGAATTCAACCCAGGGCCTTTACACCTAGTTACATCCTCAGCCCTTCTTAAACTTTGAGATAGGATCTCACTGGATTGCCCGTGCTGGGCTCAAACTTGGGCTCAAACTTGGGCTCCGCTTGCCTCAGCTTCCCAAAGTGCTGAGATTGCAGGCTTGTGTTGCCACAGCTGGGAGATGTGTTTTTCTCTCCAACACTGGCATTTCCTTTCTTATTCTTTTAATGAACATTGTTATATTTGACCAGAAGTACAGCTCTATAGAGCTTGATCTTCCTAGGAAAATGAGAACCATAAAGTCAAGATGCTTATAAAATAGGAATCTGTTTTGAAATATATTCAATTGACTTGAAGATGAAGATAGTGTAAGACATAAAATTCACCTTTGGATGGGAAGGGAGAAGTAAAAATAAACTTCCTACTGTTGTTGTGTTGTTACTTCCCTCGGTCGTCCCATGCCTGTGGTGAAAAACATGGCCAGGTATCATGATTATGTGTCTCAGGAGCTGAACTGCATGGGTTTAGGTCTTTCCTGTAGTGCTTACAGCATCTATGACCTTAGGCAAGTCACAAAACCTCTCTGTGCTTTGGTTTCCTGCTGGGCAAACTGGCATGATAATAACACTTGTCACACTTGCTGTACAGACTCAACAAGATTACCCATGTAAAATCACATGTAAAAAGCCTGACATATACATAACTTGATAACATCTCATGTGAACACACACTGTCATGTGATCTTCAGAGAGTTTTATTTATTCCTGTGCCAATTTGGGGGGAGTGTTGTGTGCCACGCAAGGTGTTAGCTGCTAGGGAGGGAAATGTGTAAAAACACAGCTTCCAATCTCTAGGATCCTCTATAAAAATATAATTTCCCCCCCCAAAACAGGTGTCCTTTTCACTCTAGTCCAGTATCCTCAGTGGTTGGCAAATGGTCCTGAAAAGATCCCTGCTTGAATAGACAAAATGGGTCAGCCAAGGTCTTGACTCTACCCCAGGGGATAGAGGCGTAGATGTTTACCTCAGAGCAAAACTGAATTGATTTTGTCAAAAGAAGAATAGGTGCTAGCCAGAAAAAAAAAAAAAGTGTTCTCTACAGACATGGAAAAAGTGAAGTATATTTGAGAGCATTTAGAAAACAAAAGGAGAAGGTGTTGTAAGACAAAGTGAGTCACAAAGGTAGTTGCAATGGGATGGGAGGGTCAGAGAGACTTCTTGTTGACCTTGAGGTCCCATAAGGTGAGAGTAATGAAGAGAATTGGGATGGTGGGATTATTGGAAGGAGAAGGAAAAGCCCAGATGGTCAGTCAGCTTCAGGATTGTACAGGAAAACAAACCTTATTCATAAAGTCTCTTTTGTTTTCTACATTTGCAGTGTATTTTGTAATTTCCCCCACCAGACTTACTCTCCTAATTAAATTTATCCTAGGCAAACATTCAAATCCAGAGCCTGTAGGAAAAAGGGAACCAGATGGCCAGAGTTTTACCTCCCTCCCCTGGCCTTGAGAACTGGTTCCAGGAAAAAGCTGGCTAGGTAGGAATCACTGTTGTGCAAATTAGCCCTTGGTAGAATTCCTGGGATGGAATGATTTTATGGGGATGAGATCATACAGAAAAGAAGATGAATCCCAGGCCTCTCACACTAGAGCACAGCCATGGCATCATGGAATTTGAGAGGTGCAAGAGATCTAGGAGCCCTCTACTTTTGTTCCTTTTAGTTTGGAAACCAAGGCCCTGATACTTTAAGAAAATTTTCCCGAGATTGCACATCAGATAGTGTTCAAACCTAGAGCTTTACTCCAGGTCTCCCCAGACAATGACAGAGACGAACTCCATTCACAAGAACACTTGGAGTGCTCAGAACACTGGAAGGGTGCTAAGTGGAAACAAGACTCTCAAGGTGGGTAAAGTAGCATTTTTAAAAGTTCGCAGAGGATCACAGAGTTTTATATGAAGTCCTGTAGAATTACACAGATAAATACTTTAGTGGGGTGAACTTAAACTGGTACTCAGAATCAAAGCAGCTTATTTCCCTGTATAGACAGGACTGTACAAAATGGCCAATATCTGGACACTTTGGACATAGAAAAATGAAAATTTCTGTATCATTCAGTCTAATGTAATACAGTATACAGATGAGTGATTGTTTGATATCCTGAGAACACAGCACTATGAGCAGAAATAATTCACACTTTCTGAATCCCCTACCCAAATTTTCTAGTGCAGTGTGGTCATGTTGTCTTAATCAAAATTCATCTTTCTCCTATAAACTTGACATGGCTCGTGGATTATTAATACTCCAATGGGAAGTGCGAATGCTTAAAAGTCTGATAATATTTAAAAATTTTTGAAAATGTAATAATCACTGTTACTGAGTATTAACCACATACTGGGTACCATGTTACATGCTTGAATCTTATGTTTAATTCTTGTTACTCGCCTATCTAGTGTAAACACCATTATTATTTCTACATTATAGGACCAGAAAATGAGGTGAATGAAATTAGACAGTTTTACACAAGGTCAAACCAGTTAGCAAACCCAGGTCTGTCTGAGTCTGGGCCTGTACTTTGGATGTTTGGTCTGCTCTACCTTTGCAGAATCAATCCATCCTCTGAACTCAAGTCATTCTTGCTCTATTTCAAGTCCCCAGTGACTGAGCTCAGCTCTCCCTGAGGCACCACTAACGTGGCATTTCCAGCTGGTCGGAGGTTTGTTCTCAGTTGCACCCCACGATCCCCCTCAATCCGCTGTCCCACTGTGTGCATTGATTAAACCTTTGCTGCATTTACGCAGAACTTCAGTTTCTCTGTGACTTCAGGCGGGAGTTTGCACAAGTTAAGCGAGATATCAGTTTCATTACAGCATTCTGTTGCGGATGAATTATATCCATCTATCAATCAGAGCATGACAATGGAAGGTGGCTCTGTAATTTCCTTATTAGTGTGATCTCTGGCCCAGCACTGAACAGCAGCGAATTCTCCGTGGGATTCCTATGGCAATCCCTTCTTTGCACAGGGTGAAGCAGCTCAAGCTGGAAGGATATGCTTGAAAGAGCCTCATTCCTGCATTTGCATAAACTTAGAGTTTTAGCAGTTGCCACAGCTCTCTGTAGTCATATACTTGGAAAGTACAGAAAACTTCCTCCACAAGAACGCTTAAACACGCGGGAAGGCTTCAGGTCCTTAGTTTACATTTCGGTAAGGATGCTATCACATCACCCAGAGAATCTGTGCTGTCTCCGCGGTCAAGCCCTCACTTCCAGCACTCCGTGCTTCAACAGATCCGTTCCATAGGACTGAGGAGGTTTTACTCCCAAACTGCATCAATGCAATAGGTCTCTTTACTTCCCTTCAATTTCAGATTTATCTTCATTCACCAAATTTCTTTGTTGTACTCAAGAGCATGGATTTTATGGGCAGAGCTAACTCGGGATCTCCTCCCGACCAAGTCTCTAGTTAAAATAGTATAGTGCTTGAGAGACCACTATGCTGGGAACTGAATGAATGAGTCAAGGAAAGAACTGTGAAGAGACTTAGACCACGAAGGTCCGCCAGCAATAGAGAAGTAGCACCATCAGGAAAATAAAAAATAAAAATTTTCAACTGCAGAATTTCCCTGGAGCTGGTCTTATAATCAGCTGTGTGTGCCAGGTTGGGGTTGTTTGGACTTTTAAGGTAGATGGCTATATTTGTTTGAGGTTCTGAAAGCCTAAAACTGCATCCTCTCCAGATGGGAAGGAGAATGGGAATATCTGGGAACCTACTTTCCAAGAGTGCCCTCTGCTCCCTGCCTCTCATACCCTGGCAACAGCTCAGTGAGCCCTGTCCCAGTTGCTATGATATTTCAATTCTGTTCCATCTTACGCCCCTCAGTAAGCTTCAGTGTGCTATGCTTTGGATCACCCATTTTTCCCAGAGATTGGATTTACCAACTTCCTGGCAGGTTGCTCGGTAAGATTGTCTACTTTTCATTTGTGCAGCATCCATGGGAAGCCAGGTGCGGAGGTGTTTAAGACCTGTCCCAGTTTGCACTCAGCCCTGTGCCTGCTGGAGGAAGACTTGATTCTGTAGGCAGGAATTGGGTCCAGGAAGAGAGTTCTAAGAGGCATATTAAAAAGTCATCCAAAACTCAGTCTTCATTTTTCTGGCAAAAGTAAATAAATCTGAATACGGATCGTATGCAGGAAGCTGAGACATTTACTGGGAGATCATTTGGGTTGAGTTCTCTTGGAAGATTGAGATTTCTTTAAAAAAAAAAAAACTATTTGAAGTATTTTCTCTTTTTTTAAATTAAATTATTTTATTGGTACATTGTAGGTATACCAACACAATTACATTTCTCATTGGGAATTGTACCTTTACATAA
>NW_004624733.1:32918941-32959242 GCF_000247695.1 Heterocephalus glaber | reverse complement strand
TTTTTTCCAGATCCCCTTTTGTTGCCAGTCCAGTGGGTCCAGGTGGTTGAGTATCAGAGTGTTCCATATTATTTCCCTTTGGGGTTGCTGTAGGTGATCTGGAAGTCTGGTTTTGAGACTTGTTTACGTGTTTTCTCATTTCAACTGGGGCAGGGCCTGTTAGCGCCTGCATGGATTACCTCCTCTGAGGTGGGAGAGGTGGGACGGGCCAGGAGCAGCGGTAGAGATGGTGACCCAAAAGCCCTTTCCTCCGGGCTGGGAGCAGCAGGGGGGATGGTGGCCAGGAAGCCCCTTCCTCTGGACCAGGAGCAGTGGGATGGTGGCTCAGAAGCCCCTACCTCTGGGCTGGGAGCGGTGGGAGGGACGGTGGCCTGGAAGCCCCTTCCTCTGGGCCAGGAGCAGTGGGACAGAAGGTGGCTCAAAAGCCCTTTCCTCTGGGCTGGGAGCAGCTGGAGGGATGGTGACTGGGAAGCCCCTACCTCTGGGCCAGGAGCAGCGGGACTCAGTACTTTGGTCTGGTGTCCTCTGCGTGTTTGTAGTGTGGAACCAGGTGGCTGCCTGTCTGCAGCGGGGTGATTCAGCATCTTCTGCATGACTCAGGACCTCGGTAGGGTGTGCACAGACCTGCCTGTCTGCAGCGGGCTGATTGGGTGTCTTCTGTGTGACTCAGGATCTCGGTAGGGTGTGCACAGACCTGCCTGTCTGCAGCGGGCTGATTCCCCATGTTCTGTGTGACTCAGGACCTCGGTAGGGCGTGGGCAGACCTGCCTGTCTGCAGTGGGGTGGTTTGGCGTCTTCTGCATGACCATTGTCTCATTATTTGAGGGAGGGTGTCTAATAAAGCAGTGGCAGTCACTTTAAAATTATGTCATGTGAAATTCCTTTTTAATTAAATTTTAAGTTGAATGTTTTTTAGTTTTTATTTTGATGAGTGCATGTTTGCAGTACATGATTCCATTCATTGTGGGGATTTGGTACATGCACCTAACACATCTTAATTCTTTTTGCATCCCCTACCCTTCCCTTTTTCCCCCTATTAAAACTGATGAAAAAGAGGAAAGCTGAAATCCATGTTAAAGGCAAATTGGGGGGTGTGTATGTTTGTGTGTGTGTGTGTGTGTGTGTGTGTGTGTGTGTGTGTTTGTTTCTGTAATGGAGGGGACTTCCTTTTCATACTGTTAGGGTAATATAGATACCTTGTGAAACAATTCTGAAAAAAATATAAGCAAAGTATAAAGCAATAAAATTTGCTCGGAATCCTACCATTACTGAAATAAGCCTTATATTTCCTGTCTTTCTAGAGATGCACAGGTTGTTGTAATCTTTTTCCCCCTTCTTTCATCTCCTCTGTTCCTTCTCTTCCTCTCTTCCTCCCTCCCTCATCACTCTTCCTTCCCTTTCTTCTCTCCTTTGTTTTTCTTCCTTTCTTGTCATCATACTATTTTCCAATAGCCTTTATCCACTAAAAATGACAGGTTTGATGAGTAGATCAGTTTAATGCTGTAAACAAGTGGGTCAGGGCTCAGTGAGGCATTTGACAAAACCTCATGACAAACACATGGACAATATAGAAAAATATGGTATGGATGGCAGGACAATTAGGTGTGCTCACAGCTGGCTGAAAAGTTGTACCCAAAGGGCCTTAATTAATGCATGGATATCAATTGTCAAGGGAATTCCCAGATGGGTTTGTAAGAGTATGTTTAGCAGCTATATGTCCAGGTCTTACCCAGCCCCTGCCTTGTCAGGGCATGATACTGTACGTGCTGGTCTGCCTGCTCCAGATACCCAAACCTAGCAGCAGATTTCAATCAAAGTCTATTAGGTAGTGATGGAGCAACCTTCTAACAATGGAATCATAAAAGTAGAGAGTCGACTTGAAATTGCAGTGGGCACAGAGAAATCTCTCCTCCAGCTCTAATTTGCTACCACATTTGGAGGGATTTTTATAACTAAAGATTTTACCAGAAAGACAAAAGTTCTGAAAGATTAGCTGAATCCTTACTCCAAGAACTGTTAAGTTTGCTATGGAGTAGAAGATCATGAATGACTGCATGGCCCACAGCAGTTATTGTCACTCTTCTATCCACTCTGAGAAGTCAAAGACATTTTTAGGAAATGGCTAAGAGGGTTGTGTCTACCTAGGTCCTCAGCAGATAATGAAGCTGTTGACCTTTCTGTTGAGCGTTCTTTCTGTACCAGGTAGTACTCAAGCTTTGCAATGACTTATCTCAGCCTCCCAACAATTCTCTAATACAGATGTCCAGGAGTCAGCACCATTTCACATTTGCAAATGAAAACAGTGGTACAGAGAGGCACCACTCGCCTGCCGGAGCTCTCACAATCAGCACAGGGCATGGCAAAGGTTTGAAACCTGGTAATCTGTCCCTGGAACCTGTGTTAGTCACAACGTAAAGTTACAATATCTACTCTTCAGCTCCCGAGTCAGCCCTATCCATTGTTCTTCACCTATATTCCTGACACCCAATTCACAGGCTTGTCACATTAGGGAAAGCTGACAGAGTCCTGGGAGTTCCCTCTTCAACTATGATTTTAAAACATAGGAATTAGAAATTATTTTAAATAAATTCTGGATGCCACAAAATTAAATTTCCTCCATGAATGACACAATCATGATTCAAACTGACACTGACTTATCAGGGTGAATGCTCATATCCACAAGAAAAAAAGTAATATTGGGAAATGTGAAATTGTTTATTAGTGCCATTTCCTAGATAGTTGTTCAAGAAGGGAGTAAAGGAGACCATCATGAATTAATATCAATTCACGTGAAAAAGACTAGAGATAGAGTGACTTTACCCCAAGTTTTCTGTGAACCAACTCCGTCGTAGGCTACACTGAGTAAGTAAATAGTTTTACTTAATGGCTATAAACATTCACCTTTCTCTTCTCTTATTATTTGATTCAGCTTTGAATTTTGCATTCTAAAATGTGTCTCAGGGAAGACAAGTAGAATAATGTGATTTTAGGCTGCATTGCTATATTTATTCACAGAAGAGTAGTGAACACTTCACCGTCTCCAGTGTTCAATTAAAGGCTGGAAAGTTGTGTATTGCGGATGTTATAAAAGGAAAGGTTAACGTTTACAGTTGTTATATTCATGTTACTCCCAAACTGGAAACCATACAAATATACATCAACAAATGAGTAGATAACCCAGACCTCACTCACGGGTAAGGTGTTGCTCTCCAGGGTAATATTTAGCACTCTCTGCAGACATTGTTGCTTGTTAGAGTGGGGAAGGTGCATGGTATAGGCATCCAATAGAGACCAAAGATGTTGCTCAACACCCCATGGTGCACAAAAAAACAAAGGATTTTTTTTTGTGCAAATGGCAGTGGAATCAAGATTGAGAAACAGACTTAAACATTGTGAAACATCCATACAATGGAATTGATCAGCAATAAAGTGAAATAATTTGCTGATATATGCAACACCAGGGATGACTCACAATCATTACACTATGTGAAGAAACTGGACACAAGAGTGCATAAGGCAGAATTTCATTTGCAAAACATTCTAGAACATGAAAGCTAATCTATAGTGACAGAAAGAAAATCAGTGGTTGCCTGGGGCCAAAGGTGATAGAAGAGAATGGACTGCAGAGGGTTATGAACAATCTTTTGGGGATAGAAATATTCTGTGTCTTGATTGTGGTTTTGATTTCTCAGGAATATATAACTGCCAACACTCATTCCATTGCATACTTTAAAAAAGATGCACATGACTGTATATAAGTCATGACTCCAAAGCTATTTAAAAATAAAATTAGAAGAGACTGCATGCAATATTCTTTCTTTTTCTTCCCAATTCCAATATTCCGGTATCTTATTTTTTAGGTCCACTGTGGTATTGATCTAGTGCACGTGCAGGAAGTCTATATAAAAGCATTTTGTGCCTATACATGCCCAATCATGAGATAGAACATAATAAAGAAGGAAGGCTTAATGAACAAAGTTACAGAATTCTGATGAAAAAGTGTAAGATGTAAAAAAATCTAAATGGTACACTAGAGCTGAGGAAGAGCCTCCAAGAGAGGCTGAACTTGAATGGGGCCCTTCTCCCCAAGGTTAAGTTCAGACTCTTGGAGAAGGAAAGTGTGACTTAGGTCACCAGATAGCAAAGATTTCTGTCTGTCCAAACATGGTGAGCAACGGGCACTGGTCAAACAGCAAGTTGTCCTCTGAAATGCAGAAGGGGCTCAGCCAATGAGCAAAGAGTGGTGTGAATATGGAAAGAGAGAAGTTCTTGGGTCCAAATGCCCCATACAGGGATTTACCATGTTGAGGGAGTAATTGCATGGGGCTAGGAGTGGGAGCCCTCCTGGCTTCCGGAGAGCCATGTAGGGGCTTGAAAGGGGAATCCAGGTTCTGACACGCCAGGAGAGCTGGAGTTGGTGATGTGCCTGTCAAGAACGTGCTGACAGGTGATTGTCAGGCCAGGCAGAGGCTGCAGTGTTTCTGTGAGACTATGTGGGCTGGACCTGGGCCTGGGTGAGAACCCTTCTGTGAGTCCTCCACCCACATTGCCATGCTGTCCTCTGTGCAGCAAGCGGAAACAGTCAAGGAGCTCCTTCCTCCTGCTTCATCCCTCCAAGAAAAGAAAAGATTTAAAACAATTCTTTCCAGTATTCAAAAGCATGTATTGAAGAGTAACTTTAGAGTTGAAAGGGCATAAATTAATACCTTGCATATCTATTAGATTTAAATCGTGCCCCTCATAAAGATATGCCCAAGTCTTAATTCACAGTATCTAGAATGTGAGTTTGTTTGGAAATAGGATCTTTGCAGGTATAAACATGTTAAGATGAGTTCATGAGGGAAGGGACCCTAATCCAATGGGACTGGTTTCATTATGAGGAGAAAAACAACACTATGTGAAGTCAGAGACACGTGGGAAGAAGGTAATGTGACACGCCAGAGTCAGAGATTGGGCTAGTGTTAACTACGGGACAGAAGCTAGGAAGGAGAAGGGAAGGATTTCAGTCTCGGTGTCGGAGGCGTGTCCCTTGCTGGCACCTTGGATCAGATTTCTAGCCTCCAAAACAGAGAGAATCAGTTTGTGTTCTTTTGAGCTACCCAGTTTGTTTTGTGTTATAGATGTCCTGGGGAACAAATACAGATTTTGGTACCTGGAAGCGTGTATGTGTGTGGGTGATGCTATTACAAGAAATATGACAATATAGAAGTCCCTTTGGAATTGTGTAACAGGAAGAGCCTGGTAGAAAAAGCCAATTATCTTCACAAGATTGTTAGGAGAGATATTGACATTAAGAAGGAAGGTGGAGCACTTCAGAGAAAGCGTCTGCCATCATGGAGAATACACATGTTGTCCCAAGTATCCATTGTTAATATGTAAACATTAATGGGACTTCTGGAGAAGCCTTAAGCATAAGTAAGAAACGTTATTGGACAACCGAGCTAAGTGTCAGAAAGCTTAGCTGAATTATGTCTGCTGCTTAGGTAAAGTAAAACTCCTAAACTGCGACTTTGGCTATTTATGAAAAGAGATTTTCAAGCAAAGTTTAGAAGGTGAAGCCTGGTTTCTCATTGCTGTTCATAGTAAAGTTTGAAAGGAATGACATAAGTGAGAAATAAAGTGTTAAGACCAAAAAAAGGCCTGGAGTAGAGGCAAAGAAGGTATCTCGTCTTCAGGTTTCAAAGGTATCAGGATCTTGTGGACACCTTGATTTCTGGTCTCCTTCACCTTGACTTCCAGCCTCCACAGCTGTGAGACAATGTTTGTCATTTTTTGTTTGTTTGTTTGTTTGTTTTTGGTACTGGGGATCGAATTCAGGTCCTTCCGCTTGCAAGGCAGGTGGCGTAACCACTGAGCTAAATCCCCAGCCCCAGTGTCTGTCATTTTAAATCACCCAGTTTGTAGATACTTAGTGCTGGCAGCACCAGGAAACTAATACATTTGGGAAATTTCACTCTTTGATTCAAAATTTAAATTAAAACATATTTAGTAATTATATTTGCTTTGGTGGTTAGGAAGTAGGAAAATCTTCCTTTTTATGTTTGAAAAAAAATTACATTAATCCAAAAATAATTTGGTCTGAGTGAACAGGTCATATTGAATTTTTGCCTAAGAAAATATTTTCAGTTTCTACATTTCAGCCTTGTTTAGTTATCTGTATTTTACTGGAAAACAGACCAAAAGCACTTTTATTATGCTAACTTCCTCATTTGCTTCCCCTTGTGTGAAAATGCCTCTCTCTTATTTTCCATTCAGAAGCTCAGTTTCTTCAAAAGAGTAAGATTTCTGCATTTGATACCTTATTTTTCTTTTATAATGTCAGTATTGCTGAAAATAGCCTTTTTTGAAACTTGCTTTTTTTCAAGTTGGTCACTCTTGATTTTGTAGCATGAAAAGCTGATTTGACAATTACTGATTGAATATGCAATAGTAATTGATAAGAATTTAAATTTGTTGTACAATTTTTACAGCTTACAATGGTTAGGTATTTAAACCAGAAATCACCTGAATGAAAAGCACAAAACAGTAAAGGTTTAATACAGCCATCTAAAATATATCTAATGCCACATTCCTGACAGGTAGGCTTCAGATATTTCAGAGTATTCCCCGAGATTGCAAATTTTTACCAGTGTTTGGGCTAATTTTAAGGAAAACACAAAAGCAAAATAAAATTCTCTCTATTGTGATGTTTTTCTTTTCCACAAACCCTCTGCCCGTTGGTGCCTGAGACCGCAGCACCCAGAATTACGTCAGAAAACTCAAACTCTGAACCCTTTTTCTGTGCCTTTCTCAGGGATGGGAAAATGTGAACGTCCTTCAGGCCCGACTTCATAGTTGGTGAGGAGTGGTCCCCACCTGGAAGCCAGGGGACCATCAAAGCCCTGTGGCCTTGTTTGCTCCTCCAGGATTTGTGGCACAAGTGATGCAGTTAGAGACCTAGCGTCTAGTCTGCTGTCTCACACAGTCCAGCGGAGTGAGTTTTGGCACCTTAATATCTCCAAGTCTCAAATTTTTTATGTAAAAATGTAAACAATATTATTTTATATAGATGTTCTAAAATGGGATAATTTAAGGGTAAACATAGTTACCTTTAAAGAGTTTAGTCTTCATCTTCACCTGCAAAATAGAAACAATTGTGATTTACCTTTGAATGTATTATTTAGCATGTGAGAATCTTGTAAAACGCTTACACAAGTGACTAGCACATGGTGGGTTTCCAGTAGATTTTTTTTTTTTTTGCTTAAATTCAATCCTTTTATTGGTACATTTTAGGCATACAATACGTTCACATTTATCATTGGGATCTTGTACCTGTACATGATGTATCTTGGTTCTTATTTTTTCCCCATTACCTGTGCTCCCTTCACCCCCTCCATCCTTCCCTATTTACAAAGACTTTATTTCCATTTTGTCCTTTTCTCATCATTTTTCCTTTCCCTTCTTTCCTTTCCCCTTCCCCTACCACTTCCCCTTGGAAACAGCCCAAGTGCCCATCTACTGGAAACAGTAGATTTTGATTTCTTCCTTTCCCTCAAACTTTAAAACTCCTTAGAAAGATGTCAATTTTAGCAGGGGGTGATTAGAAGTTGAAGATCATTGTTGTTGTTCTTTTAAGTCATTTAATCTTAATTATTAAGCATAAAATCCCTTTCAGAATATATTGGGATTTCTTATTTTTTATTCCACAGATGCCATAGCATATGAGTTGGGTCAATGCTTCATTGAATGCCAAAATCAGGAAAAAAAGTAGTATCAGTTAAATGCAAGCACTCAGGATCAAATGCTCCTTTTTACCCCTTTCACTTTCCCTACTGTCTTTCTCTTCTCCCTTTCTCCTGTCCTCTATCTTGTAAGTACAAAACTATGTGTAGTCTGTATGGCTAATACTATTCTGAGTGCTGGAATGTTGAGACATAAGATAGACACTCGTCCTATGTTGTAGCAGAAAACCTACAGTCTCAGCGGACGGTTCCTAGTCTATTTTTATCCTAATATATTAAAGGAGTGCTTCTTCAAATTGGGTGTGCCTGAGGATAAGTTAGAGCATTTCTTAACAAACACACACACAGTCTGTTCATTTAGGTGAAAATTAGGAATATGCCAGCTGTTCCCGTTTGTGTCTGTGTTCTTGGAGGAATTTTGTTTTTCTGGGCTTCAGAAACTCTAGCTTAGGGGCCACATATTACACAGGGAGAAACTACAATGCCTTTCTCTCTCTTCCATGACTTTTTCCATCAGGGTCTTGTGTTCTAAAGAATTCTCAGAAGTATTGACTAGCTCTTTGATAAGTGTTTGGCAATTTAAAAATTCGAAAATTCAAGTAATACATTTAACATAAATTAGAAAAGGCCAATCAACATCGAGACTTACCTTTTTTTTTTTTTTTTTTTAAATGTCAGGAGATTTTTAAGAATTAACTAACATGATCCTGAAAGTTCTAAGTTCAGTTGAATAGCATGTGTTTACTTGCATCTGTTTCCCCCTGGAGGTTAGCTAGAGTATACTTTCTATATTCTCTTGAGATTTAAATTCAAGCAAGAGATAAATATTGACCAGAAGATTCCCAGCTCATTTACAAGGAAATCTTTTTTAGACATCCCCCCTCACCTGGACTATTGAAATGTGCTTCTTTGTTGCATATGGCACCGTTACAATGAAACCAAAGGCACCAGGAATGGATTGATACCATCAATAAAGTCTCTTGTTTGGCGGAGGTCTTTCTTTTCAAACCTCAGCTGAAGGTCAATTAGAACAATGATGGAGGGCAGTTAATTTCCTGTTTATGAATACAGACTAGGAAATGTATTGATTGCTGCATTTCAAGGAGGGAGACACTGCCCTCAACCCGGGGCAGTCTAGGATGATGCAATTTATAAGGCCAGAGAATACAGTGCTGCTGCATACATCAAGTGAACGATGATTTACTGGACTGAGACTACATTAGGTCTATGAGTTTGAAATATATAAAATATAATGCTTGGCTTTTAAGATCTTAAATTTTTAGGCATCAAATCAAGATCTAGAAATAATAAAAGATTTAGAAATCATTATCATAATTGTGTATATGCTAAATGCATTTGGAGTTCAAAATCAGAAAGATCCATTGGATAACAGACATTGCAGCAAGATCCATAAAGGAAATAGGATTTGACCAGTCTGACCTTGGGAAAGGTCAGAAGGAGAGTCCCAGATGCCATAAACAGATCAAAGGTGATGTTTCCCACATGAAAGTCTTAACAATGTATGCGTTGCCCATATTTTAGAATAAGAGAGTCCATGAATGAATGAATGAATGAATGCTGTTCTGGGATTTGTTATCTCTGAGCCCATTAATTCCATATCCTGAACTAACAAAGCTAAAAGATTGGCTCACTCTAAAACTCCAGATTTGCAACCTAAGACATGTCATTACAGCAGTCCCTGGCGTGCTATACAGAATGTTAAAGAGAGTTAAGGGAGACTTTTAGGCAAAAGAGTTTTGAAAACTCTGGAATAAAGTTAAACAGACTACACTTCAAAGCTTCTTGGAACCTTGCTCAGATGGCTGTGCTTTTTCATTTTCTAACATGAAAAAAAAAAGTACATAGCATTTCCCAAAGTCATTTGGCCACAGAAAGAAATTAATAATGAGTGCATTTGCAGGTAGATACATAGATACATTTTTCAAAGCATTTCATAAGGAAAATGTTTCCAGGGCATAGTTTGGGAAGTGCTCACAAAAACAATTTTCTTCTGCTAAGCTTTTATTGACTCTGTGAGAACCTTTCACTGTGAGCTTTCACCAATACCCACACTTTTCCTTTCATATGACAAATCTTCCTTTTATAGTATCAATTTTAAGAAGCCCATGAAAATATCGGAAGAAAGAAAAGGGCGTGGTGGTACACGCCTAAGATCCCAGCACTCGAGAGGTTGAGGTAGGAGGATCACTGAGTTTGAAGCCACCCTGGGCTACATAGAGAGTTCAAGGATAACCTGAACAACTTAGTGAGACCCTGTCTCAAAAAAAAAAAAAAATCAGAAGATGTGGCATAAGAAATGTGTTGCATTCTAAAAACATATATTGTTAATGGTTAAAATACATATAATAAAATTGTTTGATATGTTCTTTCCTATCTAGTTAACAAATGTCAAAATAAACATCTAGTTGGGCTAGGAGTTTCTGTAACAGGTACCATTAGGGTTAGGGTTTTAATCTAAAGAAATGAGAAAATTTATTATGAAAGGAGACTCAATTTAATGTGACAATTGGCTAAATTTTTTTAAATTGTATATTAAAAACAGCTATAATGAAATAACTTTTCTTAGAAAAAAAATCCTATAAATTATCTTCATGTGTACAGGGTCGTTGGGAAATCCATCCTTGTTGTGGGTTTTCATTCATTCTACCCTGACTCTTTACTATCTCACAAATATAGACTCTATTCCAGCATTAATTTTTACAGTCTCATTTCAGATTCTTAAATCTCAGATCACTGTATTCTAACATATTCCTACAGTGGTAAGTCTTCGGGGTTCACTTAAGAAGGAGGGAGACATGGAGTGGAATCGAATTTGTTCGACTTTCTTCTCCTGAAGATATCATTTGTGATGAACCAAATGAATGAGTATTTCCTTTCTCCTTGGGTAAATCAATTCATTGTTGTCCTTAGTGCTCTGTGATAAATCCAGAAAGTATGAGCCCTGAGACCTTCCTTGAGACCTTGAACCTCCACCTATATTCTTCTGTTAAGCAGTGTAGATTTGGGCCATAGGCAGAATTATGGCTGAAGGAAAAAAAATGTGAAAAACTGTTTATAAAAAAACATGAAATTTTTTATTCTCAAGTTCCATTATGTAATGTTTGACACAAAGGGCAAGGAAAAGTAGGGCAGAAGGAAGCGATGAGAAGGGAAGAATGAAGTCTGTGTCCTTCCCCCGTTCACATGTGACCTTGGCTTTTGTAGCCCCATGGAAAAGGAATCTGCAGATAAATGCAAATAGAAATAAGAATTAATTCTGAAATTTTATGTTTTAATGTTTCTAGGAACCAAGCTCCTGACTTTAAGGGACAATTTAAGAAAATTTCTAAGTTAACTTAGACTTGTATGTAAATATTATTTATCTTCATGTTATCTTCTGACTTATGATACATGACTGCTACTAACGGTACTCTACTGAAATTCATACTGTATAACTTTAAAGGAAACCAAAGGAAATTTAAAAAATTTATCCAGCCTTATTTTGCAGTGGAGGAAATCAAGACACAAAGGAAATTATTTAAGTTCACTAATTTGGAGAGGGCAGATAAAATTTTGATCTCCTTAGTTCTAGAAAAGAGATAACTAAGTGTGTTAAAATTATACCTAAATGAAAATTAAATGGACTTCCTCTGTAGTAGAGATAATGAGGAAAGTGTTTGCTTATGAGTAAAACACAAAGGTTTAGAATATGGACCTTTTTGGCAGTAACATTCCCAAAGGAAATAGCTCTATAATGTAATTTTATGGGCTATGCGTTTATGTGGAATTGTGAAGAATAGACAATTATGATTAATGAATTCTGATTAGTTATATTCTGATTCATCAAAAGTTTGCTATTGAGAAAATCTCACCGCAAAATAAGGTCATCTCTCTCTCCTTAAAAACTCTCCCCTCTGCTTAGAAAGATTGTAATGATACTTTGGAAGAAAGACACTAGCCCTGAGAAACATCAGAAAACATGCATATTGACAGCTTTGAAGAAAAGTGTTATCTTTTTCAAAATACTCCTCTTAAGGTGCAGGCATATAGTTTTTGGCTTTAAAGCATATGATGAATTTGTAACAATGTATGGCAGTAAGGCTTTGAAACACAACTGCTCACCTGAACTGTACATTTCTTAAGATGTGTTAAGTGCTGTATACTGAGGTCAGTATGACATTTGCTGATGCATGGACACCTAGAGGGAGCAGCAAGCGAGAGATGAGCAGATCTTTATTCTCCCAGTCCCAAAAGCACATGACCTTGCATGAGTCACTGAATTTCTTCCTCCAGGAAAGTGGGCAATGGAAATTGCCCAGCCACTGCTGATGATGAAAGGCAAATTGTAACTAAACTTACTATGGCAGGTGCTGCGCCCAGACTTTGTTACTATGATATTCATGTTACAGAATAAGGAAACTGAGACTAAGAAAAATTACATAGCTGTAATTTTATACTACTAACTGGCATAATCTAGATCTGAGTCTACATTCCTAATGAGCATTTTGTATATGAAAGCATTTTGAGAATAGACTTATAAACATGTAGGAAACGGACTTTTTATCCAAAACTTTTTTTTTTTCTTCAGGCAGGTGCTCACTATGTAGTGCAGACTGGCCTTGAAGTCACTATGGAGCCCAGGTGGGGCTTGGGCTCATGGTGATCCTCCTGCCTCAGCCTCCCAAGTGCTGGGATTATAGGCCAGCGCCACTATACCCAGCTTCCTGTAAAGGTTTTAAAAGCTCTTCATTGAGCTGTGAGTGGTGCTGCCAGCCTGTCAGGAACCTGAGGCAAAAGGATCAAAAGCTCAAATACAGATTTGACAACTTAGTGGTTTAGTGAGACCCTGTCTCAGAAACTAAAAACAAAACAAAACCCCAAAGATTTGATTAAATCAAAGCAATGGCAAGAAAAGATGCTTGTTTCACCAGATTTTTTTAAAGAAAACTGGGAGCGGTGTTTTCACTTCCTCCTCAAGCTGTCTTTTGTTCCTGAACAAATATGGCTTTTGCAGCACAACACAGTTCACTAGTGTTCCATGTTATGTTTGTCAAATAGTGTAATGACATTTAAGAGTGGGCAGAGTGTAGCAGAGGTATTTCAGACCCTAAATAATTGAAAGGCTTTTGTATTGCTAGCTATTGATTTTTGTAAGTCAAAAACCCCACCAGTTCCCTGGCTCAGACGTTAATTACAGCATTTTTTTTTTTCTGTACTTGAACTAAAATGCTACATGGGATAAGGTCATTCAGCACGTTTAGATTTGTTGAGCTCTGTTTGAAGTAAAATCTCCAGTGTCTTCGCTGCAACTTAAGAAAAAATTGGGTGGTATTGGACTCTTAGCCTCAGTGCTGTGCTCAGCGGGGTGTGTGTGTTTGTGAAAGGCACTCATGGTTACTGGCCTAAAATTCTCTCCAAGAAATCACCTATCTGCCTTGCAGTAGGTCAGTGCTTCAAATGCATCTGGGGGTGGTGCTTCTCGAACTGCAACATGTGTTTTCACTACTGTGGCAGCAACACAAATAGAGATTCAGTACTGCAGGTCTGGAGTGGACTTACGTGGTGCTGATGCCCCAATCTACACAAATATTCTCAAATTTAGGTTTGTGAAGGACCCTTCTGTATCCTAGTGCAAGAGACTGAGGTACCGTGCCAACTTAGGGAAAACAAAATCCTTGCGCAGCTTTCTATGGCTAGTTGTAGTAAGATTCATGAGAACATTGTGAAACTGGCAAAATATCCTTTTAGATGTCCTAGTAATTACAAACACACAATTTCTTCTGCTTTTGTAACTCTTAGGCCTCAGGTTATTGAATGTTCATGGGCTTCTGCACCAGGTACTTCCAAGAGCACTTCTGCGTCTTTCTCACATGGCTTCTTCCTCTCCCCTGTCTCTCTAACATGCACCAAAGTTCACTTTCTCCCACCCCAGTCTCAGAAACTTCCCCACATTCCGAGGCCTGTCTAGTCGGTCCAGAGGCTCTCTCCCCAAACAAATGAGCCAGATAAATTGGATAGGGAGAGATTTGGGAGCAAAGGAAATTTGAGGGGCTTTTGAGATGATGTCATGCAGATGTTGGGTACTGGTTGCAGCTGAACGCCTCGGGGAGCAGTTGCTCGTTCTGCTGGACGGAGCCTCTTGTACATGTTGCTGTGAGCTATCAAGCTTCTCTGCTAACAGATACTTTTTTCTTTTAGTTTCAGAAGTTCTTGGAGAATGTGTGTGTAAAGAAAGAGAAAGTAATATACTCATTCCTTCCCCCTTGGGACAATATCTTTCAAATCTCTCATTTCTGTATAGCCTCCTGAGGTTTCTCTGCAGCCAGGAATGTCATATACGAGTTGCAGATAACACCAGAAGGCAGCTTAAATTATTTTTCAATATATTTTGAGAGTGAAAACGCCAAGTCATATATTTTTGCGAACAGATGCAAAACTGTAAAAATTCAGTGTTTGCTTAACTGGGGAAATGTAGGGGAGGACTAGGTGACAAGAGATGTCATTCTAGCTCTATTATTGGTAAAGGCTTCTCTAGGGAATGGAAACATTCCAAGAAATAAACACGTTTAACCCTTGTCCACAGCCATTTATTTTCAAACCACATTGCAAACACTAATTAAACTGCCTATTAGATTTAAGAATAATGAGGACCACATGGCACTCAATTAGTCCTAGTTTCTTAATGGAAAAGGTTTCCTTCTATTCCTAGGAGTTCTTGATTTGTTTACCCAACTCTTCCTTCAGCCACTCCAGGACAATGCAGGACGGGGAGAGAAGGAATGACAAAGTGATTAAGAGTTCACATTCCATTCAGACTCAGGCAATACCTAGGTTTGTGTTCTTGCCAGTTGGCTCAGCTTGTATGGATGATTTCAGATGCCCAGTGATTTGATTTTCTCCTCTCTCCAGTGGGGGGCACTGCTGAGAGGGAGACACATGACAATGTAGGCAAGACTGACTTCTCTAGTCACAGTGGGTGCTGTGCCCATGATAGTTTTAAGTCACAAAAACTTTTTAATTTCTTTTAAAATCAGAAGAAACACATGAACTTAAGTCAATGAAAATATTTTAATATAGCATATTTTTATATTTCAAACAATGTCATCATAAAATATAGTTTTTGACTGTTTTATGGAGAAAAGGACCACAAAGGCAAAAGTACCAAGAAAGTCATAGCAGGCCCAGGATGTATGCAAATCATGTAGCAAAGTGACTGTCTCCAGGTAGTAGTTATTTTAGTCTATGTTGCAAATACCCAAATCTAGTATTTCAGTTTGAAAGCAGCCATAGACAATATATAAATAAATGGGGAAAGTTGTACTCCAGTAAAAAACTGTACCTAGAAGCAAGCAGCAGGCCAAATTTGTTTTTAGGTCTTATTTGCTGACTCCTGACTTATCACTACTATTCTTACTCTTAATAGTATTGAAAAGAATTTTAATTTTATTCATTCAATTATCTATCAAATGTCCCCAACAAAATAAGATCAAGAGAAAAAGATATAATTCTGTTCTTTGGAGTATTCAAGACAGCCAAATAAAGAATCCTATTAAAATCAGTTTTTCAGGATTCATTTAGTTTGAATAAGCCATCATATTTTGTCATTGTACTAGAGAAAGAAATCAAATGTAAGACAACAAAATGTTATAGTCTCACCTCAGTGTCCTCAGTCACCACTGTGTATGGCAGTGTAGACTACTCAGCAATGCAAATAGTATTTATTGAACTACAGAAAGTATATTTAGACAAATGCATAAACAGAAATTTTATGTCATGATATATCTAGTTGTCTTTTGCCACTGCTCATTGTCATTTGATTATATAGAAATCCTCTCTCTCTGATTTTTTTTTTTTTTGCTGAGAGATGAAGGACGTATGATAATTTTGTTGGAAGGGCTGGAAGGTCTTCTCACAGACTGATAATTCTGAACAAAGGCCAACAAGGCCCTACAGGCGGGGGCACAGGGCCATGTGTTCAAGGCATGTCTGAATATCTCTGAAACAGAGGTTACTGTTCAGTCTCCTAAAGCCAGAATTTCAGTTTTCAACAACTTTGATGTAAGGCACAAATGGTAAACTTTATGACAGCATATATACAGTAGTGATGGCTGTTAGGAGAAGGTAAAGACCACAGCCTTTAGAATTAAGTTTAGACTCAAATACAGGGCCTGTTATTTGCTTATTCTGTATTGTTTAAGTGAATAGCTTTAATTTGTCACAACTTCTGTAGCTATAAAATGAGGTTAAGAATATATTCTTAAATGTTGTATGTAGAAAATGGAAAGATCGTGAATTTTACATGTAAAATTTCTATATCACTAATGTGAAATAAGTTTTTAGTTGATGGTTATATTTTAATTCCTATAGGGGTAGAAATAATTATTGATGGTAAAAATGACAACAGAAAAGAGACTAACTAGAACAGAAATGTGCTAAAACATTTGGCTCTAGAATTTGAATCCTGCCTCTGTTTACTTGGTAGGTATGTTACACAACACGTTTCCCTGCTTGGTCTGATACTCAGTTTCCTCATCTAAAAATAGGCAGAGATGGAAGACATCTCATAAGACTGTTGGGTATACTAAAGATGGTGATGTATCATAAGTCTGGCTCAGTGTCTGACATAGTGCAAAGTCCTTGGCATGTTGCAACTGTTAACAGCTTCCCTATTAGCATCCTTGGTTATAATGGCATGCCATGGCTTCTTGGTGTCCCCCTAATGACACGTTGTGGCCTGTAACTGTGTGCACCAGAGCTTGTAGTGCTGTTGCTTTTTGGGTTTTCTTGTGAGATCTTTTTGATCCATATCTATGTATTTCTAGAGCAAAAGTTTGTAGCTTTCATTCACTTCTGAATGAGACATATAGCCCAAAATTCTGAATTATTAGGCAGACAATCCATATGTTTTGGTCAGACCTTGTATCATAATTGCTTATGATGATAATACAATCTATTAAGAAATTCTAAGCTGGGCATGGTGGTACATGCCTGTAATCCCAGCACATGGGAGGTTGAGGCAGGAGGATTGCTGTGAGTGAATAGTTCAAGTCCAGCCTGAGGTACATAGTGAGTTCAGGGCCTGCCTGAACTACAAAGTGAGACGCTGCCTTAAAAAAAAAATGAAATTATTCTCTATAATTAGTATACTGTATTTAAAAGAGCTACCCAAAGATGCATAAGAATATATTTTAGAAGGATTTCCAAGTACTAATGAATTGATTTTTATGTAAAAGGATGAAATTCATCTATAAGAATGAATTACAATATTTAGGAAAATCTAATAAAACAACTTATTCTTCAATGATTGAGAATAATTATGATGCCATGGTAGAAACTTATACTAGCTAATGTATATTTAATATTTTCTGGCTACCTCTCTAGTGTATAACTTCTAGGTATTATGCCACTAGTTTTCACTTAGACCTCAAAATAATGTACAGTGATTTCTACTTTCTTGATGAAGATCAATGTTTTCATGGGTTGGTATCAAGCAAGTGACGTCTGACATTCATTTGATGAGCACTGAAAGCAGCTGCAAAACATAGACATGGTTCCATTAGCCACTGCTTGCCATGACTGGTTTCAGTTTCTGTAAAGAGAAACACTGAGGGTCAGAACTATTAGAAACAGAGAGAGGGATAGACTTGGCCAGGTCAAGCTGTGAGGTCTCCAGCACTGCTGGTTCTCAAGTCTCCTAAGTTCATATAATAAACTCATAAAATATGTTATTCCTAGAGAAGGGTACAGCTTCTGAAAGGTCAACTTCTACCGTACACTCAGTATTTCCAAGACAGGCTACACTGCTGAAGGCCTTGGGAAAAGAAGTTAGCTTTTGTGGTAAAACAGCCCGTTTTTCTGACTTAGAACAAGGTTTCTTCAAAATAAATTTATTTATTTTTTGAGTACCTGGTAGGAAATAGAAATGTATATACAAAAAGACTTGTATATTCACCATTAGCTTCTTAGCTCACTTCTGGGATATTATGTGAGAAGAATGTTAAAACAGAATTATTGTATAGGCTATGTGCCTTAACTGCGAGTGATTCTTACCAAATTCATGAAGTTGGTAATGTTTTGAAATTTTTTCTGTCTACTGCTCTGAATGTTCTAAAAACATTTTTACTGAGTTTCAAATTTGAACTATGTCAGAACATTTGAACATGAGCCAATAGAGTGTTTCAAAAGCGATCATAATAAAAATTTGATCCAATTGTTTTCATCTCTAATAATGATAAATGTTGCATGAGAGTCTCTTGGTCATAGCAACAGTTTAAGCAAACATTTGGAAAGATATTGTATAACTCACTAAAGGAAAAATTTAACAACTGATGTCTATATAAATACAGAAACTGGCTCATTTCTAGGGAGCTCACTGAAAAACATTTCTTAGTACTACATCTGAAGGATTTACCTCTTCAAATGTAAATTCAAAGAAATTGAACTAATTAGGAATCATTAGCTGAGTCACTTCTTACCTATTTCTAGAGCATAGATGTCATTACAACAAAAAAAAAATGAAGCATGACTTGCATGGAATAGGAAAGAGACTATTCTATACAAGAAAAAATTTTAAAGATATAAATAGGTATACCATATTCATGGACTGGAAAACTCTTAATTATTAAAGTGCCATTGCTTTTCAAGTTTATCTGTAGTTTTACTGCTATCACAACTAATGTCTCAAACTTTTTTTAGTAACTCACATATTATTCCTAAAATTTATATGGAAGTGCAAAGGAGTAAGAATAACCAAAACACTTTTTAAAAAAGCAAAATGCCAAGTAACTCACACTATCAGATATAAAAGAAATCTTTTGAGCTAAAGTATTATGGTATTGACAAATTAACTGAATTATAGGACAAAATGTAAGTCCAGAAATTGACTCATATATAATCATTGTATATATAGTTAATAGAGTTTTGACCAGAGGGCTAATGCAATTCAGCTTGGGTAATTGAAATTTTTTTTTCTACAAGTAGTGATGGATAAAGCATACTTATTTTTAAAGAAGGATTTCAACCCCTACTTCACACTGCACACAGTTAATGTGAAATGAATTACACCAAATGTTAAAGATGTGGAGTAACTGGAACCCTCATACATTGTATCTGATAGTGTAGCACTGGGAAAATTGCTGTTTTCTTTAAAAGTTAAATATGTGCCTACCCCATGATTCATCAGTTTCATTTCTCAGTAGTTAAGAGAAATGGAAATACATTTTTATAACAGAACTTTTAAGTAATATGTATAGCAGGTTGTTTCTAATAGCCAAAAAATGAAAATAATTGAGTATCTATCAGTAGAAGAATAAATTTTGGTGTAATCATACTTGCCAATAAAAATAAAGAACTGCTTATCTATACAGCAACACAGATGATCTTTTAAAATACTCTTTGAATGAAATAAATCAGATATAAAACAATATATACTGTGTGATTTTTTTTTTTAATGTGCATTTCAAACACAGGCAAAACTAACCTATGGAATGCAAATGAGATCAGTCTTTGTTGATGAGTATAGGAATTGAAAGATGAAGTCACTTTACACAGTGATGGTTTTAATTGAGATGGTGGTAATCAAGGTGGTGGTTTTATGAACATACATGTTTATCAAAATATATTATAAACTTACATCCTGTGCATTTCATTGTATGCAAATTTTCCTGCAATAAGAAACAAAAGCAAGATGGCTGGTAGAATCCATATAGTCATCTTAACATCATGTACTTCATTTATTGAATGCCTACATTGGATAACTCCAATGAGAGATTTCATACTAAAGTCTCACCAAAGACTTGGGGGGGACTATTTCAGCCATTGTTTCTCCTATTTTGGCACCTTTACATACTTGCCATCTTTATTTAATGACACATGGCTCTTAGGTTTTTAAAATCGTTTTCTGTCTCTTCTAAGAGATTGTAAGTTCTTTTGGACCATCATCAGCATTAGTGGTTCTCAGATTTTAATATGCAGAAGAATTTCCAAAAAGTTTATCAAGATACAGATTTATTTTTAATTCAACCAGGAGAACAGTGATTTGCTATTGATACAAGAAATCTTTCCTTTTAAGTAACATTCCTTATAATTATCCAGTGATGAGGTTTTTGAGAAGCAATGGTTTATATCATACTTGAATCATTTCTATTATATTCACAAGGCTTTAGTGCTATATGGCAAGAAATAAGCTGTTCAATAAGTCAACTAGATCAGTTTGAATCCCACTGATACCAGTTCTTAAGAGTGACTATTCTCTTTCTGTGTGACACTGTTAGAAACTTCTGATAGAGTTCTAGGAAGGAACCTTCAGTTAAAAGATTATTTTTCCTAAGTCTTCATTTTTCAGATATAGGAAATGAGAACCAAAAGATAACAGGGCCTTTTCTAAGATCCTATAGCTAGCACGAGCTTGATGGAGCCCAGGACGCAAGCCTCCTAACTCCTTACTTAATCCAGTTCTTTCTATGATGCCACACAATATCAAAATGAGAGTTCTATAGTTCTCAAATGGGATGTATTTCATCTGCAAAGAAACATCTGGCAATGTCTGCAGACATCCGTGGTCCTCCCAACTTGGAAGGCAGGGCATGGTGGCATTTGGTGGGGTGCTGCCAGAGGTGCTACTGAGCACCATTTAGTAGCATGGAGCATGGATAGTCTCCTAATAGAGAACTATCACAAAACAGTAGGAGTGCAAAGTGGAGAAACTGTGGGGCAGTCACTATGTAAAGCTATGTTTCACATGCTCCCCAAAATGATTTAGGGTTTTGCAAGAATTGTGTGTCAGCATCTCCCCCCAATACTCCCAGAGGCATAGACTTCTGCGTGCTCTGCCTGGCTCTCCACCTGAGGTCTGGCAGCAGTGTCTCCTTCCAGGAGGCAGCTTGAGCTGACTCCTTAGCATGTCCATGGCAGCTTGTCTCATTTTTGACAAAGCATCTGCTGGCAGCAGGGCAGGAAGCCCTGAACATGGGCCACTCCAGCCCTGCTGACAGCTCTCTTTGGTGAGGTGGGAGATGCTCCAGCTGGTCCCAGAAAGAGGGAGCCATCTGGGTTTGAAAGGAAGCAGATTTAATTTTGGTCCCAGTTGAAGCAGAAAGCAGGCTAGGGCTGTGCCATCTTTGATTTGGGATTGTTAAGAGGATAATTGGGGAAGCAGGTAGAAAACGAACTCTGTAACTCAGAATATAAAGAAGGATGGATACTAAGTGTATGTCCAGAGCCCATTCTGTCTATTTTTGCTGGGATATTAGGGGAAGATTAATTGGATACATGAGCATCCGGTCTAAGTGGCTCAGCACTTCTCATAGGTATGTGACTTTGGGAATTTAATAACTGCTGCTAGCCTTAGTTTCTTTGGACTACAGGATGGTGATAATAATGTCAGCACCAAAGGGTTGTTGTGAAGATTAAATGAGCCTGATCAAAGTAGAAATATATTTTGATGTAGTGTATGGCATGCAATAAACACTCAATAAATGATAGCTATTAGGTATTATTTTTCTGCACCATTAACTTGCAAAATATGCCCGCCTCCACCAGCCTCTGACTATACCATAAAAGCCCATCTTCCTTTCTATACCAAATAGTATGTCACACAAGCTCTCCTTGCCTTATATACTACAAGTTAGCATCTTCATGATACCCATCCATTATTCTTAACCATCCATAAAAGGATGCCTCTTCTTTGCTCACAAAGCAGTCTTTCAGCTGCAGTCACCTTTGCCCCCTGACTATTCTATCTCACCTGAGCTGGTTTTCTCTGCCCCCAAACCCTTGTGGAGAAGTCTTGCTTCTGTCACAGCATGGACTCAGAACACCAGAGCTTATACTGATAGTTCAGACCATGGGTTCCCTCAAAACTGGTAGTGTGGGAGAGGTAAAAGCACATCCTGATTGTATGCAAAAGAGGTAGAAAAATCTCCTTGCATCTCTGTGCCTTGTTATGGCCACAGCACAATGTGTTTCTTCCTTAGAATCTTCACTGACTACTTCTGTCAACTTATTTCTACAGCTCCTCTCTCCCAAGGGACTTTAATCCATCCAAAAAATAGTAGCAGTCAAGCTGTTCCATGCCTTCCATTTTCGCCTAGTACCTCCTGCAAGCTAACCAGAAGCCAGCACCTCTAGCAAGTTCCACTACAATAGGGCAAACACTCACAGACGTACAACAGCTGCACATGCTTCCTGGTGCGCTCTGAAGAGGTGGGGTCTTCTTTGATTGTCCCAAGCCCCCAGCTCAGCACATTACAATTATGAGGTCTATAGGACCCTAAAGGAGCAATACAGGGTGATGGAAAGAAGAGCTTGTGACCCTGTTTGTGAAGGAAGCCAAACTTGGGGAAGGCGGAAAGAGGAAGAGAAAATGAAGATGTGTAGGAGAGGCTGGGTATCCGTACAGTAGGGGTGCACTGGAGCTTGAAGGTTATAGTCCTCAGGGCTGCAGAGTGAGAAATCAGAGGCAGTCATCTGCTTTGTTTTGGTCTGCCATGGCTGAAGGTGACAGTCAGCTGTGACATCTTCTTCATGACTAATGCTGAACAAGCCTGGCTAGCCGACATCTTCTCGGGCTTTGCTATCAAACCTAGCCACAATCTGGGCAGCACCCTAGTGGTCCTTGCTGGAACTTCAGGTGGAGGAGGACAGCATGGGGGCTGTGAGCATGTACAGGCCTGTCAGCAACCTCCAGTTGCATTCCTGGAGATTTTCACTTGAACTGAGAGAGACAGCAAGTTTTACATTAATCTTTGAATAATTATTAAAATAAATAAAAGAGCAGTTTCTAGATAAGAATTGGGTATGTGTAGGTGGGAGTAACCTAAGTGGAAGCAGAATTAATTTGATGAAAGAGTTGGAGAGGAGGTGAATTAGAAATGATAAAAAGATTTAGTAATCATCATATTTTTCCTCTGACATCTAAAAGGACCAATCTAGGGCAATCATTACTTTTAAACGTGGTCATAGATGGCTTAAAGTTTAGGACTTTTAAAGAAAGACATTTTAAATGAATTTGAAAATCAGAACACAGAAGGAACCATAGCCGAGATTAGAGGAAAGAAAAATGCCTCCGAGAAAATAGGGCATAGTGTAACACTTCCATAGCTAAATGTTGCACACAAGGGAACTGGAATGCAGTGAGTGGTAAATCCCGAACTTCTTCAACAAGATCATTGTAGAGGAAAATTGTCACCTGAGGGAAAACCCCATCTAGGCTGCTTCAGTTACAACAATGACTCTGGGAATTCTAATCAGGTGTCTGATAGGTAAACGTAATCCTTCTGCTTAAAAATACACATTCAGACCATCTGATATCACCCATCTCAGTCATAGGTTTGTCTCAGAATAGATCTTTGCACTGTGAGCTCAGCAGGGATTTCTTTTTAGAGAAAAATATTTTCTGGGCCCCGAAGCAGCTTTGTCAGAACTCACAATATCCTCAAACTGCAAGCAACAGCAATTTTAGAGTGTTAATTCAGTGAATTTAAGGCAGGGGGAAAAAAAGGAAGACTCACAATTGTTGGTGCTAAATGAACTGAGAAGTAGTTTGAAAGAACATTTCAGACTTAGTTCTTTCTATATTCTGTTTTTATGTTTAAAAATTCCTTTGGTCTGGTTGAGCCCCATTGAGTAGAATGCTATCAACAAAATATGGTATTTGTTTAGATATGTATGCTTTTATATAATACTGTGTGGAACCAGAACATTGAGCAAGTGAGACTTGGAAGATGCAATCGAATAGCAAGGTTATTCTTCCACAAACAACACAAATGCTCCAGCCCAGGCTGTACACCCAGTGTTTCCTCTGTCCCTGCCTACACGTAGGGTGAGCCTCATGACTTTTCTCATCACTCTCTGACGCAGGTCATTTGGACAATTCAAGTCCCACAAACAATCTCACTTCAGTAACTCTGGGAAGAGGAGGAGAAGGACAAAGAAATCTTTGATGACTGATTTTGTAGTTGGGGCCTCTGTACCTACACTCGACGTCTGTAGATGGGACTTTGTCTCATGAGGAACATTTCAGGAATCTCACTAACTCTTAGAGCTTCCCGGCTTCTTAAAATTTAACAGCAAAAGAAAAAAAGTGATGTCAAGGCCACAGGTACTTCATCTAAATTTTATTTTAATAATCTGAAATAATATTAATGGAGGTGAAATGGGCAGCTGCAATTTACCTTTAAATCAATAATTTTCTATGTCATTAGGTAGAAAATGTAGTGGTTCTTAAAATATGTTCTGTGGAGCACTTTGTCATTCTACAGATGGTTAACGGTAGAGAAAAAGCAGTACATTAAATCCGTGGAATCTCTAGATCAAAATGTCATCACCATCTAGGCAGTGCAGGCAATAACAAAGAATGGGAAAGGAGGATCAACCAGGGAGAATTCGGGGAGAGAGTGTGGCAGAGGGGACCATGTGCTGAGTCGAGGGGTGGGTACAAGGTCTGCCCTTTATTAGCCGTGTGGACTTAGGCTGGTGTGGTTTCTGATCCTTATGTCACCTACCAACTGGAAATAACAGTTCCTACTATAGTAGCTATGATTATGCTGTGGCATGTCAAATTTATTTTTGTTACTTGAATTCCTGAGTGTACCCTCACTACAGTTGATGAGCCCGTATCAGTAATTTGAAAGGGCTCTCTTATCCTAGCCAGGAAACTCCTCAGACCCCGATGGTCAATTGGTGATTTTAACCCCATCTGTGACATCCAGTCTCTCCAGGCAGCTCTGCTTTCTCTGGGCTGCACTGGGCCCCAGGAATCTTTGTGGAAGTGTGGACCTTCCCAGGATTGCAGAGTTCAGCTTTCGCCACTGATGGAAGTCACTGTACCTGTCCCCATTAGGAGCCCTGCCCCCTCACATGTCTGTGTTTAATCCACTTGGCATGAACCATAACCTTTCATACACTTCCCCTGCTCATAGACTCTTTTCACTTGCAGTCCTTGGAAGCAAAAACTGCTTCAACTTCTTTCTGATAATGCAGCCGCCTCCCTTGATCGTAGTCTGAGAACCAGTCCTCTCACTCTGTTTTATTTGATCTTCTCACTGTTCCAAGTGAAAAACATATAGAGTTCTGCAAATACCACAATCCACAGAAGCTCAAGTCCCTTCCATGAAATGCTGTAGCATTCATACGCAGCCTAAACACATCCCCTGTATATTTTAATCATTGCCGATGATGAATCATAATATCTATTAGAATGAAAATGTATACATGCTCGTGCTTGCTTCGGCAGCACATATACTAAAATGGGTACATGCTCAATACAGATGCAGTTTTAAGAAAATATTTTCTATCTACTGTTAATCAACTCTAGAGATGCAGAACTCACAGATCTAGAGAGATGAATGTAAGATGTAGGAATTTTTATATTTAACAAAAAGTGCAGTTGTCAGAATACTTCTTTCAGATATCTGCCTGGAACTAAGATCCATGTGCCTTGTGGAGTCTGTAGTCTCCAGATTGGTGCTCACCTTTACTCAGTTCTCGTGCTGCTGTCTGTGGGATTTGAGTTTAGATTCCTGCCTCAGCCTTTAAGCACTAAGACCTGAAGGGACCCCTCCTTTGGCTCAAGCCTGCTGTGGCATTTCACCTCTTCTCACAACCCCAGGGAACCTACAGGCTCCCATTTTGCCCCAACAAAATGACGTGTGAGGAGAGAAGTTACAAAAGACATTCAAGAAACAGTCAGCTCTGGCTTTTCTGAAAGTCTAAGTGATACCATTCTGCCTCTTTCTTTGCAGAATCCTGTTCTTCTAGAGAAGGTAGAAGGTGTAGCTGACACACCCACCCACTCACACGTCGCTGACTGGTGTTAAGCAAAGCACCAGAATGTGTTTTTCTGGTTCTTCTAGAACTTTCCGTGAAGAAGTGGCCTCCTTTGACATGTGTGTGTGTGAAGTGGACACCACCAGTTTCTATCTCATAAGTGTGTTATACCACCTGGTGTCTTGCTGAGGTGGGAGGAGAGCCTGTAGGTGGAAGCATTAGATCTGAGCTGTCTTACCTCACATTTTTTCCCTTTGTAATGGTGATGGTTGAAGAAGTAGCAAGGCAAATTCCAGGAGGTAGGGAAATGTGCTGATGAGCACATTCCCTTATTCTGAGGGTGGTCAGATGGCTCTTACTTTGGATTTACCTAGAAGAGTGTAGGTATAGCTCTGCCTGCATTAGAGAGAATGTACTTGACTGGCAGGTAATAGAGAAGTCCAGCAGAGTGAGGCCTTGATTGGAGTTTGGATTTCATTCCTCCTTAATTCACTCCGTTTTGCTGTTCTTATTCATTGGACTTGCCTCAAATGCTTTTGCTCATAGTCGAAGAATGGCAGAAAAGTGGCAAAATGGCAGAAATTATTCCAGGTATCACATCTGTATACTATATATCGTCAGCATGAGAGAGCTTCTCTCTTTTCCTAGCACTGCCTTGATTAAAACCCTGGGCTTCACTGTAATTTTGCTAACTTATTTCACATTCTCAGCCTAAGCCAATCACTGTAGAAAGGGATAAGATGATTCAAATGGCTTAGAGTCAGAGTTTTCCTTGTAACTGGGAGAGAAATAAAACTGAATGGCTACTACCCCAGTACACAGGTAATCACAGTAATTGTTCTAATGGCTTATTTAGTTAAGTAGGTTTTAGGGGAAGAGGGACAACATTTTCTGAAGCCATATTCTCTTCCACAAGTAATGCTGGAATTATTATTTCTCATAATTATTACTACCAAAAGCTTACTATGCCTCTGAGCATGCATTTGTGAATTTTTGTTATCGGTAGCAGTGGTTTTATTTTTATTTTTTGTCATGTGTATATGTGCGTGTTTCAAGAAAACTCCGAAAGCTAAATCTCAAGAGGTTAAAGAATTTTTTGGATTGGTCCTCAGAGGTCCTTTAGGTATGAACACTCAAAATTTTATTGCTTTCAAGGCCATATCTACAGCATGCTATGTAAAAGTTCACAGTACTCCTTGAGAATTAGATGAGAGGCATTGTCTATGCTGATAAAAGATGGCTCCAGGAGCTAATTCCAACCCATCCACTTACCATTTACATAACTGGATTTTGATTATATATCTAAATCCTTCTGAGCATCCATTTTGTCACCTAAAAAAATCAAGATTTGGTGATAGATTCTATGATGTTGAGGAGAAGATTATTATATGTACTGTCAAAGTGCAGGGAAGGCCTATAGCAAAACAAATATATTTCTTGCACCTAGAATATTAATATTTGAAATTACACTGCTATGCTTTTAACCTTGTATTTTAAAATCGCCTTCATTTAAAAAAATGTACCCTTAGGGTCTAATAAGTTAAGGTAGAACCTCAAATTAAAAAATCTTCAAGGACTTGCCTGTAACAGGTGGACCAAAAGGAACAGGGCTGGACTTTTAGGAGGTGGGAGAACTGAGATGCTCTGGACCTGGGTCCCTGACTGTGTGAAGAGAAAATGGCTGCTCAACCTCAGCTCATTGTCAACAGGCTTTCTCCAGAAATTTTATGATATTTTAGGACAAAGCCACAACCCAGATGTCTTAATTTATTTTTACTTTATATTTTATTTAGAATACTTTGGGGATCCAAAACAACTATATCTGCTAAACTAAAATAACTCATGGGTGCCTAGTTTGAAGCTGCCGTTGTTAGAGTCTCTGCATCTCCTTGAGCCTCAGGTTGTCTGCACTGCGTCTGCCAGGAGAGAGGTAATGATAGCACTTGCCCTTAGGACTTCAGGAAAGAAGAATGGAGATTTTTCTGTCATGAATTTCAGATCCTTTCCAAAAGGCAAGCTATACAAAGAGGCTGCTCGAGAGACCTGTTTCATGGAAATACTCGGAGTCAGGGGTACACGTGGGCCCAGAACCAGGTCAGCCCAGAACCCAGCATCATCTTACTGTTCTCTGTGGCTTTGGCGAGCAAGTCTGAGAAGAAGTGCCAGCTCCTTTTTGCCTCATTAATCCTAACTGATCGCAAACACCACCTGCCAGGGTCCCTGCCAGACAGTGACTCAGGACCCACAGGGCGGGCAGTCTCGTCCCATGTCCCTCAGAGGAGACACTTGTTCCTTTCCCTCTTCGCGTCTGGGCACCTCAGTCTGGCTGTAAGATTTTTAATGAGCTGCAGAGGTAAGGACACCGACTTGGTTCCTGGAGCTGAAATATCAACCACTGAGTCAAAAAGTCTAAGGGGGCACATGGTGGTAACAGTGAAGGAGGTGCTGCAAGGTCACTGAGACTCCTATGATCCCTGTGATTCAGGTTCTTCCTGGAAGTTCTCAGAGTTAAACTGGGAAAAAAGAGCTAAAGGTTAGCACTGCCCTTCACTGTGCAGGATGGCAGCTCCTGCCACACACGGGAGCACTTAGCCAGGAGCAGGTCGTGATATTTCTTTTCATTGTATTAGTATTGTTTTACACACATTGGCATAAACATAACTATCAAGTAACTATCGTGTACCTGTAGCTCCCGTGATTTTTCCTCAAGGAAATGGTGAGGTGATCCTTTGCCAATCCTTTTATATCAAATAGACACAGTGATTCTTATTATCTAGATTTGTTGCATAAGAAGATCTGTGGTCTCTAGAACAAAAATCATCTCTAGAGTCAAAGTACCATGATTGTATTGTACGTGAGTAAGATGAACTAAAAATATACCAAACTAAAAATGAACTACAATGAACTAAATATGTACCAAAAGCTAAACAGAAAGTAGCGTGTACAAAGCAATTTTCAAAACACGTAACACATGCATTTCTAACCTTCCTACAAGACAGTGGGTAAGAACAAGTAGTACAGTACAGTGTTATCCTTTTAATCAGTTAGAAAGCTGACACCTGGCCCTATTTGAGTTGCCTAGGAACAAGGATTCCCAGGCTCAATGCTTCGAGCTTCTAGTGCTGTGCATTGTGTTATGTTCAGTGGCAACCCTGACCTCTACCTGCTGAATTCCCAGCCCCCCTCCCCAGTTGCAACAGATAAAACTGTTTCCAGATATTGCCAAGTGTAGCCCTAGGGGGTTCAGATCATCCCTGGTTAAGAAACACTAGGCCTATACAGTTAGCGGAAGGAAGACGCTGACTTTTCTCTTTTTGAAACCTGGCCTCCTCCAGTCTCCAGTAACATGGGGGTGAAACACAGTATGGACAAGAAGGTAGGAGGAGAGCTACTCTTTGAGCGCAAGGAACCAGCAGAAGGGACATACAAATGAACAAGAGTAGAAGGGAAATGGCCGCCAATGACCTGGCCTATTTCAAGTCCCACTGAACAAAAGGGCAAAATGCTTTTCTCTTAGGAACTGGGGCCAGACGTGTTATATCCCACATGATGCTTTGGCAGCTGACAAGAACAACTGTGTGGGTATCAGAGGCAGAAGTGAATGCTGGGCATCTTAGTAATTGTCCTCTGTTTGATGTGGTTGACTCGCACCAACTCTCCAAGGGTTGGCTCAGACAGTCCAAAAATATCCCTTCCTGTCCTCACTGTGGCTGCCTCCTCTGGCCTGGCCCGCTAGCAAATCCTCGGTAACTTGCCTCACCAAATGCTTGTTGTTCTAACCTTGGTTTGTTGCTACCAGGTACAGTTTATATATGTAAATATCAGAACCCTTGGAGACAGGATTGCTTACCTACCTAAAATTGTTTAGCTAAATACTGTTTAGAAAATATTTTCAGAAAATCTGGTTCAAAGTGTGTGTGTATGTGTGTATGTGTGTTGTGTTTCTCTCCATCTGCACACCTGCTATGTCTTTTTTTTTTTATTAGAGACCTTGGATCTTGAGTTGACTCAGTGATTCAGCCTGTAACCCTGCTTTGGGGACATGCTTCAAGATGTCTACTTTGGGGTTAGGGGGCTGCAGTATATTATCATATTTTGTGTTTTGAGTCACAGATTCCTAAGTCAAATCTTCACCCTTTTACATAACTGGGGGAGGCCTTTATTTACTCCCTTCGTCTGTTTACCTACCCACCCATCAAGGATTAAATGATTAAAGTTCAGGTGCTAGACAAGTTCTCCTAGTTCCTTGAGCCCCAGGGAAAACTGCCTTGGGGAGCTGTACTTGACCTAGGTGCAGTTCACATATTGACTCAAAAATAGAATTGTTTTCCAGTCACAGAAAAGAAAGTGACTTCACTTTTGGAGTGTTTTCTAGATGCTCATTGACCTTGGGTGCCAGTGGGCCATTTCCTGCTAGTAGGATCATTTGAGTTGGTTGTAAAGTTACATGAAGTTTTCAGGGGACCATGGGACATAGAGCCCACAATAGCTGAGTCCATCTGTACCAAGCAGTTTAAAAATTATTTTTTTAACTCTTTCGGTCTTCATTTTAACTAGCAGTTTGATACTGGTAAGATAACCTTTGTAAGCCATACTTTGTGACCTGCAAAATGAGGAAATTGTACTTAATTTTTGCTAAGTGACATCCTGGCTCTAAAAACAAAAACTATATAATTGTGGGATTCCTATAGAACTTCTGCTCCAATTTGTTTATCTGGGACCCCCCCGCATGACTCAAGATTTGGGTTTCTGCAAATTTAATTCTGGAGTTAGATACGGTCCTGTTTTGATTTGTTCCTCAGCACTGTATATTATTGTGCTCCATGGTAACTATCAAAAGGCCTGCGTGATTTGGGCATTGTTCAGTACTCACAGAACGGTGAAGTGGGAAGAGCACTGGATCAGGAGTCTGGAGAACCAAATCATTTGTCCAGTTCAGCTACTAACTGCTGGCTGACTCTGAGTGGCCCTCAAACCTTGATTGATTCTGCTGCTAAATGGCACTATGGATCACGTGACTTCCAAACCTTGTTGTCCTTCAATTTTTTTTCTTTTGTTTCTAGTATGCTTTCAGTTCATTTCTTACCTAACCTGTCTTCAGGAAACAGACTCGAACGATTAAGTGTTTTCAGGGTGGACCTCCTAAGTTTGCTGTGGAATTCATGAAGTGAGAGATGTAAATGTAATTAGAGAGACGGACATTTCATTGAATGAGATCGGCAGTGTCAGGCCCACTTAGGGCTGAATCGCCTGGCGCTCGTGACCGTACCTTGCTGAAGCTGGGTCCCACAACATGTTTTGTTCTCCATCCTCCACCTGCTACTTCTTCTAGGCCATGAGCTCGCAAGAAATAGCCTGAGGTACAGGAATTTCTGTCCTTCCAAAAGGCCTTGTATCAGCTGTCATTTAGTAGTGTAGATTCATGACTTGAGTTTCACCTCCCCTTTCTGAGCATTCGGTTGTTGACTAGTGATTCAGGTTGGACCTCTGAATTGTTGCCCTATCCTCCATCTCTAAGGGGGGGGTGCCTGGCTTGGAAGCTGTGGATGGTGGTCTGTTACCATACCCAATACACTGTCTTCATTCCAGTTTTATGAGTCAGAACTATATACTTGATAGCATCTCCTTTATTTGGAAGCATCTTATGCACTCCATCCATTTATCCATTCATCTGTTCATCCAACAGCAATTTACTGGGTCTGTTTTAACTGAAGCCTACAGAAAACAAATGAAATGCGATTGTTCCTTTCAGGGGATACATCCGCTCTTGGAAAGGTTGAGGAATCCAGGCAAAACTTCAAACTCCATTGTTACCTGGGGCTCTGAAAAAAAAAAAAAGCTAGTTAATGCTAAAGATAATAATAGCAATTCCTAAGATTTCGCTGCATTGTGTGGTTGATCAAGTAATTTTTCAAAGCCTTTTAATACCATTGCAAAACTTGATGACAGTAGGTATAATAATTCTTAAATTTGAAGATGAGAAAAAATTTGTAGTGATGACACATTTTTAACTATCATTTATTGATCTCCTGGTATATGTCAATTAATGTTTTCAGGTGTAAACAAAACTATTTCTCTCTTTCCATGGAACTACGTTTGAGTAGGGGCTAACCATACACAAGTGAGGGGAAATAGAAAGTCATAGCTGATGACTAATGTAATGAGGTGGATGGAGTGAGAGGTACTATCTCAGAGTCACCAGGGGAGGCCTCCTGAACACAGTTTCAGCCAGGACCTGTAAGTATAGGAGGCAGCTCTGCAGAGTACCTGGAGAAGAGCATTCCAGGCAGAGGGAGCAGCAAGCACAAGGGCCTTGAGTTGGCCCGTGCTATGTGTCCTAAGGCCCAGCAAGAATGTCACTGTGGCTGGGGTAGACTTATGTTGTTTGCCTTGAAGTTTCTGAGATCATGGACTTGACTTAGAGAAAAATCCTTCTTTGTCTTAAACATGTGCTTGAAATTTCACAGGAGGCAGATTGTGACATTTTTAGAAGACAACACATCTCAGATGTTGGAGTAGAAGGGAGAAGAGAGTCACCGTGAGTTTGAGGTGGAAGAGTTGATACTAATTGCAGTTGACACAGTTAAACGCCTGTTCGCTCCTGCTACACAAACATGTTCACAAGATACCTGTCTTGCCTTTGTGCATGGACAATCAAACAGGCATTTTCCCATATTCAAAAGCTTCAGTTGTATGTTGGGGTCAGTTCTGGGTGAAATTTAGGCTGCTTTTTTTCTTCTATATATATTTTTAGTTTCTCTCTTATTTTATGAAAACATAAAACAAAAATTTGTGACAAAATAATAACAATAGTTAATACACAGTATATCATTTCTTCACAGTAGTTACTCGGTGTATAAGACATAGACAAAAAAGATTCTGTCAAAAAGGAGAAACAAACAGATATTGGCACAAAACTGTTTTCAACGAATTACAACAAACTAGTAGTATAAATGAAGCTGAGAGTCCCAGCCTCAAGAGCTTGCCCGAGGCCTTGAACATGTGGCGTGGTGAGTGAAGTATGTTGTTGTGTCCCTCAGAATTACGGCAGAATGATGTTTCATCCACCTAAAAGGGGGTTCACTCTTCTCTGCCTGCCAGTCTCACCTGTGGCTACTGCTGTGGCAGTGTTCCCTCTCGCATCCTCACCATTTGCGCCACAGAGCTCAGAGCGGGTTTATGTGCTGAGTAAGTCCAGGTGAGCGGCCTTAGGCCGGCCATCTTGGCCCATGTGCTACAGCTCTCAGGGTTGGAGATTACATCTATAGCAGTGGGGGAAAAAATCATTTGAATACTTCAGGTGGTCTTAAACTGCTGTCCCAGATACCAGATCTTTATAGTAAACTCATGTGAATCCCACATATCAGGCTTGGGTCTCAGGGACATAAGACCAGGACTTCAGTCTATGTTGACTACAGAACTCATATTCCAGCGTGAGGTGCTGTCATTAAACAAAGGGAAAACTTGAAATAATTCTAACCTTAAGAAGCTCTGCCCTGGGGGCCGGGGATTTAGCTCAGTGGTTCTGCCGCCGCCTGCCTTGCAAGCGGAAGGATCTGAGTTCGATCCCCGGTACCAAAACACAAAAAAAGAAGCTCTGCCCTTAACAAAAGGCCTTAAAAAAAAAGGACAGAATATGTGTAGGTCACTTCTCTATATCTGCCTGGAAGGAAGGCAAATAACATTTATGGAGTGTGGCATGTGCTATGCTAAGGGACTTAAGGCTGAAAATATGTGTGCCTGTCCACCTGTCCTAAATTTTAGAAAGAAACAAACTACAAGTATTAAGTGATTTTCCCAAGGTCACATAAGTTGTAAGAGCATAACTTGCCTTTTTGATGCCAAAGCTGCTACTGCAAACTCTGCAAGGGAAGACATTTTTCAAAGTGAAGAAAGAAAGCATTGTATTATCTCCTAAGCTAACATCTCCCCTGCATAATTGCTTATTAAACTCGGCATTTTCTCAGGCTATTCACACTCCTCTGATCCAGATGCTCTGAAATGGCTGTTTTATGTTTCCTGGAGTACGTCTCATTCTCACTCATATATTAGTCAAGGCGACAGGTGCCTTTTTTTAGAGCTTACCCATTACAAGGCATTGTATGATAAAAAGGTTGCTTAGATGATTAAAAAAAGATGGGAGAAGTTCCCCAGCACCCTCTGGATGGAGTGAATAACACATGGTGATTTATCTCAAAGGGTTTCCTTTTACCTGAGCTCATCATTTCCAGGGCTCATCTTGGTTAAATTAGATTTTAATTCTGAAATATTGTTCCTTAAATGTTCCCACTGGCCAATTCATATCTCCTGAATAATAGAATTCAAGCCAAAATGAAAAGGGCTGGTAAAGTAAATGAGGAATATCTGCTATGTAACCTTTAGGGACAAATTTTAACTATGTGGTTTTCAAATACAGAGTTTTGCAAGTGTAGGAAATTGCAACTGTAAAGCCTATATCTGACATTCCTAAGAAACAGGAACTCTGAAGCTGAACATTTCCCATATACCTTAAGGTGTCCCTGTTAAGCAGGGACTGAGGAATCTTTTGTTCTATCTACTCATTGCGCACCCACCTGCCTCCGTGAGGCTGTTTTGAACCTAAGGGAGGGAGGCTTCTTTCTTGTTAAACTTTCTTACATACTCAGAACTTACAAAAAAATAAATTCTACTATTTTTCCTTGTGTAGTGAGCCATTAATGAAATAAAAATCTCTTAAAACTCATCTATAAGAATGTGTGACACTAACATAATGAGAAGCAGCAGCATCCTTCATTTCCAGGTGCCTGCAGTAATTGTAAACTCATCTCAAAGTGTGTCCAATAAGGCTATGTTTATTAAGCAGGTCAAGTCTCAGTATATGTGGTAGCTCTCTTCCCAGCAAGGTCAAGATGACCCCAACTCTTGTGACCTAGGTCATTCATACATAAGCCCATTGCTGTCTGGAGCCTTGCATGCTATTATGGGAGAGATCCAAGAAACAGCGCTGAGCTTGGTGCCTGAGAACTCCTGGAACTGTCCCATGACGGGTTGTCCTCCTGTGAGAAGCAGAGGTGACTGATAGGCTGGGGCAAGGGCAGCCGCTGTTCCTACAGGCCCTGAAGAAAGTCTGCTGTCCTCTTGATGGCAGAGGCTAGTTATGCAGATTTAGCAAGTGTGTGGTGAATGTGGAGATTATGTAATATGTGTGAATCCTTTTTAAATGTGTGTTTTGATTCAAAGTCATGCTCTGGAAACAGCATTTGGAGCTAATGCTTTTAGTACTGTTTAGAGTTCTCCAGAGAAACAGAGTGAGCAGTGGGGAGAGATGGAGAGGGAGAGGGAAAGATCTATGTATGTGTATGTATGTATGCATGTGTGTGTGTGTGTATATATATATATATATAGAGAGAGAGAGAGAGAGAGAGAGAGAGAGAGAGAGAGGGAGGGGGGAAAAACTTACGATAAGGAATATGGAGAGGGGAAATTGGCAACCTGGAGACTAATAAGAGGAAATGGTGCTATTTCAGCCCAAATCTTTGCCTGAGACCCAGCAAAATCCAGTGTTACAATTTGAACCTGACAAGAAGAACCTTCTCTGACTTAGGACACATACTCCCTATTGGGGAACACTGTGATCTCCATTTGACAGTGGGTGCGGCGCTCAGAAGTGGTCCTATGACTAGTAAGTGACTGGATCTGGATCCAAGATAGGTCTTTCTGATTCCAAAATTTACAATCTGGTCCACTGTGTCTATGGATGTGGCTAGACATAAGCAGAAAATATATTCTTAAAAAGTGGACTCAAGTTGAAAGAAATCACATAATCTACTATTGGCAAGATTTTAAAGATTGAGTTTTGAAATTAAGTTAGAAAATTAATTGAAGTGTGGCTCAGTGCTTCCATTTGGAATTTACCTAAATAAAAATATAAATTGGCTTCCATCATTTCCTGAGTTAACAGGTTTGATTGGCCTTTGGTCATATGAAGAATGCAAGTCCAAACTCCTCAGTAGCATCTTCTCTAAGATGCTCCATTGATCTGGTCCTTTTGGAGCTATCTGATTTCATCTTCTACTGCTCCTTACCTTACAGGTAGTATGACTCTTCTCTACTCACACTGACAATTGACATTGTGGTGGCATTCTTCAAATATACTTGAACCCATTTCCCCTACCCAAGTCTTCTGATGGCTGGCTCCCTCAAATGGGTTTCCTCTTAGAGACAACGTCTTAGATGCCCTGTCTAAAGTCTACCTACCCTCTCTGTTTATCCTCTATCCTCCTCCTCTGTGTGGTTTTTCACAGAACGTCAAAGCTCTTGGCTGTGTGCTGCCAAATGTGTAGGAAGGAAAGAAGCCATGCCTTCGTTCACTGAGGAGACAGAACTCTCTAAGAGTTCAATTGTCCCCCACCACACCCTGTATCCAGTTATTCCACTGTTTCAAAAACACATGCACGAAATATGGGACAATTATTAAGTCATAAAACAGCAAGCAAGGGAAGCTGCAATAGACCCCTGCCCTGCACAACTACTTCTTTGTAGTTTAAAGCTAAACATAAATGTGGAAATCTGTGACACATCTAACATACAGAGAGTACATCTGATAACATCCCCTGGAAGACCCAATTGGACATTCAAACTTGAAGAGAAATCCAAAGAAATAGGGAAGACAGTTCTAGTGCTGGGAGTACACAGACTAGCTTTCATATTTCTGAATCTGTCTCTGGAAACCTTCCTTACAAGTATCAAAAAGACATCGGCCCCTTTGAAGGTTTAACTGGAAGTCTCATGAAAGGTACTGCCATGTACAACTGACAGCTTTTCCTAATGAAAATAGAAGACAGGACAAGTGGCTCCCATGGGGCATATGCCCTGGTGAAAGAATGTATTTTGGAAGAGATTTTCACAGTGTGCATTCTTAGTATCACTCAGGCCAGCCTCTTAATCAGGCTTTCCTGATGGGAAATACTCACCTACCAGCAGAGATTGCCATGGTACGAATTTAATCTGAACACTTGGCATAGGCCTAATCATATTTCATTTATCCCCTTCTCTGTGCCTTCTTAAGATAAATGAGTTCCCTCTTTTAACAACAATGGCTCAGGATTCATAAGCTCACATTTTTCACCGAGGACAGGAGATGTAGCAACTTGCACTTTATTATCTATCTCTCATTTTCTTCCCTTCAAACAATCGATAAATTTCCCACCAATGTCTCTTTTTAAAGGTTGCTTACAGGTTTCTGTTTCTGAATAATGTTCTGGCATTGCTTTTTATGCATAAATCTTCCCTGACTCGAAGTGTGCATTTAGAGTGATTTGCGGAAGTCTTTCGCAAGAATTTCTTTAGTAAAACTACAAGACACTCTTACTGTAGCCTCTCTGAGTTGCAGGCATTGAAACCCAACGACAGCTCCGATTTCTTGTGTAGGCAGCATCTCATTTTCCTGCATCATGGAATTGGACTGTGTTCAGGTGAAAGGACTTTAGTGTCCGTACTGTCCAGCTACTCACTGTGGGTTGGAAAAAGAGACAAATTAAAAGAGGCTAGGCCTGTACAAATTTGCACCAGCAGCTAGTGGACAGAACCTGAGCGCTATACTTATCCTTTGATTCTGTGGGATAAACTGACATTTTGTCACAAACGTTCTTTAAGGATAATCTTTAATGTGTAGAAGTATATAGCAATCCCCCTTTTGATCTGTTTGCTTGGGTGTCCAGCAAGCTCAGTGTTGATTTGTATAAATGGTTGCTGGGGCTGGCAGATGTGAGCCATACTTGAGTTCATTTGCGAGCTGGTATCTGGTTCTTGGTGACCAATTGAAAACATTTCATGCTGTAAGTGAAAATTTCCTGGCCTTTTTTGTTTTTTTCTCAGTGAGGGATTATGACAGGATCTCGGGATAAAAAGACAGCTATAGTACAGGCCCTGGGCTGTTAAAGTTCCTGTTCCGGTTGATGCTGAATTGTTTACATTTCACTAGCCAAGCAAGTTGTGCCGGGGTGGGGAAATACAGTGCTATGTGTGCTCAAAGGAGTGGAGAGGAGCACAGTATTTGAAGTTATGATCTTCCTTTACCCTGCATTTCTGAGCGAAGTCACCTGTTAACCTTCCATGGACATGTAACTTGGGTGAGAAAGCAAAGTTCATTATTTAAATCCCATGGGATTTCTTTTCTGTTAGTGTCATGTACCCTGGCTTCTTTTGACTTATACACATGGATTGTCTAATTCAGTCTTCAATTTGTAAGTTGCAATTGTCTGGATTGCCTAAGTACATACATGAAATGTGAGACTTAGGAAGGTTGAGCTAACATTCTAACCAGTACAGTCTGATTCCAGGGCTGATCTTCTTAGTCGGCATACCAAAATGCTGCGTGCATGTGTGTGCGTGCGCGTGCATGCACATGTGTGTCTATGTTTTCTAGTTAATAAGAAAGAGGGTGACTAAAGGATTCAGGAAAATCGAGAAAGGCTTCTCAAAGAAACATACAGCTAAGTCCTACAGAGCAAGTAGAATTTAGCGGATTTGATAGTAAAGAGATTTAGATTTAGTCCCTATGTTAGTATTTTGAGGAGGCATTCCCTGGTCTATGATTTACTAAACCCCAGGAAACTTATGCCTGAACCTGTGTTCATGTTGCACCCCGGAGATACAGAATGCTTCGTGTGCATTCTGGATATGCATATATGGATATGCATATATGCATGTATTCTTCAGATGCATATATGGATCTATAAATCATTTAAAGCAACTTTATGAACTTTATACAATGTAAGAAAATCTCAATCCTGACCCACTGAGTCACCAAAGCAATTTGACAATTCCATATGTTTCATCCTCCTTCCCCGACATGCACACGGTTCTAACCAGTATATAAGCCTTACGGTGAGAAGGTGGTGGTAAGGGGAAGAAAGAAAAAACATATAATACATTGACAGAACAGAAATGAAGTCAAGATGACACAGCAAATGACAAAGGACCAGAAGCTATGACCCAGTACGGAAGGGTCCTCTGACCCTCTCCCTTGCTGTTGTGTTAATCACCTGGCACTGATGATGCCACCGTTTTTGCTTGTTTGTTTGTTTCATACCGGGGATTGAACTCGGGACCTTGTGTTTGCGAGGCAGGTGGCGAAATCACTGAGGTAAATCCCTGGCCTGATGGCACCATTTTTAATGTTGCCCAGCAATGTTCAGTAGCTGCCTGTGTGCCCACTCCAACAATTTAATTTTCTGGGTCACTAAACATTTCCTGTGTCTAATTCAGCTCCGTCTTGCTTCCTGAGAAATCCTTCATCAAGCTTATTCTTTGATGCAAACAGAATACTACCAACATGCTCCTTTAAAACTTCACACAAAGTGAAGACCAATCGCAAATCAGTTTCCTTTTATTTTTCTCCCCTTGATGCTACCTCCTCTTTCTGCTGCCCCACTTCTCTGGATAAGTTCTTTGGACTGGTTTGGGGGAATTTCAAAGCTAGTAAAGCTGTGATCTGCAGTGGCGTCCCCTTCTCTCTGAACATCACTTTGTCAGCTACTGTTTTTTTTTAAAAAACAACCTTGTAAAGGTTATATTTGTATTCTGTATGACTCACCAGCGTTAAGAGTACAATTCAGTGCTTTTCAGTAAATTCACTCCTATGCATCTATCCTCCCTACACAACTTTAGAGTATGTCATCATCTGAATAAAATCTCTGGAGCCAATTTACACTCAGTCTGCATTCCCAGTTCCCCAGGCCACCTCCAATCTACTTTCTGTCTCTACAGATTTGTCTCTCAGGACATTATATATAAATGGAGTCATATAATACATGGTCTTTTGTGTCTGACTTCCTTCACCTAGCATAATATGTATGACGCTTACCCACACTGTAGCATCTCTTAATATTCCATTCCTCTATTTCTAAACAGCACTCCATCCCACTGATGTAGACTAAGATATTTATCCATTCATCAGTTGACGGACATTTAGGTTGTTTACTTCTTTGGCTATTATGAATTATGTAGCTATGAACATTTATGTGTAAGTCTCTGAAGGGACATAGGTTTTGGTTTATCTTGCACAGTTAAGAGAGGTATTGCTTTATCCTAAGGGAATGAATTTAACCTTTTAAGAGTCAAGCTCTAATTGAAACTGTTCAAGTTAGTGGTCCCAGAGAGTTCTTGTATCTCCATGTCCTGTCCATCATGTGTGTTGCTGATATATTTTCTTTAAGTTTAGAATTTTGCAACAATTCTTGTCTTTTCTGTGGGCATTTAGCACAGGGCTGGGCACACAGTTGGCACTTAACAGGGCATCACGGAACGTGGTGGTTCAGGACTTTTGTTTTGGAGTTAGGCCATAATGGGTCTTTAAGCATCAGTTTCCTCAACTGTGAAATGGGAATAATTGTGCCTTTTCTCTACAGTTACAATGAGAATTAATGGCTATTAGGCAGGTAATTTGCTTTGTCTATGAAAATGGTAGGTTTCACATTGTAACTTCTCCATTCATATAAGGCTTTCTTGCTGGAAGTGTGGAGTACATGTCTTTGATCTGTTGAGAAGGTTCTGCTCTACTTCCAGTGTCCTGATAGCTTTTACCATGAATAGCTGTGGAATTTAGTTTGATACTTTTTCTCCAACGAGTGACAGGATTATATGGCTTTTTCCTTTCCTCTGTCAAAATGATGACTTCTGGGGGTGGATCTTCCACTACCTTCCCTATAACAAAACCACTTTCTACAACCTGCCAGATCTGACTTCTAATAGTTTGTTTTGTTAAACAAATTTCTATGTTCATACTTTTTCTTCTATTATCTTTATCCAGTTTTAGGATTAGCACAATGTTGA
>NW_004624733.1:32849750-32917608 GCF_000247695.1 Heterocephalus glaber | reverse complement strand
TTTTTTTATAAAATGGAGTACTACTCAGCCATAAAGAACGAAAAACTAGAGTCATTTATAGCTAAATGGATGCATATCGAGGCCATACTCTTAAGTGAAATAAATAGGACACACATGTGTAAATACCGAATAGTTTCTCTAGGGTGAGAAACGGATAGTGTAAACAAGGGTTAAAATAATTAAATGAATAATTGATAATCTGAAATAGGAAAAAAGGACCAAAGACGAAGGAGTGAAGGGGGGAGGGGAAGGGGAAAGGAAAAGAGAGAAAGGAAAAACTATGAGAAAAGAAAAAAAAATGGAAATGAAATCTATGTAAATAGGGAAGGGTGGAGGGGGTGAAGGGTGCACAGGTAATGGGGAAAAAAATAAGAACCAAGATACATATTGTACAGGTACAAGCACCCAATGATAAATGTAAACAAATTATATACCTAAAATGTACCAATAAAAGAACTAAAAAATAAATAAATAAAATCAGCTTTAATGCCCATTCCCAGCACCTGTGCCACAAGGACCAGCCACAGAGGCCACCACACTGGGGATTTTGTGGATGTCCTGGAGTCTTGCCCAACACCAGCAGCAGCCTGGTCACTGCCCTGTCTTGGCCTTGACTGAGAAGACTCAGTCAATTCAATGATTTTTCTCCTTCTTTGTCGCATCTAGATAAGGGAATTCAGCGAGGCCAGAGCCCGGCAGCCATTTCTCCCTGAGGCCTTCACCCCTCCTGGGGACACTGGCAGGAACCTGGTCTCCAGGACCCACACCCCTTGTTCACATCTCAGCTGAAAACATCCGCTCTTCTCTTGCCTCTTTCCAGCATGGTGGTTCTTGCCTTTTACAAAAGATGGGCAAGTCATGCTACTTTCAGGCTGCCTCTGCTCCTTGTTGCTCACAGTGTCTTAGCCAGGCTGGGCCCCCATGCCCAGTGCTCACCTGAAGAAGCACCCCGGGGCTACATCAGGCAGCGGGTGAGAGAAGCAAATTCATGCGCAGTCTGGCCCCGGCCCCTCTGCCCTCTCTGTCCCATTCTGATCTTGTAGAAACTGTCTGTGCAGAGCAGCTAGCCAGTCAGTAAGGACCAGAGAAAAAGAGGAACAAATGCTTAATCCTTGCAGCAGCCCAGGGCCTCCCCACCTTAATGTGCACTGGGGAAATAATGGGATTTGTTCCTGTATTTAAAAGCCCCTCTTCTGGGTGTATACCCCAAATCCGGGTTGGGGTAGGCACTGGGGAGGCCATGGCCCTGCCCTCACTGAACTGGCAGGTGAGCCTGGACGCCCATCCATCTCAGCAGGACTGCACTGACTTGGGAACCATCCTGCGGACAGTGCTCCCTGAGTCCAGACTGGCCATCCGGTCGTCCAGGTGGTGGAGTTTTTACCCTTGTCTTAAAGGAAATGGAAATTCCACTATTTGAAGAGGGAAAAATTGATGATTCTGAATCGCCTACATTTTTACATCTTATTACTTTAGAATCGATCTAAAACCACTATCTTAATATTCATAGCTAATGATTTTTAGGTTTTATTTTTTTCATTAGTACATGTTTGCAGTACATAATGATTGCATTCCTCGTGGAGGGTTGCTACAAGTACATAGTGCATTTTAGTTCTTTTTTTTCATCCTCTTCCTCTTTCCCCCTCTTCTCTCCTGCATCTCTTGGCCCCCTTCCCATTAGCAAAAGATCTGGCTCTCCTGGTTCCTATTATCTATTGTTTTACTCTTTACTTATATCTTAAGTTTCTCATACAGGAGAAACCATGCATTGTAGCTGCTGTTTTAAGTAAAGCTGATCTCAAGGCGTTTTGATGTGTCTCCAACACTGGCTCATTGTGCCAAAGCTGTGAAGGAAACTTTCTAAATGTACTGGAGAGCCCTGCAGTCAGGTTCTAGTACCCTGCCCAGTATACACGCAGGCCTGAGAAATAAAGACACTAAGAGACAGAACTAGGAGAGAGAAAGCAGGGGCCAGGATGACCAGTGCCGGTGCGACTGACAAAGTGCTGGCCAGTCCCAGGTGCTGACTTTTACTGGCAATTGGGGTAAAGGTGAGCTACATGCAGTGTCTGTGGAAATTAATGTAAACAAGGCTCATAAAGGACAAGACAAAGCATTCTCTAATTAGGAACAGAAGAGACAAAATATATGGTAATTAGAACATTGTCCTTCTAGTCAGGAGGTTTTAGTTGTGGGAATGGAATTCATGTGTGAGTTACTCTGACTTTGGCAGGTAGGCTTTGGCCAGACTCGCTTCTGTAAACCAGCCAACCGTGGGGTGAACTCTTCACAGCCTGCTTTGGGCATAATCAGTACTGCAGTCCTCTGCATAAATGTGGGAACATACTTAGTTGGCTACTCTAGCCTGCTTCATTTTGCAAGTGGAGGTCCAAAACAAAACAAAAAGGCGGTATTTGATAGACATTTCCTACCAAGTAGTTTTGGATATATCTAGAAACAAAGAAGGAGGCTGGAAAATCAAAGGTAATGATGCACAAGAATAGAAAAGAACTTCTAAGTTGAAACAATTGTATGACTTGGCAAGTGGGTGGTGAATTTCGGGCCACAGAGGAGTGCAAGCTTACTAGGGAAGGAGTTAGTTGTCGGATTCCGTTGGCTTTTCCCACACTCTGGTCATCTTTGTACTTCCTTCACTCTTTCATTGTTGGTCTGTTGCCTGCATTATAAACTGTGTCACAGGACAGGAGTTAAGAGTCTTCTCTTTCTTTTGCTCCCAAAGGCACCCAACCCACAAATATACACACAGCAACCTTTCCAAAAATAGCTGAAGATTCCATTTATGTTCCTGGGACAAACAGGAAGCTGAGTTATAAAAAGGGACCACTACTCTGTGAGAGAGTGGAATACATTGCTCCATGAGAATAGATGGAATTGAATTGCCGATAGTCCTGTCTATTAGGAATAGTTACCACAAAAGCTAAAATCAAAGGGATATGAAAAAAATCTACCAAAAATATAAGGTTATTACTCTACCGTATGCTAGAAATTAAGTTAAGAAAAATGACTTAAGAGTATAGAGTCTGAATTAGGAAGATGGGCTCAAAATCCTGTTTCATTAATTAGCTCTGTGATTTTGATCAAGTTACAAACAAATGTGCTCATTTGTAAAATAAAGAAAATAATATTTAAGGGCATTGAAAAGATTCACCTGGTACATGACATACAGTACACCTTGTTGATAAATCCTGGTTTTTCACACAAGGGAGTAGAGTTTTATTTCATTATTCAAATTTTGAAATTACAATTAGTATTTTTAGAAGATTAGAAAGTGCAGGTAAGCAAAGAGAAGAAAATAAACATGTGAAGATATTAACATTTAATTATACTTTCCCCCCTAGGATTTTTCCCCTGTAAAATTTCCTGTGAAATTCATGTGATTGTGTGTGTACCTGTGTATTGACGTGCATATATAGTGACATAAGTACTTTTCTTGTTGCTTAGACAAAATACCTGATGTCAAAGTTAAAGGAGGAAAGGTTAATTTAGCTCATATTTTGTAGAGGTTTCAGGCCATAATCAGCTGGCTCCAAGGCAGCGTGGCACATGGCAGAGGGGCATCACAGAGGAGAAACAGTTCATGGCAAGCAGAAGGTAGCAACACTAGCAAGGGACTTGAGCAGCTTCCTTCCGTCCCTTTTATACTCGATCCAGGCTGCTGAGATGAGGGTGGTGCCAACGCAATCAGTGCCCAAATTTAGTGATCACCCACCCTTCATCCTAGCACTCTTAATCCTGGCGTTGTCCCATGAATCAGTCACACACACTAGGTTCAGCCACCTCTGAAAAACCCCACCTATGACTCCATAAGGCTTTGGGGGCGGGGGGGTGGCCTCTAGACACCAACCATCACCTACAGTTATTTAAAAGTGGGATCATGGATATTTCATTTTTCTTGGTGAATGTTAGCTATTCAAATTAGTGGATTTCATTTTGGCAGATTATTACATGCATATAATATATTTTGATCATCTCTATACCTGCCACACACACTGCTCCCTCCTCTCTCCCCCAGTCCCATCCATTTCTCTTCTCTCCCTGTTCTCTCCCCCCGGTTCCCTTCCTGTTTAGTAATAACCCCTCTTTTACTTTCATGGCATCTCTTTCTCTTTTTTAAAGGTTTACATATGAGAGAAAACATGAACTATTTGTCTTTCTGAGTCTGGTTTATTTCATGATATGATGAACTCTAGTTCCAGTCACTTTCCTACAAATGGTATAATTCAATTCTTACTTATGGCTGTATAATACTCCACCGTGTACATGTACCATATTTTCTTTTGCCATTCGTGTGTGAATGGGCACCTAGGCTGACTCCATAGCTTACCCTAGCTTTTGTGAATTGGGCCTATATGGAATACTGACTTTACTCTTTGAGGAATTTACTGAAGAATAGAATAGCTAAGGATCATACTACTTCTTTGTCTCATTCAATAATGCGTTATAAATATTTGTGAAGTTTTTAATTCTCCCTCAGTAAAAGGTACATACTATTGCATTACGACTTAATCTGTTCTGATAAGCACCTTTTAGATAGTTTGTAAGGATTTTTTCCTCTTATAACTGGTATGGCAATCAATAGTACAGCTAAATACTTAAACAGTTATACAATTATTTTCTCAGAAAATCCATGAAGTAATGTGATAATTGGTAGCAATGATAAGGAAAATGAGGCAAAGCATGAAAAGGACAGAGTATAGAAGGAAGTGCATAGTAGGTCATCAGTAAATATTAAAGGTAGGGGACATATATGAGTAACATAAAAAGGAAAGGAAATAGATCTTATATGGAATCGATAATTATCCCAAATGTAATCTTTTAAGTAAGAATGAGCCAAGCATGGTGGTGCATGTCTGTAATCTCAGTACTCTGGGAGGCTGAGGCAGGAACATTGCAAATTCAAGTCCATCCAGAGCAAGTTCTGTTTATTTTGTAAACATAGATTATGCAAACAAACAACACAGTTAAGTAAGTTTGCTGACTGCAGATTCAGCGTGTGTTTCCATGGAAAGGTCTGTCTCTGTAGCTGAGGAATGATAAAGAATAATCCAGACATAAGAGTGAGTCTGCATCTCTGTCCCAGGAGAAGGTATGGGGGCCTTTGGGTATTTGCTGTTCCTGTTTCCCTCTGCTTCAGGCTGCCCTGCAGCTGGTGAGACCCAAAGGGGTCCTAAGCCTTTACCGGTCCTTCAGGGTGGGAAGGCCTGGGAGAGCCACACCCTCACGTGCCAGGGACAGGAGCACACAGATGGCGCACTTCCCACCAGGGCACAGTGCTGGCCGCAGGGTCTGTCCTCATCCCTGGGCTGAGTGAAGAAGGCTGGGGGAAGTTCCATTTCTCACTTGGCTGTTCACCCTCCGCACGTGCTACTTCCAGTGCATGTACTGCATTCTGCACAGTGCTAGGCAGAAGCAGCCAGGGGATGAGATTACACAGCTCAGTGAGACGGGTGGGTGGAAAGACTGCAGCACATCATGAAACCTGTAATGAGCCAAGCAGGGCAGCTCCCACTCATCTCATGTGAGATGAGCCATGTGGGAAGACAGGCCCAGAATCACCAGGATTTCCGGTCTTCCTGAGCCACTGCAAACCTAGATATTTTCTTCAAATATTTCAGTTCCAAATGTTACTGGGAAATGGAGCGATGACTGGAAGACAAAGCACCCATGTAGTATGTTTTCATATGCAGTATACGCATGTATTACTCGGAGAAGAAACATGGTGAGAGGGCAAAGACACAAGCTAGACTTCTCTGAATAGTGTTTGCTTTGTGGATTTGACTTTGATACCATATAACAGTTCACAAACCTGTAAAACCAAACTGGACTTCAAAGTGGGCCAGGGTGGCACATGCCTGTCGTCCCAGCTACACATGAGGCTAAGGCAGGAGGCCCAGTTGATCCTAGGAGTTCAAAGGCAACCTAGACAACAATAACAAAGAAACTGGACCTTAAGGAACAGTCGTGAAAAATTGAAAGAAAAAGAAATGAGATGTGGATTATACAGTGGCAGAACACTTACCCAGCATGCATAAGGCCCTGAGTTTAATGCCCAGTGCTGCAAAAATAAAAATGATTAAAAATAAATAAAAAAGCTGAACCTCACTGCATATTGGGTTGGTAATAGCATAACTAAATAGAAGGAATTTCAAGTGCCTTTGAAACTTATTAATTTGTACTTCCTCAGTAGATTGTGATTTAAAGATTTTAAAAGCTAACACATTTCAGAATTGTTTTTATTAGTGGTGATGTCAGTTTTGTACTGGTTTGGGGCTCTGAAACTATTCGTTGTGTGCTATGGGTTAAGGTAAATGAATAATCATGTTGGCGTTATGGAGAGCTGGGACTTTTATTATGGAGGAAAGGTTCTACATAAAAACTCATGAGGTTAGAGTTAAGTTCACCTTCTGAATTTGGATTAAAGTTTCATGTGAAATCATGGTGTATCTTACTAAATGATGAACGAAACAGCAACACCATCAAATTTTATTTTCTAGCTCCGTCCACAAAAACAAAGACTGATCCAGTAGCAACGAACATATAAATCTCTGAGCTTCTGCTCTGCAAATACCTGTTCCTGATAAAATAAACTGGGGCTTCTCACAAGAAATGGCTGATTTCAGGCTTTGGGTAGGACATATGTAAGGTAACCCTGGGAAATCTTGTTGTCCAGAAGAAAGAGGCCACTGAAGTTACCATCAGGAGTTAACTTGGGGAGGCTTCTCTTACCAAAGGCAGAACAGTAAGAAAATTAAGAAAAAATACAATGTACCTGTGCTAGAACAAAACAAATCAAAATGTTCATAGTGATATTTTAAAAATAAAAAGCTCGTTGGATTGGAGGCTACTAGGTAATTCAGTATTTTGAATATCAATAAATAAAAGAGGAAAAGTCAAGTTTTATCAAATGTTTCTATAAAATCTAATTTAGGCTAAATAATGATGAGATGAAACTTTTCTTGAAAGATTATCCCAGTTAATGGGTTGAAAAAGAATTAATAGAATTAGGGATTCATCAGTTTGAAATTGAAACTTCTAGTTAAATTGTAGGCATTCTTGTCTAGATAAAGAATGCCAACAGCTGATACCATCCCATCAGAGATGCTTTTGTGTTTCCTGATATAAGAATACCCTATTTGGAAAGTAGAGAAGATGAACGCATCCCTAAGATGTCCACCTCATAATCTCAGGAAATCTGAATATGTTATAGTTCATGGCAAAGGGGAATTACACTTGGAAATAGATTTACCACTGCTGGATTAGGTCATCTCAGAATGAGAAGATTATCCTGAATCATCCAGAAGTCACAAAGTTCCTCAAAATTGAAAGGACATGGAAGATTTAGAGTCGGAGTAATTGTCTGTGAGAAGAAATATGTCTCAATCTACCACTGCTGACTTTGAAGAGTAAGAGGGGTCAGGGGCCCAGGAATGTGAGCGGCTTCTAGAAGCTGGAAGTAGCAAAGACACTGATCTCCTTAGAGGTCTCCCCTCCAACTCCTTTTTTTACCTCTTTTTTTCCTCATTGAGTCCTCACACAGACTTCCAATTTACAGCACTGTAAGATAATAAATTTGTATTCTTTTGGACCACTAAGTTTATGGTAAAAACAAATCAAAACAAAACACTTCCTGTGATATATTCTCCCTAGAAAACAGACTGAATCTAATTAAGAGCCTAGATGTGACTACTAGTTTACAGGAAACAGAGTGGTCATAGGAACACATGAAGTCATGGGCATGTTCAGCAAAACGTGAACTCTGGAAATCTCTGCTGGAAATATAACATTTTAGGGTTCAAACAAAAATATCAGAGTGAAGCCAGCTGTTTACTGAAAACTGTTGTGTCCTTATGAAAAGTGGCAGGGCTGAAACCAGGGAATATTGAAGAGGACTAAGTGTTCATCACAGCTTATTAGAGCCTGGGGAGATAGGGGGTGTTAATAGTGGGCCTGGATCTCTCTCTGATCTCTCAACCATGAGGGGCTATTTTCCCAATGTTCCTTCAAAGAAGTGGCAGCTTCTGGAGCAGGGGAATGCGGAGGTGTGCACAGCTATAGCGGAGCCACACCTCCTGTCAGAGTAGCCCAGAGAGCAGCCACAAAGCAACCTAGGAGGACACCAAGAAAAAGGAGAGGACAAAAGATCTGTCTCTGGTATTTCATGCTTACAATCCTTATGATCACAAGATTGGTGAAAAAGAAAAAGTGTTAGTAACAGAAGAATCTTTTGATTCCAAGTTTTATGTTGCACACAAACAATTTTACGAGCAGGTTTTAGTGCCGAAGAACCCTTCATTCATGGGGAAAATGGTTAAGGTGGACATTTATGAATCAGAAAAACATTTTATGAAAGAGCTGCCAGTATTGGATGCCAAAGTATACTCGCCATCCATTAGCAAACCATTAGCAAAGGGAGAAGTCTCAGGTTTAACAGAGGTCCTCATTATCTCCCACTTCCATCCGTTGCCAAAACCTACCACAGATTCTCTTCCCTACTCCCCTCAACCCACCCTACATAGTCCTGCTTGAGCTCCATCCAGTGCTTCTCCGTGCACCCGATACAGCTCCCAGCAGAAGCCAGAGGTGCACCAGGGGTTGTTAGAGCCCTTGAACAGGCAAAGCAAAAGGGCTGTTGAAGGACATTTTGTGCCTCTGAATTCAGAAATAGGCTTGGGATTCACCTGATTCTGACATCCCACGCCCCTGCTGCAACTCTGCGTGACTCAGCAAGTTCCCCGATGGGGCTGCAAATGCAAAGGTTGCATCCAGACTGTGTGTTGAGGGTAGCTGTGGGCTTGGCTCTCGTGGCCCTGCTTTTCACCATTTTTACCGAAGTCTATAATTAGCATACAACCAAATGAAGCCTCAGTGAAGAATACATTTCTAATTAAAACCTTCAACAAACAGGAAAGTGACCATGTCAGTTCTGGAAGGGCGGTAATGTGTACCTGCTGTGCTGCCTCCTCTTCTGCCCACGCGTAATGAGGCTTACCCCACCTCTCACGGAGTTGAGCCCCTTGGCTATTTAACCTAAAACTGAATCACAGCTGCCACAGCATATCTTTCAACCTAAACTCCTTTGGCTTATTTTTAGCAAGCAATGCAAATGGATGCATTTTTTAAAAAATCTCCAATGTTCAAGTCGGAACCTAACTGTACAGTGGTACGGTCATCTTCTCTTTATGTGGAAGAATCTTTGATCCTTAGTAAATATTTTAAGGCGTGTCTTTGTAAGACCGGGGGCCTTACCAAACGCTCCGAGGAGCTGACTGCAGTGAAGCACACCCAGGGATCCCAGCGGTGCCTCCAGAATGTAAGACCAAGAGCCTTACCAAACGCTCCGAGGAGCTGACTGCAGCGAAGAACACCCGGGAAGGAACACACCGGACAAGTTGGAAAGTAAAACAGACCTTTATTAGTCTGGCCAGACGGCACTCCCAAAGCAAAATAGCTTAGAGAGGCAACTGGCTCAGAGTCCGAGGCTGTTCTTATAGGGGGTTGAGGGGGAAGTTAACATATAGAACTAAAGAAAAGGGGACAAAGGTTGGTGGTCGACTGTCACGTATTGATGGTCAGCAGACATTTGCAGCTTGTTCTGTAGATTGTGGGGTCTGGAACATCAGTTCCGGGCAAACAAGGATTTGAGTAGTTTACTTTGGGACTTTAAGTCTGTTACAGATTTTTATCTAGTCTCCCAAAACTAACAAGCATCTTTATCCATTAACCCACATTTAATCACAATGGGGCTGGAGAAAAGGAACAAAGGTTATGCAGTCCCACATCATCTTCATGCTTTGTTTGGAGTCTCAGTTTCACAAACATCTTTTTCACAGCAGATCTGTTCCTAAAAAGTTTACATGGAAGCCTATTTTTGGAACCTGAATCCTTTTGGAATGTGCAGGAGAGGCTAGCACTTCAAGGACCGCTGGCAGCATTGTCCAAAACATGAGGAATCACCCACTTCTATAGCACCCACAGACTTTGAAAAGCTAGATTTGTCAAAAACAAACTGGCCTTTTTTTCTGGCATCTTTGATCAATCAGATCACGTTTTTATTTCTACCTGACACCATTAGTCTTTACTAAGTGAAATGACTTCTTTCGCAATAAAAGGAATTGGTGTAGTAAGTAAATACTTTGTCTAAAAATAAGTTACTTGGATTGTACAGGCACAGGTAAATCAAGTGCCTTGTGGTTACCATGGATTGTTTTCATCTCTAACCCTTTGCCCTCGGGATTCTGCTCTTTCATTTATGTGTCCTCTAAGGAACACAAATTAAAGTTTAATTATGTCATCAGTCAGTAAATTTAAAAAATGTACATACGCATACGTACACTGTAGGGTTGGTACAGTTCTGCTAAGCTTGCTACGTTCATTGAGGAGGAGCTCACATTTAAGGTGGAAAGCTCTGCACCCCTGAGTCCATCGGGAACACAGCACACCTCAGCAGGAATGGGGGCGAGGGAGAGCAGAAGATAGGAGCCTGCCACCTACTTCCGTTCCTGAACTCTCTACCTGGTTATTTCTTTGTTAATAAACAATGGGTCCCAGTGTAAAGCTCATTGAACAAAAGCCTAGCAGTGATCCACATATCACCTAAACCCAGAGTTAAACCAGGCAGGACATAAATGCTTTAGGCCTGGACCTAGGTGGAGACAGGAACAGTATTTTGTTTTGCTTTCTGCTTCACTTTTCTCATTCTTTCCCTCCCCTCATCTAGCTCTGTGCTTTCCCTTCCTCTCTCTTCCTTCCTTCCTTCCTTCGTTGCTTAGAAGAGAATGATACACCATTCATCAGCCCCACTGCCCCCAGTGGCCTGGCACAGACCCTCAAGTGCAGTTTCTGGTGCCCAAGATTCTCCCCACCTCACGACACGCGTGACTTTCCCTGTTAGGTTGCAGCTCCTCTCTGTTCCTTTGTCCAGAAAAGAACCAAAGCCACTGTCCTGCAGCAGGGCCTGGAGCACACCCAGTGGCAGTCACCTTGTTGGTAACCAAATGGTAAAGGGGATGGCAAACTTTTTCTTAAACTATTAGAGTCAAATGTACCTAAATCACAAGGATTTTTAAAAAGTGAGCACATACTGTAAGAAGACTCCTCATGTACTTTCCTGGCTATTAACTCTGCCCCCTCAGAAGCACTTCCCTTACCTCTAACAGGGTAGCCTGATGTGCATTTACATAGAAGGGCTCATACAGATTGCTCTCTGACTGCCAGCCTTTGCTCAACACAGATGCGAGATGCATCCGCTCTGCTGTGTTCGGCAGCAACTCACGGTTGCTTACTGCTGAACAGTATTTATTCTGTGGTCTGAGATACCACCTGGGATTTATTCATTCTACACTTTGTTCTGTGTCCAGTTTTTTTGTTGTTGCTTTTTTGTTTTGGCTATTGCACATCATGCTGCTATGCAGATGTTTTAGAACACAGATATTTGAGTACTGAACATATATCTAGGCATTGAATTGCTGGGTCGCTGCATCTGCGTGTGCTGGGCATTGCTAGCCACTTCCACATGGCTTTCTGAAGTGGTTGTGCCAGTCTACATACTACCACCTGCTGCCATGAACTCTGCCATTCTCTTCACTATTTTCTCTGTCCCTTTGATATTCTTCAGCAGACTGTCTCTGCTGGCTATTTTAATAATATTAATAATAGCCATTAATTATCTGGCTTTAAAGTACTAGATATATAATATGCACTGTAGAGAGGTGCTAATCAGTTGTGAAGAAACAACTTTGGGATAGGTATTATTTCCATTTAAATAAGAAAAGAAATGCAAAGTCACAAGATGAACTTGCACAGGGGACTGGAGCTACCAAGCAGAACTTGAATGCAACCTGACTCCAAAGCCTGTACTGTGAAATCTTCCTGCACCCTCACCCTGTGTTTGACCTAAACTTGATCTGTGTCACCAGGTGGCCAGGATTGACCGTGTGGATGCCTGAGGTCTGGAGGCGCCCGATCTTCTCTCCCTATTGTCTTGCTCCAAGAATGTGCTTGATAAACATCTTAAATAAATAGGACTCAGGCATTTTTTTCTTTTTCTTTTTCTTTTTTCTTTTATCATTCCCCCCTTCCTTCTTTCTTTGCTTCCTTCCTTCTGTCCTGTTTCAGCAAATATGAAATATTCAGTTTGAGAATGTGAAGAATTCTTTGATAAAAACTTTACAGCTGCCAAAATGTGTCGAAACATCAGATTTCAGCATGCAATTTTGTAAATACCATAGACATAATATACATATAATTTCAACTCCGGCTTGAAATTTCAGTATGTTTCATGAAATGTCATGGTTAGAGAACGCCAGTTATGAATGAAGCTTCAAGAGGATTTTGTCATCCCAAAAAAAAAGAAAGAAAGAAAAGAAAAGAGTAGGAGGGAAGAAAGTAGGGGAGAAAAGGGAAAAAAACTATTTCAGGTTTTCAACAACAAAAAAGTATAAGATATTGAACCCATTGCATTATGTCTGTGTATATCAAAACATGTGTTATAAAATATACACAATAAAAATGAATATGTATGCATAGAAGGCACCCAGACTGCTGCAGTACACTCACAGGAGTGTCCTGGGGTAGTTTAAATTCTGAAGGAAACGCCAGTCTCTGTCAGATGCCACACCAACTACTAGTTCAAAATAATAGTTTCCAACCTTTTTGCAACCTTGTTCAAAACTCCTTATCTTTATAAAACTGAGGTTTTGGTAGTTGCTATGGTAAAAATCAAGTATAAAGTGAAAAGCAGTGTGGAACAAGAAATGACCAGTGATTATCTTCCAACAGATGTACACATGCCATTAACGACTGTGATAATTGTAACATGAAATAAAATATTTTTCTTCCCCCAAAAAAGAAAAAAATGAAAAACTAACATTTTATTTATCAAATATAGTGTGCGTGTGTGTGTGTATAAGAGAAAAATTTGAGAGAGTTTTAGTTGTAGTAGAAAACTTCGTTCTTATCCTCAATTTGTTTCTTTACAAGTTATATATAGAAAAAATGTTAGTGTCATGTGAACACTGAAGCTGAGTGTTAATAACAAAAGTCACTGTTGTTATTTGACACTGGGTTTTTGCTATTGGGGAATTTTTTGAGGGGGATACCATACATGATGTTAGTATTAAAAACAAAAGAGAGAAGCTGAATGGGTGGGTGTAATAGATAACAACAGCCACCAAAGATGGGTGGGCATCTGTCTTTCCCTTCTGCATCCCTCTCTAACTTTTAAGGAACTTTGTGATTTTATTAAGCATATCTGCATAATTCAGGATAATCTCCACATTCTAAGATCACCTGATTATCAATCCTACTTCTCTCTGCACACGTAGTTCTTCTTAGCCATAGACTGTAACATAGTCAGAGGTCCAGAGATTGCAGTGTGGACATCTTTGGGATGGGAGGCATTTTTCTGCCTTCCACACGGGCTATTCTTGTATCAAAAACTACGTCTCTGTCATAATGTCACCAGCTCTACAAAAAACTCCCTATCCTTTCTTTTACATATTTTAATGGGAACATAACACAATGTTAATCGGAGTGTTTGTCAGTAATCTGACATCCTGCGTGTTTTGTGAGCCAGACAAGCCATGTCTAAAGGCTACACTTGAGCAGTGAGCTAACAGTGTGACATCTCTGCCTAAAATTTTGAAAACACGATCTTTCCCTTTAACCTGGAGAATCATCCCTTTCTTTCTTCCCACTCCCCTCCCGCCTCCTTCCCTCTGTCCTGCCTAGCAGTAAAGGCCACCTTCTTCCGTGTGTGTCATTGACTTGGAGCCATTACAAATTGCTCGGAGTAAAATTTTCTTAGAATACGTGAGCAAAAGGGATAATACGCATAATTGTATTGAACAATGCCTCCTACTATTTTTTGTGTTCATTTTGACTGCCCTCATTTAGCTCCTTCAAATATTAAAAAAAAGAAAAGCAATAACTTTGTTTCAATTTTTGACAGCCTGAGGTATTTTGAAATTTGGGCTAAGCAAATTTTCCCTGTTATCTCTGTGTCTCTATTTCAGGATGGAATGGGAAATCTGAGAATCACAGAAAAAGGTCTAAAGCTAGAAGGAGACTCAGAATTCTTACAACCTCTCTACGCCAAAGAAATCCAGTCCCGACCAGTAAGTTAATGCTGACAGCAGAAAAAAATATATTGTTCCTCTGAAATCTAAATTTGGGGGAATTTGTCTTGCCATTGACTGATAACAAAGTTGAGGGGGTACTGTTAATGAGATAAATTCATATTGAGATCTAAAGGCTTGAGTTGTAATCATAGCCATGGTTCTGTAAGCAAGTGTTAGACCTCTCTGAGCCTCTGTCTTTTCCTGGCAAATAGAGGGTAACGCTTAAAGGTAACCAACTGTGCAGATTATGCTCCAAACCAGGCGAAAGACAATGAATATGGAAAAGTCTTAAGCACTATACAGATGCTAAATAATATTGTTCTTTTAATTGTCAAGTGTTTCAAAGCCATCTTTGGAAACATAGAATTGAAGAATTAGCATTTTGTTTTTCATTCACAATTTGGACTATGTATCCATTGTTGGTTAGAATCACTTCATTATTAACACCTACAGTTTGAAATGGCATTTAGCTAATTACTGAAGAATGTTCACCTGTTTAAGACACCTTTCTGCTTTCCATACATCATCTAATTTAAATCACAGATTGGTCCATTCTGGTGGGAGCTATTCTTGCCTTCATTTTATAGAAAAAGAACTGAGGCTTGGAGAATACATCCAAAACCACATATTAATGAAGTAGTAGGGCACATATTTCAACTCTGGAAATGCAATTCTAAAGCTTTTTTGTTAACCACAATTCCTACATAAGTTTCTCTTTTATTTATTTTCTTTTTATGATGGTAGAAGTAATTCCTATATACCTTGCTTGTATTAGCCAGTATTATTAAAATTAATTTTGGGAGTGGAGTGTTTTTTTGTTGATGGTGTTTGGTTTTATTTCTTAAGTTTTTGTGTGTGTGAGTTGATAGATTTTGTTGGTTGAAAAATATTATTAATGTGTTTGTTCTGCCTGGGATTAATCTCTATCCACCTGCAAGCAAAGTGTAACATGAAAGTTCCCCAAAGTATCATTTGCATCAAGTGTATTGATTAGTGTAATCAATGAAATGTAGCAACTTGCAGGTGGCTAATTTTATCTGAATGCCATCTAAAGTCTTCAGTTGTACTAAACTGAGTGTGACTACTGATCTGACAGTAAATTTACTTCCTTGACTGCCTCCTAAAATGGAGCCAGCATGTTCAAATCATTAAAAATAGCAAATCAATTTGGTCACACAATGATTACTTATAAAATTTAAGTGGAGCCCATGGTACATTGGATCAGACACTTAGCGGACGGTGTTGTAAATACGTTCATTGCCTCTGAGGAACCTTCACCCTGGAATGAGCAATGAGGTCTCTATAAATGAGAACGGTCAGGCATTAGGTCTGCTTTGGACTGAATATAGACAATGTCAAGCACTGAAAACGTTCCAAGTTATATGCGTGGCCCTTGATTCTTAGTTCTCCTCATAGGTTGATTAGTGAAGTCCACAGCTTATGTTACTCATGGTACTTTAGATTGATAATCACTTTTATGGTAAACTCATTTAATTTACTAGGTCAGACTAATAACTTCTCTCAAAGGGTGTTGGCAAACTTTTTCTCCGAAAAGACTATAGAGAGTATATTATATCCCCCCATACCTTTCTTTCCCTTTTTACAAATAATGTCAAAACCATTCTTAGATCACGGCCATTCAAAAACAGACTGTGTGTGATAATTTGGCAATCACTTGAATCTATATGAATATTTCCATAAATATATGCATGCTTTGATTAGACTGGCTGTGGTACGTGGAGTAGATTTTAAGATCGGTGCATAGAGTCATTGGTACGTGTTAAGTAAAATATCTTGAAATAAGTTTTCTTGGTGTCTAGTTATGGTCATATAAAAAAACTGAGAAATGCAGACTTAGAGCATTGTGCCTGGCATGTCTCTTAGGTCCCTGAGAAGGAATTGAACTTAGCAAAAATGTCAGCCAGCCTGTCTGTAAATTGACAGGCAGCCGATCCCCAGTTAGAGATTAGAAGCCTCCAAAGTAATGATCATTTCAAAGCTCTTGCTTTAATACTGAAAAATCAGTCAGTTAAATTAATCACTATTTAAAGAAAATGAAAACTATTAGAATTCACTCATTTCCACTGTACGTAATGAAATATTTTTCCTTTCAAAGTACAAATAGTAAACAAAGCTTTATAGACAGGTTTCTGATAATGAAATATTTATCTTCTAACTCAAAAAAGATACAAATAAAGTCATCATAAAATTCCTCCCTAAATCCGGGAGCTTGCCCTGAAACCTGCTCCCCAGCGCAGTTCTTCCTTTCCAGCCAGGCTGCAGCCTCCTCCACACTGTCTGCTGCCTTTTGCCCTTAGCTTCCTGATGTGCACTGTCCTGTTGCCAAAGTGGCCTTCAAAAAGTCAAGTCCCTCCACTTCTTGGAAAGGTTCTCCATTGGCTTCTCGTAGCATCTGGAATAAACTCCATAGTCCTCACCCCAAGGCCTTGAAAATTCTTTACATGTTTATCAAGGAGAGAGCTCTTCTGACCACCTGGTGTCAGCTCAGTTGAAACCCTTTTGCAAAGACCTTCAGCCATTCAACCTACTCAGCACAATAGCCATACCTAAGTAACACGCTGACTTCCCTCCTTGTAATTCACACTGTTTGACATCCTTATTTGTTTTGTAATATAGTTTGGAAAGAACAGGGAATTGTCTGGATTTTCTCTATGCTATTACCTAGCCCTATTGTTTATATTCCCAGTAAATATTTGTGAAATTTAACTAATCACTTAAAATGAAAGTCTTCCTTAAATTGGTCCTACACAAGCACTGTTAATTTAGTATGTATTTTTATATTTACCATGATCACATTTTTTATAAAATTATATTTTGCTTAGTGTTCTTTATCTTTTCCCCATTAAAAATATGCCAAAGTGTTCTCTACCTAGCATGTACAATTATAAGAGCTGTTTTTGATGTGTAGTTAAAGTGTGTAAGTTCAGGCCATGGCCCCTTCATGGTTCTTATTTAGAAAACATAGAGCACAGACAAGGAATCTAGGCTATTAGGCGTGGCAACGATGATAGGCTTGGTCTGTTGTTGGTGTCGAAAAAAGTAAAAACAAGTGTGTGATCATAAAAAGATGAAAGAAGTGGATGAGAAGAGCCCTGAAATTAGTCCACAGAGTCCCTCAGTTAGGGACTGTTGACAGCTGGACAGAATTGGAGTGAAACATGCCATTCTGAGTCATAGCCTCTACAGCCCATAACCGCTCATGGTAAGCGGGTTACCATGCTCTAGTCTGTCTCTTCCAGCTTATCAGTTTTCGTTTTGTTTTGATCTAGATCTCCTCTAGAAGGTTCTCTTTCATAGAAGCATCTGCAGCACCATTTCTCTGTAGATCACAGCTGCTACTTCTATGTCACGAGGCATCTCCCGCTTTTCCCATTGGAAAGAGATCCACATCCAGTTGAACAAGATTAGTCAGCCCCTCTAAGTGAGGATAATTAATGAACCAGATCTTGACTTCACTTTGGTTTTGTGTTTCACCAGTGTGAGAAGAATTGCGATTAGTTAAGCAATCCATACCGTGTTGAGTACCGTATCTGATTTCGTTATTGAAGGTCAAACCCCGGTCAACTCAGTACAAACTGATTAGGATGATAGCCATCACTTAGCAAGCTAAATTAATGAGAATATGTTCATCTTTGTAGCAGTTTTCCTCTGGGAATTCCGTGAAGGCCTCAGGACTTTATAGCTTCAACCACATGGATGCACAGCTTCTAAGCACTAAAGTGTCATGCTGCTCCGAAAATAGATGGAGAATAATGTCCGCTAAATTAAGTGTCCTACCAGGACAGCCCCAAATAGTGTATTATTGAAACACTATTTGAATGCATTAGCAAAGACTTTGTAAAGTTAGGGGATTTAATTCCACAAAACTCTATACATGTGATTTGGCATTTTTTCAATTTATAAATACAACTACAAATCTTTGGCAGGAACTACTAGTAGATAAATTGAATGAGTGATTCAAAGGAAACCATACATACATTTGGGGTAAGTATTTGGGACAAAAGATCCCTGCTCCTGCAGAAAGGCTTTTTACTGTGTGTCTCAAGATGCTGAAAGTAGATGATACTTTTACACTACTGAATGGGAATGGACAAAGGAAAACTAGCATTTAGTGAGCACTTAATATATTCCAGACCTATACCAAAGGGAAAATTATGTAATATTCTATCTCCACGTTCATGAAAGTATATATAAGTGTCCTAACCAATTACTATATTCAGCTGAGACTTTGAGGAGAAAAAGGGACAGAAATGTAAGTTGGATGAAGGATTTAAATATAACTTATAGGGCCAGGGATTTAGCTTAATAGTTCCACCACCTGCCTCGCAAGCACAAGGACCCGAGTTCAATCCCCGGTACCCAAAAAAAAACAACCACAAAAAAACCTTAGGAGTACAGGGTGGAAATTTATAATTCTTGAGGGTATTTCTATGTTTTCAAAAATGTTTTATCTTTTAGAAAGAAAAACTCGCCTATTTTAAGATAATTTTTCCTACCAAAACTTACAAATAGAATTGTGAAATCATATCTAAATAAAGATCTTTGTCTATAGCAAAACGCAGCACAGCACCACAGTTGAGCACATGGGGTATATTGACAACCAGAAGCACTATTTACTATGTGAGAGTTTCTTCTTCTTTACACTTTCTTGCTTTCTTACCTGTCTAACTGAACTATTAATATCTCCATTGTGGATAGTTGTAGTTAAGTAAGATAATATTTGTTAAGAGCTAATAGAGAACTTGAAATCCCCAGAAATGGTAGCTGCAACATTCATCCCTTCTGATGATGATGATGATGATGATGATGATGGTGATGATGTTTGCATTGTCATCATCTAGCCCAGATTTCACCTAATATTTGAATTTCCTCTAAACAACATGGCCTCACATCCTGTCCCTGAATATCTTCCCAATGGCAAACTTGCTGCTCTCAAAGGAAACACATTTAATGTTCAGAAGTTTTTAATTTAAAATTTTTCTTTAACTGACTTGGACCTTTCTAGTTTTCAACTCATTTTTCTATCAAATTTCTGGTAGATCTAGCATTATAGACTATTGGCACAGTCTTTGTGAAATAAATAGCTCAGCAGCATATGTCAAGTATTTTTTTCTTTTAAATTCCTTTATTGGTACATTTTAGGTATACAATACGTTTACATTTATCATTGGGTGTTTGTACCTGTACATGATGTATCTTGGTTCTTATTTTTTCCCCCATTACCTGTGAGCCCTTCACCCCCTCTACCCTTCCTATTTACATAGATTTCATTTCCATTTTTTTCTTTTCTCATATTTTGTCCTTTCCTTCCTTTCCTTTCCCCTTCCCCTCCCACCACCAGTACACCTTTGGACCTTTTCCTATTTCAAATTATGTGTCAAGTATTTTAAATGTATTTATACACTTTGATCCCATGATGACATTTTAACTCATAGCAAAGTAAAAACAAAATAAAATATTTAAATATCACATCCTACAGTAGATTCTCATTGCTGTGAACAATTGTCTGAGAAAAACAACTTAAAGGAGGGAAAGTTTATTTTGACTTACAGTTTCAGAGGTTTGAGTCCGTGATCGGCTGGCTCCAACGCAGAAGCATCATAGTAGAAAGCATGACAAAGGGAAGCTGATCACCTCATGGCAGCTAGAAAGCAAAGAAAGCAAAAAGAGCCAGAGAGGAAGGGACTGAAAACAAAATAGAGTCCCAGGGTGGCATCCCCATGATCTACTCTCTTCAGCCATGTCCCTCCTGCTGTCTCTTACACCTCCCTCGATGACATTGAATTTTAATTTCACCAGTGGATGAACTCATTAAAGTAATGAACACTCTTGTGATTCAATCATTTTTCGAGCTCCCACCTCTGAACACTGCTACCTTGGGGATTATGGCTTCATACATGAGTTTGTAGGGGACATTTCATATTTAATAATACATGTACATACTAGTACTATGTAAAGGCCTGTGTAAGTCTGGACCCATATTAAAGTCTCAAATCCACATATAAAATGAGTGTGGAAGGTGTCCAAGTTTGTAAATATTCATGAAAGTTTAGAAATTCTTGTATACACCTTATTACTTGGAACAGATCAACACTACCATGAGGTTTAAATCTATCATTTCTTGGTTTTGTAGAATAATAACATTTTTAAATTTTACATTTTGATTTTACTGTAATACCGGTTGATACTAGTTTTACCAGACTGAATTACTAAGGCATATCTAGTCTGCAGGATCTAAGTCTCTAAGAATTTAATTATACTGGTCATGTTATTGAATGTTGCAGCCCCAGAACCCAGTAGAAGGTGGGACTTAACAAGTAATACCCAGCTGAAGTCAGACCTAAATCCAGGATTGCTGTATTCTTCCGGCAGACCATACCATTTGACTGGTCATCAAGTTTCTCATGGTACCATGTTCAGAATGGTAAATTGAGTTACAAATGGTGATTTCCCTCTCAGGAAGAATAAATGTGGTTAGATGGCATATTGAGCTCTTGAGAGGATTCAAAGGTACTAGGAAAAGAACTTGGAAATACCAATGGGTAATGTAACAAAACTGAGTGTAATTAATGGCTGATCTAGTCACTGAGGTGAGATTGTCTACTTCATAAATCCTTATAAAGTTTAAGGTAAGTAATTCAATTAACCCACCTTATAAACTATAGAGTGAGCTATTGATAGAAAAAATTTTGACAGGAGTTATGAGCTCTGCCCAGCCCACATAGTTCATTTGCCTCATGCAATAATTTCCTTTTAATATTCATTCTTTCCTAATATTTCCTAAAATTTCACATTTTAAAAAAAATGACAAAATCTTCCCTCCTGAAAATCAGGAGTGGTTGGATATTCCTGGAGGGATGGAGCTGAGTAGCAGCTTCCTGCTTTCTATGAAACATTTGTCAATTTGCTGCAGTCTCCACCGGTCACTGCTGTCTCACATCCAGTCGTTTAGCTCATTTGCATTGTAGGTCTCTAAAGTCCCTTGCAGGTGCAGCCTTTGGTGTATGGGATTAGAAATGTATGTATTTCACCATGCAGGAGTCAAGAAATTAGGTGGATTTTTTATGATTTTTATTTATTCCTAAATTATTGTTCTTTATTTTTTATATTTCTTTCATGTGTCCCAGTGTTTTTCCTAGTGGTCCAACTCTTGTGTGCCCCCCCCAGCTTTATTAAAGTAAAATTGACAAAATGCTTACATTTAAGGAGTATGAGAGATGGGAGGAAGGGGAGTAGAAAGAATTAAGATGTATTATGTACACGTACCAACTCCCTATGATGACTATAGTCATTATGTACTGCAAGCATGTACTAGTAAAAATTTAAAAAGGGGTACAACCTTAATAATGTGATATGCATATACATTGTGAAATGACTACTCTGCATGCTAATTAACATACCCATCTCATCACAGAATCACCTTTTAATGTGTGTGGTGAGAATAATTTAGACTATCCTCTTAGTAAATTTCAGGTATATGATACATGAGTAATTTTAGTCTGCATTCCACAGACTAGCACTCTAAAACTAATTATTATACCTGAGAGTCTGTCCCTGTGGCCACATTTCCATGTACTATCTACCCTTGGTTTAACGACCTAACATGCTATTTCTATGAGTTCAACTTTTTACATTTCACATTAAGGTGAGATCGTGCAGAATTTGTTTTTCTGTGCAGAAACTATTTCATTTAGTGTCCTCTGGGCTCATGCATTTTGTTACAAGTGAAAAGATTTCCTTGTTAAGCTTGAATAGTATACCACTGTGTATATATGACATACTTTCTTTATCTACTCTTCTGTTCAAAGACTCTTAGGTTAATTCTATGCCTTAGATATTGTGAATAATGTGGGAGTGTGGACAATCTCTTTGTGATAATGATTTTAATTCTATTGGATATATACCCAGAATGAGGATAGCTGGAGATCATATGATAGTTCTGTTTTTAATTTCTATAAAGAATCTCCATAGAGTTTAGGTAGTGACTACCAATTTACATTCTTAACAACATGTAAGGGATCATTTTTTTGCATTCTTTCCAATGCTTGTTATCATTTATCTTTTTAGTAGCCATCCACACAAGTGTGATATGACATCTCATTTTGGTTTTTATTTACATTTCCTTGATGATTGATTAGTAATGCTGAGGATGTTTTCCTACATCTGTTTGCCATTTGTATGTTTTCTTTGGAAAGAATAGAACAGAATATAATGTCTATTCCTTCTATTCCTGTTCGTTGCCTATTAGCTTTTTTTTCTGTTAAATTGTATATGTTTCTTATACATTTTTCTCTTAAAACCTTATCAGATACTACATGGTTTGCACATATTCTCTTCCACTAAATAGGCTGCCTTATAATTCTGTTGATTATTTTCTTTTCTATGCAAAAACATTTTAGTCCTACCTGTTTGTTTCTTTAGATTTTTTTACCTTTGCTTCAGGGTACACTATCCAAACAAAAAGAAATTATTAGCAATATCCTGAAAAATTTCCCCTATTTTCTTCTAATACTTTTATGGATTTAGATCTTATATATAAGTCTTTGCTGGGGATTTAGCTCAGTGGTTCTGGCTCCTGCTTCTCAAGCATAAGGTCCCAAGTTCCATCCCCAGTACCCCCCCCCCCAAAAAAAGAAAGAAAAAGAAACAAATAGATCTTATGTATAAGTCTTTAATCCATTCTGAGGTGATTTTTCTGTTTAGTGTGAGATAAGATTCCAGTTTCTTCCTTTCTTTTTACTTTGTAAATGTAGGCATCCAGTTTTCTCATCACCATTTCTTGAAGAGAGCATCCATTCCTCAGCATGTATTCTTGACATCTTTGTTGTCAATCAGTTGACTGTAGCAGAGTGGAGTTTATTTCTAGGCTTTGTATTCTATTCCACTTGTCTATGTTTCTTTTTATGTTGGTGTTACATTGTTTTTTGACTACTGTAACTTTGCAAATATAATCCGAAATCTGGAAGTATGATGCATCCATCTTTGTGCTTTGAGTTTTGAAATTATGTTCATGCTTAATGGAAGATGGAAGCAGACTTGGAACATCTGGAACCTGGAGCTCTGACCCACTCCAGTCATTCTTCACGCTGAGTCTCTTATCATGCACCTTCTTTTATTCTTCTAACTGCTAAAGACCGTGAACATGAAAGAGGCAGACAAGCACTCAAATGTTTGAACAATTTTGATTCTGCGTGCTTGATTTGAGTCACACACACATGCACATGCAAACTGGGAAGTAACATGGGTTGGCAGACATCCACAAACAAGTTTTATCTGAAAAGAACCCACTGATAATTCACCTGCAAGAGCAAAGCCATGTCTTGGTTATTTTAGAAATCAAATGAAGGCTGTGGTGGCTTCTCCTCAGTAAGTAGAATAGCTTCAACTCTTGAACGTATTGCACACAAAACAGTATTTTCCATGCCACTTGCATGAAGCATGAGCATCTTGTTGTCTTCAATTAAGAAGTTAACTGGACCATGACGTATTGCCCAAGTAAATAAAAGTGATTTGTACTGAGTCAGAGAGGTGCATTAGGCACCTTTGCATTTCTTTGTTCACACATAAATTATTGACATTATTAAAAATTGCAAGGGTCATCTATAAGCCCATCTGTACTCTGAAGCCAATTGCTATTCCCCAAGTGTATTTATCTGTTTACATGTTGTAATTTATTGTAGGCAACTGTGTGAACCAGCTGTTTACTCTTTTAAAAAATACAAATTTTGAATATATCAACATTTAATAATATAGTCAGTTTGGTTTTTTTCTGGAAAATAGTCATGGTTATTCAAAGGCTTTTGATCAGTGTAGAATTTAAATTGACTAACAGGATTTTGCTCTTTCTTTAATTGAGGAGAAACTGACTCCATGTTTTTGTTTGTTTACTTTTGTTTTCTCTGGTAGTAGGGACATGCTTAGTGGCAGTTGGTAGCAGTCTCGGAACTGCTCTCGGAGCCTTCTTACTGAACTACATCCCCAGCTCTTCTTAAAATTTTTATTCTGAGATAGTCTCACTTAAGTCACTAAGTTACTCAGCCTGGGTTCAAACTTGTGATCCTCCTGCTGAGCCTCCAGAGTGCTGGGATTTCAGGCATGCACTATGCTTTTTTTAAAGTGCAGTTCATGCTGAAAATAGAAGAGTTATTGAAGGCCTTTTCTGTTTTAGTTGCTGGAATAAAATACCAATACTCCAAACTTAGAAGAGGAAGTGTTTGATTTGATCTATAGCTTCAGTCCATGGTTGGCTCATTCCAAGGCAGAAAGAGGATGGCAAAGGGGGGTGGTGGAGAAAAAAGCATCCCGACCATGGCATCCAGGAATCAGAGAGGGAAGGAAAGAGCCAGGAATGTGAATACACTTTTCTTCCAAGTCACACCCAGTGAGCTGCCCCTGCCCACCAGGGCCCGCCTCTGAATGAGAGACTTCGGAGGACCTTTTTGATCTAGAACATAACATTCTATTTCTGACCTCTAAAAGGTTCATGTCTGTCTCAGTCTGCAAAATGCACTTAATCCATTTCTAAAAGTTACCAAATTCCAGCATTGCAGAAAACTTTAAGTCCAAAATCTCCTCTGAGAGCCAAAGCAAACTCACAGCTGTAAAGACCCTTTAAAAATCAAAGAGAGGCCAGGGATTTAGCTCAGTGGCACTGCACTTGCCTCACAAGTGCAAGCTCCTGAGTTCGATCCCAGGTACCAAAAAAAAAAAAACCAAAAAACAAAGAGAAAGTTAAAACACTTCCAAAAGACAATGGTACAGGGTAAACATTCTCATTCCAAAAGGGACAAATGGGGAGATAGGAAGGAACTGGTCTGAAGCAAGACCCTAAGCCCCACCATGCCAAGCATTAAATCCCACAGCTCCACGTCTGCCGCCCAGAGCACACTGTGATGAGGTTCGAGCTTCAAAGTGTTCAGGCAGCCCTGTTGGCATGGGCTGGCTGGTTGCAGACAACATGGCTTTTCCATTGGGTTGGCTCTGCCCACTGGCTGTGGCTTTCCTCGGCAGACATTCCTCATTCTGTCATCTCTAATTTCCTGGGATCTATGTACTCTTGGACTACTGCTCCTTTGGCTTCCTCCCCGAAGCTTCATGCCTCACCCTCTTAGGAGCACATTGTTTAGCCTCCCAGGCCTTCTTTTGAAATCTGAGTGGAAGCCTTCCTGACCCTACAGCTCTTAAACATTCTGCTTGTCTGAAAAACCGGCACCATGTGGATGACACCTAGGTCTGCTTCCAGCTCGAGCAGTAGTAGGCCTCCCTTGCAACATTCCTGCAATGGCTTCTGAGTGTCTGGATGGCTGAGCAGAATGAAATGAATCTTGGGGGATCAATACCCTTCTGAAGCAGGAAGCCCAGGGCTCTCTTCTCACATGAAAGCTTTATGGTTTTTCACCCTTAAACCTGCTGTGGATGGAGTCTGGCTGACTCCTGAGATGCTCTCAAGCCATTTTTCCTATATTCCTGATGCAAAATACTTGGATTCTTTTTAATGCTAATCTTTTCAGCAATCATGTGTTTCTTTGCCCCAACTTTGAAGGCATTTCCTTTCTGGAGAAACTGCAAACTTTTCAAATCTTTCACCTCCTCTATTTGCTCCTGAGTCCCACTGTAGATATGGTTAAAAGCAGCCATCAGTGTCTGCACCACAGCCTGAACACTGGGTTGCCTTGAAATTTCCTCTGTCAGATTAACTAACTGCCTATAATCTCAGTTTCCTACAAAGTCTCAGGACTTGGGTAAACTAAAGACAAATTTTCTGCTAGAATGTAACAACCATGGATCTAGTACAACTGCCAGTGGAGTCCTGTTCCCAAATGAAACTCTGAGGTCTGACACTACTGCACTTCAAGCACTGCTCACAGCATTCTGGGGCTTTTCTAAACCACATCTCCAAACTTTTCTAAATTCTTCCCAAAAATGAGTTCCAAAGGCTTCTAAACCACATGGTTAAGACAGTCACAGAAATGAACCCACTCCAAGTAGAATTTTTTGTTTTAGTCACTCTCCCATTGCTGGGCCAAAATATTCAACACACACAATTTAAAGGAGGAAAAGTTTATTTTCATTTATGATTGTACTCCATGGTCAACTGTATATAAGCCAGAAACTGGATGTCTTAGTTACTTTTGTTGCTGAAACAAATACCTGACCCTCAAAGTTAAAAGGGGAAAGGTTTATTTAGCTCACAATCTGTAGAGGTTTCATTACATAATTGGCTGGCTCTAAGACAGAGTGGCATATGGCAGAGGGGCAACAGTTTATGGTGGAGGAAGACACCAAAAGCAACAAGGGCCTTTAACAGTCTTTCTGCCCCTTTTATCTTATGCAGATTACTTAGGGTGGGTACCACTCACACCCTCAATCCTAGTGCCCTAGTGCCCCCCACCCATGACTGCATGAGGCTTTTGGAGGACATCAGGACACAAGCCATAACACAGGATAGCAGACGACTGTGTCAGAGGAAAAGGTGCAAAGCCTATAGCAACCGGAAAGCAGAGAAAGAAGGGAGGAGCCAGAGATAAGAATATGCTTTTCTAAATCACACATTCAGTGAGCCACCTCCATCCAGGCCCTACCTCCTAAGAGCACATTCAGCTACTAACTTCATAAGTGGCTGGGTCCTCAGATATTGGGAGTGCTGTCATGATCCAACTGCCTTCTAAACATATGAAACTTTTGGGGGACAGTTTAGAACTAAACTGTAGCATGGTCAGCTTTCTGTGACAACTATCCACCAGTATTGTGGGAGAAGAGTGGGTTCAAACTTCAAATACATATCAGATTGTCTCATTGCATGATTTGAGTACCATTGAGCAGATAGGCTGCCTCAAGTTCTTTCTTATGCCTGCCCTCATGCATAAACATTCACCATTAGAATCTCATTTATTTAAAAACTAGATCCCTGATTTTTCTTTCTCACCATACTCTTACCACAAACACACCTCCCTCCCGCACACTTCCGTTTCTAGAAAGGATTGGAAACAGTATATAAGAAGTATGTACAGTAACCTTGTAGTAACAAGAGTACAACAGGTTAACATGAGGAAAATGATAAATTAGAATAGGAGGCAGAGATGGAGGCAAGCAGTGGCATATAAGAGAAAGGCCAAACTATTCTGTATGCTAAGCCTAGATTCTGGCTGTGAATTTTCAAAAAGGAGAGGCCTAGTATATTGCATGGAACCTTTTGTGGATACTTTCTAGGAATTTAATTAAACTATCCCGGGCCTGGCATACAGGTGCACATATGTACTCCTAACTACTTAAGAGATTGAGGCAGAAGAATCACAAGTTCAAGGCAAGATAGGCAACTTGATGAGACCCTTTCTCAAAGTAAAATTTTTTTAAAGGTGGGGGATGTAGCTCAGTTTTGAGTTTGTGAAAGGCCCTGGGTTGAACTCCTAGTACAGTACGACGAAGATGATTACTACTAATAAAACGAATAACAACAAGTCCTGGGCAAAGAGGGGATTTAAGAATGGCACTTTCAAGTTCTAGACAGGAACTAGATTAGAAGTTAAGGAATCCAGGTTCTTTTTACATTGTGTTTCTTTACTTATTTTTATTTCTTATCTATTGTTGATGATCAGGGGTTTTCTAAAATTTTTAGTCTTTTTTTCTGTGGGACTGATAAATCCAGAGACTTCACACTGAGCTGCGTCTCCACCAGTTATAATTTGTTTTTTAAAATTTTGTGACAGAGTCTTGATAAATTGCTAAATTGCCCAAACTGGGCTTGACCTGGCAGTCCTCTTGCCTCAGCTTTCCGAGTACCTGGGATGACAGGCTTGTGCCACTGTACCCACTACGCATCATCTTTAAGCAGATTTTAATTGGAATCCCCAAATTCAGAGGAGATGGAAGGTGAGCTGCGGTGGGTGACCAGGGGATGGGGCCTGTAGTCTGTTGGCCCCTGGCCCAGTGTCCTTGTCGCAAGCAACAGGATGCTCAGGCCCTAGGCAAGGTTCAACGGGGACCAGTTTGAAAACTACCAGACCAGACCCATTTCATCCAGGCCTCTGCTCAAGTGGTACTTCGTCATGGACAACTTCTCTGGCTATCCCCGCTGAATAGAGCACTTTCCTGGTAGCTTTATGTTTTATATCATAATGCATATGGATATTTAATATTATAAGTATAGATTATACAGTTATCTATCTATATCCTTACCTGTTTATTTCCCCTGTTACCATATAATCTCCTTAACAGCAGGGACAACGAAAGGCAGCACTAAGTGTTAAGTATTTGTTCTACTTTCAAATTATTTTACTATATGCCTATAACTTTTATAGTATGTTACATACATTAAATATGCACAAAAAATTCCTAAGAAAAGAACAGGCTCTGGGGTGCCATCTTCTCAGATTCCAGTCCTGACTTTGCCATTTACTAGCTGTGTAATCTCATGCAAGTAATTTAACCTTTCCGTTTCCTGTTTACTTCCCTGTAAAATGTGCACGATTCTACCACTACCTCTTAAGATTATTAGATGGTTGTAGGAGTTAATTTGTGTAAAATTTGTAAATTAGTGCCTTGAATATAAATCACCATATAAAATGTGAACATATGGATCATTATTTTTAGCATGTATTAGTATCACCATTGTCTTTGTTTAGGGCTCTCTCCTTGTTTCCAGACTATGTAGTTCTTCTTATGTGATATGAAAGCAAATTTTGTTTGAATGCATAACTGTTCTTTTAGGATCCTTTTGGCTCAAAGATGCTGTAAGAACCTCTCAGAGGCAGAGACAAATATCTCCTTAATAAACGCTTATGTGTTGATTAATTATCTTTATCATCTGCAGGCTAAGTAATCGATTATGTAAAAGATGGTATGAGCAGTGATGCGGCCTGAGGCCATGGGAGAATGAGAACTGACAAGATGGAAGAGAGAAAAGTAGACCAAAGATGTTGGAGCCTGCCCTTTCCTTCTCTGCAGTTTTGCCTTGATTCATGCCATCCTCAGGCTAATGAAAGCTCCAGGGTGGATCCCTGTTATAGACAGGACAGAAAAACAGCATTTCACTCCTTCTGCCCTTGCAGTTCCCCAGCATCATCCTATGACCAGTCAGCATCAGCTGTTATTTCTGATTTCAGGGATACCCTAACCACCTGTGATGACTACTTGGTGCGGAGACTGCTTCTTTCATATTCCATAGACAGTGTTTAAGAGGGGGAAATGCATTCTGGAATCCCCTGAGCTCTGTTTTATGTTTCTGTAATAGGAAGAAAACTTCTAGTGCTGTTTGGAAGCATCTCAGAGCCAGTGGTTCCTTCTGAGCTTTTGCGGAGGATAAGGGAAAGAAAACCTAACTTTAAGGAAGGTGCACGGTTTAGCATGTTCTTAAAAGCTTTATTGCTCTTCACTTTTAAATCATTAGCAAAAAAAAATCTTGCTTTAAAAAAATTGTTTTTCTGCAATGGTTCAATCAAAACAGACTAATCTCCTGTCAACAGTAGATGCATTCTGTGCTTTATAATTGCCTTAATGTGCTCCACTGTTAGTCTTAATTTTTAAAAACTTATTTGCTGTCAAAATGGATAATTTTTAGGAGATGTACTTTCAGAGGCAAAAAACCCCCACTTCTTTGGTGTATGAAATTATAAGCACATACTGTTACTTTGATTTTGTGATCTCTATCAGCTGTTGAATATAACCTTTTGATGCAGCACTCTGTAAATTATTACCAGTGTTGTTTTAAATGGCAGTTGCCTAAATTGTGAGTATGGGATTTTCCATTTCTATGAGTGATTCTGTTTTTATCAGCAGTGATTCTGCCTCTAGGAAAATACCAAATGGTCTGCAAAGTAAATGAGGTTTTCAAGACTAATTACTGTTTTGCAGATGGACCTGCTGCATGGTACAGTGGAGGAAGGAGAGAGAGATTGTGACCAAAAAAAAAAAAAAAACAAATCCCCATGTTGAAAGAATGAGACAAGCAGGCTGCCTTTTTTTTTTTTTTTTTACTTGCCTGGTGCAGTTATGTGAAGTTTTATACCTATTAGGTCACAGCTTCTATTCTCCAAGATTAGAGTCGTGGAAACACAAAAGGGCATCTCTTGATAGTAAAAGACACATACAAGTAGGTTTTAGTCCTCTGTTGAAGCTCAGTTGGTTGTGCTAAAAAATAGGAATGTTTATTCAATGGTGAATATCTTAGGTGATAGCTTATTAAACGATGAGAAGAAGCCTTGAGTTCATTAAATCATTAATCCATAGTTTGTCCCTAATTTCAGTTAAGAAACCAAACCCTTTTACCTGTTTCTTAGCATCCTCAATAATTTTTTTTTTCTTGTACAGGGGATGGAACTCCAGGCCCTTGCGCCTGCACAGCAGGCGGTGAAACCACTGAGCTAAATCCCTGGCTCCATCCTCAGTAATTTATTGACTTTTCTTACCACATTAATGTTTTCAGGCATGGAATTCACATCCGTACTTTCTGTTGGTAATACAAAGCATTTATTAAATCACAAAGTTTTGTTTTGTTCCTCATCATAACAGCAAAACTCATGTTAGGGAGTACTGTGTCTTTAATGTGTCCCCTCCAGAATTCATGTGTTTAAACTTAATGGCGTGCATGATATCATTAAGCAATGGGTCTTTCACGAGATGACCAGGCTCTGAGAGCTACTGCTTTGTGAATGGGATTAAGACCTGTATAAAAGATCCTTCACACAAAATATGGCCTTTTATCCACTCCATCTCCTTGACCTTGTGAGAGCACAGCATCTAGGCACTAACTTGGAAGCAGAGAGCAGCCCCCACCAAATAACTGAACCTGCTGGTGGCTTACTCTTGGACTTCCCAGCTTCTGGAAATACGATAAAGTACATTTTTGCTGTAAACTTCCTGTTCTGGGGGATTCTGTTATAAAGCTAAGTTGACTAAGACATAACTGTACAAAACTGTAATGAAAACAGAACTTGACAGCATTTGATAGATGTTTAAATGTATAAAATGGCCAACCAGAACAAGATGGTGGACAGTGGGGGACCTTCGCCTTCTCTCAGTAGGTGAAAATATGGGAACTCCGTCAGAGCGCTTCCCACCTTGACCCAGGTCACAGGATTGAGGTCTAGGGGACCCAGCAACGCTGATATGGTGAAGATGTGTGTTTTGATTTTTAGACTTAGTTCAAAGACCAAAAAGTTTATTTTATAAATTACCTTTGAAAGAAAGTTTAGATCACGCACAAAGTATAGTGTCCATGGATTTATTCATACAGTCTTATTCAGTAAATCTAAGGTCCAGGCGAACCACAAAGGCCAGGCTAGGCTAAGTAAAGAAAAAAGAACTCTAAACGTCTGGACACCCAAATTATTCTGTTCTTAGGAGAACTAACAAATAGCTACCAGGAAATGAGGTATGGTAATAAAATTTTAAAGCATTCTGAAGTACCTCCGGGGCTTTGCTGTTCTATTTAAATATCGAATATCTGTGACTTTAATATGCATTAAAAGATTTGCTGTTAGGGAGATTAAATAAACTAATAGGTGTGAAAGCACCTTGAAGAGGGCCCAGAATGAGAGTAATTGCTAATAATTGTTCGCTAAATTTAAATCTAAATAATGTATGATTAGATCCTCATGTTGTAATAGCTAATGGGCACAGTGCTAATGTAAAATTATCTCATTCGTTCCTTGTAGTGACCCTGTGAGGGATCTATCGGTTTGATGTTTCATTTAGAGATGAGCAGTCAAAGGCTTAGAAAGGTTAGGGGGGAACATACATCTAGTATTCCAAGGCTTCTTGGACACTCTGCTAATCTGGAATTCCCTACTTTCTGGAATGTTAAGTGGTAGCTATTGGTTGGCCTCTACTACTTGCCTGACTTGGTTTCTCTCTACACCCAAGAAACATGCAGGATTCTTGCTAGTTGAATGAAGAAAGACTATCATACTTCCTTTCTCTACCAATTATTGCTTCTTTGGCCATTCCCTACACACCCCCTTGGAAGGAAGGCTTCTGTTCTTTTTTTTTTTTTTTCATTGAAATCACATATCTCCTAACTTGTACCATCTCCCACTACACAATTGCGCCTCTCCATTTATGCTTATTTTGTTGGAATTGTATTGCAGGATCTATTTGGAAATAATCAAGGACTTGTGCAAATTAAGTCACTAACTCTGAAATAAATGCCTTATTTCAGAAATAGTAGGTCCTCTAGATATATTTTCATCGACAAATTGAAACTACTTAATTTCTAAATTTCTGAGTGTTCTACTGGTTTTCATTCTGAATCTATCAAGATGAAACCAATATGAAATTATAAATCATTTATAAAACTTTGACATAGTCTAAAGACATAGACTTTCTCAACTCTCGTTCCTTATTTCTACTACATAACACTGCTGAACACAGAAAATATGAGTGACCGCCTTCCCAGCTCTTCCACTTCTCAAAATACCTAGTGCCACTCTAGATGCATAGGAGAGAAGTGAATTCATTATGTATAATGGATGCCTCAGTGCTAAATTGCCTATGGGAGCGCATTTGGAGAAAGGATTGATTTCTTCATTTTAAATTCAGCATGGCTTATGGAGTGTTCTCATAGCAATAAGTACAAGAACTTATACTAATTCTCTTTCTTTGGCATGTTCTTGCATTTCTTATCAGCCCAAATTGACATACAGTATGACTAAAAGCAGAGCACACCCACAGAGCACATCCAGGAAACATTTGTGGATATGGTCTCCCTCCCCTTTCAGGATAAAAACTTTTCTTTGATGTCTTTCAGAAATTATGATGATATGCACATGAGTTCGTGTACCACAATTAATTTATTTTCATGGTCCAGTCTTCATTATCGGCAGCTTGCATTATGGGCAAAACAGTTGATATGGTTAAGAACTAAAATATCCTGCTGAAATCTCATGTGTTCAGAAGTGGAGCTTTCACGGTATGATTGGATCAGGGGACACCACGCTCATCAGTGGATTAACCCACTGATGACTTCATAGCTGAATGTGCTGTTCGAAGGTGGGGGCTGGTTGGAGGACACTGAGTGTGTGCCTTTGAAGAGTGTATTCTTGTCCCTAGCCATTCCTATGTGTCAGGCTTTTCCATGCTCTGTCTGCTTCCTGGGTAGTACCATGAGTTCAGCAGCTGTTGTCTCCCAGCTCCTTCTGCCCTGTTATCTACGCCTTGTATGATCTCTCTGAAACCATGAGCCAAAATAAACCTTTTCTTCTTTAAGTTGTGCATGATAAGTCCTCTGTCTTAGCGACAAAGTGACTAATATAATAGTTAAGTTTGCTTGATCATTTGTTTGAATTGCAATTAAATGCAGAGTGTTTCAACAGCATCTGTGTACACATTTTTCTTGAGTTTTGTTTTTTACTATTTTTATGATAGCCTGATGAATTTGTCTGCTCCTCCTTTTCCCTAGGATCCATCAGATATGCCCCACATGGTGCCACCAGCATTGTACAAAAGTAGAAGTGGGATCTTCCCGTGTGTTAAGAGCCTTAGGCACATACTGCTTGTTTTAGCTCAGCTCCTGCTCCTTTTCCTAACTCATCCTCAGCCTTACTCACTTCCAAATCAGGATTTTGTTTGTGACTTTGCTGTGTTCTGGCTCATCATACTCTAACATACTTCTTCAATTTTGGTGTGCACATTCACGATTGTACTGGGAATTTTCCCTGTTTAATTCTGTGACCATTTGATATGCTAATGCATCTCATAGTCCCCTTGTGGAAATGCTCCTTCTGTATATCTCCATTCCTGAGAGAAGACTGGTATTAAGACACATGTGAGGGCAATGTATCATAGTAGCAAAGCACATGGGATTTAGAGTCAGAAAAATTGTTTGAAGCTTGGCTTTGCCTCTGACTAGCTTTGTAACTTGAGGCATATTCCTTGATGTCTTAGCTCTTTAGTTTTTCTATAATATGGGTAACTGGTAGGATCACAGAGATTTTTTTTTTTTTGAATAAATGAGAACACAAAGAAGTACAGTGCCTGCCACTTAACCCACTTAACCCCATAAATGGCCACCATTGTTACTAAAGCCCTCATCGTAGAAGAAAAATCCAAGTAGAATCTTGAAGAGTTGATGGTTTAGACACTCCTATGTCACTGGAAAGGTAAATAATACTTCCTGTATTCTTCTGCATTTGCTAATTCCATTTCTACTAGTCAGACGACTGATTTTGAATCCTACCAAAACTGTGCCTTCTGAGCTGAAGCAAATGGAAAGAGAAATCTCTCATTTCCAGAAGCCAAAAGCCATTTTCTGAGAGGTGTCTATTTAACCCACACACGCAGATGCAGCTGTGATGGTCTCTTCAGAGGTTGTGGAAAATATTGCACACCAGGGTTAGCCTTAAAGAATGTTACTGGGGCTTGCTGCCTCTTGGTTCATGGGGTAAACCCGCAAGGAAAATAGAAACAAAGCAAAGGTAGATAGCTCCAGTTGGCACAGTTGATTGACTTTAATAGGTCCTGATTATGCTGCTCATATTCCATGAAATTAAAAAGCTTACAAATGTTATGAGCCATTACCCTTCCATTTAAGGGAGCTTATGACATGTTAGCAACATTTAATGAAATTCTTTTAAAAATGCCATCGGCAGACTCCATGAGATTCCATGTTGAAATTCAACTTGAAGAATGGTTTGGGGATGTTTGTTCTCTTACCTGCTTATCTTTGTCAAGTCAAAGACTCACTTGAAGGCCAAAAGAAGTGTCTTGTCAGTTAAAGGGTGATTTGCATATAGCAAGAAGGATTTCTGCTTTGACCACCTGTGTGTTCTCCAGTTTAAGAAAAAAATCACAAGAAATGCCATATGAATGTATGTGCTTTGGTTTACAGTGGGTGCTCAGAATGGCCTATATTTTATTCCAAAATGTTATTGCCTGCCCTGTCTTCAGTGAGCTGTTACAATACAATTGGATGATAAGTTCTTGTGTAAGAAGATGATTAAAGCATAAGAAATGAGATGATTATGTCCTAAATTAGGTGGCACTTTTATTTGTACAATAAAAATTCAGGAAATAAAAATATTCAGTTGAGGAGGAGTTATTATACAATAGGATGAGTAGTGAAATATAAGTTATTTAGCGATACTGTTTTATTTTAAAAGTCTTTCACATTAACTTTCATGAAGGGGATAGTTAATGGTAATAATAACCATGTTTTATACATATACTAACCATATCATCAGCTTGTTGTGATATTTCCCACTACTTTTTGAGCTCTTATGGGTCAAGAGTGTTACTAAGTGCTTTATGTTTCTTTTAAATCCTCTTGAAAAGTCATATAAGGTGAATCATATTATCTTTGTTTAACCAATAAAGAAAACTAAGGTACACAATAGTTAGGGAATTGTCTCTAACCACTGTATGGAGCAGTTGGGATTTGTACCCCAAAGCCTATACTCTCTATTTTGGTATTGATGTATTTGGAAGAGTAGCTGATGTCAGGGAAGTTCCCATCCTATCTCCTGGACTGTGAGTTCTTTGCAGGCAGGAGTCCTGCTGTACAACTTACTCACCATTGCATGAAGCTGTCCTTCACCATGCTTGGCACTTAATAAATATCGAATAAATGTATAGTTGGTACATTAAAGAAGCACACCATTTAATATTATTAAAAAGCATCATTCTTTTGGAGTAGAGTAGGTGGGTGTGACCTTGTTTAACTTCCCCATGAGAACTAGTGAATATTCTACTCCTGCAAATCTGGCAGACAGCTAGTGATATTTGAAAGGACAAAATAAAAGCTCAATTCAGACATTTGAAAGGCCTCATCAGGAATATTTATCAATGTTTCAAACCTTATTCATGGTTAAGTATTGGTTTGTTTGCCCAGATTTTGCTTTTAACTGGTAGCTTTTACCTGCATAATCAGAGTACGGGTCATTGGAGCCCTCTGCCTTCATTATATTCTGACATACCAGCTGCTCGCTCCAGCTCTAGACTTGACCGGGGTGGTAAGGGAAGACAGGGCTGTTTGGTAGGCTGGGAGTCTATACTCTCTGGGATTGTTGAATGGTTAGTCTGACTTTGTCCCTCACAAAGCGTTTTGTAGGTTCTTTGGAGATTCCTGGTCCCAGAATTGTAGTCCTTCTCCCAGAAGGCCTGTGGAAGAAGTAGGTAAAGCCTCTGTTCCATTCTTGGACAGTCTGCAGCACTGCTTATTCTACTCCATGCAGGAAGTCCTCTGGGTAGGACTTCACACCTCTCAGGGACAGTTACCTGTCGAACTTGGCACACCTCTGCATTATGACCAACGACTGTCCATCTTTCACCTGACAAACGGTGAGGGTACAGGCTATTTCTGAAGCAGCAGCCCTTCCGGCCTGTCCTACCCTCTGGATTTACCAGCAAGGCATCTGCAGTGACTTCGGTTACAGAAACACATGTCAGGGTTTCAAGTTGGGTTCATCAAAGGTACTTCTAGGGATGTTTGGAGGTTGGAGGGTACCAACTACCTCCAAAATACATATTTTATCCTTCGTTCATTTGATCCTTAATCTTTATAAAACCCATAAGGGAGTACCGTGTGCTTCCTCTTTTAATTCTATATGTTTTGACTTGGTACCTTAATTCAGGATTTCACATCAATTACCTCTTCATGCCTGGTTGAAACCTCATATTTAGCATATTGTTCAGTGTGCTCTGATTGGCTGATGATATGGTTTAGATCAAGAATGTCCCCCCCACAGGCTGGGGATTTAGCTCAGTGGCACCATGCCTGCCTTGTGAGCGCAAGGTCCTGAGTTTGATCCCCGGTACAAAAAAAAAAAAAAAAGAATGTCCCCCAAGAGGCTCGTGAGCTCAGAGGCAGGACTTTTGGAAGGTGATTGGATTATAAGGGTGTTACAGTTGACTTGCTCTTAGGAGGCAGAGCCTGGTTCGAGGCAGGTGACTAGGGGCTTGGCCTGGAAGGGCACCCCTGCCCCCCCCCCCCTTTGATCCTTTTCTGCTTCCTGCCACCAGGCCAGGAGCAACTTCTCCTCTCTAATGCCCCTGGGTGGGGCCTGGGTGACGAGGGGCTTGGCCTGAAATGAAAGGGTAGCCCCCCCCCCCCGCCTCCTCTCTTCCCTCTCTACTTCCTGGCTGCCTTGATAAGAGCAGCTTTCCTCGGCCTAGATCCTCCCACCATACCCTTCCTTCCTTGGAGCATGCAGACCGCGGACTGCTCACATGAGCCCAAATAAACCTCTCCTTCGTTGAGGTGCAAGTGTCTGGTCTTTTGTCCCAGCAACAAGGAGGGTGACTAGAACAGCCAAGTTTCAGAGAAAAGTGATTCATTCTGCTGCCTTAGCTTCTACTACCACACCCTGGCCATGAGGTGCTTGACGCCCTAGGGGAAGGAAGAAAATGCTGAACCACTGGGAATGCAGAAGTTAATGAGAGAAAACTGAGGCCAGCGGTGGCTACAAGAGAGGTGTTTCTGGCATGGCTTTTCCTGCTGTCTCACTGACGTGGGGCTGGAGAGCCACACTGACTGTCCTCGCAAGGGTTCGCTAAGTGAGAGACGATGTGTTTTTTCCTGGCACGCAAGCTTCAGTGGGTCTGTCCTGGGCTACTTTCAGAAGTGTCTTGGTTAGTGATAAATCTCTCTTGGTTTTCTCAGAGCCCAGAGTGTCTGGGATAATATATTTGAGAGAAACTGCCATTGACCAAGGATAAGCTAAGTGGCTGGCTGAAGGTGTGTGTCCTGTGCATTACGGAAATGTCATGTGAAGCACTTTGCTTTATTTTTAAGGGAGGAGGGAAGCACATATTGGAAGATTAGATGAGAAAAACTACAAGGATAAGATGGGCTTTTTTTCCCCAGGGAAAATGATCAAAATTTGGAATTGAATGTATTCTGCTTTTCTCCTTTTTTGCCTTCTCTTAATCTTAGAGTATTTGAGGATGAGAACGGAGGGTAGTTTGTTTGTTTTTTCCTTGAATCTGGAGACTTCTCTCTCCTGATTGACAAAAAATACTGTGTGTTAAGTTTGCTGCCTTTTCAACTTCATGGTCTCTATTGCCAGAGCTCTCTGGTTGCTCTGCTACTAGAATCTCACACATAGCAGGTACTTAGCAAGTATTTCTGACTTAATTGAGTGTGTGGACTTCACCTTTGTTTTTTCTTGCCCTGTGCTGCCCGCTAGATAACGCTTAAAAACCTCCAAGCAAGTTCTTTTTGTCTAGCACTGTGCTACAGGCTTGGTTACATTTTATGGCAGAAAGCAGGTGCTCTTTCACTGATCAGAGTCAGGAAGGGGGAAAGATACTACCCCTTCATCTGTTCACAAAGTCTCTATTCTAGCAATCCTTTTCCAGGAAATTTCTAGTTGAAGTTCAATTTGGTATAAGAATAGGTAGCAACTAATAGTTTTATAGATTAAACTCAAAGGATATTTGTATGTGGCAAAGGTCAAAATGGATTAAAAAATACAAGCAGTAGTGTAGAGACCTTTGGCGGAGCCTTTGTAGAGACTCTGACAGAGGGTGCCATGCAGGCCTTCTACAGATATGGCAAAAAGGGCCACTGCCCCTGCCAACATCTGCTAACCATGGTGTACTGAGTGGTCCTTCTAGATCTGAACGAGGGAGAGCAGGAGCACTCTCTCTACGTCACACTCTTGGAACTCTACATGTGTTCTCACTCTGATTCAAAAGATGGATGTAGTTTAAACAGAAAGGAAGGAAGGTTAGAAAAGCTGCTGTCTTTTGAGTCAGATGGGTCTGGAACAAATTGTTGAGCATGAGATTCATTGTACTCAGTCATAAATTGGGAATATGAGCTCACAGAATGAAGACCCCATAAGCATCATGCAGAACTTGAAGTAAAGGACATGCTTTATTTTTCAAACGTACACCACCCTTTCAAGATATGAACCGGAGCTAGTTTCATCTGTAAGGAAGGAAACAGGCTCTCAGGAATTTCTAATTTGTCCAAAGCATGTCATTATAATCTCTAAAAATTGTTAACTTAATATGGCTAGGAATAGGATACAAATAATATTCGTAGAACACATCACAGTCCCTACGTTAGCTAGACATTCAAATGGTAGGAAACTATCATTATTCATTAGTTTATTAAGGAGTTTTTCTGTCCGTTTAATAGCTGATCATTTCAAGGAGAGTTAAGAATTATGCCATCATCTCAGGGGGAAGTAATTGATATACTAGGCTATTGGATTTTTTTAATCCATCTTTATATCTGTGGCAGTACTTGGAACCAACAAAGTTAGAGAGATAGTTTCCATTTCTTCCATATAGCATTAGGTAACCCAAACAACTGGAATGGACACTCTATCTCTGCTTCTCCCTGAATATTTGCATGACAATTCTTGACCTTAACTACTTCTGAGCCTTGGAAGATCTTAAATATACAATTAGTTTAGCAAGTATTAAAGATTCTTATTTTGCTTCATAGTTTGCTGCTCTGTCTCAGTGTTGATCAAATCCTGATTAGCCACAGTCTCCATGGTCGAAGCAGCAATTCACATATCCTGCATAATTTCAATGGCAGTCAGTTGTTTTGTTGTTTTGTTTTTTTCCACAAAGATATATTCAGAACATTCCGTTGGTCCCGAGGAAGAAGGCTGTGTGTTGGAGAAATAATTTTTTCAAAAGATAAAGAGTTCATAATGTAGCAGGGGTGATAACAAGAAGATTATGTAGCAATTGTGCTAAAAGCTATGACAAAGACAAAGTGTGATATGATGGCCACAAATTAAACAGGAGGACTTAATTTAGTTAATGTCGCAGAAGACATGTGTGAGATCTACAGAAGCTAGCCATGGCAGGAGCAGGAAGAGCATGGGTCAGGCCCCAGGACTCTGATGGCTGATTAAGGCAAAGCACTTGTCACGCTCAGAGAACAAGGGGAAAAAAGGCCAGTTCAATTGGATGAGTGAGACAGGACAGTTGCACAAGCTTAGCTGGGGCAATGCAGTACAGGCTGTGTTGAAGAGTTGGAATTGCACCAAATGAGCTGAAAGGCAGCAAGGAAGTTTGAGCTGGGGAAGAAGCTTTATAAATTTTATCAATTACAGTGTGAGCTGATATTAAAAGTGGATATTGGAAAAGCCAGAATCGGAGCAGAGGGATCAGATAAGGGGCTGCTCTTCTTCAAGTGAGAGACCATGGCAACTCAAAGGCTATGATGCCTAGCAAGGTGGAGTGCTGAGAGAGGTGAGGGGTATTTTAGCAGTACAGCTGATGGGAGCTACTGAGACAATGGTGGGTGACAGGAAAACAAGAGAAAAGGAGAAGTCAAGGATGATGCTTGGATTTTTGCTGGGATACTTTAAGAAGAATGTTAGCTTTGCCAGGGTGATAAATTAAATCCTTAGCATGGTTGGAGGGCAGTGAAGGGGTCCATGATGAGAAGGAAAGGGAGGAGAGATCTAACATTTATGGTGACCCTAAAGGTTGTCAGACATTGTGCCAGTCTTGCATTTGCGATTTAATCTTGTGCTTTATAGCAACCCTATGAAATGAAAATCATGACAAACACATTTTACATGTGGGAAAATGAAGCCTTAGAGAAGTTAAATGACTTTAAAAAGGTCATAGAGTTAACAAATGAGGGAATCAGAAATCAAAACCCATTTTCAAAGTATCTCTACCACAGCATATTATTTCTAATGGCTAAAATAATGCCATTACTGTACAGTATTGCATTCTTTGAAAAGTGGCTAGCATTGTGCTGAGCATCTATGAATGTTCATAAGAAAATGGTTAAGTAAATTTAAATAATCACTAAAACTATGTGCCTTTATTTAAATGCCAAGGGTGTTGAAGACTGGTGAAACTTCAAACTAGCATATTTCATGGTCCATTGATCAAAACAGTAGAAAAGATAATAATTGGTAATATCAGGAGTGAAAAGTATATCCCATGCCTCCTATGTACAACTCTCCCTTGTCGCCTCAGTCAACTTACAGCCAAATTGGTGAAATGAATTATACACACCCCCACCCAAATTTAAAACTTTAAACCCACGCCATATTACAGATATCAACAGAAGCAGTTCTACATTGATTGCCAAATAGTCTTGGAGTAGTTTAGAAGAAGGTAAATAACTCACTGTATGCTAACCTGGTCAGAGGATTACATCCTGTGTTTAGAAAGATGACTTGTATTTTGTTTGGCTTTGTATATTTTGTTTTTACCAAGATCTGGGGTAGATCTCTCTGCATCTAATCCATTTGAAGTTTGAGCATATTTACAAGTCATTACATGTAATTTATACATAAAAGAAGTTAAAAGTGGGGCTGGGGATTTAGCTCAGTGGTTCCGCCTCCTGCCCCACAAGCGGAAGTTCTGGAGTTTGATCCCCAGTACCAAAAAAAAGAAAAAGTTAAAAGTTATTGAAACTCTAGGGAGGAGCTTAAAAATTGTAAGGTAGCCAATCCAATTTGTGGAGTTGTGTGTGTGCGCACATGTCTCTATGCATTTGTGTGATTTCAGAGGAAGTAGAACATCCTAACATTTAAAAATTCCTTTGGGAGGGCCCAGTGGTGAATACATGTCATCCCAGTAGTCGGGAGGCTGAGGCAGGAAGGTTTCAACTTTAAGGGTAGCCTGAGTACCTTTGCAAGACACAATCTCAAAAGAAAAAGGGCTGAGGCCAGGTGTGATGACCACAATTCTAATGCCAGCTACTTGGGAGGCTCAGGCAAGAGGATTGTAAGTTTGAGACCAGTCTGGGCAATTTAGCAAGACCCTGTATTAAAATAAAATCTTGAAAAGACCAAGGTGTAGCTCAGTGCTCCCTTAGTTTAATCTCCAGTAGTGAAAAAAAAAGTCCTTTGGCCAGGTTACACTACTCTTTTTTGCCTTAATATAGTTATTCACCTATTTACTGTCATGTTCTACAAAATAGAATAGTTTGCATTGGTTATATTAAATATAATCCCCTTTGCATTGTACTTCTACATGCAAGAATTTATCAGAATGATTTATCTGCATTATAGAAGGGCAGCCTGATTTTCTGGAAAAAGCTTCTAGAAGTACAACTAGTTTCTTGGTAAAATTAAGTTAAGCCCTCTTTCTTATACTGTCAGGCAATATGTATTACACATATTAACTCACATAATGTTCCCAGTAACTCAGTGAAGTAGGCATTATTATTCTTATATTATAGGTAAAAAGACAGGAAAGTGAGCCTCGGGTTGTGTGTGTGTGGGGGGAACTTATCTCAAAGTTAATCGGCTAACAACTGGCATTCCCACTTGGGCAGGGGACTTCAGAGTAGCCCTTAACACCTCTGCTTTGCTGCTGCCTCCTAGTACTAACCAAATCCATGGGTTATGCTTTGTTGCCTTACAACACATAGGCTCAAAATAAAGAACTGTATAGAGGATCACAGCAAATCCAAGGCATCTGCAGACCAGGAATTACAAATCAGAAGAGCCAGGTACTCGTCCACTAGTCTTTTGAGATTGAAATCTGCAGACCATTTGACCTATGTATATCAGTTCAGGGAGACAGAGGTAAGTGTCCAAGATAAAGACCAAAAGACAAATGTAGTTGAAGGTACAATTAGGTCTAGAAGCCAAATAACATCTAGTTCTCAAACAGAGGCTGCTTTATGACCTATGGATATCTGGTATTAAAATAACTGGCTTCATGAAGACTAGGGTTTCTCAACCTCAGCACTATTGATACTTGGGCCTAGAAAACTCTTTATGATGGGAGGCTGTCCTGCAAACTGTAGCATCACTGGCCCCTGCCTACACAGTGCAAATGGCAACTCCTGTATACACCAGTCATAACAGCAAAAAAAGGTCTGTCACATGCTCTCACCATTGATAATTACTGATCTATATAAAGAAAATGTGTTTATTTACTCAAAGGATGTTTGCTTAGTGCGGTGCAGTCTTCAGGTGACTTCAGATCCTTTGTCTAAGAGGAAAGCAGGATTCCTGAATCGTAATGCTGGAAACTTCAACCATGGTGGTGCTGCTACGCAGGGGACATGTTCTGAGTCAAACTATCCTGAGTCTAGTCCACTTAAAGTTTGGAAATCTTTACCTTGGGCAAGCTATAAGCTCTTTTTGAACTACAGTATCTCTTTTTTCAAACTGGAGATACCGTCTTTGGAACACGTGGGTTTGTCGTGAGGATTACCGGGAAAAATAAGATGCTGGGTAAAGTGCCCGCAGCACCAAGTCCTTGAATGATCCTTATGGTAGACGGTGCCTTCACTTCTAACCCCTGGAGATCCCAATACCCACCCACCACCACCCCCCCCGGTCCTGTGAGGCTGTAGTTGCAAAACTCACATATAGCTCTACTGTTAGAACAAAAGTCAAATTGAGGGGTCGGGGAAGAGGTCATTTTCGGTGATTATAGAAAACTTTCTCCATAAACTCTGGTAGACCTCATGGAGTCAGTCCAAAGGGTAAACTAGCTCAGCTTCCGCTGCTGTTTTGTGATTAAAGAATTTAAAAGATTAACAACATCTCTTCCGGAAGAGGCTCAGAGAGCTCAGTTGGGTGTATTCCAGTGATGAGGAATTTTCTGAAGTAAATCTCTTCTCTGAAAAGCAAGATGTGCATGTTCATAGAGCTGAGGAGGGGGACCTCATTTTCAGAGTTGGCAAGAAATTGGTTACCAAGGCCAAGGATAGCTGCTAGTTAAGGTGATATTAGGAAGAATACTGAAGAGAAGCAATAGACAAGCTGCATTATTATCCTTTCCCTCCTGTAGTGGCAGTAAAGAGCTAGATTTAAAAAGGTCTGCCTTCTCCTGCTTGGTTTTATAAGTGACTTCCAGTGGGAAATTTGCCAGGGCACTTGACCTACCTGGACATAAGTTTACTTCTCAATTAAATATAAGAAGATTATGTGAGAACCGCTAGATTGTGAAATTTGAAAATTGCTGAGTCAGAAAATCCTAGATGTTGTAACTTTGCCCAGTTTAAGGATTGCTGCCCGGCTAAACCCTAGCCTGGAATCTACTCTTGGCCCTATGGCAACACACAGGCAGTGCTGATGGAACCGAAATGAATTGCCAAACACTTGTCATGCAAACATGACAGAATGAGCCACTCAGTCAGAATCAGATTGTCAAGCTGATTTCAGTCAGAGTTTAAAATCTCCCGGCCTTAAACTTTCTAAGAATGGCATCTGGGAAGGTATCATAGGTCTCCACCCCCTCTGGGTACTGTAAATGTTGTAAATGTTGTAAATGTTGCTGGTCCAGTTTCTCTCCACTTCTTTTCTTGCGAGTCTGGAACATGTGGATGTGGGTGGAAGGGTCCTCCCCCACTGCGTACTTCCCAGTATGAACCTTTCTAACAATCCAAAGTTGACAATTTTAGAAGGCTCCATGCAAGTGATGGACTACACCTGCTCAGTGAAGACTTTTTATTTATTCATGCTACAATTAGACATTTTTTGAATTAGACCAACTCACTATGGACGAGAAGAGGACAAAACTATAGGAAGTGTTGTCTAAGGACTAGAGGAAGGATTTTTCAAGGGGTCAGGAGAAAGAAGGGGACATTTTTCAAAGGCAAAAAGAAAAATGGCTTGTTTTGCATGAAGCAGGTCTAGAGTTGAGCCCTCCATGAGATGTTGTATGCATTGGGGAACCATCCTGGTCATCAGACCACTACATCTAGGGACTCGCAGTGAATCTGGACACTCCTGTCAATCCTGGGCATCATCACTCTGTTGTTTGGCCCATTTGAGTTCTTCAGCCATGTCTGAAATAAACGTAATGTTGGTGTGTCACCACTAATAAATGGACTAGCAAAGCAAAAATAAAGATCAGGATGGTTTCACCCTTGACCAAGAATGGAAAAGATAGCTTTAAAAAAAAAAGAGCTATTCTAGGGGGTCTGATTTTTTTTCAATTCTTTGTATATTCTAGATAGTAGTCCTTTCTCTGAGGTACAGCTGCTAAAAATTTTTTTCCACATTGTAGGTTGTCTGTTAGCTCTGTTGCTGGTTTGTTTTGCAGTGCAGAAGCTTTTTAATAAGATGAAATCCCAGTTGTTGATTCTTTCTGCTAGTTCCCGTGCTACTGAGGTTTTGTTCATAAAGTCTTTTCCTATGCCAGTGTCTTCAGGAGTTCTACCTAACTTACCTTCCAGCAAGTTTAGTGTTTCTGTTTTAATATTTAGATCTTTAATCCACTTCGATCTTAGTTTAGTGCATGGTGATAGGTATGGGTCTAGTTTTAATCTTTGGCAGGCTGAAATCCAGTTTTTCCAACACCATTTATCAAATAGGCTATCTTTCCTCCAATGATAGTGTTTGGCTCCTTTGTCAAAGATGAGGTGGCTGAGTATGTTTGGATTTGCTTCTGTGTCTTCTAATCTATTCCACTGATCCTCAGTTCTGTTCTTTTGCCAGTACCATGCTGTTTTTATCACAGTAGTTTTGTAGTATAGTTTCAAGTTGGGGGTTGTGATACCCCCAGCCATGTCTCTGTTGCCCAGAATTGCTTTTGCTATTCTAGGTCTCTTCTGGTTCCAAATGAATTTTTGGATTGCTTTCTCTAATTCTGTGAAGTATATTGTTGGAATTTCCATTGGCATTGCATTGAATCTATATAGTAGTTTTGGAAGTATGGCCATTTTCTTTTTTTTTTTTTTTCCTTAAATTCTTTTATTGGTAAATTTTAGGTATACAACACAATTACATTTCTCATTGGGAACTTGTACCTTTACATGATGTATCGTGATTCTTATTTTTTCCCCTTTCCTAGCCCTCCCTTCACCCCCTCCACCCTTCCCTATTTACAAAGACTTTATTTCTGTTTTTTCCATCTCTCATCATTTTTTTCCCCTTCTTTCCTTTCCCTTGCCCCTCCCACTACCCCTGCCCCTTTGGACCTTTTCTTCCTATTTTGCATTATCGATTATTCATTCTAATCATTGGTACATTTTAGGTATACAGTATAATGGCATTCATCATTGGAAATTTGCACCTTTACATAATCTCTCTTGGTTCTTATTTTTCACCCTTGCCCAACCCTCCCTTCAACCCCTCCAGTCCTCCCTATTTACAAAGATTTTGTTCCTATTTTTCCATTTTCTCATATTAATCCCATTCCCTTCTATCCTTTCCCCTAGCCCTCCCACTTCCTTCCCCTTTGCCCCTTTTCTTCCTATTTCACATGACCTATTATACCTTTTAGTCCTTATTTACACTTTCAGTTTCTCACACCAGAGAAACTATTTGGTATTTACACATGTGTGTCCTATTTATTTCACTTAAGAGTATCGCTTCAGTGTGCATCCACTTAGCTATAAATGTCTCTAATTTCTCAATTTTTAGGCCATTTTCACTATATTGGTTCTTCCTACCCAGGAACAGGGGATGTCTTTCCATTTTCTTATATCGTCTTCTGTCTCTTTTTTCAGAGTGCTTTAGTTTTCAGTGTAGAGGTCTTTTGCTTCCTTTGTTAGATTGATTCCTAGATATTTCATTTTTTTGGATGCTATTGTAAAAAGAATTGTTTCCCTAATTTCTCTCTCAGTGAGTCTGTTATTTGTGTACAAGAAGGCAATTGCTTTTTAAGTATTGACCTTGTATCCAGCTACTCTACTGAATCTGTCAATTATAAGGGCACACAGTAATGGGGAAAAAATAAGAACCAAGATACATCATGTACAGGTACAAACACCCAATGATAAATGTAAATGAATTGTATACCTAAAATGTACCAACAAAAGAACTTAGAAAGAAAGAAAAAGAAAAAGAGCTATTCTAGACTTAGACAACAATATTGAGATGTGCTCAATAAGTAACAATGATAATTTTTATTACTGTTTTCCAGTATTAACTTTTATGTGCACACATGAAAAGGTAATAATAATTCTAATAACAGCTACTGTCAGTGATGATGTTAACTTTCTCACATTTTTTTCTCCCTTAACTGGAACAAGCACTCAGAGGTGGATGTTAAAAAGAAAATACAGGGCTGGGGATTTAGCTCAGTGGTTTCGCCGCCTGCTGTGCAAGCGCAAGGACCCGAGTTCGATCCCCGGTACCGGAAAAAAAAAAAGAATGATTAAAAAAAAAAAAAGAAAAGAAAATACGTGTAGACAAGGTAAAATAACTTGTCCAAGGACACATAAGTACTGATCTTGAAGGACTCCAACCATTCTTCTGGCTGGATAAGCTATTCGAATGCTAGATGTCACTAACTCATCTACTTTGTCCTTTTTACTATATCAGTTTCTTTGTTTTCAAAGAAGAGGATGGACCAGACAGTTCTGCATCTTCCTCCTAGTTTTGATATTTATTATTCAATATAATAACATTTTTGTTTGGGTGTTTATCCCATGAAATGAAATATTTTATGATAAAAGGCCTTGTAAGTATTTTAAATAAAAAGAAAGTAGAGTATAGTATGCCTTTTCATACCTAAACTTTGTCAAGAAGAAAGTTCCATTGCCACGGTGAAAAAGAGTATAATAGCAGTGGCTTGGCATGGAGTCAGCATTCTAGTCTCAACTCTGTCACAACTGTGCTTGTGACCAATATGCTGTCTGAGATCTCAGTTTTGTCATCTAACAAACAGGAATCACACAGGCCAAGCTACTCCCACTGATTTAGAAGTGGAAGTATAGTAAGTGTACCTTGTGGTGGGGGGCATGTGGCAGATAAAGAATGTAGAGAACAACGAATAAATGGAGTAAAGAAGAATCTACAGCAAGACACATGGTTTTAGCTCCCAGCTCTGAAACTATCTCATATATCATTTGGGTGTTGGTCTTTCCACCTGAAACATGAAAGCATGAGTCTAGATCAGCATTTCTAAAACTGCCAAGAATGCATGTCCTTAAAAAATGTCCAAGGGACCTCCATTTGAGAAAGATGGCATACTTGATCTCCCTCTTAGATATTAGCGTTAGCATGTTCAGAAATGCTTTGTAGTTGAGAAGCGTGTCTAACTTTAACTCATTCACCAAATTTAGATGACCATGGAGTGCTGTTTTTCTGGGTTACTTGTTAACATCTCATGAAACATTTGGGAAATTCAGTATTAGATGGTAAATTTCTCTGAGGAATTAGAAAAATATATTTTGATCTATCTGGTATATATGGGGTCACTTTTCTTTATTTTCTCCCTCCATTAAACATTACCTTCTTAGTTTGAGGGCCAGCAGATGTGTGTGTGTGTGTGTGTGTGTGTGTGTGTGTGTGTGTGTGTGTACAAACATGTGCATGCCATTAGCAAGTATTTTTAACAGTGATGCTTCAGGTATTGCAATAGATTATATGGACAATGGAAGAATGAGATAAAATAAATTTCTTTAATCTCCATCAGGGATTTTACAATCTGTAGAAGAAATCTTAATGCTGAGTGGTTTTGAGGTTATTTTATTTCACTGAATTCTGTGACACCAGTGCTGTGTAAAATAAGCAGAGAGATCAACATGAGCAGACATGATTAGAGAAAACTTGATGAACTAAATGAAATTTTTTCTAGACCTGGAAAATGTGTTAAATGCGATGTTGCCTGATGGGAATAATATGGAATGAACAAGAAGGACTTGGGATGTGAAGGGCAGGCAGAGCATCTTGTCTCCCTAGAGTATCCCTAGACGCCTTTGTAAGTTATGGAGCAAAGTGAGTTTTAGTGAAGAGAGAGCTATGGGGTGAAATGCATAGGAGGCCCTTGATATAATTTCCAGAAAGGTGACTAGAAATAGCCATTGACATGTAGGAAGAGATACGTTAGATTTGAAATAAGAAAAATGACATCTGTGCCCACATTTTTTGTTAAAATTTCTACCTTTGTAATTAATTTACTTAAAAGTAGTCCTCTTTATTTTTGGCATCCTTCACCTTCAGATATCCATTCCCCCTCTGCAGAGGGAATTATAATTGCCAATGTCATTTACATCTTTGCAGAGCAGGTTTTGCAACCTCAGCACTGTTATATTTGTAGCTGGATAACTGTGTTGTGGGAACTGTTCTTGGCCTTGCAGGACATTTAGTAGTGTCCCTAACTTCTACTCAGTAGACTTTTACAGCACCTTCTGAATTGTGATAACCAAAAATATCTCCAGACCTTCCAGGTATCCCTTGGCAGACACAAATCACCATGGTTGCAAAACCCCAGTTCCAGACATATTTGGTAAGGTAGAGTTCACTGTTCCAAAATATGGAGCCATTGCAGATAAGGTTTTTGCATAAAATATTGAGAAGATTAGAAATTGGCTTAAAGGACTTGTTGCTCTATAATTAGAAGGACACTTGAATCTGTATTAGTTATGAGGCTTTTTCTGACGAAAGTTTCACATCTGGCTTGAAGAAAGAAAACCATTTCACTTCATATGTGGTCTTACAGTGAGTCTGGCTATAGTTGGATGACTGGGTGGTATGCAGTGTTATCAGTGGGCTCAGATTGATTCTAGACTTTGTTTTTTTTGGTACCAGGGATTGAATTCAGGTCCTCGCGCTTGCACAGCAGGCAGCAAAACCACTGAGCTAAATCCTCGGCCCCTGGTTCTAGACTTTGGACGTTGGGTGGTCCCCTCAGGACTATAAGATGCCCACCAGCAGAGATGGTAATTGCATCTTTATTGTGTCCAGGGGTAGACACATCACCTGGCTAAGTGAAGGCTGGGACTGCTTTTTTCCCAGAAACCACCAGCAGCCCTCAGTCCATCGGTTACTGGTCCCAAATGACTTGGCCCCTCATCCCTGTCCTTGCACTGGAAAGATAAATAAGCTTTGTAGAGTACACATTGAGTGTCCCCTGTAAAATCTTTGAAAGGAAAAGGACAAATTAGCAGTTACAGAAGTAGGAATCCAGTTGGGTATATCATGCAAGTCAGACTGCTCACCATTCACATAGATCTGTGTTTTTATCAGAGAGAAGTCTAAATTGTATATAAGCTGGTTCATACAAATTAAAAACAACTAAAATAAGAATTTTCTAAAATTAATTTTATTGGTACATTATAGGTATACAATATAATAGCATTCATCATTGGAAATTTGCACCTTTACATAATCTCTTGGTTCTTATTTCCCCCCTCCTCTGCCCTCCGTTCAACCCCTCCATTCCTCCCTATTTACAAAGACTTTCCATTTTTTCATTTTCTCATATTCCATTCCCTTCCTTTCCCCTACCCCTCCCATTTCCCCTTCCCTTTTGCCCCTTTTCTTCCTATTTCACATTATCTATTATACCTTTTACTCCTCATTTACAATTTCACTTTCTCACACCAGAGAAACTATTCGGTATTTACATATGTATCCTATTTATTTCACTTAAGAGTATTGCCTCAATGTGCATCCATTTAGCTATAAATGTCTCTAATTTCTCATTTTTTATGGCTGAGTAGTACTCCATTTTATTTTAAAAAACACATTTTCTTTACCCAGTCTCCAGTTGATAGGCATTTGGGCTGTTTCCAAGTTGTCGCCATTACAAATTGTGCTTCTATGAACATGGCTGCGCATATATCACTGTGGTATGATTCTTTTAATTCTTTGGGGAAGATCCCCAGCAGTGGAATAGTGGGGTCAAATGGGACTTCCAGTCCTAGTTCTTTGAGGTATTTCCATACTGATTTCCACAGTGGTTGCACCAGTCTACACTCCCACCAGCAGTGGAGCAGGGTTCCTCTTTCCCCACAGCCCCCCCAGCATTTGTTATTGGTTGACTTCATGATAGCAGCCATTCTTTCTGGTGTCAGGTGGAATCTCAGCGTTGTTTTCATTTGCATCTCTCGGATGACCAGTGGTGGCGAACATTTTTCCATTATGTTTATTTGCTATTTCTATTTCTTTGTCTGAAAATGTCTGTTCATTTCAGATGCCCATTTTTGGATTGGGTCTTTAAATTTGGGAGGTCTGTTTTTTTAAAGTTCTTTATAGATTCGAGATAGTAGACCTTTGTCTGAGGAACAGCAGGTGAAGATTTTTTCCCACATTGTGGGTTGTCTCTTCACTCTGTTGGTAGTTTCCCTTGCTGTGCAGAAGCTTTTTAATAAGAAGAGATCCCATTTGCTGATTGTTTGTGCTAGTTCACAGGCAACGGAGGTTTTGTTCATAAAATCTTTTCCCACACCAATGTGTTCAAGAGTTCTACCCAACCTCTGTTCCAGCCAGTTCAGTGTTTCTGTTAATATTTAGATCTTTAATCCATTTAGATTTTAGTTTAGTGCATGGTGAGAGATATAGGTCTAATTTTAATCTTTGGCAAGTTGAAACCCAATTTTTCCAGCACCATTCATTAAAGAGGCTATCTTTCCTCCAGTGAGGGTGTTTGCTCTTTTGTCAAAGATGAGGTGGCTGAGTGTGTCTGGAGTTGTTTCTGCATGTTCTAATCTGTTCCACTGGTCCTCAGGTCTGTTTCTTTGCCAGTACCATGCTGGCAAAAGCATTTGACAAAATCCAACATGCATTTATGATAAAAAAAAAAAACCCTACAAAAAATTGGAAGAGACAGTCTCTATCTCAATCTGATAAAAGCCATCTATGAAAAATCAACACCCAATATCATACTAAATGGTCAAAAACTGAAAACCTTCACACTAAAATCAGGAACAAGACAAGGATTTCCACTATGACCACTCCTGTTCAATATAGTTTTGGAAACATTAGCCATGGCAATTAGACAAGAAAAAGAAACAAAAGGAATAAAGATAGGAAATGACAAAGTCAAATTCTCATTATTTGCAGATGACATGATACTCTATATAGAAGACCCCAGGAACTCCACCAAACGTCTTCTAGACTTAATATGCAAATTCAGAAAAGTAGCTGGATACAAGGTCAACATACAAAAATGAATAGCTTTCCTCTACACGAACAACAGACTCACTGAGAGAGGGCAAGCAATTCCTTTCACAATAGCATCCAAAAAGCTGAAATACCTAGGAATCGACCTAACAAAAGAAATCAAAGACCTCTTCTCTGAAAACTATAGCACTCTGAAAAGAGAGATTGAAGAGGATATCAGAAAATGGAAAGACATCCCTTGCTCCTGGGTAGGACGAATCAACATAGTGAAAATGGCCAAACTTCCAAAACTGCTATATAGATTCAGTGGAATCCCAATTGAAATTCCAGCGGCATACTTCACAGACCTTGAGAAAACAATTCAAAAATTCATTTGGAACAAGGAGAGACCTAGAATAGATAAAGCAATTCTAGGTAACAGAGAAATGGCAGGGGGTATCACAACCCCCAACTTGAAACTATACTACAAAGCTACTGTGATAAAAATATCATGGTACTGGCAAAGAATTTTTTGAGCAAGCATTAAGAGAGAAAAGAACATAGGAAGTTAAAAAACACAATCTTGGGGGGCCGGGGATTTAGCTCAGTGGTTCCGTCGCTTGCCTTGCAAAAAGCAAGGACCCGAGTTCAATCACTGGTACCAAAAAAAAAAAAATTAAAAAAAAAACACAAAAAACCCACAATCTTGGGTGAAATTGGAGCCATATTTACAAGCTTTTGCCTTGGTTCTAAACAGAGGTAGCTAAGTGACCTGCTGAGCAGGTAGTCTTGGCGAGTTATTTCTCACTCTGTGTTGCTTTCCATATTTGTTGAATTGAGGAAATTGGACCTTCTCGTAACTTTGCTGAGGTGACTGTGCCACAGTGTGTTCAGAGTAATGAGCTAACCAGGCAGCATCGGAGCACAGGAATGCACACTCTCTGGCAATGGCTGGTGGGAGATGGGTTGTTTTAGATTTGGGAGGAGTAAAAGGAGTCAGCAAAGTGGGAGAAATAGCAGAGCAAGTCTCTGACCTGCAGGAGGAAATGATTTCTCAGGGCATCCTTGAAGAATGCTGACAAACACTCTGCAATAGCTGATCTCTAGGAAAATGCCACATTGTTTTAAAATTTAGATTATCTCTGAGCTGCTTAAGGTCCTATTGATTTATAAAATTTATCATCTCAGCAAATTATTTGATCATCTCTTCTTTCCTATCACGTCATTCCCTTCCCTGTACTAAGAGGGGAAATTCAATTATTTAAACATTAAGAATGAAAAAGCAAACTAAATCTGGTAAATATATCCCATGTTTTTCACACTATTTAACATTACATAAGCACTGAAATATGGTATTACCTTGCCTAAGGTATAATATCATATTTGATCACAGATTGGTACTACAGGAAAACATCTGTTCCATGGGATTCTTTATTAAAACAGGAGATAGTGTATTCCATCAGCAAAGCGGATGAGCTTGAGTTGTCAGCCTAGATGTAAATGTAGTGGTATTTTATAGCCCTGGATTGTATAAACTTATTTACAATATCATTCTACTGTTTAACATTCTTGGCTACAAATGTCCATCCATTCCATCAAACATGCAAGGTTTGGGTTTAAATTGCTACCAGTGCAGACTCTGAGATGGTGTAGAGGACGTGGATCTTAAAGGGCTTTGCATTTACTAGGCCTGTATTCTACACCAGCAAATGGGCTAGAAATAGAGTAGGCGTGATGAAACATGTTATTTTCCCAATCTCCTTTCTACCTTGTTCTGCTAGGTCATGCTCACTGCCTCCACTGTTTATTGTGCATCAGGTTTTCTTTGGTTATTTGATCCTTAGGTTTTTCATTCAAGCGTTCGGTGTCTGCTAATAGCCCTTCTGACTCTTGGTGTTACATGTAGTTGTTTAAATACACAAACCCAACAGACAGTGGAACTGAAAGTGTACTTTACATCTGTGTAGCTATGGTGCCCAAACTGTTTTCCCTAAATAACTCTGCTTCAAGAGTGGGGCAAGAGTTGATCATCATTGCCATCATGAAATTTACTGTCTTACCAGTAAATGAAAACTGAACACACATAACCCCTGTCATAAAAAGTGTACCTAAAAGTATTGAATTCATGCTATAAGCCAGGCACTATTGTTTTACATGCATAAACCTTTTCTCTCCTCACAAAAATTCCCATGACTTTCTACCATTACTGTACCATGTTCACAGGTAGGGGAAATTGAGGTGCAGAAGACCTAAGTAAAAACTTACGCCCAAATTTAGAAAAATGCAAACCTGAGATTTCAAATCTCTCTTCCATCTCATAACTACTGTGTTCCCTGTCATAACCTCCTCTCAAGGTTTCAAGTGACACAGATCGTACAATAAATATAGTTTTCCCTAATGTTCTTTGGAGACTGGTTGTAGGAACTTCTACAGATAGCAAAATCCATGGATGCTCATCCTTCACTTGCAATGATGTATTGTTTACATATAATTCACAATTCTTTAAATCACCTCTAGCCATCATAATGCCTAATACAATGGGACAATGTGTACAAGTAGTTGTTATTCTGTACTATTTAGGAAATGACAAGAAAGAAGTACATATGCAACCTTAAAATATGTTTTTCAGTACCGGGAATCAAACTCAGGACCTTGCACTTGCAAAGCAGGTGTAGCACCACTGACCTAAATCCCTGGCCCTAAAAAAAATATTTTCTGTTCATGGTTGGTTAAATCTGAGGGTGAAAACTCTGAGGATGTGTGTGGGAGCCTGATTGCACAGAAAAATTGTTCTCCTTATCTGAGTGCATTTGCCAGACCTTGGAAGAGGAAGTGGGATTTGATCCCATTTGGGAGGACAAGTTGTACAGAGGTAGGGGAATGGGTCTTTGAGGTTAAGGGCTTTCTGGCCATGAACACAGACAGGAGATTCCAATGCCTCCCTGGGATAACTGCTTCACACTCTGTGTCAATGATGAACCCTGAGATGGGTTTGTGCTCTCCCTGACCCCAGCCCCCTGCTGCCATGCCAGCCTAGGACCCATTGCCAGCCTTGAGTCCACCAGTGCAGCTAATAGAACTGACTTCAGTGTCCCCTGATTTATCCTCACACCCTTCTGTCCACAGATACATCACCAAGCATCCCTGCTTCTGAAGTCAGTGGAGGGAGGTTTATGACTCAATTTTATTTGCGTGCTTGTGCAGACAGGTGGCTTCAGTTGTGAAGGCATCATTTGAAATAAAACATCATCATTAGATTCCCTCTCCTGGGGCCCCCTTTTTTGGTTTGTGGTTACTTCTGAGTTAAGGCTCAAAACAAGACCAGCTTGAAGAGGTTTTCTTCTGAGAACTAAAGGTTGTTTATTAGCAAATAAGAATTCAGGAATTGCAGACATAACACTGCTCAGATGAGATGTCAGAGGACTCAGGAAGAGCATGCTGCGTGGAAATGACACTTGAACTGTCACATTGTTTTTCTACTTTGCAGGTCACAATCTTTGCCTTTATTTCTCAGGAGTGGCAGCTTACTTAGTGTGCATGTGCTTTCACTACCTTACTGTCCTGTCTTCCCAGAATTCCTGCATGTACTCAAAGGAGGTCCTGCCATACATCTTTGGTTCCTGGTCTCCACACTTATCCCATCAGTTCTTTGGCCCTCGCCCCTCTAGTAACACAACACCAATACAGATAAGTTGGTTTTGTGTGCTTGGGGCATTGTATTCAAAGAATCTGTGAAACTCTGAGCCCATGGAAAGGGTGAGGAGTTTCCAATTGGCAATACCTACTTTACCGAGTACTGTGGATGTGGTGATAGCAAGGTTCATGCTGCCAGTTCCTCCCTGATATGCTTATTGCTCTGTTTTTGTTTCTATTCACCTTTTGCTGGAGTCAAGTCCAAACAAAAGACTTTTTATTTACTTCCATCTGTATGCACAGAGGCGAAACAAATACACGCAGATCTGAAGCCCCTGTGGGTAGAGGAACGAACCTGTCCACCTTATAAAAATTAGAATAGGGCTGGGGATTTAGCTCAGTGGTTTCACTGCCTGCTGCGCAAGCACAAGGACCAGAGTTCGATCCCCAGTACCAAAAAAAAAAAAAAAAAAATTTAGGATTAGCTCATTAGAAAACAAGAAGACCTTCTACAATCATCCTGGGGCCCCTCACTTGTCTTTCTCTGAGATAGTAATGGTGTTGTTAGTGATAGTAGAAGTCAAAGTAAGGTGGGCTATTTTTGAGGAGGGCAGGCTGTCTTCTGTTTTGTTATCAGCCCAAAATATTTTCAGACTTATTCTTCAGAAGCCTCTTTCATTCACTTAGGAAAGCCTCTCCCAAACCTAATTTCATCTTTCACTCAGCCCACCTTAAAAGATACCCAGTTATACAAATGCTTTCTTTTTTAGATGCCTTGAAATCCTTTGTTTGCACATTTTTAATAAGTTCCTGTGATTTTGCCCATTTAAGGATTATCCCATGGCCATCCTTTACCTACCCTCATAATTCCTTTTCCTATTGAGATTAATTCAAAGGGCATAAAATTCACTTTCATGTTTTAGTATATTTCATGTAGCATGCAACAGTTTTTACTATAATTCCAAAAAGTTTCCAACATTCCAAGCAGAAATCGCAGACCTGTCAGTCTCTCTCCATCCTCCTCTCTCTCCAAACCCTGGCAACTGCTAATATGCTTTCTGTCTGCACAGATCTACTCTGGACATTTCATATAACTAGAGCTGTGGAACACGTGGCATTTGCTTCTGACTTCTTTCCTTTAGCATGCCTTCAGGTTTCACCCGTGTTGTAGCATGTGTCAGTACTTTGATTTTTAAATTTTAGTTTATTAGCTCATGCACGTCGTATATAATGTTCGCATTCCTTGTGGGAAGTTAATACAGGCACATAGCACATCGTAATTCCTTTTTTCATCCCTTTCCCCTCTCTCTCTTCTCCCTCTGCCCATCCCTTGATCCTCTTTTTTTTTTCTATTTTGATACATGTTTACAGTGCATAATCTTACATTCCTGTGTGAGTTGGTAGTGTGCGTAACACATCCCAGTTCCTCTTTTTCATCCCTTATCCCTTCCTTTCTTACCCCTGCCCTCCAAGTCTCGATCCCCTTCCCCTCTGAGAATGATCTCTTTACTTGCTATTATCTTTTTCCTTGTATGTGTATATCCCATCTTGTTTATCCATTCATAAGTGATAGAACTTGGGTTGTTCCTATTTTGGGGCTATTATGAACAAGGCTGCTATACACATTTGTGTTCAGACTTTGCATGAACATGATTTCTAGACTCATATATCTAGAAGCACAATAACTAGGTATTATGGTAATTCTATGTTTAACTTTTTAAGGAAACACCATAGTGTTTTCCATACTAGCTGGACCTTTTACATTCCCATCGCCATATATGAGATTTCCAGTTTCTCCATAATCTTACCAACATTTGGGCTTTCTGATTTTTGTTTTTATTATGGCCATCATAATGAATGCAAAGTAATATCTCACTGTGGTTTTCATGCAGATTTCCTTAATGACTAATGATATTAGATATCTTTCCATGGACTTCTCGGCAATTTGAGTATCCTCTTTGCACAAATATTTATTCACATCCTTTGTCCACTTTTTAATGGACTATTCCTTTTATTGTTCAGCTGTAAAATTTTAGCAGGATGTGGTCATCCACACTTGTAATTCCAGCATTCTAGGAGACTGAGGTAGAAGGATTTAAAATTCAAACTTAGTCTGGACAACTTAATGAGACACTGTTTCAAAACAGAAAGTATAAAATGGGTAGGGAAATAGCTGTGTGCACAAAAGCCCTGGGTTCATTCCCCAGTACCAGGAGAGGGAGAAGATTGAGCAAGAGGGAGAAGGGAGAGTAGAGACCTAGATATATTGTGTACACTAGACACCTATCAAATACATAGTTTAATTTTTCCCATTCTGTGGATTGTCTTTTGTTTTGTTTTGTTTTTGTTTTTGACAAAGTTTAATTTGTGTATTTTTCCTTTGACTGCTTGTAAGTTTCGTGTCGTATTTAAAAAGATGTTACCGAATCCAGTGTCGCACAGATCCACAACTCTTTCTTTGTAAAATTTCCATAGTTTCTGTTCTTAAATTTAAGTCTGAAATCCATTTTAATTTTTATGTATAGTGTCAGGTAAGGGGCCAGACTTATCCTTTTGCATGTGTTTATCCAGCTGTCCCTGCATCATTTGTTGAAAAAAACTGTTCATTTTTCTACTGAATGCTTAGGGTTCCTTTGTTAAAAATCAATTGACCATAATTATATCAATTCATTTCTGGACTGTCAAATTTATTCCATTGTTCTGTATGTCTGCTTTTATGCCGCTTTCACACTGTCTTAATTATTCTTGCTTCTAGTAAGTTCTGAAAGCAGGGAGTGAGTAGCCTCCAAATGTGTCCTTATTTGTCACTTTCAAGTTGCCTTGAGTATTTAAGGTTCTTTATCTTTCCATATGAATTTTTAATATCACCTCCCCTTAGTTGAGAAAAGGTAGCTCGAATGATTGGATTACATTGAATCTAATGATCAGTTTGGGAACTATTTATACCTTGAATTTCACAATCCGTGAATATAACGTCTTTCCGTTCCTTTAGATCTTTAATTTCTTTTAGCAATATTTTGTAGTTTTCAGTACATATCTTTAACTTTGTTAAACATTTTTCTAAGTAGTTCTTAAAGCCATTGTTTAGGAATGTTTTATAATCTTTTAAGCCTTATATAGTTTTTCCTCTAGGGGAATTTTCTACCTGAAAGTTCCCAATTCTTAAGTCAGTCATTACGTGTAACATTCTTAAGTGTCTTAACAGTGACTTAAACACCTGATGTCTCAGAAAATACTTTCCCATATAGATAAGAAAGAACAGTTATCAGGGATGGGCCCAGAGTCAAAATTCATAAACTCATTTACCTTCTTTCAAATAAGATCAATCAAATTGCATCTTATACGCTCCCTATTGGAGCAGAGAACCTGTTAAGATTAAATTATCTGTGATTATTCCCTAAAAACCCACCTGTCATTTTGATGATCCTGTCTCTTCTATGAAGAGTATTTTTCTAGAATTTATCCTTGCTTGTGATTTCCCAGACTTGACTATCCTAATATCCAACTCAGAGTTGCCCTTCCTAGTGTTCTCCTGCCAAGTTTCGGGCTTTTCCTCCCTCCACTGTTATCTTTCTGTGTACCACACATTTTTAATGTTAATCGAAAGATGAGGAAGTTTTGTCTGGGTAGTAATGGCTTAAAATGGCAAATGTAAATGCTAATGTGAAGGTCCTCATGGGCTGCAATGTGGATTTGTTAATATTTCCATCCATACAGTCCTTCTGTTTGCAGAGAGTGAGTATGTGCCAAGTATCTGTTTGTAAAATGGACAAGAAAAAGATCATCTCTTTAGACTCACGCCTGTTTAAAGTAAGAACAAATGTGCAGTCAAATCATCTGTATTTTACTGTTGGTTTGCTGAGAAGCATCTTCCTTCGTTCTTAATATTTTCTTTTTTGATAGACATCTATGTAAATAAGGACATGAAGTAAGATTTTTCATGATCTCAGAGAAAATAGCTACTTTTCTGTAACTAGTTGCAGGTTATACTCTAGTGTTGCAATCACCAATAGTCATGTTTTATTGTTTAGAAAACTGTCAGATTCTGGAGCGAAGAGGTCATTGTGAGCCATAAGTGCATCTGAGTTTGTAGTCTCTTAACGTGTGCTTTCTTTAGTTTCAGTGATTTTCTGGCTCTTAAGGACTTGTGCCCTTGATTTCCCCTTTTTGCTAGCGGGTACTTTGATTTGAGAAAACCAAGTATGGCTCTGCACCTCCCATCTGCAAAATTTCTCTATGCTTTAAATATTTTCCTGGAAAGTCATGAGTTGGTTGATCATTTTCAGCCTGCAACCCGCATAGTTACATCTGCAGCTGAGGAGGATGTGGAGACTCCATAGCAGCACCATCTGTCCGTTCACAGAATGTTTTTCTCTCATTTAAAGATGGGATGTATTACTCATAATTAGGCAAGCTGCATGCTGGGATCAGAAGCCAATTTGATTTACTAGGACTTCTACACCAATAAGTATTCAAGAACTTGGGGGAAACTGAAACTAACCCTATTATCGTGGGTTATAGCTTTTTATACTAGAATAGGAGTCAGCAAACTGCAGACCATGGGCCAGATTCAGCCTGTGACATATTTATATGAGTAAAATTTTTTCGGGAAACGACTATACGCATTCACTCATATATTCAGAACTCAACAGTTGTGACAAACCGTGTGGCCTGCAGAGCCTAAAACGTTTACTCTTTACAGATATTACTAATGACTCTTATTCAACTCTACCATGTCTCTTAGTTTTATACTTCTAAGTTATTATTTGCATGTATGCACGGATAAATCCTTTATGCACACAGTATTTTTTTTTGCTCAAACTTTTTGTCAGACACTGACAACATTTATTATTGAGGACAGAACCATGGAACAGATGTCATTATGCTCCTTAAGCACTTCATAATCTCGCATATTAAGCCTTTGTCTGCCATTTTGGAATGGAACTGTAACTACAAGAGGGTTAGAGATTGATAGTAACTAAGGATTATTGCCCCTTCAGTTTTATGGTAGTAGAAGAAAACCCTTTGAAGAAACAAAATGATGCTGTGTCTGAGGAATTTCAGGCATCTGCCAAGGAGTCCACTGCTGTGGTCAGAGAAGCCTCCTGATCTCCAGTGAATGTGGATCTTCTGGGTCTTCACTTGCACCTGAGCTGGGTAAAAAGGAGACTCTCAGATGTTCTGACTTGAAGAAAGTTCTATACTCCTTTGTCTTCCATTGGAAGTAATGGTACTCTGGAAGGCCAAAGGAGGCACAGTGAACCCTTGAGTTATGACTGGCCTGCCATAGGAACAACTTGGGTTATGGCTGGCATTTTAATTTTGACTTATGACCAAAGTCTTTAGTTATGACCCTAATGCCAGCCTAATGCTGCTTGTGCTTCCAGATGGTCTCAGATACAGATTTAACCCTTAAAGAATTCTGGAAGGAACATTACAGCATCCTTTCCTGTGTGGGGTTCACCAAGAAATCCTGGGCCAGTGTCTCTCTAAGGACCCTGAGATCTGCCTGTGTACAGAAGAGAGACTTTGAAGGCTGTGTAGAGGAGCCTCAGCCTTCGGATGACCAACTTCAATTACAACCAGCCCTCAGGAAGGAATTGAGTTCATAAGTCAAGGGTTCACTGTATTTGGTGGATGGATTCCAAAACAATTTGCTATCGAAGTAATAGCCCTAAAAGCTCTATTTTCTAACGTACTTACTTGAGTTACATTCCAGCTCCAGTATCCACTAGTTCAGTGACCTTGTGCAGAGCCCTTCCTTTCGGTTTTCTTATCTATAAAATGTGAATAGCCACGGTACCAACCGTCTCAGGTGGTTGACTTTAGCTTTAGCCATTGCCCTAGCAACACTGGTTCAGTTTCCAGGGCACTGCTGAATCTCTCAGACTAGGAGGTTTTCCATTTTGAAGGCAGTCGGCCTGGAAGTCTCCCATCCACCTTCCTCCTCTTCCCTGGACTCAGTCTCTGCCTAACTGGTGCATATTGGTATCATTAAGTTTGCAGAATAAAACTTGGATTAAGTGCATTGTAGAGCATTTTTTAACTGTGCTGTCTACATGGATAGTGAGGCTATTTCTATATATAAAAAATGTTGGCTCAGACATTTTCACAAGACAAATGCTGGAATACTTAAAATCACGGACACATGAATAAGAAATTTCAGTTTGTCAGTTTCTAGCTGTGAGACCCTGATCAAGTTACCTAGCCTGTCCTCAGTTTCCTTATCTGTGAGGCAGGAGAAGTGGTACCTACCTCCTCTGGGGTACCTTAAGAATTGAAGAGGTTAGCACGGCCCTCTGAAATCATGGCTATTAGAAAGCCAAATCCCTATGACTGTGTAGAAATCACATATATTGCATTATTGACACATCTGAACATTGTATTTTCTAATCTTTAGCCCATTAGTGACCTGCACCTTCCTAGGGAGTTTACTTCGCCCAAAGACTTCTGAAGAGACTGTTGAGCTGTAGATTCCAAGGGTAGTGAGATCACTGCATTTATTACAAAGCCTGTCACTTTCTGAATAATGATGTTTACGAACCCTAGGGAGTAAAAATTATGGGCATCTTTACATTTTTCCCTCCAACAGAAGAAAGGAAAAAAAACCAGACAATACAGATATTTCCACAAAACGGCTTCTAGTAGTAGTGGAAGTCAGAGTTTCAAAATATAAATATGCATTGCCATGGTGATAGAGTTCGGATTGTTCGTGAGCTTGTGCTGTTTATGGTTAGTTATTTCTATCGGTTTTCTTTCATCACCTTTGGTTTTTCTCAAACAACAAAGCAATTAAAGAATTTGGCAAGGAAGGTGAGCCAGATGTAACAGTTTCCTCTTACATCTCTTCGTAGAAGCAAACATGCTGTAAGGTAATTTTTCTTCCTGCCCCCAGAATTGCACCCTCCCCAAAGTTCTCAGCTGCAGAGCAATAACAAAGGCCCTTCAAGGGGAAAAGCCCTTCTTCGCAATGGAAAATAATTACATTTGAATAATATTGCATCAACTGGTAGAAGAGGGAAATCTGGAAAGAAAAATCCTCTGGCTTCTGAAAGAGCCTCCAGGAAACACCCAGAAACCCCACTTCCTGCTGCCACATGGTTTCCAGATAATGTTGGTGTTAATGCTATGCTAAGGAGGGTTCAAGAAATCCATATGCTTGAAAGACTTTGTAATAGAAGACCAAATTTGAAATTCAGATTTGGATAGAATTGAAAACCCCCAGGTAATTAGTACTAGATCCCTGTTAGTGTTTAGGAGGAGAGTGATTTTTGTCCAGCACTCTGTGTTTCAGACAAATGCAATTAACTGAAAATAATTGTAATAAACCACATGGCATAGTAAGATGAACGTGTACAGTGGCTTTAGAGTTAGGCAACTCCAACTAAAATGTGTGCCCTGACTGTGGTTCTCTGGATAAACTTAGATGAGTCAGTTTACATCCTTGATCTTTAGTTTTCCAATCTGAAAAGCAAATAAGGGAGAAAAATGTCCATACCTAATAAGGCTGTTATTAGGTTGAAATGATCCAAAGAATGTGAAGCGCTTACCTCAACGTAGAGCATATACTCAGTAATTGCTTCTACTTCAACTATTTATTAGGTGTTGAGGTTCATTAGTCAGAATTCCCTCCGAGAAGAAAAGAGTAACACACAAGTAAAACAGTCTAAAAAGGCTAGGACTGAAATAAAGATATGGAGAGACAATCTCTTCTATAATTTCTACCTGCTTATAGCATGTTTGACAAGATTTGATGATGATGATTCTTCTAGCCTTTGGAAGTCATTTGCCTACTCTGGCCCTCTCTTTTCCCTATCACTAAATAAGGAAACCAAATAAGTTGTCTCTGAGGATCCTTCAGGCTCTGGCTTGCTTTTTTCCCAGAAAATTCTCCCAGTGTTAGTGCAAGCCATTTTTGTAGACGTTGGTAGAAATTATTATCCTTGCCTGAATATATAAAGATAATGAATGCTTCTTCATCTTGAAATGAATTAACTAGCAAGATCATATCAAGAGACCAATTGAATTTATGCAGCCCTATGTTAGTCTAATAAGCACAATTATGAAACTCTTAGGAAGGTTTCTAATAACTACTCAGGCTTGGATAACTTGGTTTTGATGAGTTTAGAAGCACAGATCAGAACTATTCCTATTAGGGCAAGGGCCAGTAGGAGGTAGAAATAATCAACCTAATGGTTGAATGGATTTAAGCAGTTTTTCGCTGTCTCAGTGGGTTATTAGGTCACTGCTAGTAGAAGTTCAATCTGCTAATGGACCCATTTCTTTTATATATCACATAGTTTTTCATTGTCCTATACAGTGCGATTGTATGGGAAGAAGGCAAAATTTAGAGTATAAGACTTGGGTATAAATCCTGGATCTCTTGTTCATGATTTTGAATGAATTACTATTTCATAGAATTGCAGCTGCTTTGTCATTGAAATGGAGGCAGTCTTAGTCATATTAAAGGATCACCATAAGAAAACTTAGGCAGAGCCACAAGCACATGTATTGTTTATGAAGACCTTCAGTAAAAGGTTGTTCATTTGTTGTCTCAGCAAGCATCTAGTGAGCTCTTAATATGTGCCAAGCACTGTTTTAGCTCCTTGGATACATCAGAGAATAAAACAGACCAAGAGCTTCTACCAGTGGAGCTTAATGTCCAGTGGGAGAAACAGATAATAAACAGTAACCCTAGTAAAAAAAGTAAATCATTTACTATCATGGGCAAAGACAATACTGTAAGGGGAGAGAAAGCTGTAGCACAGTCCAAAGGCTATGAAGAGCTAGGATGAGTGGATCAGAAGTGTGGGAAACATTGTAGAATGGTGTAGGGTAGTCAAGGCAATGATATGAAGGAACTCGTCATGGAGTATGTATGGGAAGAATGTTCCTTATTGAGTGCAGTGACATAAACCTGGTTTCTGTAACAGAGCACGTCCAGGAGTTGTGCATCTGAAGCAGAATGACCAAGGGCACAGTGGTGTGGCCAGACCTATGTAGGGTTTCACATCCCATTGTGAGGGCCGTAGTTTTGACTCTGAGAAAAAGGGGGAGACATTGAAAGATAAGTTACAAGGGAAACACATGCTCTGATGTGGGCTTATAAAAGAAACACTCAGGTTGCTATTTTAGAACACTGGGGTGGGAAATGGGCCAGTTAGGGTCCTGTGCAGAATTCCAGGTAACAGGAGCTGGTGGTCTGAGCCATGGGAAGGTGAGAAGTGATTTGATTCTGAATATAATTTAAAGGTCCCTTATTCCACTTATCTTCAATTTCTTGATTTGTAGTAACAATATTTGCCTGATTAAGAGAGCTATGAGCAGGAAGAAGATGGTGATGACAGGTGATTATTAACACTGACCTTCAAGTGGGCATTGTGCTAAGGACCCATCAAGCCTGCGAGGTAGATATAATTATTGCCTTTTGTTTGGCTGATAATGACTCAGATACACAGAGAGACCAAGGGTTACACCTGGGCCCCACACTATCTCAGTGCAGAGCTGGAGCTCAAATTCAGGTAGTCTGACCCTGGAACCATGGTGTGGGGATGTGATCTCCACAGCATGAGGAGACTGCACTCTGAACTCCCCTTCTCTCCCCTCATCACAGTTAACCCCCACTGCCTCAAGTTTTTCAGACTGAATCACAGGATCACACACTCGGGCTCTTTCTTGTCTGGAACCGTCATTGTCCAAGAATCAAGAGTTTTGACGTGATGCTTCATGCGAGAAGTTTGCCCTGATTCATGGGATCAGTCAATTGAGTGGTTGGTGAACTGGTGTGTTGGAAAAAGTAAAGAACAAACAAGTTACATTTTTAAAAATTCTCCCAAAATCAAAGCGAGTTTTTGAAAGTTTTTCAATGTGGTAAAATGCAGTTAACATAAACTACAGTCCTAACCATTGTTAAAAGTTTACGGCTGAATGGCATTGAATACATTCCCAGTGTGCAAGATTCTCCACCATCATCCACCCACAGAACCCTTTTTATCTTATAAAACTAAGATTCTGCTCTCATTAAGCAGTAACTCCCAGATCTTTCTCCCCCCAAGCCCCGGCCAACCACCATTATACTTTGTATCTATGAATTTGACTGTTCAGGTACTGCTTAAGTGGAATCATATAGTATCTTTGCTTTTGTGACTTCCTAATTTCACTTAACACCTTCTGGGTTCTTTCACGGGTCAGAACTCAGTTATTTTTTAAGACTGAGTGATAATTCGTTTTATGTACACCTATATTTTGTTTACCCATTCACAAGTTGATGAATCAAAACCCATTTTAAAAACCTTGTAGCACACAAACTTTACTTCAATTTTAGTAGTCACTGATTTCATAATCACGTGACTCAAACATAGACTCTTTGTTGCTCCAAGCCTGTGAGGAGGACAGATCTGAAGGCTCAGATCTGTGTAAATTAATAAGACAGCTTCAGTTCCCAGAAGCAAAATTTCTGTTGACTTTTCTTCCACGGTATCATAAATGCAGAGCATCGCCCGCTGTACTCTTTCCACCTCATCTGTTATGTTTCACTGGTCCTAAATTAAGCGAGTCAGTTTGTACAGTAGTTTCCTTCTGAGGCTGTATTGAGGTTTTGTGAAACTTTTACTTTCCATAGTAAGTAACAGATTTATTCAAAGATTAACCTTGGGAAAATGTGATTTGACAGTTCTTCAAAGAATATGTAAAACTAATTGTAAGCGAAAGTCATTTATTTCACTTTAATGATTAAAATAAAGAATCCTACCAGCTTTGGATTACTCACTTTCAACTCATTTCACAGACTTGTCTATCACTGTGATCCCACAGGTGCCTTTTGACTAAATTACATGAATAAAAGCATTGAACACTTAATCATGGTGTCTTTCTTTCTTCCTTTCGTTTTTTTTGAATTTTTTTCAGATCTTATTTTCAAATAAAATTTGCATAAACTGCTTTTAAAAAGCAACATGAATCTCCCAAAATATAGATATTTCCAGTACTTATATATTTCTGAAGGTTACTCATGTGGCTTGTTTTACTTATTTTAGATCCCATGCTATTTTATTACTGGAACAAGATTTTCTTCAGTCTTAAAGAGACCAGCGTGTTATAAGATTATGAAATTTCAGGGTGGAGAGAAACCCTAAATCTTACCTAGCCCCTACATTCAGCCTGAAATGAGCACACCTGGTAGTCTGTTGTCTTTCAACCTTTGCTTGGGTGCTTTTTGGCCCAGTTGCCAAACTGTAGGGATCTCTGTACCTCTGCTGTAATTTGAGTCATAACTATGTGCCTTCAAAAATAGTATTTACTGAATATTTTTCTTTCAATGGAATCTTAGTATTCTTTTGTCATTGAGAGAAAACTAACGCTATTCTAAGTGGAAAAAACAAAACAAAACTGTGATATCCATGAATAAAAGGTGGCTGTGAAAATATCTATAAATAGGGAAACATTAAACCTGAGGTCAGGTCTGTCTTTGATAAAAATGGAAATGTGAGCATCTTACAGCTGTATTAAAGTTATCATAAGCCCAACATTAGATACTACCTTTAACAGCATTGAAGATATTAAGGAAGATTGAGAAGGAAGTGACCCTTTTGTACCATGCTCTGTGACACCTAAACTCTTGCACACTGCTCAGTCTTGGGCTTTGAGAAACAATCGTTTTTTTCTCTAATTCCATCCTTTGAACTACTTGGCTGTTAGGAACTTCTCTTCTAATGGAGTTGACATTTGTTTGTAGCCATAGTACATCCACAAATTATCCCACTCTTCAGAGCCATGCAGAACAAGTTCGATCTGTTTCTCTCTACGACAGCTCTTGGGATTTTTGAAGATAACTTAGATCCAAGCGAGCCTTCTCCTCTCTTGGGTGGCTCCCTTAGTTCTTTCCATCATGCTCAAAATAAAATAATTCTTTAGGAATACTTGCCCGCTTTCTGCTCCTTCCATTTATTTACATAACTGCATTAATCAAGGTTTTTCAAAGACAAAATCAGTAGAATGTGGAATGCATAAGTGGATGGGTAGTTAGAGTATTTTGAGTACAGCATTTGGCTTATGTGATTATGAGGCTAGCAAGTCATGGAGGGCAATAAGCTTTAACCAGAATATACTAATTTAAACATGAATCCTACCGCAAAATTGACAGTGCGGGCTCAGGGTAGTTAAGTGTTTGTGCAACTTATGCTATTCAGCTTATCAAAATGTGGCATGGTACCACTGGTCCCAGCACAGAGGAGGAGGCTTCTGGGTGACCATAGCACTGCTCCCAGCACAGAGGTGAGCTGCACTGGTACCAGCAGCACACACACACCCAACCCCTGTCAAAATGAGAAGACATGTAAACAAGTCTCAAAACCAGACTTCCAGATCACCTACAGCAACCCCAAAGGGAAACGAGATGGAAAACTCTGA
>NW_004624733.1:32833478-32844679 GCF_000247695.1 Heterocephalus glaber | reverse complement strand
CAAATGCTAGCAGGGCTGTGGGGAAAGAGGAACCCTGCTCCACTGCTGGTGGGAGTGTAGACTGGTGCAACCACTGTGGAAATCATTATGGAGATACCTCAAAGAACTAGGATTGGAAGTCCCATTTGACCCAGCTATTCCTTTGCTGGGTTTCTTCTCCAAAGAATTAAAAGCATCATACCACAGTGATATATGTGCACCCATGTTAATAGCAGCACAGCACAGCTTGTAATAGCTAAAACTTGGAAACAGCCCAAATGCCCATCAACTGGAGACTGGATCAAGAAAATGTGGGGTTTTTTTATAAAATGAAGTACTACTCAGCCATCAAAAATGAAAAACTATAGCTAAATGGATGCACATTGAGGCAATACTCTTTAGTGAAATAAATGGGATACACATGTGTAAATACCGAATAGTTTCTCTAGTGTGAGAAAGTGAAAGTGTAAATGAGGACTAAAACATATAATAGATCATGTGAAATAGGAAGAAAAGAGGCAAAAGGGAAGGGGAAGTGAAACGGGTTAGGGGAAAGGAAAGAAGGGAATGGAATTAATATGAGAAAATTTAAAAATGTAGACAAGTCTTTGTAAATAGGGAGTGATGGAGGGATTGAAGGGAGGGCAGGGGAAGGGGGACAAATTAAGAACCAATAAAGTAAAATTTTTTTAAAACGTGACAAACTCCTGTATGTGGCAAATTCAATATTGTCTTGAAAAGTTTGAGGTAAGAAATAGAGGGACTGGTCATTGAGTGACAGGTACTGGATAACAATGTATCCTGATCTTCATTATTAGCCATATCAACAACAATAGCTAACACAGATTGAGACTATGCTGCCTGCTAAGCACAGTCCTCATTGCTTTTCTGTTATGCACTTTCCATAACATCTTGAAAGTTAAGTTCTACTTTTGTATCTATTGTAGGGATGCAGATCCTGAGTAATAGAGGAATTTAATTATGTGTCCAGGTTTCAATAGAACTATTAAGAAATAGGCATAGAATTTAGACCCAGGTAATCTGAGTCCAGAGTCCCTATTATAATCACTAAATAGCCATAGTCCACTGATGATGAACCTTTTAGAGACTGAAGGCCCAAACTGCCATCCAAAACCCACTTATTCATCACAAAGTGCCAACACTGCAATTAAACTTGAATATTAAGGTTTTTGTTTAGAAAAAACAATTCATACATTGAAAGAAAAACTCAGTGACAGAGTTTTCAGAGATAGAACCAGCCTGCTGTAGCACATGCACCATAGGCTCGCCATCATTGCCCAGGCCCTCCTCTCTCCCTCATTAACCGTTCAAACGCAGTGCAGAACACCAGAGTGGCCGTGTCTGTAAATAGCATCATCTGGTTGATGTGTTTAACTATGTTAATTAACCAATTAATTCCGAAATTGACTGGCTAGAAATTCACTGAGTGGTTCCAACAGGATGGCATGCCATCTATATCAGAGTGGTGAAGAGCTACGTAGTTGAGAATTTCCAAACTCTGGATAGGACCATATGGACTGCACAGTGGGCCACATGTATGTCATATTTGAACCCTTCTGACATGCTAAAAGTACAGGCTTGCTCAGTAAAAGTCAGAGACACCAATCATCTGAGATGATGTGGCACCAATACAGGCTAGGATTAATTGGGAAGTATTAACCACATTTTTTGCAGTGTTTCTTCAACTATGCATGGCTAATGAGGCACAGTGCATTGAATGTATCATACAGCATCACTGGGACCATCACATATTTTCATGTAATGAAACGCTATGAGACCCTTATTATGTGTATATGATGATGTTACAAGCTCTAAGGTCCTGCTCAGTGTTACGCTCTTGGTTGTTCACCTTTTTTTGTCTTATTCTTTCAAGTATAGGATATGACCATAGTATTCCAGACATTCTCACACTGCTCATTGCAAAACAGGACCATACCTTTCCGGATACTATGTTTTAAAAGCTTTTTGTCCTGACAGTCAGTGAACTCAACAACTTCATATTGGCTTTGATATTCGTTTATCTGAAAAAAAAATGTTTATGACTACCATATATAAGATACTATTTTAGGCACTAGGGATATAGTAGTGAACAAAGCAAAGTCCCTGCCTCATGGAACTTTTATTGTTGTAGGGAAAGACAGATAAAAATTAGACAAGCTAGCCAAGTATGGTAGCACACACCTATGATCACAGCACTTGGTATTTTTTGTTTTGTTTTGTTTTGTTTTACAGGGTCTTGCTATGTAGTTCAGGCTGGCCTTGAATTCATTATGTATCTCAGGCTGGCCTCAAACTCACAGCAATCACACAGTGTGTTCCAGTCCAGCTAGGATAACCTAGCAAGAGCTTGTTTAAAAAAAAAAAAGACAAGTGGATATAATTAAATGTCAAGTTGTGCTAAATGAAATAAAGCAAGAATAAGAGGCATGGAGAAGGAAAAGTCTCTCGGCTGGACAAAAAGGTCAAGGCTGCCAAGATACAGGAGGAGATAATTCCAGTTACATGGAATAGGAGGGAAGGCACCTGGATCATTGACTAAAGAGCCGGAGTCTGGTGTTCTTGGGGTGGAAGTAACATGGGGGAACAATGGGAAACAAATATTGGGGAGATCATAGTGGAGCAGATGATATGACACCTTGTATTGGAAAGTTTTGGAGGATTTTTCCCCAGGAATGACAAGATGTGTCCGGAATTTGAAAAGAATTATCCACCTACTCTCAGAATAATACACTTTCAGAGTGCAAGCGTGGAGGCAAGGAAATCAGTATGAACTAAAAGAGCTAATTTTGCATTTCCAAAATATGTTCATTTTTAATTATCTTTTTGTATTTGATTTATAATTAATAGCACTGCCGTCAGAAAATGTGTTCAGGGTGACACTTAGTTGTTTAAAATTCTTTTGTGAACTAGCACATCCTTAATTTTTGCAGATGTTTTACGATATGTGAAAATAGTCTAGATCTTCCACTTGTTGGGTTTAGAGTTTTGCATTTTCATCAATTCAAACTGGTGAAATATTGGTATTCAGATCATCCATATCCGTGTTATTATTTGGTCTCCAGAATCTATAATTTTCTAATCGATTTTTGATGAAATTTTACATTAGAGTTTGCTAAATTTGTCTCATACTTCTGACAACTTTTAACTTGTTTTTAAGGTACTGTGACAGATACATATCTAGTCATGATTTATATAGCTTCTTGTTAGATTTTTTTCTTTATATGCCGTCTCTGCAATGAACATTAATGCTTTTTGCTTTAAATACTGTTTTGATATTCATACTGACATCTCATCTTTCTCTCAGTATTTGCCTGTAATATCTTTTTGCCCTATCTTTATTCTTTCTCTATGGTTTTGTCTTAAATATTATTTTTGTAAATAACAATAATTTGGTATTTGGGGGTGTGTATTATAGATACATTGTACTCCTAACATCTTGGTTTGCAATTCCTCTTTAGTATCCTTTCTTACTTTCTTCTTAAACAAATTCTTTACCTTTCCTTCTGGAATATTCTTTCTTTTACTCTAATACTGGCTTTGGGACCATAGATTATATTTGTTATTTCAATGACCGCTTTAGTTTTTAACATGTAAACTTATAAAGTCTATCTAAAATATGATATAGACATCAGTCTGATTTACTATACAACACTAACCTCTATAGCATATTCTCTTCTCCACTCCACCCAACAGACAAACCTCCAGCAGCAAACCTGGTTCTGCTCTCACCACAGAAAATACTAAGGTTCTTTCTCTTTCTCCTCAGTTACACACAGAGTTGCCCTGCTCTGTTTCTAGAGCCTCATACATCAAATTCCACGTATTCTATCATCCTGAACATAAACTTAGCCCTATTAAGCACTTACACCCACTTCTTCTTCCAGCCCCTGGCAATAATCTGCTTTTTGTTTCTCTGAATTTGCCTAATCAGTATGTTTTCATACAAATGGGATCATACAGTATATGATTTTTTGTGTCTGGTCCTTTTACTTAGCATGATTTTTTACGTTGCATCATGTATCAGTATTTTATCACTTTCACAGACATTGCTATGGGCTAGAAGCATGACTGTGGGAACCTGACCTGAACTCTAGTCCCTAATCAAGTTTGGCTGTATTTCTTAAGTAGAGAACTGATTTAAGCACCCATAAGCCTAAGTACCAACCACAGATTACCATAATTCTTCTCTAGAATGAGCAAGGAGATACGATCTTTGTGAGGTGAGACAGGCTCAAACTAACCGAAAGGAAATTCAATTAATTTCTTCCTTTGACATCTTTTCTATCAAACTAATGTAAAACAGACTTTAAACTAGATAAGCAATGAAAATGCAAATTTATGTGTTTTTCATATAAAAATTGAGCTGTTTTCTCAAAGGTTTAGTGCCAGCTCTGAAATTGCTTCTCTCCCTTTTCACCTTCCTGAGAAATTAAGTTTTGACCCAGCAAGAACGAAATTTAGAGCCCACAAAAACAATTAAGAAACTTATATAGTGCTTGTATTTTTCAATATTTTCTCAATGTCATATACTTTTACAGGTAAAATTTTATATTTTATATTTATGATTATGAACATATATATTCGTATATTGTTATCATCCTAAAAACAATATATACTTATTTCTCCCTCGAACAAGAAAATTAAAAAGCACATTTTTGCCACTTCTTTATGAGATACAAGGGCTAAGGTGCAAGTCGGAAGGTCACAGTCCTAGTTTTAGATGATCGGCTGAAATTCTAGGCTATGTTCTACATGCCCTGGGAATTAATGCTTAACCTTTCTGTAAGTCTGCTAATACAGGGATACAAAGTTGCAAATACTTTGCCTCAAACCATGAAGTGTTTTCTTTGACTACTTCCTTTTCATTTCTGCCTACCTATCGTGAATGCCTTAGCCTTACCCAGGTAGGTAAGCCAGATTTAGGACCCGTGTGGACATACTGTTTTGTGTCCCTGTTTGGAATCTGCAGTTACCTAGCCTGACCCGTTCTGCCGCTGTCAGCTTCTCCATGGTAACTGAGATGCACCCTTTCTCCCAGACAGAAAGTTCACAGAAAGGGACAGCCTTGAGCGTGGAACCTTCAGAGACCGTTTGTGGTCAGTGGCTTTAGGGCCTCACAGAATAGCCTGGACACGCATTGCATGCAGGGTACTCTTCCTGTTATTTTATGTTAATTTTTTACCAGATACTGTTGTCATTCTTTACTGTCTCCCACATATTGTCTTAGTTTCCACAGCAACTTGTGAGTCAGGTCCTGTTCTTTCTCCCCCACACTTTATAGGTGAAGACACTGAAACCAGAGACGCACCTCCTGCCCTGTGTTTACACAGCTAGTATGTAACAGAGCTGGGTGCCAGCCTGCCTGCCTAAAATCATGATGTTAAACACTGTGTGCAATACAGGAACTGCTCACCTCGATGGGCCCAATAGAATTTAGCAAACATCGGCCTCAGTGTTTAACACCCTACTTTAAAATATGTCTTGAAAAGTACAACCACAGTGCTAAATGCCTCACATACACCGTCTCATTTCATCTTTTCAGCTCTGAAGGAGTTATGGTTTAATGCTATTTTACGCATTATTATCCCCATTTTCCAGTTCAGGAAACTGAGGCAGGTGGGCTAGGACTCCTAATTCAGAAGTAGCAAAGCTTAGTGTCCATTCAGGATGTGGCACTTCCAAAGCCAGATGTAACCACAGCACATATTGCAAAGAAAGGCTCCCGTGCCCCTAGGCTTAGTGGTTTGGGATTTGTTTGTTTGTTCTGATGTCATGATGTCGTTCTAATTTTTCATGAGATCACGCCTCCATCAAGTCAGCCAGCACTAGAATGGATGTATTTCTCCTCACACAAATGGAATTATGTGTCTCCCACAACAGGAGTCCGCACCTACGCAGCAGCTGTCTTTGTTCCTTGTTAGTAGCTCTGACCTCAGCTTGCAGTTTTCTGAAAGGTTCACAACTTCTCTACCCAAACATTTCGGAGAGATGCTTTGGCCTCCTGAGAATGTCGCACAGCATTCTCAAAAAAGTCAATATCCAGAGCAACACGCCCATGCTAAGAGAGGGAGGGAAACTATGCAGACGGAGTGGAGGAATGTGTGAGGGCCAGCCCAGGGTCCAGATGCCTGCTCCCAGGTCTGAGGGTGCTTGCGGGGGCAGGGGGCACGGACATATCCATAGCAGGGCCCTGTGTGCAGCATGTGGGCCAGAGTCAGAGAACTCTGGGCTGTGACCTTTCTGCTGCCAAGATCAGAGGAGGAACAGTGTTTATCTGTGCCGGTTTCTGAATCATGAACAACAACCTTCTATGTGAAAAAGCACATTGTGGTCTCAGTGTCTGTTGAGTGTCATGGTTTAATATGAGACGCTTTGGCTGTATGGGGAAAAGATGGAGTGACCTCTTTGCATGCAGGATCCCGGTGCTTATTGGCTTTTTCAGTCTCTCCCCATACAAGGATTTCCCTAAGTGTCCCCACCAGAGCCAAAGTCATCATCACCACCACTCTCACATTTAAAGCATGTGTACATTCCACGGCAATAAGTCTGGAAGCACGTGTGCCAGCAGGCAAGCCATGCCATTCCTAGCCTCAGTCTCCCCATCTGTAAAATAGCCAGCTCACTAGGATTGCAGGCACTAAGCCATCTAGCAGGCATCACACAGAGCCTTCCCTGTCACAGCTGAACTCTTAAGCCTTGTATGGTTGTAGGGAAGAAAACATATATGAAAGCCATAACCTGTGTATATATGCAATCCGTAAGGTCGCAGTTCCCCAGATGGGTCCTGTAGTATTTCCTGTTGACATGTAATTTATGTAAAAGAAACTATGACTAAATAAATATTGGCTATGTTGGGGACCCAAGGAGAACAAATTGTGTTAATGCGAGACTTCTCAGAGCCAGGAAAATGCTAATGTAGACCTTGGAGCTAGAAGGTAGGGGATGGTATATTGAATTTCATCAAGTTTTGGCTTGCTAACCTTTTTTTTTTGGAGGAAGGCAAGTTTTGGGCCTTTTTGTTTTTGTTTTTGAATAAAAGTGGCTACTTTGTTTCAGAAAAGTTTCCTGCAGGTCACAGCAAATACCTGACAGAAGATTTAAGCAGTTACCAAGGGTGTTATTTTACATGCTGTGAGCATGAAATTGTTAGCTGAGATAATATGTATCTGAGCGCCGACTGAACAGTGCCAAGCACGATTGTCTCAGTCTGCCTCTGATCTCATAAAGAGCTTGGATTTTTACAGGACTGTTGGCTTTGTCTTTGTAAATAGAGCATAGGGCTGCATCCCCACTCTCACTGCTTCGTTATGGTTCTTAGCTCTGTGCTACCCAGCATAAGAGTGTGAGTGAGCCCTGCTTGGCTCCCCCTCCGCCCACCAGGCAAGGACAAAACATCTAGTTGTTGCCACATTTCAAAAGCCACCTTGGCTAGACCTGTGCTTTTCACAGACTGGAGTCCACGCAACGCTGTATCACTTGAGCTCTCTGGCTTTCCACAGGGATTCCAGTTAACCCTTGAATCAGACCTTACCCCAAATGAGGAAAATGTGCCAGCCTTTTGTTCTGCAATGAAGTTCACTGCATTTCAGAAATCTCAGATCGAAAATTTAGAAGTAGTTTATAATTTTTATGTCTCCCTCTCATTTGATTATGCATTGATCTAAATATGTAGATTAAGTCCCCACATAGCATTTGGAGACACACACACACACATACGAGAGAGAGAGAGAGAGAGAGAGAGAGAAGCATTGAGTTTTCACTTCCTAAGATTGTTTAAAGTCTTTGTAACCTTCAAACTATGAGAAATTTGAATTGAGAAATTGTTACCTTCAAGTTAACAATTGCATTTTAATATGTCTGCTGTCTCATAGGATCCCCACTGACGATGCCTACAGAGAACAGAAAGCAAATTTTAAGCTGCCAGAAAGAATCAGCTTGGAAATGCAGTCTTTTTCATGAAAGTTGACAGCCGAGATAGTGTAATTTTGAACATTTTTATAGAGAAGTTTTTGGTATCCAGTGTGACTGTTCAATGGAGTTTAAAAGATATGATATAGGATCAAAAGAAATGCCAACTCTGCCACACCAGTACATCAGACCCCTAGATGTCTCATAATTAGCATTTTCCAAGCTGAATTCCCAACCTCATGCCTACCAAACTCTCTCTCCAAATACTCTCTCATTCACCCACTGTTCTGTAGCTCAATGGCTATTACCTCTGTGCTGCCTTGAAACACAAGGGTTATCCTTGATTCTGCCATTTTTAACGCCCAAGCCAGATCAATCACCAATGCCAGTCAATTCTACAAATACGTGTTTCATTTCCCTGCTTCATCTAACTCCAAGCCAATTAAGTCTGCCATCATTTCTCACCTGGGTGGCTAAACAGTCCCCCACCTGAATTTTTATATAAGTACTGTGCTCCTTTTCTAGGTAATTCCCACACACTAAGCAGGACGATCATATTTGCCCTGTTTGAATAAAGTAGCATTGCCAAAGTTCCAATTGTAAAAGCCTAGGCCCCAAGGTGGTGGCACTGGGAGGTGCACTGTACCTTTAGAAGGTGGGACCGAGTGGAAAATCCTTAGGTCATTGCCCTCAGAGCAGTGGAACAGCTTTGGGATGGGGGGCAGAGGGGACAGCAATTTTTGGGTAGCACTATTGGCCAAGAGAGTAATTATACAGTATTGTAACAATTTACTCCATTTTAACACACCAAAGATTTGAGTGCCTCAAAATACAAATGTTTTATCTTCAGTTTGTTCCACTCTTTTTGTAAACACAACTTTTTGTAAAGAATTCTTTTAAAAAATATTATTAATAATATGATTGTTAGTATTTCCTTTACTCACATCAGTTTAGTATTATTATAATTTATCATGAGCCATTATGATAATTTATGGTTCTTTTGAACTAAGGTTTCTTATGTGCATCTGAATGCAGCAGCCTTGCTAGCAGCTTGAGTGTGTACACACAAGTCGCATTGAGTGGTTTCCATATGCATCTCCCCCGTTGCGGCCTCTCAGTACAATTGTGTGTAAGCAGTCACATGGCTAGAGATGCTGCTGTGTTCTATGGTAGACAGATGAGAGGGCATGGAGTAGAGAGAGCACCTGTACCCTGGTCCTGGGTCCCATAAACATATTTTTCTAGCTGTAAGATGTTGCAGAAAATTCACAGTGCAATTATAGTAAGCTATGCATTTAATATGATGAATAAATCTAGGCAAAAATTGTCTTAATTTTTCTCTATAGGTCATTTTATTTTTCTACTTTGACACTGTAAATTGCTGTATTTTTATTTAATACATAAATAACTGTAACATAATTATCTACATTTTTCTCTGTATGTCATTTTAATTTTTTATTTGAATAGGTTAACATACACAGACATGTTGCAGGGTGGCAAATGGAAGGACCACCCCAAGCAGCATGAACTCTAGCTACATTGCTGCTTCATAGAGAATTCTGGGGCCACAGTCTCTCTCTTTCTCCCTGCTTCATGGTTTGAGATATGAGTGTCCACTCTAATATTGAGCTCTCACCAGAAGCCCAAACCAGTGTCACTGCCATATCCTGAGCTTAACACTCCAAAGCTGTGGGCTAGTCTTGGGTAGCTTGGATAGTCTTGGTAGCTAGTCTTGGGTGTTTTGTTGTAGTAACATAAAGACCATACAATATTTAAATGAAAATCAGCTCAAATCATTGTCATGCTTAAGTCCTTCAGTGACTTCTCGTGTTTGGAGAATGTTTAAAACCCTTAAAATGGTCTACATATAAGAGAAAAGTAGGTAGCTAGACTTACAGATGTTTAGACTTATCTCAGTCACAAGAAAATAAATATGGTATTGGTGCACAGATAGACAACAGAACAGACTACAATGGCTCTAAAATAGACTTATGTATGCCTGGGAATTAATGCAACAGAAGTGACACCAAATATTAGTGGGAAATGCCAGCCGTTTGGTGGACAGTGTTGAGTAAAAAGGTTTTCACTTATATTCCTACTTAACGACTTGGGAAAATGAATACCAGGGGGAATACTTGATATGGAAAATGAAACTCAAATTTCAATATAAGAAAAGATAAAGGAAAGCAAAGGATTTCTTGATGAAATCCCAAGGCATCGTCCATAAAGAAAAGCAAATTAATTTTCTTGCGTCAAATTTAAACATTCAGCAAGGGCAGCACAGAGAGTATTAACAAATTTTCATTTCTCCATTGATTGTCAAGTTTCACCCACATTGGCCTTTCCTTGGTCTCTCAAATATGCTAAGCTCCTTTGTGCCTTGGAACCACTCTACACCATCAATTGCTCTGTGTGAAAGTTCTTTCCCCTCTGGGTCAGCTAACTGATCTCTGTCATCCCTGTGATCTCAGCTACAATGTCTCTTCCTTAGAAAGGCCTGTCCTGAACACCTGAATTACAGCATCCCTACCTGCATGTGCTGAGTTCACCTTCTCCTAGCCTTCCTCACACACATTGCAGTTGTACTTATGTAGTTATCTATGGAAGTCTTAGTTAAGGCTCCATTCCTCCTGGATTGATCTCTGCTAGAAGATCAGAGGACACCTACTTATCCACTGGCCCAGTACTTTGTGCTTAGAAGATACTTTTAAAATGTTAATGGAGGAATCAGCCCGCTGCAGACAGGCAGGTCTGCAGATACCCTACCGAGGTGGCGAGTCACATGGAACATGCCGAATCAGCCCGCGCCCTGGCAACAATCCACTGGACTCCCTCCCACTGCTCTGTACAGCCACCTGGTTCCACACTACAAAGACGCAGAGGACACTGGACCACCAGACCACAGTACTGAGTCTCACCGCTCCCTGCCCAGAGGTAGGGGCTTCTGAGCCGCCATCCCACTGCTCTTGGTCCAGAGGAAGGGGCTTCCTGGCCACCATCCCTCCGGCTGCTCCCAGCCCAGAGGAAAGGGCTTTTGGGCCACCTTCTGTAATGCTGTTCCCTGCACAGAGGAAGGGACTTCTGGGCCACCATCCCTCCTGCCACTCCCAGCCCAGAGGTAGGGGCTTCTGAGTGGCCGTCCCACTGCTTCTGGTCCAGAGGAAGGGGCTTCCTGGCTAGCATTCCTCCTGCTACTCCCAGCCCAGAGGAAAGAGCTTTTGGGCCACCATCCCTACCGCTGCTCCTGGCCCCTGTCCCACCTCTCCCAGCTCAGAGGAGGTAATCCCTGTAGG
>NW_004624733.1:32740028-32829118 GCF_000247695.1 Heterocephalus glaber | reverse complement strand
GATTTTGTTGTATACCTACAATGTACCAATAAAAGAATTTAACAGAAAAAAAATGTTAGTGAAATGGATTGATCTGTGGCAGTTGAAAGAAGGCTCCTGTGACACCACATCACAGGTGGGTATACCATGCTCAAGAAAGATTACTGGCATGGAACTATTACCTCCTAAACAATTTGAGGTAAAAATTGCTAGTACTGCTTCTCCCTGTGTCCCAGAAACTCAGTAGCTCAAGCCCCATTTATATCCCTATAGTTCTTTGGGCTGAATTATTGATTAAATATCTATACTACCTCCTTTCCCCTCATTTTTCCGTGTTCAGATTATCACATCACTCATGCTTCATGGCTTGCCTTTTGGAAACTCTTGGACAGTTACTTTCAGCCCTCATTTAATTATTTCTTTTGTTGATAACTCTCCCTCTCTGTTGACTCTTAATTTGATCTGAGCATTTGATTATTCAACAAATATTTATTGAAAACCTAATGGATGCCAGGAACATCCTGGGCCCAAGACAAGCTGGCAGTCCTCTGGCAACATTGACATGTCCACATGATGTCTCAAGGGAAGCCTTGAGACAGAGCAGCTTGACTTAGCAAATTGTAGAGAGACCAGTATGCTCCCAAATTTGGGCATAGAGCAGAGTGCCTGAACTACAATGCTATGGTGGACAAACTGGACAATTTCCCAGCTGACCTGAGTCCATAGCTCACAGTGTATTTTCCTTATTCCCCACTGGGGGGAAAATACTCAAAACAATAAAAACCCATTCATCTACATAATTAAAAATGGTGCCCCAAGGAAAACCAGAAATAACCATAGAACAGTACTGTTTCTAAATAACTTAGGCTTTCCAAAGGGTCAACCCAGAGCCAGTTTAAAGGATCTCATAAAAAATAACAGTGATAATAATAGAAGCATCAAATACTTGCTGAAGAAAAATTTAACCCTATAAATAGGACACATATGTGTAAATATCAAATAGTATCTTTAGTGTGAGAAACTGAAAGTGTAAATAAGGATGAAAATGATTAAAACGAATAATTGATAATTTGAAACAGGAAAAGGTCCAAAAGGTGGAGGGGTGGCGGGAGAGGAAAGGGAAGATAGGAAAGGAAAAATTATGAGAAAGAAAAAAAAATGGAAACAAAGTCTATGTAAATAGGGAAGGGCACGTAGGTAATGGGGAAAAAGTAACTAAGATCCATCATGTTCAGGTACAAGCACCCAATGATAAATGTAAATGTATTGTATACCTAAAATGTACCAGTTAATATATAAATTTTAAAAAAAGAAAAATTTAACACTTTGGAACTGATTGGAAAGACAAGTCTGAGTTTATGTCAATTTTTTTCTCAATTTTTTGTTTCCGTGTAAGGGAGAATTTCCTAGTGTGATCACACCAAATGTGGAATTACTCATCTGTGATATATCACAATTCTTCCAAGGTCTCTTTCTGAAATTCTGGATCTTAGAATTTGGCAGCCTTCATATAATTTTCAAAACACTTAAAAAAATATATACAATAGTTCTATGTTTGTAAAGCAGTTATGAAGGTAGTATAGAGTGTTCCCATGTATCCCAGACTTTCCTTTTAACACCTAATATTAGTAATTATATTTTACCACATTTAATGAAGTGATAATGATATATTACTAATATTATTAGCTGAAGCACAACCTTTTTCAGATTACTTTAGTTTTTATTTAACATCCTTTGTCTAAGGACCCCATTCCAGATACCTGTAGGAATTTAGTCCTGTTATCTCCTTGGTCTCCACTTGGCTGTTTATAGTGTCTCAGATTTTCTTTGGTTTTGATGACCATAACATTTGTGAGCAGTGCTGGTTAGTTACTTGATAAAATAGCCTTTAACTCAGATTTCTCCTTACGATTTGATAGGTTCTGGTTTCTGAAGAAGTACACAGAGGTAAGGTGCCTTTTTATTTCAGCATGTCAAGGACATCTGCTTCCAATATAATTTATCAGTGTTCATGTTTGTTGACCTTGTCCACCTGGCTAAGGTAGTGTTTGTCATATTTCTCAGCTGTGAAGCTATTCTCATATCTCTTTTTCTATACTGTTCTATTTTTAAATGAGACCCTGCAGTGACTACCTTAAGGAATGAAGAGTTATCTATGTACATTATCTGGAATTCCTCCCCACAGAATATTTAGCTATTCTTCCCTGTTTATGTAGCTATTCGTTTATTTATATTTGTATGGACTCTTCTTGGACATGCCCCCATCACTGTTGGGTTTGGGATTTTATCTGTTTGCTGAGGGCATTTTTTCTGACATTATAGATGTTCCAAGAACATGTTGTATATTTCTTGCTCCAATAGTAGGTCAGCCATTTCTCTAAGGAGCCCTCTTGAGGCAGTTTTGTGTGTTTCCTTAATAATTTTGAAGCAATTTTGTAGCCCGTGTGCAGGCATTTTACACACATTTCTTTTGCTTTGATCACCATTATGTATAGCCTTGAACTTCATAGAAACAGCAATGATGTACTCAAGGCCATGTAGTTACCAATGAAGTGGAGCTGGGACCCTGGCCCAATCTGCCTGACTCCTGAGCTTGCACTCTGCATCCCAGCCCACGAGGCCAGCCTTCATTGGAACCTACCTGAGTGTGAGGTAGAAATAAAGTTGTTGTGGGCTTGTGTTAGGACCAAAGGACAAAAGCCAGTGCAGATCTCCTCGACAAGACTGCCTTTAGGATTCCAGCCATGCCAACTCCTTCGCCCTCTGAACTTCCCTCACACCGAGAGTTCAAAGCCTTCCTGTGTGTAGAAGTTGTTTGTGCACAATCTTGTGTTTTCTATTTATCTCAATTCCCAGAGAAGATTGTTAGCTCCTCCAAGGGCAATGAAAATATGCTACAAAAAAAAAAAGAAAGAAAGAAAATATGCTATAGTGTGGGATTATCAAGATAAGAAACTTCTGGCTGCCATGTCATGTCAAAACACCCTGGAGATATGGGTGTGATGAAATGCAAATAGTAAAATCTGTGCCTTTCATACCAGGAGAACATAAATATTGATTGAAATATTGTCACATGGTTGCGGTCATTATTTTGCATTAACTCAGTCTCCTGTTGAGCTATATGCTTCCTAAAGATAAAGGTTGTTTATGCTTGCCATTCTCCAGATCCCAGAACAAAATCTGACTTGTTCCACATCTGACATTAATGTACGGAGAATGCTTAAGAGAAGCTCTTGGGTCCTGGACTGGTCACTCCCTGCTCTAGATATATGCAGTTTTAACCAGCTTTTCTCTTAAGAAGGCAATTGTATGAGATTCATCTAGAGGTACATAAAAGAATACCTGTGAGGAATCATAGGGCCTGCTTCCTTCAAAATCCCCACTGAAAGAGACAGAAATGGGGGAGAAGTAAATTCAGAGGGTCATAAAGGAAAAACAGATAATAGACAAGAAATATCATTAAAAATATTTAAGGTTATAAGTGGGTACATGACAGGTAGTTGACCTGGTAAAACCAGAATCCACAATCTTTCAATGAGGGAAGCAAAAGAGAAATGAGAAAATCCAGAGCCCTGTCAGTGCTCAGGAATTGAGGCCCTTGTAGGTCTTAAGTCCAGGGTGTGGAATGAGTCGAACCAAGTAAAATTATGAATATTGACTTCACCAAAGTTACATGAAGTATATACCATTGGAGAAATCAAATGGGTGACTTCTAAAGTTGGTAAAGCTGGAGGTGGCACAGAAGCATATTTCAGGCTCAGGAAGAGAATCACCTGAAGAATCACCTAGACCAGTTGAAAACTCTTGCAATGGTGAGAGGTGTGAATTGCTGCTCTTCATTACAAGGCTTGTAGCATTTGACATTTACACATTCTGATTTGATATAAGAATAAATAATACATTTTCCAAAAAATCAGATAAAATAATTTTTAAATGTCAGTATGCTGGAGCATTTAGTGTTCAAATAGCCACATGCACGTAGTAGCCCTGGAGGACACAGTGGAATAAATACTGTTCATTTCAGTGACTCCAGGTCATCAGGAAAAGGTTTGAGGCCCTTCTGTTTATTCTGCTTTAAAGAAACACTGATATTTATGATTCATTTCCATCAAAATATTTGTATGCTGAGAATTCCAGCACCAAATGTACTTTAGTTATTTGAGAGGAGTGTGGACATGGACTCTCCTTCTCCCTCCACCAGGGAGGATGGTGAGTCCTCTGCTTTCTGTATCTCCCATGCACTGGCCCTTCGTCCAGAAGAATTGCAGGTTGATTGGCTGCACACTGACTTGAGTGACCTGCATCCTCAGGTGAGGATCTGCCAGGCGACTTTCCTCCAGCAGATCTGAGCCCCGGGCAGCTACCTGCAAAGCCCTTGTTCTCCAAGACTTCCCTGAGCTCAGAGAGTCACAGTGGTGGGTGGGAGAGAGTGCTGGGAAGTAAGAAGAGGATGCCACGGCAGAAGGTAGCCTCTCTTCAGACATAAGAGTATTTCCCTTGTTCTCAGACAGAAGAGGCTTTCAAGGATGCTTCGCTTGGCTGGTATTTTTCTAGTTTCGTCTTAGTAGGTTTTCCTGCTTTAGCCTTCCTGTCTTAGTAGGAAAAGTCAGAGAGCAAACTAAAAAATCACAGAGACCCAGCCACCCTATGAAGCTCTTCACATGGTAGCTGGGTTGACCTTTCTTCTTAGTAATCTTTGTGTTATATGTGTACCTGAGGATATAGCAACCTGTCCCACATGAGAGTGAGGTTCATTGCTTAAACCTTGATGTAGCAAAGATTCTGTTTTGCAGGGTGTTAGCATACTAGAACAATTATTGTTAAACTATAATATTTTTGACGTAATGAAACAATAAATGGTTTTATTACAATTTCTCACTGTAAATGTTGGGCAAAGCTGTTAGGAGATTTTTAGATGACAGTTATTTGAATACTAGTAAGGACCAGCAGGTAGTATTTGAAGGGACCAGGATTTGAAAGACAATGGTGAGCTACTGACATATAGGAAGAGACCCTTTGAAAGATGGAAACAGAGACTGTTGGAAATGTAAGGAACCCCTGTTTGACTCTACAGATAGGTTGGAAAAATCTGAATCATTTCTCTACATCTCAACTTCTCCCCTTCTTTTCCTTCTTCCCCACCTCTTTCTTCCCCCTTTTCTCCTCTATTCCTTTTGTATCATTCACTGCTTCCTTTTTCCCCTCCTTTCCTTGCCCTAAAATTACTAAGGACTTAATGCGTGCCAGACAATGGACCATATGTCTTTTCATAATTACATGTGAAATTTAAAAATTTTAGTAATAAACACATCTCAAGAATTTAAGAATTTAATATTTGCACCAAAAAGTAAAGAAATAGAGACTTGAGATGCTTCAGTAACCTGTTCAGAGTCACATAGCTTGCAAGCGGTAGAGGTGGGAGTGGAAATTCGCTGACCTCCAGATCTCCTGTGGCTTCCCTGGCACACAGTGAGCCTTCCTTCCCTGGAGTGGTGAGCTCCATATCGATGTTGGTGTTGATGCTAAGAAATGCAAAGAATCAAGCACACAGCAGTGAGCTCAGTTGCCCAAGGCTTCCCAAGAGTCAATGCTAGGGGGATTTGTCCAGTTTTCTGATTCCAAGCCAGTCTTCTCTGCAGTGCAAGGTTGCTGAATATATGAAGTATGTGAACTTCTAGAAACATACAGTCACCTGTCCTGATTCCAAGTTCTGAATTCGAACTTCCTTTGAATGGCTTTGAAGTTTTAAATAGAGTTGCTGAGGACTCTGAAACAATGACAAACTGTTTTAGGCTAATGTTTGTTTCCTTGTGTTTGGAACAAAAATATGACGTTATTATATTAAAGGCACTTCTTTCCCAATCCAATTTCAAAAATGAAGGAAGAAGCACCTTTTTTTTCAAGGGGGGGATTTCATTGTAAACTGTGGGGGTTATACTGAATCAGTCATTACCTGATACCTCAGAAGTCACTCCCTTTCCCCATTGTAGGACAGTAGCTCACACTCAAGGTTCTCTGATGACTCGGGGCTTGGATGGCTTATAGGCATTGGCCATCCACTTGAGCAGTTAACCTCAGATGAGGAAGACTGAGGCTCCAGACTGTTAGTGTATGGTAGCTGCCATTCCATTTCCTCTCCGCCACTATGAAAGTCGTATGCAGGTGCTAGGCTGGGCTCCCTAATCCAGGCCTTAGCTTCGCCAGTTTTAAAAGAAGAAAGATGGCCGGATATTTAGCTCAGTGGCACCACACTTTCCTGGTAAGTGCAAGATTCTGAGTTCGATCCCCAGTACCAAAAAAAAAAAACTTAAAAGGAGAAAGATATTGGAAACCCAGCCCATCCTTGCCTTCTTCATGACCTTTGTCTTTCAGTTCAACTTGGTAAAATCATACACACATATATTCTTCACTAGGGTCTGCACAAATGTTTATTCCTCCTCTGGAATGTCTCTAAGCATGTTGTAGCTGCCTAATTGCTCCTCATATTCACTGCCTAACATAGTTGTCCCTGGTAGAAAGTAAGATATTGAAGGTAAAGATTGAGTTTTGCTTCTCTTGTTAGGACAGTGTCTGAGTTTATTTGGACAGACTTAGCATACAGATGTTGAACTGAATGTTCAGACAGGTATATACCATGTGGTGACAGGTTTGCAAAGACAGAAGTCACTGCCAGATTCTGTTTTTCTAATAAGGACTGCGTGATGGTGGCAGATTTTGGTGAAAAGGAGAACTTCTAAAGCAGAGGTTAGCAAGTAATGGCCTTTGGGCTGTAACTAGCCCTTGCATACTGCCAGCAAAGTAAGAATTATTTTTAAATGATTGTGATGGGAAGGATAAAAGAAAGGAAGCCTAATACATCATGACACATTGAGATTATGTAAGATTTAAAATAAAAGGTTAGATGATGCAGAATTCTAATATCACTCTTCATAAAGATAACTTTTTCTTGGAATGCGAGGCTATCCTCATTCTGTGTGCTGTCCGGACTGTTTTGCACAACACAGCAGAGCTGAGTAGTTACAGCAGAGACTTCTATAACTGAAATATCTGCCCTGAGTCCCTCTGCAGAGAAAGAGTGCAAGCCCTGTTCTGAGTCGTGTTCAGGAGTGTCCAGCTCGCCTTTGCTGGAGAGGGGAGTAGATGGTGGCAGAGGGTGCCTGGAAGCAAAGAAACCCATGAACAAAAATAAATAAAAGGAAGAAAAGAAGGCAGAGGTTTATGGATCTGCTGGGTTTCAGATGCCTGTGCTACAACCATGTCCAACGAGCATTCCCACAAGTGACTCCATGACTATAGGTGTTTCACTCCAGCTTTCTGCCCTCCTCTACGGACCCTACATGGTTCTGCTGGAGAAACTATAAACCAGACAGCTAGCTCATGTCTTCACAAAGCCCTAAAGGGTTCAGTGTTCCAGTTGTTGCTGGCTCAACGGTAATAATGTGTTTCGTGTGTTTTCCAGAGAAACCTACAGTGTGTGTGTGTGTGTGTGTGTGTGTGTGTGTGTGTGTGTGTGTACGTGTGTACGCCTGTTTTGGAGGATCTATTTGGGGTACATGCCCACTAATTTTCACATGTGTGGACATCATTAAACATTTGGGGTTTTCAACTCAAGATGAATCCATTGGAACTTGGCTAAAACCAGTTCTGTCACTTGCTGATTTAGAGTTGCAGTTCTTTTAGTTTAGAAATTGCCCTTTTCATGTGTTTCTACTATGTTCTTATTACAGGGTAATGCCCTATACTTCAAATCTGCCAGAAATGTGACAGTGAACATTCTCAATGATCAGACTAAAGTGCTAACTCAGCTGATAACAGGTAAGAAAAAAAAGAACCTAGGAAAGCCTGGTTCATATTAGGAACTCAGAAAATGTAGACTTGAAGGTCAAAGGAAACACTTTGAAAAGAAGGTTTGTTAACATGTTTACTCTGTTGAGAAAGAAAATAGAGCTTATAGTTCATGATGGTAAAGGATACACCTATTTGTAGATCCAGTGATACCTGCTTAGGAGAAAAAAACCATTTTCATAGATCATGGCCCCGAAATTCAAGCCAACTGCTTCACCTAGTTCTCAAGCAAAGAAAGCTCTCTGCTCCAATGCTGAAAGAAACTCTGGGTGTGTTCAGTTGATTCAGGGAGCTGAGTATGTGCAAAGCCACACACTGTTCTTTAGGGGTTCTAGAGGGATTTTTAACGATAATTTGAATCCATGCTCTATTTGCTATATGTGCTTGCTCACTTTGGACCCAACGTATTTGCAAGATGCAAATGTATCCATGAAATACATTTGCATGGTTCTTTTTAAATAGAAGATCTGCTTCTAACAGCTGTGAAAGGTACCCACTGGGTTTTAAGCTGCAAGCTCCAAAACTTTAAACCAGGATTGGTTACTCTTGATAACAATTCCAGTGGGCCTCGTGGCCATGGTGCTGTGTTACGTAGTGTGATCAGTGTCGTGCTATACACAGGCACTGTGCAGCCCACCGTGGGGGGGGTTGTATGTGCGAATGGCATGGTTACACCTGCAGATGGAGCCATTTGTTTGGCTTCAGGGCTAAGTGAGAAGTATCCAGATGGGACTTTGAGAAGCCACTTGCCCAAAACCCTGAACATGACTGTGACTAAAATTTCTGGAGCCTCACGAATCAGCAAGCCACAGGGAAACAGACGCTTTTGTGCCCAGAGTCCTTTCTGCTGGGTATAGAGCCGCACTCCCCAGGACAACCACATATGGTGGTCTAGAGATTCCCAGCCACTGGGTGACTTGGACCATCCACCAGGCGAGAGGAACCGCTGCACAGCAGAGCCTGTAATGTACAGACATGCTCTTCCAGCGCACAACTGGATTGTTGGCTGTGCTTATGTAACATCTGGCTTGCATTCACCACGCTAAATAATTAAATAAACAGCTTCAGTAAGCAGTGATTTAGACGGCATGTGTGAAAATTGCCTCCAGGAGAGAAATAAATCCAACCTCCAGCTCCCAGATTCTTCCGTTCAAAGCAACGCATTTAGCCTGTTGATCAGTTGCCATTTATTTGCAGAAGGAGATTTGGTTTACTTGAGAGATTTTTGTTTTGATAAAGCTGGAAATGGCCAAATGACCTATTATGTCACAAGACAGTCTTTCCATTCCTCCCTCTACCTCTGTCCTCATCCTTCCCCTCTCTCCTTGTTCCCCTCTCCCTGACCCCCCTTTCCCCCCATCCTCTTTCCCTCCTTCTCATTTCCATTTCTTGCTTTCTATTCCTTCTTTATCCATCCTTTTTCTTCCCCTCTCTCCTCCATCCCACCCTGTTTTTCTCACCCTTCCTTTCCTTTCTCTCCTCTGACTTCCCATTCTCACCTCTATCCTTTCTTCTCTCTCTTTTCTCCAACCTTCATCCTTCAATATTCTTTGACTTTTTGTTTCCCATTATAAAATTGGGCTCTCATGGGAGCTTAAAGACACCTATCCTTAACTTTCAAGGTGAGTAATACAAAATACAAGTCGAGTAATACAAAAATGAGATGGATAAAAAGCCATTCTAATCCTAAGAGGAGCCTTTGAAGGTGATTTCTAGAGAGGATAATAGATGTATTCACAATATGATTGCTAACACAAACACACGCACAGAGGCATACCACCCTAAAGATCTCCATCAGAGTTCTTTTACATCACATTCACTGTATGTGTACAGTGCAAAGCAACACGCAGTTTTGGCAGACAATACTTTACAACTCCCATCTCACTGGGTGGTGCACTTATCACAAAGCAAATCACTCTTGTCTTATAAGCAATGAGGTCTACTAAGGAAATCCTTTGGATCCAAGGATTCTTCCATTTACCTAAAAAGCATCTCCAGAGCCCCTTAGAAATGCTAATGTTAGATGTTCAGATGATCTTTTGTGCATGAAACAATGCTTCCAATGACTCTGAGTTCCCATTTTGCCCATGATTCTGGATGACCTGCAGTAGTGCTATCTTATTGTATCAGGAGTGACAGCAAACACCAAATGAATCCTCCAGCCTAGGAGGGGTGTGGCAGGGATACCTTCTACAGCACCATCTGGACTGGAGATGGGGCCACTCCCTTGGAGGAAATCGGGCTGGGTGACCACAGTTCCCAGATTCCAGGCCGTGGCTTGATGTGGATGCTGCTGATGCTTCACAATGGGCTCCAATTCTCCTCCCTGTTTAGGAGATTAATTAAAAATGTACTTCCCACATAGACTATCATACACAGAGGGTATTAACTGTGGATTAGTCTCACATTATAGTGATTTTTTTCCACCCCAGAGAGGAACAACGGGCTCACCAAGGGACCTCCAGAGCAGGCTCCAGCTTCATTTACATTTCCCTCTAGAGTCATTTTTGAAGCTTCCAGCCCAGTCCAGGGAAGTTTGGCGGCCCTGGGTGAAATCCACAAAGGGCAAGCTGTCTGCACCACTGAACCAACAGCTGCTCTGTGGGGTTTTGGCTAAAACTAACAATTACTGAACTTTAGCAATGCAAGTGGTTTTGGCCTTTGGTAAATTCTATTTTGTCTTCTGTGAAGCCCTGAAAAGCAAGATGACTTAATTGTACTTTGTACTCTCTGATTGCTGTGGTTTCTACAGTATGCTTTCCAGTAAGTGTCACCAACCATTCAGGAATCCAGAGTAATCAGTCCATACCTGGGAATGGGTCAGTATCTGACGATCCTACCCAGGCCAACGGAGGCAAAGTCTAAGTCTTTGTGTTCCTCTGTCTTTCCCCTACTTTGCCACATGATTGGATCTCAAATGTGCAGAATGTACCGACACTATGCGCACTCTCAGGTCATTCGTTTATTTGTTCATTCATCATTAATACTGTACTTCATTATGTCCTCATCCCTTATCTCTCTTTCAAAAAGGTACTGTCTTTAAAGTATTCACAAGTGATAAAGATTTTACTTGGAGTTTTGACGCAATCATGAAGACAACTACATCTTGCTCCTCACAGAAATCCCTAATGCAGTCGTGGTGAACCTGTGGCACGTGTGCTGCAGCAGGCTGTTTGTATCATTGAAAGCTCTAAAAGGTTCGCCATCCCTGAATCCAAATCCCTCATCACACATCTCCATTTTTCACAGTCTCCCTCTGGTCCTTGTCTCTGATTTTCTACTTTCCCTCATCCTCAAAAAGCTCACCAACTTCTGGCTGCTGTATGCACGTAGAGTCGACTCCTCTTTACCTTCCTAGATAAATAGACATCACATAGCTTCTGGGAAACAGTTCTGAGTGCTGGGTTCCAGACTCAGATGTGCTCTTAGCTCAGCAGTGACCTTGAAAGAGGCCACAACCTGGCTCTTGCTCATTCTCCTCACCTATAGTGCTTGGAAATTCCGTGCAGTCTTTGCTGTTCGAGCCTCTGGCTCATTGAGGAGCCTTTCCACTGTCCTTTTTTGGGTCAGAAGGCTAGTGTTGGATGTACTAGCAAGAGATGGGGTCGGCCAGATGGATACAATTACGTTAACGGCAAAAGTGTGCTAAGAAGCACTCACATTAATAACTCAATGAGTTGTGACCACTGAAGTAGAAACAAACTGACGATGGGTAATGGCAGTGACACTGATAACCACAAGAGCAGCACTTTTCCACCCACAGGGTTCTTTCTACAAATTCAATACCGTTTGATCCTCTCAACCTTTCTATGAGGTACGTAGAGGAGTAGATGGTATTTCAGTTTTATAAGTGGAAAAAGTGGAAGCTCAGAAAAATCAAATGATTTGCTCAAAGTCACATTACCAAAAAGTGAGAGCTGGAACATAATTTATGTCTTTTTGATTCCTAAACCAGTACAGTGGTATTAACAAAGACGAAAACCATGCCAGGGGCTGACCTGGAACTATCAGCCACATGTGTCAGAGTTCTCCTACCTAAGTGTAAAGAGTTTTACAGAACATCACCAGACAGGGCCACTCATTGGCCATAATAGATCCAGCCAGTGAAACAGAACACACACACACACACACACACACACACACACCCCTACCCCTACTCAACTGTGAACTCAGGCTAAAAAACATTACCTATACCACAAAAAAACACCAAATATCTCCTAGCCTATGGAATGTAAGTGATTGTTATTTCCTTAAACTTTGCCAGTTCGGTTTTGTCCTGGCCTTTTCTACTTGTAGGTAAGATTAATTTAGATACCCAAGCACAAAATTACTCTCATTTTCTGAAAGTATTTCATCTTCATTTTGCTTCCTTAAAACTTTCCTACAAATATCCATAGGATGAGCTCAAACCCTACAGTGAGTCCTTTTTCTTGTTTGTTTTTGTTTTGTTTTGTTTTTGCGGTACCAGGGATTGAACTCAGGACCTTGTGCTTTCTAGGCAGGTGTGATGCCACTGAGCTAAATCCCCACCTCAACAGTAAGTCCTTTCAATAGCTTCTTACTGAGAGGCTCCGTGCTTGCCCATGGTGTGTCTTTGTCCCCTGACGCTGAGGATAAAGCCAGCCTGCTCACCTGCACATGCAATCCTGGTGGACTCTGGCTGGTAGGCCTTGAGGCCCTTTTCATTACAACTTAGTATTTAGTAATATTCTCTTGAAAAAAATTCCTGAAACAAAACCAATATGGTATATCCGAATTTCTTATATAATTTGGGGAAAATATAAGATGTTGGCCTCTATCAAGTTTAACTGTAAGAATTTCTCAATCAAAATAAAAAAATGTTCTTGATCAGAGCTAGGTTAACTGAGGATAATTACACCCATGGGTTATTCTGATATATTTCTGTAGACCAAATTTTGAAAGTCACATGAAATACCAGCTCGGACAGACTGAAATGAATCCTCCATTTAGAAATTTTCTAACACACGAACCTGTTTTACTTTTTATGTAGTATCTAAAACTTTGTGTGATTTTTTTGAATCACTTATTAATGAATTGTTAAATTTATATCAGTCTCCATCAGAATATAGATGTGATGGGATCAGAGGCCTTGCCTTCCTTCTGTACCACTCTAGACAACCCACCTGCAGGAACAGCAGCTCTCATCACATGATAAACTAAATTAATTTTTTTATTGAGAGAATTTCTAGCATAAAAGATTTGACAACATCTAAGGCAATTAATTCCAGTATATTATAGCCATTTCTGCCGGGAAATAGACTTATCTTGGTGTCGAATGCAGCCAGTGGGTCAATAGTACAGGAGGAAACAGATTGCAGCAGGAATCAGAGGAGCCCTGACAGGGAGGGCTGCTAAGGACAGGCAGTTGCCCGAAGGAATGGTGAGCCTCATGGGCCTGGGAGCATTCAACCAAAACTCTACCCCTGTTTGACATTAATTTGATGGTTAGCAGAGGGGCATTTCATTCAGCCGTTACTTTGGAAGGAGAACATGATGGTCTTTAAAATCATAGCCTGAGAGCATATGATTAAAAATAATTGACGGAATATGACTCAAGTGAAGTGCCTGATTTGCACGGTTGGCTTCTGAAAACCAATCCACTTGACATTAAAGTCCAACCCAATCTTGTCAGACGTATATGTTCTATGAAAAGCTTTTTGTAGTCAAATGCAATGAGACTAATGCATTTCTGATTTCTCTTTCTCTCTCTCTCTCTCTCTCTCTCTCTCTGTCTCTCCCTTTTAGGTCCAAAAGCTGTAGAAGCTTATGGCAAAAAGTTTGAAGTAAAAACAGTTTCTGGAAAATTGCTCTTCTCTGCAGATGACAAGGAAGTGGTGGTAGGAGCTGAGAGATTAAGAGTTTTAGGTAATGAAATTTTCATCATGTAATTGGTCTTAGGCTACCATATGTATTTTTAAGGAAAACTATGGTGGTATGGATGGGGTGCTTGTCCCCTCCACCCCGCACCCCCAGGAGAATGTGTGTGTTGAAATTCTAACCCCCAATGTGACATGTGCAGGTGGTGGCTTTGCAAGATGATTAGGTCCTGAGAGTGGAGCCCTCATGAATGTGATTAGTGTGCTTGTAGTCAGTCTCTCTTGCTCTCTCTCCTCTTCTCCCTCTCCCCTTTCCTCCCTCCTTCCTTCCTCCTCCTCCTTTCTCCCCTCCCCAGCCTGCCCCATAGGAGGACACACTGAGAAGTTAGCAGTCTACACATGGAAGAGGGCCCTCCTCAGAATTCAACCAGGCTAAGACTTGATCTCAAATTCCTAGCTCCAGAAATTGTGAAAAATCAAGTTCTGTTCTTATTGATAAGGCCTCCCACCCTAGCCTGTGGTACTTTGTTGTAGCAGCCCAAACTGAAACAAATGATGTGTACACAAGTAAGTGAGGCCAGTTTCCTGGATTTTAAAAGCAAGGTAGTTGAACCTCCTTGGAGTCTGCTGGTAAAAACTTTTCATGCCATGTATCCTTTTGTTGCACCTTGCTGCCCTGAGATTTGGGCTGGGATGTGTGCTCGTGTAAAGAAATGTAATCTAGCACATACTATCCTCACAGACTAACAGCCTTCCTTGAAGCAGTGGAGATGTTATCCATGAAAAAACAATCCCTAGACCTGGTTCCAAATCAAGAATTATGGAGGAAACTTCTGAAAACTTTAGATTTGTATATCTAACCATGACTTACTAAATTAGAAGCCATGGTGGAAATGCCTGAGAATTTGATATTAAAAATGCTTGCAAAATTTTCTCCCATCCCACTGTTGGGGCTGCTGAATTTGAGCACATAGCAGATGTGTCTTGGGTGGCTGTCCACTGTGACTGTCCCACAGGGTGGCTTGCGTCCTGCTGCTAGAGCAGAACTGGCTTTTGACCACTGCTGTCACCTGCTAGGTGTACGACTTTGGAAGGATACTGACATCATTGAGCCAGTTTCCTTTTCTACCCAACAGGGCTAAAAACATCATCTCAAGTTGTCTGAGAATTAAAAGACTGTGTTTGGGCAAATGGTACTCGTCAATGGGTGCAGGTGTAGCTGCTGCTTCATCTTCTGCTACTACTGCTGTTTACACTAATCCTAGTCTTTCTTTGTCCCCTAAGAGGTATTGTAGCATAGTGGCTAAAAGCTCAGGTTCTGAGAGTAACCCACTCTGATTTTAATGCTGTTTCTGTTCTTCACTAGCTGTTGACCTTAAGTTATCTAACCTGCCTGGGTCTGTTTGTTGAGCTATAAAATTAGTATAATAGAATCTGTCTTCCCAGACTGTTGGAAGACTGAAGGAAATAATCTATGTAGAACAGTAAATTGGCTAAAATATTAAGTGCTCAGTAAATGCTAGCAGCTATTATCTAAAATTATAATTATAGGTTCTTTTGATTGAAATTATCTGTTCTCTGCATTATTATTTGCACCTTGCAACTTCTTTCACCTCCAGTATTTCTGTGTCCCTCCTGGCTGTCACCTCTGCCCTCAGTCAATCTGCTTGTCTGGTACCCCCCACCCCACCATTTTTCCCCTCCCCACCACCACATAACACACATTTATATCCATTTTTCTTGATGGAAGTCTTAGATCTCCAGCCCCAGTGTCTTCTCTGAATTCTACACGCCCCCCCCATCTGGATATTCCAGCCTCTAGCCTCTTAAAATAGGTTTTGAGAGCCCAGCATAGTCTAACAATGCACACACACACACACACACACACACACACACACACTCCACAACTCCCAATTCTCCTGGTACTGGCTTCCCTGTCTCTTTCACTAACCCCAGTAAGCTCCCCTGCTCCAGGCTCCTCAACACTTTAGCATCATCTGCTTAGCAGAGGTAGACGTTGGAGGAGTCTAGGGGGCAGAATAGTGGCAAGAATGCAGGGTACAGAGATGGTGAGGCAATGGACAGTCTCATGCCTAGCCTGGAGATTACCTGTGGTGTGATCTAGATACCTACCTTTGTCCTTCAGGCCTTTAATTTTTCCTGGCTGTAAAATGAGGGTTGTTATTTGTGGTCACGTTAGTGACATTTCACTTGGAGAATAATATGCGATGCAACCTGACACTCTCCATCATTAGCATTTGCTTTCTTTGTTGTAAAAATATAGAAAGAAAGCATCAAAATAAATACCACTGCTGCAACCAGTGCTTAAAGTATTTGGAAATGACCACCCCATAAATCTCACATCTACCTACTTGGTGAAATGAGCCCAGTGTGTTGCAGAAATGAGCTTCTCTCAGCTGGGATTCGACCATATGGTGCAGAACCAGAACTTTAGGCAATTGCATTTTCAGCTTAATGAGAAGTCTGCCTCTCTGCACTGCGAGACTGTATGAGCTCTTGGGAGGTTATTATTTGGATGCATATTTCATAGTAACATCTGACGCAGCTGGGTGTGCATCCTTGGTCAACCTCTTAGGATCCAAGTGACCCTATCCAAGTCTGCTTTCTTCTCTAAGCTTTAGTTTCCAACTGTCTAAAACAAAGAGGAAGGAACAAAATAAAGAGTGAATGAATATCATATGAAGTATAAGCAAATGTTATGTAAAAAATCATTTGCTGTAGTTGTCAGTGGACTAGGAATAAGCAGTAGGGACCTAAAATGATAATGCCTTTTGCATGTGATGGCTGTACTCATGGGTTCAGAACAATTTATAAAATTCTCCTCCAGACTGAGGATGTAGCTCTGCAGTCCAGCATGTGCCTAGCATGCAGAAGGCCCTGGGTTCAATCCCTAGTAGCACATGCACAATGTGTGCGTATACACACACACACACACACACACACACACACACCTACCTCTGTATAGCCAGACCCACCTATTCTGGGACAGTGACAACTGTCAGCACATTCAAGGGACCTTGACTAGTATGGCAAAGGGACTAAAAGCTACACCTCTTAAAGAATGGTTCAATTATCTGGAAACTTAGCACCTGGGGAAGATATGGCAGGAGAAGAGAGACATAAATAAAATGTAGGCAGACTGTGGTTGCTGCTAGCAGATTTATGCATGTCTCTTTTGGGGTGTGGGGAAGAGAGAAGGTAAGAACTATGCAGTTGAGTAACTGAGCAGAAGCTTTATAGTTATGTCCAGCGTGTAATAGTGGCTTCTGTCTCTGTCTGCTGCCGCCTGGGATATGAGGCTCTGCCTTTCTAGGTATCCCTTTACTGCCATGTGGTATCTGGCTCTCAGCATGCTTGGGAGAACGAAATGGCAAAGTGGAAGTGGAGAGTGAATCTCACAGTGCGTGACACACAAGTAAACACTGGGTACCCTCTCTGGTTTTGTTGCTGATGGGGATTCTGTTGGTCAGCTTGTGCTTCATTAGACCCAGGAGAGCTGAAATTGTCCTCTGCCCTTGTGTGGTCACAAAAGAAAGTGGCTTAGAACTTCATAGGGGTATTTATGTATCAGACACATCTGGACTAGAACATTTCTGGGACGCAGCTGGGGCCTGTTCTACCTGTGTGCAGGTAAAGATCTCTCTAATACATGTGTTCTCAAGTTGGATTTTGGTAATGGAGAAATTGAAGGCCTGATTGATTCCAAGTATTACGGGGTTTCTTCCCCACTCACTGTGACAGTTGGTTCTCAAAATGTGGTCTTTGGATGAAGAGCATGAGCTAGGGACTACTTGTTAGCAGGGCAAACTCAACCCTTTTCCTAGACCTACTGAAATGCAGGGGTGCCGCCAGAGAGCATTTCCAGGGATTCTAACACTTACTAATGTTTGCATACCACTGACCTAAGACAGTCAGGGAAATCATTGTGCAGCAACTCTATTGTTACTTTTAGATGAGAATGGGTTCTGTTTTAGCCATGCAATCCCAGCAAAGCTACAATATAAACATAGCTAACTTACAAAATGTGTCCTCTATGCAAAGTGCTGAAGTCATCATTTACCATGGAGAAATGCACTTGATCTTCAAAACAATCTTAGGAGCACATAAGCTTGTCATTTTGAGTTACAGGTGACCAAACTGAGACACAGAGTCATACCACAACTTTCCCAGAGTTCCAGAGAGGACGCATGCCAGTCAGGACTGAATAGAGGCAGTTTCACCTGTTCTAGTCTGCACCTTGTTTCACAGCAACCTCTGGCTTCCCCAAACTGCACAGCACAATGGCATCATAAGAAACGCAAAGAGCATGGTGCAAGGGATTTCTGCCATCCCCTCCTTTTGGATTTTTCCCCCCACTGTTCCCACATTCCTCCAAGGTAAGACTAATTCCACCTATGTGAAGACTCTCCTATCATTTAGTCCTCATTTTATTCTTTTCACACTTCTATTGAAAAATCCCACATCTACAAATATTCTAGCTGTGGTTTCAGCATTTGCTTCATTTCAGATGACTCCCAAGTCTGTATTTGTCCTGAACTGCCTTCTCAATTCTAGTTCCAAATTCCCAGCATCTTGGACTCTACTTCCTCATATCTGGATCTTTGTGTCACTTCTACTTTATTGCTTGCATCTGTGCTTTCATCTCTTCCCAACTCCCTTCCTCTCCAAGCCCACATCCCTAATTTTCTTTAGGGGGCTTCCATTCTCTCAGTCTTCCAGGTCTTGCTGTCACTTGGATATCAGGTTTGTATGGTGTTTTTGCTATCCCTTGGGTTTTCTGTGTCACACGTCTATGTGGCACTGAAGAACTTAGCTTTAGAGTCAGGTCCATCTACTTAATTACCAAAAGGGTGTAAAATTAGTGTGCCAGACGAAGCATGATATAGTTAGCTTTCACTATAGAACACAGTCATTAGATACTGTACAGAAATGGCCTTTAGAAAGCAATAAGAACATGAGGAACATAAAAAGCCAGGGCATCTAAGAGACACATGCATTTTAACACCAGGGAAAACATGACTTTGGTTTTCATTAATGACCAATTTCATTGAACAATGAATTGGACATTATAGCATTTATAAACAAAGCATAATTATAAAGCACTATTCTAATTGTTAATTAGGATCTATTTATAGTCTAGATTCGTTTTTTAAATATGTCCTCTAGATGCCACTTGATGCTAATTATCCAAGTTACATTATTATCAACTGAAAAACATTTTTAATTAAATCTAAAGCCACTTAAATTAGCATAAAATTTATAGAAATTTGAATGTGGCTTGCTGCTGAACTTCTTTAGGACTCCTCAGATGATATATTTAGCCTTTTGAATTAGTTTTTGATGCAACTCTCTTGCAACCTGGCAGTTAAACTACAAGGAGGTTGAGTATTGTTAGTAGTGTTCATTCATTAAATGGGTATGTATCCATCCTCTGTGTGTGTGTGTGTGTGTGTGTGAGAGAGAGAGAGAGAGAGAGATTTCCAAGTCACCGCTACTGATGCTATGAAGATAAGAGATGCATGGCATTGTTCCCCCCTCACGGAGGATGAGACACAATGCAAATATCCAAGATCCCAAGAAAGAAATCAGCAGTCGAAGAAGGATAGAATAAAGTACTTATAGAATCCAGTTGGAGTGGGTAGGAGAATTTGGAAATCTTAAAACTTTTCAAACAGGGACCTTGGAACTAGGTTTTGGGTATAGAGTGGGGGAACTGTAGGGGGTACTAGCTTGGTGAATGGAATAGAACATGTTTAGCAGTCAGGACTGACTTCATTGTACGATATAAATCCAACTCAGAGTAAGAGCTTGGAAAATTTATTGCTTCATCTGATGGCGTCGTTGGCTACAAAGTAAATTAGGTAGTTCACAGAATGAGACCACAGCACAGACTCACTGTCTTTCTCTTAGCGTGTCTCAACTCTCTGCTTTCCAGTCTTATATTCTGTCTTCTGTTCTGCTGATGAGCAGAAAAAGTGTTTGTCTTCCAACATGAATCCACAGATGTCCTAGATGTTACTGTACTGGTCCCACTTGGACTCTGTCCCCATCCCTAAACCAACCATTGAGACCAAGGTGATGGATGGTATGTGTGAGTTGGTAAGCCTGGAGACCTTATCGATAAGACTATTGACATTGCTATGGCGAGGGGGATGAGTGACTGTGAATGAAGCAGAAGGCTGTTCTCCAAGGGAATATCAAAATGTTGTCATCAGAGAAGGGAGTAGGTACGAGGGAAAGAAAATTCCAAGTATTCGTCAAGAGCATAATGATCAAGGATACAGTAGGAGCAAATCGTAATAGTTATGCATGGCTCAGATATAATGTGATCTAAGACATCTTCCCGATGACTTTATAAAAATGCTATGTTCTCATTACCACTGTGTATAATAGAAGTTAGCAAAATGCACCCCATAGGCCAAATCAGGCCAAAGTTGCTGCCTAATTGTAAACAGTATGTCACTAGAGCACAGGCATGGTCATTTATTTATTGCCTGCAGTTGCTTTTGCACTACAGTGGCAGAGTTGAGTGGCCAAGACAGAGCTTAAAGGGCCAACAAAGCTTAAAATATTTGCTGTCTGGTTATTTACAGAAAAAGTGTGCTGATTGCTGGTCCTCCATTTTGTTTTGTTGTTCTTTAGGGTAGTGATCACAGTGTGACATGGCATATATTTATTTCTTTTTTTCCAACTCATTCTCATTACAGTGTAAGCTTCGTGACTGCAGGAAGTTTTACTTAGCAGAATGTAGACTAGTGCCTTGTGCGAAGTAATTGCTCAGCAATATTTGTTGCATGAATGAGTTAAAATAATTTGAACTTGGCAATGCCTTAGAACTAATCTGACAGTATAGCAAAAAAAAGGAAGGAGAGCTTGCACTCAAGTTAGAAGGATATTATACCTTTGTTGAGGGTTTGCCTACACTAAGACAAAAAGAAAAGAGGGAACAAGGGGGCACATCATCTGAGGTAAAACAAATTAAACTTGGCCCATACATGGGCAACTGAGACAGCAGACACTTTTCAGAGAAACAAGCAGATACTTCTCAGAAGATGTACAAACAATAGCTAGTAAATACGTGAAAAAATGTTCAACATTACTAGCCATTAGAGATATGCAAATTAAAATAACACTGAGATTTCATCTCACTCCAGAAAGAATGGCTATCATCAATAAATCAAATAACAAAAGTTGGCAAGGGTGTGGGGAGAAAACACTTCTACATTGTTAGTGGGAATATAAACAAGTACAACCAGAGTGGAGATCAGTATGGAGATTCCTCATAAAAACTAAAACTAGAAAATCTATTCAACTCCACTCTTTCCTTTCTAGGTATATTTCTGAATGAATTAAAGACAACATCTTACAGTTATATATCCATACTTGTGTTTATAGCAGCCTAATTCGTAATAGCTAAATATTGGAAGCAACTTATATATCCGTCAAGAAAAGAATGAATAAACTGTGGTGTTTATACACAATGAAGTCCTACTCTGGCATAAAGAAGAATAAACTTGAGTCATTTGTAAAACAATTGATGCATCTTGAGACAGTACTGTTAAGCAAAATAAATCAGACACATGAGCTTAAATATTACATGGTTTTTATATGAGAAACTATAAATAAAGTGCAAAATAAAAGATACGGAATAAAAATAGGACTTTTTTAGATGGGAAGGGTATCAATAGATGGAGGAAGAGGGTCAAAGGAGAGTGCAAGTGGATGAAAAAGAATTAAGATGTGTTGTGTATACATACTGACTCCGCATGGGAAATGTAGTCATTTATGTACTGCAGTCATGTTACTAATAAAAAAGCAAAATTGAAAAATAAAACTTGCCAAATTAATGAATCAGGAGAGATGGAAGTTGTGAATATCTTTCATCTTGTAAGCCTTCTTAGACAAGGATAGTGTCATTAACAGTAAGTCACAAGGTCAGAGATGATTAGGCCAGTTTACATATACTGGGACATAAAGTTTGACCTCCGCTTTGGAGAGGTGCACTAATCAGGGGGAAATGCTGGGCAAAAGCCCCCCCAAAGATGCTGACCGCTCAGTAGGGTCTGAGAATCACCCACACAGCCTTGAACAGATGGCGAGAAAGGAGCTGGCGGGGAGGGGTCCTGGAGTGGGTACCTAGAGGAGTCCACCTCATGCAGCCGCCGCTGTCAGCTCTCAGCTCCTCTCGCTCTCCGAAGGAACCTCCCTCCCGGCTAGATTTGCTGAGGCCATGGCTGCCTTCCTGTGCATCTTCAGGAGTCACAGGCCCTATTCCTTGTGCTTTGGCTTTTCCTAATCCAGCCTGCCTTCCACCGTCATAACACGAAGGAGTTTGAATGCTGCAACACAATTTGTTTCTGTCACATTGCGGCCATGGGACAGTGATCACGTTATTCATGTCACTTGGACCATGTGTAGGTTCTCAATAAACAACTTCTCCACCTCTGTCTTTGCTTTGCCTCTATCTTTTCCTTCTCTTTCTAAAGCATTTCCTCAGTGAGTAAAAGGAAGCAGGAGAGAGGCTGAAAGATGATGTTTAAGAATGAAGCCTAGTTTCCCATATAGGTTCTGAAAAGTAAGTAATTCAGACCCTGATCCTTGGAATGCAGGAACCTATGCATCTTACAACACTTGGATACTAAATCAGAAGACCTGAGACTCACCCAGACCCCCTCCCCTGCTGTCTGTTATCATTAGCAAAGATAAACTTCTGGGGATTCAACTCCTTGAAAAGAATTGCTGGTTGTATAGTTCTGCTGTGGCACCTCATTCCAAAGTTAGTCTATTATTTACAGGAATAATGTATTAGATCATAAAAATCCATTTCCCATAAATAATGCAGCAAGGAAGCCAAACATAAAAGAGTCTCAGATGAGCAGCCTCAACCTAATAAACCAGGGATACTTAATGAGAAAAAGCACAGTTCTACGACAGAGAAATAATAATGGGGTTTCATTTGAAATGGTGTTAGGAAAGCAGCTTTCATAACTCTTCAAAAATTTTTAAGAGATCTAGTCCAAAAGCCTGGGAGACGGTGTCACCTAGTTCTGTCCATATTTCCACCCGTGTGTATAAGCCTCATGAGCTGCAATACTGGAGCTTCATTCCCCAAGCTGCAGGAGGTGATTCCTGATGCAGGAGGAAAAAGCTCTGCTGGGCCCCACGTAGCTTTTCCTTCAGCAACAGGGAGATGTGATTGAAAAGGAACATGATGGACTCCAGAGTGTGTGTAAATGTCCACAGCTGGCCAGCAGCGCTGCCACTGCACACGCCCCATCCCTGTCTGCTCAGCATTGTCTCCTTCAGTACTGCCTGGAGCGGGGAGCCACCATGGACGTTTGTCTTCCTAGTTTGATTAAAGAGTTGATAGGACTCACCACTGGGCTGTTTTGAGAGAACCAATGACAGCACTCACTGAGGAGATGGCTTTGTTTTTTGTTGGTGGAAGTGACAAGGTTTTGCTTTCTTTATCAAACCACAGTCAATTTGCTTTCCGGCATCTGATGGATGGTTTTTATTGTCAAGAGTTTTCTTCTTGCCAGTTATGCCACTTGAGTGTATTCAAATGAGGAGATAAGCTTCTTTCAGGCCATCCTCAATGTCAAGAGGCTTTCCACAGAGTCTAGCTCTACTGTCTCCTTTGTTGTTAATTATATTAACTGTTGCAAAACATTCTTAAGCAGCAAAAGCCACCTGAGTGGAAATTTTGTTTTTCTTTCTTCTCTTCCTGTAGAAGGCAGGGGACTGTGCATATTCCACAGTGACATAAAGGAAATTAATGAGATGACAATATGAATAAGAAGCTCTAGTGTACAGAATAGGGAAGGACGTTAACTTTATTCTCTTTATTGGAAGAACTTCAATTTTATTTGCTTATTCCATTGGGAGACAAGAGAACTACAGTGTGGTCTTAAGCCCATACACTCCCCACACCTCACACACTCACCATGTGCTCTCCGTCTGCTCTTCCCTCCTTTTGCACTCTTTCTAAACTAGAAGTAGTAAGATGGAAAGGGTGAATCCAAACAAGGGAAACACGGAGTCAGGGCCCAGAATAAAAACAAATGCCCATGTTGAGATGGTAGAATGGTTAAGTCAACATCAGATTCAGACACAGACTGCCTAGATTCCACTTCTAACTCTGATGGTCCACCCTTAGATGAGTTTCTAAGCCTCTGAAATCCTCAGGTTTGCCCTCTGTCAAATATGGATAAGAGTAACTATGTCATATACGTAAAGTACTCATCATGAAAGCAAGCATGCAATTGGTGGCCCAATTATTTATGCCTATTATTGTTGTTCCTTCTGCAAATTCCTACTGAGTGGCTTCCATACGACTTCCATACAACATTCACCAACCACCACATTCAATGCAGAGATGTAAGGACACAGAAGAGAAGATGCCACCAGAATTGGTCTCTAGTAGTGAGGGTGACGCATACACCCAGTGAAATGACACATAGCAGTAAATTTTTTGTTGTTGTTTAAATTCTTTTATTGGTACATTTTAGGTATACAATACCTTTACACTTATCATTGGTGTTTGTACCTGTACATGATGTATCTTGGTTCTTATTTTTTCCCCATTACCTGTGCGCCCTTCACCCCTCCACCCTTCCCTATTTACCATACTTCGTTTCCATTTTTTTTTCTTTTCTCATAATTTTTCCTTTCTATTCTTTCCTTTCCCCTTCCCCTCCCACCACCCCTACCCCTTTGGACCTTTTCCTGTTTCAAAGTATCAATTATTAGTTATTAATCCTTTTAATCCTTATTTTCACTCTATGTTTTTAAAAACTTAAAAACGTAAGATAGAACTTGGGTCTAGTCTGTGCTGGGAACAGATAGGAGGTCGAGCTTGCCATGTTGAAACTTCCTAGAGGAGAGCTAAGGGTGGTTGTCAGGAAAGGGGGCAGAGTGTAACTTAGCAGAAGCAAAGGAAAGAGTAACAGGCCTCTGTGTAGCAGGATTAGCCAGACTCTGAGCACAGCTAGTGCGACAGAGGAGGTGGGGTGAGCAGACATTGCCTTTTCCAGCAGATGAGCACATTAGGATTTCTCTTTGGGGAAGGGATTGTCATTATCAGCATATAGCAAACCGGAATTGCTTACTTCCCCAAAAGCTGGAGTCATGCATGTTTCAGAGATCTGCTGGAGCCTCCTGAGGGCTTTCCCTTTTGGCAGTGTTCTCTGCTGGGTGTACTGAAATAGTAATGGAAGTATTTGATATTGGCTCCATTCTGCAAGTCAAAGAGAAAAAAGACAAGTATAGTTTGACTCAGATTTTATTTATAACGCAAGAATTTTCACTGTTCAGGAAAGAAAGGAAGTGATAGCCACAGGGAGCTTCTCCATGTTACTTAAACTGTAGTGTAGGTGGTTCTCCATTCAAAAGAGATTTGATCACATTCAGTAAATGTTAATAGAGATTTATTCTGGCCAACTGCTGTGCTGACCAAAAGACACACCCCAGGACACTGCCTTTCCGGAATCTACAGCCAAGCTGGCAGGGTGAATGTTTTAAATATTTATACAAGAAACAATGTGTGGTATCCTGGGGTCAAAGGCCAAGGTACTTGGAAACATAAACTTAGAAGATGTATTTCATTTAATTTACAGGTCAGGCAAGTCCTCTTGAAGGAAGTGATGATTAAGACTGGAGGGATGCTTTAGAGTCCATCAGCAGAGGCTTGGAGAGGCTCAGTATGGCTGTTGCAGGCACAAAATACAGTTCCTCAAAGTCCTAGCCTTTTGTGTCAGGAGCGATTCTACATAATTTGGGGGAAAATTATTTCACAATTGAAATTATGTCGAATTGCTCCCAACACTTTTGGAACAATGTTTTAAAATTCCAACACAATTGGAAGATAGAGACCAAGAACACCGCCCAGATGCAAAAAAAGAGAGGTCCTGCTTGTAATTGCAACATTGTTAAATATTCATTTTAGGTATACAATACAATTACCTTCATCATTGGGAACTTGCACCTTTACATAATTCATCTTCGTTCTTATTTTTGCTCCATTCCCCTGCCCTCCCTTCAAGCCCTTCACCCCTCCCTATTTACAAAGACTTTGTTTCCATTTTTTCCTTTTCTCACACTTTTTCCTTTCCCTTCTTTCCTTTCCCTTACCCCTCCCATTTCCCTTACCCTTTTGGACCTTTTCTTCCTATTTCACATTATCAATTATTCATTTTGATCCTTATTCACACTTGCAGTTTCTCACACTAGAGAAACTATTCAGTATTTACACATGTGTGTCCTATTTATTAGGAGTATCGCCTCAATGTGCATCCATTTAGCTATAAAGGTCTCTAATTTCACATTCTTTATGGCTGAGTAGTACTCCATCTTATAAAAAAAAAAACACATCTTCTTTATCCAGTCTCCACTTGTTGGCCAATTGGGCTGTTTCCAAGCTTTAGCTATTACAAACTGTGCTGCTATGAACATGGGTGCACATATATCACTGTGGTATGATTCTTTTTATTCTTTGGGGAAGATCCCCAGCAGAGGAATAGCTGGGTCAAATGGGACCTCTAGCCCTAGTTCTTTGAGGTATCTCCGTACTGATTTCCACAGTGGTTGCACCAGTCTGCACTCCCACCAACAATGGAGCAGGGTTCCTTTCTCCCCACAGCCCCGCCAGCATTTGTTATTGGTTGATATCTTCATAGCAGCCATTCTTTCTGGGGTGAGGTGGAATCTCAGTATTGTTTTCATCTGCATCTCTCAAATGACCAGTGATATTGAACATTATTTCATGTTTATTTGCTGCTTTCACGTCTTTGTCTGAGAAATGTCTGTTCATTTTAGGTGTCCATTTTTGAGTTAGGTCTTTATATTTGGAGGTCTGATTTTTTTAAGTTCTTTATATATTCTAGATAGTAGTCTTTTGTTTGAGGAACAGCTGATAAAAATTTTTTCCCACATTACAGGTTGTCTCTTAGCTCTATTGGTTGTTTCTTTTGCAGTGCAGAAGGTTTTTAATAAGATGAAATCCCAGTTGTTGATTCTTTGTGCTAGTTCCCGTGCTACTGAGGTTTTGTTCATAAAGTCTTTTCCTATGGCAATGTCTTCAAAAGTTCTACCTAACTTCCAGCAAGTTTAGTGTTTCTGTTTTAATATTTAGATCTTTAATCCACTTCAATTTTAGTTTAGTGTATGGTGAAAGATATCGGTGTAGTTTTAATCTTTGGCAGGTTGAAATCTAGTTTTTCCAACACCATTTATTAAATAGGCTATCTTTCCTCCAGTGAGGATGGTTGGCTCCTTTGTCAAAGATGAGGTGGTTGACTATATGTCTGGAGTTGTTCCTGCAACTTCTACTCTATTCCACGGATCCTTGGTCTGTTTCTTTGCCAGTACCATGCTGTTTTTATCACAGTGGCTTTGTAGCATAGTTTCAAGTTGGGGATTGTGATACCCCCTGTCATGTCTCTGTTGCCTCAAATTGCTTTTGCTATTCTAGGTCTCTTCTGGTTCCAAATGAATTTTTGGTTTTCTCTAGTTCTGTGAAATATACTGTTGGGATTTCAATCAGGATTGCATTGAATCTGTATAGCTGTTTTGGAAGTATGGCCATTTTCACTCTGTTGGTTCTTCCTACCCAGGAGCAAGGGATGTCTTTCCATTTTCTTATATCCTCTTCAATCCTCACAGATTTTTTTTTTATTCATAGTTTTTGAAGTAAGGAAGACTAAGACTGTTGGCCACCTTGGTTTGGAAAGAGCCTTTGCTTTTAACATATTTCCAGCAAGACATGGTATGTGAGAGGCCAGGGCCAAAGAAGTAAAAAGAATTTACCAACAGGAATGTAGAAAAGTTAAGAGATTATTAATATGTTACAAGAAAGCAGCAGGTGAGTCTAACTGAGAACCATGACATTAGGGTGAAAGGATATTTTTATATTTGATTTTAATCTGAGAAGGCGTCTGGAAATGTCGTCCCAGGAATGCTCCCATCAGGTCATGGGATTTTTATTGTCCATCCTCTCAACTTTAAGGATAGCCAACCCACTGTTGTTTGAAGACTCACATGATATTTTTGATCCACAGGGTCCTGTGCCCTTGGCATTGCTAGAAACAGTCCTTCCCAGGTAAAATTGACAAATGTATAACGATTGACTCATGTTAGTGATTAAGGAGATCAGAATAAAATGGATATGTTTGTACTTGAGAGGGATTTTTGATGTTATATTAGGATAGTGAAGAAATGGTATCCCTTAAGACATGACAGGCATTAGGTGGTTAGGTCATCTGGTAAGATATGCATAGTTTTTGTGCACAGCTTATAGAGAGGAAAGTTAATATTCTCCTGCAGAGTTATCACACTACTGCAATATGGCCTTTAAAGAACAGTGATGAAATAACCATGATTCTCCACACATATGTCATAGAAAGGAGAAAAGTAATATATTTTCCTCACCCATTGGAAGACTTATCTCTATAACAAGGAGAGATTAAGAAGAGAAAAGCACAGGGCCAGGGATTTAGCTCAGTGGTTCCAGCACCTGCCTCTTAAGCACAAGGTCCCAAGTTTGATCCCTGGTATGGAAAAAAAAAAAAGAAGAAGAAGAGAAAAGCACAGCAAATTTAGTCAGTATGCCTTCTGTGTGACACAGAAGACTTTAGAAATCAATACCCAAAGAAATGGAGAAAACTGTGTTTATGCTGAGGTTTACAAGGAGATCTCATCTAGGCAGAGTGGATTATCAGGGCCTTTCTGTTCAGGTTCTTGTGGGCATATCTGTGTCTTCATTCCTTTCCTGAGTATGAGGTGAGATACCTGTCACATGAGGGGAAAAGCGTGAGAGAGGATCAGAGAATGACCTTCCTTAATTGTGTGATTTTCTTCAAGGGACAAGGCCTTCTGCTGTTTCCTCAAATATCAGTGTACTATATTTTGGGTTAACAGGTCTTGAACCCCAACAATCATATGCATATAGTAACAAATATATATATATATTTCTATATTGTATGTTTTATATGTATACACATTATGAACATTTCTTATATATGTGTTATATGTATGTATATTATGGATGTTAGCTAAAATATATTTACATATTATGCATATGTATGTATGTACATGTGCTTATGAATCTGTTAGAAAACCACAGAATTTAGTGAGCAATGTGTGCATGTTACAGTGCTTAGAGTTTATGTTTAGGGTAGTGAGGAGATAGTCAAGGGCTGCAAATTGGGGAATGGCCAGACCTAATGGCTCTTTTACAGTACACTTTGAAGACGATCAGTCAGGGATGCTTTAAATAGATTTGCTAATTATGAGGCTAGACACAGGCATTGACTTCAAAAAGATATCCCCCAAAAGAACATCATACATCCTGCTCTATAAGACTTATAGCGCTCACAAATAGTTCAAATTGCTCTTCTTTACCCTCAGCTTTAAGGAAACAGGTCCAGCATATGAGAAAGGATTATCCTGGTTAAAAAGAGCTCAGGCATACCTGATGAGCACTGAATGCTGTGCATTGTTGTTCCCATTAGGTTGCTTGATGTGAGCTGATCAGAGGTCAGAACACACTTGTATCATGGGCTTGTGGGAGAGATTGCATTTAACCAAACAAAGGGGAGAGCCAATATGAAATCAATATGCAGGATGCCTGTGAGCTATGAAGGAAGGGAATGTGCTTTTCTTCTTTGGCTATTAAATGCATCTCAGCTGCCAGGGAAAATGACTTTCCCTCTTGACTTCTGATCTGTCTGGCTGACTGGTTATTGGAAGAGTTCAGGCTCCAGCAGTTCAGTTGTATATTTAATGAGGGTGTCCTTGCATGAGAGCCTGAGCAAGTTCCTCTGTCTTCATTGTTCCTCCCAGGACTCCAAAAATGTGTCTCTCCTTAGCAAATTGTGATCAGAGATTTCTGGGGGAACAAAGAAAGGGACCTGGGCCTTGGCTTTAAAAGGCAGGAACTGTGCCTGCCATTGGACATTTATTCAGGTGTATAAGATCTGGAAAATGGACTTAGAGAGATTCACGAGCAAGTGTCCCAGAGAACTGGAGCCACAGAAATGAAAGGAGAGACTCTATCGGGAAGTGGAGATTCATATTCACTCCTGAAGATGGTGGAAACCTGAGAAGCTGTTCCCACTGGAAGTGACTGACGTCAAAAAAATCACTCTTGATCTTGTGATATAGTCTTGTGAACTGAAGGGTAGTGTGAAAATGTAGTCCTGTCCCCTCAGCACTCCAAGGATAAAAAAATGACTTGTGAGACAGAGGTTGAACCAGCTCTCTGTTAAAATGGCCCCCTTCTGCTTTCTCTTTCCATTTCATTCCTGCCCTCCTTTCCTTCCATGATTTTCACAGAGCAATTATACAAATAAGAGAAGCCAGTTTTGAGTAAGGTCTGTGCTACTACAAATTCTAAATGAAGTAATAATCCGCAAGAGCTAATGAAATCCTAGGGAATTGAATGTAGGGACACATCTGCATAGTAGCATTTAGTTAGATCGGGATACTTGTAGATTCTTCTCCTACCATCTTATTTGATCCAGAAAAATAAACTGTGATTCTATATCGGTCAGCTTTCCCATTTCTGAGCTAAAATGCATGGCACCCACAGTTTAAGAAGAGGACTAGTTTGGCTCATGGTTTCAGAGGGTTCAGTCTGTGGTAATCTAGCTCCACGATAGAGCAAAGCAGAAGGTCACCTGCAGAAGAAAGGTGCTCAACCTGTTGCAGTGGAGAGGAGAGAAAAAATAAAGATCCCTAGACAAGGATATAGCTTTTAGAGGCATGCCCCCAGTGACCCACTTCTTTCAACCAGGGCCATCTCCTAATAGCACATTCAGCTGTGAACTCATCAATAGAGAAGTCCACTGAGGAGTATAGTGCCTCCTTGATCCAATCACCTTTCAAAAGCCTCACCACTGAGAATGTGAGGGCACATTCTAGATCTAAACCATAGCAGATTCTCAAACACTTTACATTGGATAGTCATTCTAAAACAGGGATTCTTTCCTTATTTTCTGCCATGAACCCCTTTGTCAAGTAGATAAATCCTTCCCAGAGTAGTATCTTTAACTGGGTCAAAAAATGTCCAGGATTACCAACACCACTTATAGACAGTTATCACTGCATAAAAAAGAACTTAATGATATAATGTGTTTTTCCTTGTTAAACATTTTGAAAGATCTAATTATAGATCTAATAACTAGCACCATTTGAAAGTAGTGATGAAGGTAACCAATATTTTGCTCTATGTAACAAATTGACTGCGATATGAAATAACCTGTGTTATAACCTATTGGTTTTACAACATGAGTAGTTATTGCTGCATATTATTTCCAACATTCTGATGAGAAGAATTACTAGCTGTCAGTTAGAGATGAGTGAAAAGGACAGTGTAAAGTTTGCCTCTTTAAAGCTCGCAGACTGGCTCAATTCTGTCTATAAATAGATTCTTTGTCCACAGGTGAGGTGCCCTACCCTAATTAAGGTAAATGCTTAGTGAGCACCTAACACATGCACTCATTATGCATGGGATCCAGCCAGAGTACAAGACCAGAATATGAAGCAAAACCCTGAAATACGTCGACATTATTTTAGTATTTTGGACCACGTGAGGGGCCTCCTGTTTTATGTGGAACCTATGTTGAGGTTAACCTGGAGCTGGCAGGGAGGGGATGTTACAGTACCCTAATAGTGATTCTCAGTGGAGGTATTTGGGGTGGTGGTACTTGGAAATGCCTAGAGATGTCTCTGATTATCATACCTTGAGTTGGGCAGGGCCACAGGTATCTAACTGGAGGAGGGAAAGGGTGTTTCTCAGCATCCTACAATGCACAAGACAGCGCACCAACAGCAAGAGTTAACAAACTGCCCAGCCCTGATTTTCAATCCCGCTGTGGTTTGGAACCTGGAGGCAGAGAATAGATATACAGAACACTGATGAAATGCTGCTTTAAATACTTTTATATGTCCCTGGTTCTTTGCCCACTCACCCTTTAGAAGGTTACATATTCTTCTTTCCCATTTCTTGAGGTTGGAGATTAATACTTTCTCCCTCTCCAGTCCCTGGTATCAGGCCATGCACCCAGCAAGTGAACAATTATTGTTAACCACTGGTAAGTGTCAGCCTGCTGTCTCTTTAGCCTGATTGTTGGCTTCAAAACAGTGGCAGAAACAAGGAACTCCAGATGAGCACTCTCCAGGGAAGGCTCTTTGGAATGAGAAAACAGAAGTGACACAACTGGAGGTTTGAATCCCTGCTTCCCATGGGAGCAGTGTGAACACACTATTTTTGTCATTGAAGCGGGAAATGGAAAAGCCTAGGAAAGGTAGGCCCATTTCCACTTGATCCAGCCTAACAGTTCCCTTGTTCATATAATCTTATAGTTGAAATTAATTTTCAAAGGGATTTAGAACATTAGTGACATTTCTTAAACACCTACCAGATATTTAATATTGCTTTATACACTGTGTATTTGTAACATCACTTAAGGCTTGGTTTCCTCTTTCCATTGAAAATCAGAGCTGTTTCCTCTGTAACGAAAGCCTGGGGTAAAAGGTAAGTCAGACCAAAAATCCTGGGCACTGTAGTTGTTGTGGTTTGTATCTAGATGTCTCCTCTAAGCCTCATGTGCTCACAGCTTCAGCTTTCTGGAGCTGGCTGGGTCTAGGATGTATGGTACTGTGATTAAGGGTGTGTAAATATGGACTAAGGATGTGTAATACTAAATTACTCCACTTATTGGTTTAGCATAGTTCCACGTGTGGATAATGGCAAGCCCCGCCTGGGTATGGGTGGCACCACTCAAAAGGCTGGTAGTTTGAATGGGATAAAAGGGAAAGGGAAGCTTTCTGCTTGCTGCTTCCTGCCTGCCTTGCCATGGACTGTTTCTCCTCTGCCATGTCCCTGTACCGTGCCATCCTGCCTTGGACCCAGCCAATTATGATCTCCCTTTTTTTTGTTGTTTGGTACTGGGGATCAAACTCGGGACCTTGGGCTTGTGAGGCAGGTGGTGGAACCACTGAGCTAAATCCCTGGCCCGACCCAGCCAATTATGAACTAACACCTCTACAAACTGAACTGAAATAACCTTTCCTCTTTTAACTTTGGGTGCCAGGTATTTATTTTGTCTCAGCAATGAGAAAAGTAACTAAGACATGGTTGCAAAGCTTCATGTGATCACAGGTGGGGCTTTTGGGAGGTGATTGGATCATGAGGGGATGATACTCATTGGTGAATTGATCTACTCATGGGTTTATAGCTAAATGTGATATTGGGCGATGAAATCTGGTTGGAGAAGGTGGGTCACTGGGGGTGTGACCAGAAGGGTCTCTTTTCCTGCTCCTCTTATCTCTCTCTGCTTCCTGACTACCATGCCTTGAACTGTTTCTCCTCAGCCATACCCCTCTGCCATGTCACCCTACCTTGGATCCAGCTGACTATGGACTGAAATGTCTTCAAATTGAACAAAAACAAACGTTTCCTTTAAATTGTGGGTGTCGGGTATTGTGCCCCAGTGACAAGAAAGTGACTAAGACACCGGGCCTTTAAAACGACGAGGGCTAAGGATATGGCTCAGTGGTAGAAAGCATTTGACTAACATGCACAAGGCCAGGGCTCCAGGCTCTCGCACCGAAAACAAGTGGCACAGGCTAAGTTGTGTGTTACATGCTTTAGAATTTCCTACAGTAAAATGTGTAGGATCTCATAGTCTTATTTGTTTCTTTAAAAGTCTGCATGTTGCTGAAATCAGTGATATTTCCTTCTCTTCCCTTAAGGCTGATTTGACCCAGTCTTGAAATGACTCCTCAAGTTATGATCAATTGCTCTGTGGGAGAGTGATTTTGGTGGGGTCCCTGCTTCTCTAACAGTCCTTTGCTCTGATGGATTAGGGGGACTGTCAGCTCCATCCATTTAGTGAACTTCTCTTTGAGCTGTTTCCATTTGTCATGAAAATCTGGAAGCGTTTTTGCATTAACTGAGTAAGAAGGTTCAAAAAAAATGAGCCCACATTTATTGATTTGTTAGTGTCCAGTGCCCCTAAAATTGGGCCTTGGGGTGAGATTTTTTTTTGAGAATTATGAGAAAACATAATAAAAGAGATTAACAGACCTCAATGGAAGTTGTTTTTAATCTTAATCATATTTAGTGTAGTCTTCTCACTTTAAGGAGACTGACGGAGAATTCCCTGAGTGCTGCCATTTGTCACTAATTTTAACCTTCCTTCGCAGGTTGAAGAGCTGGTTTACCTTTTACTTGGTGTTCATGATAAATCTGAACCATAGTGTGGGCAGTGGATAGATAATGCCTCTTTAATAGATGCAGGAATTAAACCAAGAATACTTAAAGGGCTTACGGTCGCAGAGTAAGTTTGGTAGAAAATCAAGATGAGAGCCCCAACATTAGAATATATTAACAGCTACTATGCTACAATGTGTAATTTTTTTAAAACCTAAACAATGAGTTACAGGTTCTAGTAGTTACATTATATATTCAGCTGTATAATTATTGGGTAAAATGTAGAAGCAAAACTGCAATATGGGAAGGCTACATCCCATCATATACAGAAATGTAGTGGTAAGAGCCAAGAATGACTTGGTTGAATTATTAAAACATAGAATGGGAAATAAACTTGGAAATTGAAGATGGAAATGTCTTTGGCCAAATCCAGAACATGTTGGTAACTTCTCATTTAGAAATTATTTCTATGTATACAGGAGTTTCCAGCATTTGTCTCATTGCCAACCTGAACACGGACTGGGATTTGTTTTTTGGTTTTTGGGTTGTTTTTTTTTTGCTTAAATTTTTTTATTGGTACATTTTAGGTATACAATACATTTACATTTATCATTGGGTGCTTGTACCTGTACATGATGTATCTTGGTTCTTATTTTTACCCCATTACCTGTGCGCCCTTCACCTCCTCCACCCTTCCCTATTTACATAGACTTCGTTTCCATTTTTTTCCTTTCTCATAATTTTTCCTTTCCCTTCTTTCCTTTCCCCTTACCCTCTCACTTCCCCTACCCCTTTGGACCTTTTTCCCTATTTCAAATTATCAATTAGTCGTTTTAATCATTTTCATCCTTATTTACACTTTCAGTTTTCACACTAGAGAAACTATTTGGTGTTTACACATGTGTATCCTATTTTTTTCACTTGAGAGTATGGCTGCTATCAAGAAATCAACCAATAACAAATGCTGGCGGGGATGTGGGGAGAAAGGAACCCTTCTCCATTGTTGGTGGCAGTGCAGACTGGTGCAACCACTGTGGAAATCAGTATGGAGATACCTCAAAGAACTAGGGCTGAAGGTCCCGTTTGACCCAGCTATACCTCTGCTGGGATTTATTTTTGAAATAAGAGATAATAAAAAAAAAATGGATCAGGCATCCCTGAGCACTTACAACTCATTCACATTTGATCAGACAACATCATCATACCAGTTTTTGACTTTTCCTTCTACAATTCTAGTCACCAAATCACAAAAAAGAAGTAAACATTAATATTATAAAATTGTCTACTCAATGAGAGAGCTACATGCAGGCACCATGTTTGATTTGGTGAAGAAGAAAAGGGAGGAGACAGGATAGGCATGCCCTAAGAACACACCTGCTTGACCACAAGCAGATTTTAATACAGAGTCATGGTGCTGTGATGTGGTACTGTAGAAGGGGGACTCTAAACAAGTTGGCAATATTATTGAGCCTTATATGTATAATGGTGTCATTGACTTTGAATTCTCATAGTCATATATGCTCATTTCTCAATGAATGTATTTTATCATAAAAATTAAGTCTCTAAAACCTTCACTTTCTTCTTCTGCAAATGGAGATAATAATAATATCTAACTCCTAGTTTGTTGGAATGATTGAATAAGGTAATACAGGTAAAGAGCCGAACATATGCTTATAGTCAATCATTGTTCTCATGAGAACCTTGAATGTTTCCTTTATGTTACAGTTAAATGAGTACTTAAAACACTAGTGCAAAATAATATTTAAAGAAATTCTCACTGCCTAATAACATATCAACTGTACAAACTTGAGCAAAAAAATTAAAAAACCAGAGTAATACTGATCAAAAATCTTCTGGAACAGAAGTTCAGGAATAGTGTTCTCTGTCAAGTGAGTCACAGACTGGGGAAACACTGGGCCAAGCATGAAATCATTAAGGAGCCAAGGATTGCTGATAATCTTCAGAGCATATTAAGGAGACAATAGATGGAAGAAATCACTACAACCACAGAAAAGTGAGTTTACACTTTGGAACAGTGTTTTTACACGGGTATTCAGCCCCTTGTCGGGGGCCAAAGAAAGAATTCTCCTGGGAAAATTGCTAATAGCAAAATCATACAGTACTTTTCTGCATGTATCTCATCAAATATAAATAAACTGGCCCATGCGTATATGCCATTACTCCTACATGCACACACCCATTTCAAGGAATGATAATGTAGAACAGCTAAGAGAATGCAAAAAATAATAACTCAGCCCAGTGATCTTTTTCTGTAAAGGCCCACATAGTACTGTTGTTCGGATTGGGGACCATCAGATCTTTGTTGCAATTTCTCAGTTTTACCATTGTGGTACGCGAGTAGCCATAGTCCACACATGTCATCAAACAAGTATGGCTGGGTTCTAATAGAACTTTAATTACAAGAACAGCTGGCAGAGTGATGGAGTAGTGGATACCTGTATTCCCAGAACTGAAGGCGGCTGAGGCAGAGGAATCACAAGTTCATGTCCTGCCTGGGAAACTTAGGCAAGACTCTTAGTCTGAAAATAAAAAAGAGCTAGAGATGTAGCTCAGTGGTAGAGTGCCAACTAGGTTGCCCCATGATTATAGTTTTCCAAGTGCTGATTTAGGCTATGGTTCTGTTACTTTGTTATCATTCAAATACCAAAGACTATAAAACTATACTATGAGAAGTGTGAGCATCGGTTGGTTCAACATTGAGTTCCCCATCTTCTGCAGTTCCTGACCCATGACAAGTGCTTAATCGATGTTGGATGGATGGATGGGTAGATCTCTCAATGGATAGACAAACTGACAATGGCTGTGGTTAAAGTACTTGACCTATATTATATCATTGATGTTTTACAATAACCTGTAAAGTGGATACCATTATAGCCCATCAAGTATTACTAGCATGCTATAATCCTGGACTTGTTAGTTGCACAATCTTTTATTTTTAAGTTGCTCAATCTTAAACGAGTCACTTAGGTTATTTCCCTGCTCCCTGCTCATATGGATGTTTGTGAATCAAAAAATACATATGAAAATCTCTGTCAACTGTACAGTGATATTCAAAGATTAATTATTATTTCAGCCTAGCTGTAATATCCCTGAACCAACGGAGATAGTCCAAGAGAATAAGATTTTTGTTAGGTCTGTATTGACCCAATTTTCTGGGGATCATCTGTGGGGTCTACATAGATAGCGTCTACTATTGCTTATCTATTGTATCCCTAGAGCCTTGGGTAGCACCCTATCCGTACCAGACACTAACATTTAGGGTGTTAAGACAGTAGTCTTTCTTCCAGATACTGGGATATACATTATAAAATAATGGAAGGTTGCTTTCATACTTAGCCCTGCCTTGAAAGCTTAAACATTTTCATGATAGATCAGAACAACCTGGTAATTCATCTTTATTTCCTTGTATACACAGCGCATTCCATTTAAAAAGAGGCTAATGCATTTATGTTAAAGCATATGGATTTACAGCCCAGGTTGAAATGTATTTCCTTCCCTTAATCCTGTTTAGGGAAAGGGAAGAATCAACTGGCATCAGGTTAGTATTGACTAACTGTCACCTGAATTGACAAAGTAGCACACGATACACTTAGCAAATACTCAAATCAAGCTAAAAAGCTCAGTGGATATGGGTTTTGACACTTGCTTTTTTTCCCTTAAAAGATAATCAGTTCAATATATAAAAATATTCTCTTTGGTACTGAATAATTCAGATTTCACAGACTTGAATTTTTTTTCTTTAGTCTGTGATATTGGTGCTGTTTATAGATGGAGAAAAACACTGTAAGAGGCTCACAAAAATGTGCTTGCTGTTCTGTTGGTAAGAGGCATGCTAGATGCTCTCAACCACATCTTACACAAATTCAGACCAGAAGAACACATTAGAGCGTGCATGTTTTCATAGCTCTTGAATGCTGGAGAAAATTGACTAGCTTCATATGCCTATGGATTTCCACTTTATATTGAGCAGGTGTTTGATCCTGAGTCCTATAGGAGTCTTGGTTACTCTCAAAAGAGGTTTCTTTGTATGTAGTTGGCAATAGTTCTCTCTGTTTTCATAGAGTGTTCAGGACAGTTGAGACAGAATCTTCCACCCCACAAGGAAGATAATGAATTCTTCAAGTGCTTCTGATAGCCAGTGACAAAAACAAAACTAATCCAGTTTAAGGGGAAAATTGTAAATGCTAAATGGCTGTCTTATCTAACTGGGAAATTGAGATCTGGCCAAGTGTGACACTTCTTACATCTCTCCCTCTGCCCAGGTTTCTCGCAGGCACCTCCTTAGCAAACATTCTATCAGAAGGAGGCATTAGAACCACCTTTCTTCAGGTCACCAGCCAGTCCTTGAAAAGAACTGATGAGCCCACTTTGGGCCACATGCCCTTGGACCATTCGCTTGCTCTAGGGTCCCAGATATTCTGATTCAGCGGCCTGTGTCACTTTGCCCTTTGTTTTGAGGTGGAAGCAGGGTAATAAAAGAAATAATTTTTCTGTTTGTGGTACTGGAGGTTGAACACAGAGGCTGGCACTGAGCTATACCCCAACCCTTTTTTATTATTATTATTTTGAAACAGGATCTTGCTAAATTACTAACTTGCCCAGGCTGAGTTTAGATATGCCTCTGCCTTCCAGAGTGCTGGGATTGCAAGCATGCGCCACCACATCCAGCTCATAATTGTCCTTGGATTAAAAGGAATAAAGGACGTTGAACAGGCAGACATTGTACCTGTCCTCCCTTCCCTTTTGCCTCATATGCAGATGTGACATCTTATTTAAAGACTTTTCTTCAGACCTTGTTTCTTGCTGAGTCTGGAAGATTTACAGTGATGAATGGCACAGTTAAATGAAAGTTCATTTTGTATTCTCCTGTCTTCTTTCTATAGCCCTACCTGGTTAAAATCAAGCAAGAGTTTTGGTGGCTGTTGTGAAACAATGGAGGCAAAAGGAAATGGGAAATCAAGGCTATTACAGTTGCTATGGCTTGGATTTAAGCAGCAAAGTGAAGTAATTGGAAAACCTCTACCATGTTTGAGAGCCTTTCATTCACTGAGAGAGGCCAACTTTGGTTAAGGCTGCTCTGGGACAAAGACATTCAGCCCCCCTGGAGTGTTAGACATAGATGTAAGGAGGTGAGGGCATTTTTAAAAAATCATGGAAACATGTTTAGGAGGTATAGTGATACCTCAGTTCACATACACTTTTATTTGCAAACAGTTTGGTTCACAGAGCAAATTGGCAAAATTTTATTTTTGTTTGCAAACTCTGCATTGGGTGACAAACACAAATGCGGCCATCTTTTTCAACATTGTAGAACAAATTAAGTTCATGAACCTAGGTACAATGTACATAGGGGTGTGTTGTTTTTTTTAATGAAAAACAGAATGCACTCCAGCTGTGCTGTGGGAAAGGTAAGAACACTCATCACAAGGTTGTGAGAAGATAACTCATGAGCAATCAATCTACATTAGAGTATTATGAGACCTCCAGCCAGAAAGCTGTTATAGTTTATATCTAGATGTCCCTCCAAAGCCTCATGCGGTCATCAGTGGGGCATTTGGGACATGATTGGATCATGAGGGCAGGATATATATCAGTGGATTGGTCCACCGATGAGTTTATAGCTAAACGTGATGTTGGGAGGTGAAGCCTGGTTGGAGGAGGTGGTTCCTGGGGGTGCAGCCCAGAGGGGGCTGTCTCCTTCCAACGTCCCTTGTGGTCTCTCTGCTTCCCACTACCATACCATGAGCTATTTCTCCTTTGCCATCCCCTCTGCCATGCCACCCTGCTTTGCACCCAGCTGACTATGGACTGAAATGTCTACACACTGAGAGTCAAAATAAGCCTCCACCTTTAATTTAGGAGTGGTGTATATTGTGTCTCAGGGATGAGAAAGTAACTGAGACAGAAGCTTCTGGAATGGAGGTGTTTCTTTTGCCCCTCAAGGGACACCTGACTTTTTTTTTTTTCTGCTTTGCTCTTTTTCTTATTTTCTGATTGAGATGCTACCTCTTTCAACATGGCTACCAGCCCAAAATCTATGTAAGGAAGTTATAAAGGTGAGCTCTGGGACTAGTTTGTCCAGGTTCTTATCAGAGCTCTGTTATGGAAGATGAAAGGGATAATGTTGGTAAAAGCACTTGCTGTGATTCTCAGCAAGTATTAGGTGGTGTTGTCTAGTACCGATCTTCTCCTGACACTGTCCTCTGTATTTAGTTTCAGTTGTTAAATTAGAATCTGATTAGTCAGGTGCAATCAGGTAGCATTTTTAACAGGACCCCATAGACACCTTTCAACAGAGAAGTGGCTGTGAAATAGGGTGTGCACAAAGTCAGTGAGTCTGTGGTGGGCTATCGCTGGAGAAGGAAATTTATAGATCTCAAGTATAAATTTCAAATTCATAGTTGAAAAACTATCACACTTTGCAAGGAGTTGCAAACCTGGATTCTGCAACTAGATTTGCCTGTGTTCCAATTCCTGGTTCCCACATGATTCTCTGTGACCCTTTTTTGGACTGCAGTTTCCTCATCTGGAAGCAAGGATGCCATAGCACTATGCATTCTGTAGAAGTAGAGTGTGGATTAAATGAATTAATCTGTGAGGTGCTTTTTAAGAAAAATGTCTGGCAAATAGTAAGCACTCATTACATTTCACCAATTCACATAACTTTTATTCTTTCAGTCTGTTTCTTAGCTACCGCAATAACACACATTGCATCCCATCATTACTGGGCTCTTCAATAATTAAGGCAGTGTATGGAATGTAAAAAAAAAAATACTATGGGCAGGCCTTCCAATCAATGATCCATTAAGATCAACTCTGATATCGTCAGTTTCCTGGCCTGGAAGGTTATTTAAAAATATGTCTACTCTCAACTTCCATGACATAGAGCTTGAGAGTCTCTGCTGGAATAGTAACCTTGTGCCATGGGTCCTGCCTTCTGTGGGCAAAGCACAGGTGTCCATGCTGAGAGGTTCCTGCTCTCTAGTGGTGAGTGCTCCTCTGAGGACCCTAGATCTCTGAATTTATCTAAGCAAGAGGAAAACTCCACCCTCTCCTTGGCATGCTTCCACAGCACTCCCCTCCCTTCCCTACAGGACTGCCAGTGCATTCTCTACCAAGGTTAGGCTTTTACAAAAGGCAGGGATAGCTGCTGGTTTATGGAAGCATCTGCTTTGGATCCAATGAAACTCTGCTATTATTAAATGCAAATGCATTCTGCTAAGTGAAAGGATCGTGCCCACAACTCTATCTACTGAACTATTCCATATTATGGCATTCCAGGAAAGGCAAACATACAGCAGAGTAGTTCGAGCTCAGAGGATGGATTAATTACAGAAGGGGAGCAGGAGGAAGTTTTTGGAGTGCTAAAACTGTGCTGCTTTTTGCTTATCATGGTGAATATACTACTCTATGTATTTTTCAAAATTTGCAGGTGTAAACAACATGAAGTGTACATTTTCCTTTACAGAAATACAAATATCCTGGATGCAGGAAGGACCTGGCTACTTGTTTGACATGAAAGAGGGAGAAAAATATGGGGAGAATGACCATACATCAACATTTGAAAAAATGATCAAGCTATAAACAATGTTGGAGAGATAAGTGGAGCCTGATTGTCAGGTTGAAAAGTGGGACCCTGTTGTAGGAAGCAGGAACACACCAGGCAAAAGACCTGTCATGCTTGGACTTTGAGCAGTTAATTTAACTACACCGAATTGGAGAGATTATAAGAAATAGCTGTAGGAAGATAGAGACACTATTCTCAGGCTATTCCCATTCGACCATGTAGTGTGGTCTTAAATGTTCACTGTCCTGGACAGCCACAGTAAATGGCGCACTCCAAGCAACATGGATCCCTCTTGTAATTCTTTTGGTAGCTTTTAAAGACCCTCTTGTAATGGCTTTTTAATTCTACATCTTTTTCTTCCTGCTTAAATCAAATTGAATTCAAAGTAGCAAAGCTCAGGCTGCTTGTCTAGAAAAGCACAATGTCTCCCAGGACAAGGTCCTTGAATCTAAGTAGCTCACATTGTAGTGAAGGCAAACTGAGTTGGTGGCCCATCTCAGCAGGAACATTAAAATAAGTGTTCGCCCAAGGTCTGAGTGAGGCATTATGGAAGCACAGAAGGAGTAGTTAGTGATAACTGGAGAATCATCAGGGAAGGCTCCTTTATGCAGGTAGCATTTGAGCTGAATCTTAAAGAATCTGATGCTCTACATTTATAATCCCATCATTTGCGAGGCTGCAGCAGTAGGATCACAAGTTGGAACCAGCCTGGGCAATTTAGCAGCTCCGCAAGGTCCTGTCTCAAAAATAAGTAAGAAAGGTCTTGGCATGTAGCTCAGTCTGAAGCTCTGGGTTCAATACCCACTACCCCAAAGAAAAGAAATTTAATGCTCTAAAAAGGAAAAGATATTTTTCCCATTAACAAAAGCAAGAGAGTAGGAAAACTGAACCTCACTCTCAAGTGGTGAAATTATACTTCCACACAGTGTAAAGTACAGTAAGAGTGATTATTTTCGTTCTTTGCCTTACTGTACAAAACTCTTAGGAAAAGGATATATGTTATGGCTTGTATCTAGATGTTCCCCCAAAGACTCATGTGGTCATAGGTGGGGCTTTTTGGAGGTGGCTGGACCCAGGGTATATTACATTGGGATAAAGGATGTGATGCTGGAATTGATTCATGGTGTGATGCCAGGATTAATGCTGCCATCCGCCCTAAGAGTGGGTAGCCTGGATATGTTATAATAGACAGAAAGAGGGTAGCTGCTTGTTGCTTGCCACTTGCTGCTTGCTTCCTCACTACTTTGTTGCTTTGCTGCCTTCCTGCCTTCTGCCCACCATGAACTGTTTCCCCTCTACCATACCACCCTGCCCTGGAGCCAGCTGATTATGGACTGAGACCTCTACAAACTGTGAGCCAAAATAAACCTTTCCTCCTTTAACTTTGGCTGTTGGGTATTTTGTCTCAGCAGTGAAAAAAGTAACTAACACAATATGACACACTTGAGTCATTTTACTTCTGTCTCCTGGTTTATGGGTAGAATGGTATTGAACCTTAGGCAGGGGCAAGTAACAGAATTCTCATAAGGTGACTAAAACAAATCATAAATAAGGACTTGTTTCTTTCCCACACAATAAGTCCTATGGTAAATAGTTGCTGGTGGCTTTGTGGTGACTAGATCAATGTATCTGAAATCTTCCTGGACTTTTTCTCATGGATGTAAGATAGCTTTTGCAGCTTTCGATATCATAGGAAGAAGGCTGGAACCAGCAACATGTGTGCCGTCCTGTAGACAGTAAAACTTTACCAATGGCCTTCTTCTATAGACCGCTACCTACTGCCCATAAAACAAAGATGTGTCATGTGGCTCCTCCTAACTTCCAAAGAAGGTGATTATTCTCCTGGACACTTTGCTCTAATTAATAATACTGAGGTTCTGTTTGCAAGGGAAAAGGACAAAATAGCAATTGTTAAGAAAATAATACACTGGCCATCCTAGGAATAAGTTCTGTGGATAAGGTAAAAATGATACTATCAAAATTGCCCTGTAACTCACTTATAATGGGCTCATTCTAAAGCTTGTTTTGATAACAACATTGTATTCAGAAATAAAATCATTCAAGTGTTTTAATGCTTTGAAACTTTCATCATTTTTATTAAGATTTCAATTTGCTATTTTTCACTTTTAAAGTCACCATCTTCATCTTTTATAAATGATTTTATAAGTTTCCCCAATTATTTTTGGACCCTGTTTCTCCATAATTCTCAATTAATGTTTCAATTTCCTTCTCCATAGGAAGGCATCACCACCCACTTACTTGGCCACAGGAACAATATGTTCTACTTCTTTTTCAATGACCAGGAAACCTTTAAAAATTAGGCCCATGTTGTTTTTTCAGGTTTCATGGGCATCCATTGACTATCTGAGTCTTGATTGCTTTCACACTGTGAGAGATACTTGAGAACTGAGATTTCCACTGAAGAAACTGCATTCAAAGCTTCCTCTTGACGTTTACTCCCAGGTGAAGGGACACAGAAGCAGCCTCTCCTGAACTTGTTCATATTGCTCAAGTTGATTGTTGATTCTCTCCTTCTCCCTTTCCACCACTGTTCCAATTCTGGCCGCTTGTTGCATGGGAGCCTGGAAGGAAGTATGAGTGAAGGGCCATGTTTATCCCATCCTGGGACACAGTGTGTATCATGTTTGAGAAGCAAAGGTATTCTTTCAGAGTTCAAGTGGTCTCCTCACCTTGTCATGGATGCTCTGTCATTTGTGTGTTGTCCTGACTTAAAGGCTGTCATATCCAAGTGTTTGAACCATCAGGCAACCCAGTAGGCACAACCAGTGGGTTGAAATTATTTGCTTTACTATAGAGTTTTATTTACTATCAAAAATAATGTAGTCATAAGAAAATGAAATGAGATCCCTTGCTGCTTGGATGGTTCCTTTTATGTTTTCCAGTTTGGGCGTAATGACACACCAAGCATGAGTTCTGGTCTATTGGTTTCTAGAGCAGAGTTTGTTTAATTAAACTACTTGTCTCTTCATATCTTGCCAAGATGTTTCTATATGTGAATCTTAAATTGCCTTGCAGTTTCACATTCTACACAAATGTTCACAATCTGCATTTTGATGGTGTGACCGGTTTGATTAAATTGTTAGGGTATTTTAAAAAGAGCATGTCTTATCTAATTATTCTCCATTGTTAACATGCAAATTACTTAATGAGATTTTTTTATTGCTCTGGCCTTATCTTCTATTCTTATTTTCTTCATTATCTTCTAACATAATAAATAGAAAATAGCCACCATTTTTAAACCATTTTGATATACCAGGCTCACATAGCATAGCATTATTTTTTAATGAACTTTAAAGTACACACAATATACAATATATCTTATACATATATCCACATCTCCCACATCTCATATGTACATACACATCTAGATACATAAAATCTATGATCTTTACAATAGCTTTATAAGAGAAGTATTGTTATTCCCATTCCACGAGGAGGAAACAGAAGAAGCTAACTTCCCCAATGTCATATTTCTCTTCACAATCTTCCTAGACAGTCCTCAGATTGTTGCACTCTTTTTCATGTGCTTCTCTGCCAAAATGAACCCAAATATCTCCATAATGTGTGCCTGCACCTGAGCACTGCACATCTCCTCAGCCTGTGCCACAGAGCCCTTATTGAGCTCCATGGAGCACCATAGAGCCTGGTGTTCCCATAAAAGTGAGGTCACTAACCATAGCTAGGCCTTCAATGTCCAGTATTCGACACCTAACAAGCTCACTATTTCACCTTTCAAAAAATGGCAACCCTGCTATATCCATTTCCTCACTACCTACTTTTTCTTCTGCCCACTGCAGTCTGCTCTAGCTTCTCCTAGAATGACTCTTGTAATGTAAAGTCCTTCCATGGTACTAAATTCAGTGGACATTTTAATTCCATTCTTTACTTCTCAGCTCTACTTAGCACAGACCAATTTATCCCACCTTCTTGAAATGGTTTTTCCTCTTGGCTTCTATGTTACTGCATCCCTGGTCTTCAATCTACCTCTTTGGTAATGTTTTCAGTGTCCCTTGATGGCTCATCTTTCCCTCCTCAAACTTAAATCTTAAAGTCCTTTAAAATGCTAAACTTGGCTCTCTTTTTACATTGCTGGAGCCATTCCTTGCATCATATCATCCGTTCTCTTGGTTTCTCTAATCATCTGTGTTCCAATGACTTTCAGTAAGATGATTTTCCCTGCAAGGCCTTCTCTGATCCTCCCAGGATAGGACAAGCCCTTTGCTCCACGCTATGTCGGCTCTTCCTACTACTTCATACCACTCTACACAGGGCTTCTCAATCATGCTTCTAATACCACTCATCTAAGGAATCTTTTCAGACCTATATTTCCTAGTCTCCTCGTTCCCTTTTATTATTGCAGAAACATTTATCTATATACTCTGTATATGTTTTCATGCTCGTCTATTTACATGTGTGTACCTCATACATGAAAACAGTAAGATTTCTTTTGTCCTCTAAGAATGAATTTCTGTACCCATAATGGAAATATCACCTCCATTGAGGATATATAATTTGTAATTTTATTTTTAAAAATAATTTTTATAATATTTACCTGTGTAGATATAATAAAACCCCACAAGGGCAAAGATCACATATTCTACTGAACATCATCTCAGCATTGTGCCCTGGACATAGTAGGTATTTGTCAAATATTGATAGACAATGAGTGTTATTAGGAGTGACTACAAATTTTCTATCCACTTTGAAATTTTAAAACTTGAATTGTAATCCTTAAAAAGGAAAGTCTGAGTCTGTTTTCCCCACAAACCTTTTCTGGATTAGGCCCTCAATAATCTTAAATGGATAAATTATCTGTACTTTTAGGGTAGGAGAATCTGTCCTAATTTCTAGAAAGAAATATTTAGTGCATATCCTAGAAACTACTCATAGTGACTACAGATGTTTTGTATTAGCAATTTATTAAATGCCACCAGGGAATACACAGTGGGATTACACTCTCCCAAGTGACTTTTTCCACTGAAAGTTACTGTCTAGTGTCTGCGTATCACTCGGATCTGGCAAGGACTTCAGATGCTGGCAGCCATATTCAGCATGCCTAATCCTGAAACTTGAGGAAACTGCATCCGCATAGATTTCCCAGTTTATTTTGAATCTTATAAACTGTAACCCTGCCATTTCCTTTAAGAGAATTTTTCACTGCATGCTATTTTTGAAAGAAAGCCAAATGTTTCTATTACAAATTCGGTACAAAAACCACATTTTTGAGAGTTTTCCTGAAATCACTTGTTCCACATTTCACTCTCCTAGGTCTACCATGGTTAATGTACTGTACAGGAAATTGGTATATAGGAAACTGGATCTGTAGTATTAAAAATATTGTGTTTAAACAGCACAATATTACCATGATCCCTAACCTGGACTTACAGAGGGAAATAGTGAATCGCATATATTTTCAAAAGATTTTGAACAATGAGTGTTACATGGAAATATCTTTAGTTAAAACTTCGGGGTAACTAGAAAACTCTTGCACAGAGGTATATGTTCATTATTCAAAGAACTGTTAGCTTACTCAAGGTTTTTAGTTTTTAAAATGTATTGCTTATAAATACCACAGGAGGTTGAATTTTAATTTTTTGTCATGTTTCTTGCTCCTTCATAAGAAAAATATAATTGGATTCAGACCAGCTTTAGTAAATAAAGGCAATTTTTAGTGTGACTAAAATATCAAATATCCAAAAAGGTGGATATTGTTTGAGGAGTAAAAGTGTTCTTTGAGCGTCAGCCGTGTAGCTGTGGACACCCACCTTAGGTCTTCCTGAGGTCCCTGTGATCCTCCTTTGGTGCCCTCCCTGTCCCATGTATCATGATATCCCGTTGGTTTTCCTCTTGAGCATTTGCTTAGACATCCACTCATCTCCCCCATGGCCACTTCTCTAATCCAGCCTCCCACCTTCTTCTCCCTTTGCTTCCCCTAGTGCCTTTTCAATGGCACAGGTTTCAGTGCGGGCAGCTATGACAAATACCCGAGGCAGGGTGGTTTAAACAACAGAAATGTATTTCTCTCAGTTCTGGGATCAGGGAAGTCCAAAAACAGGTGCCAGAACAATGAGGTTCCTTCTGGCATGCAGACCACCTTCTTCCTGCTGTCCTCACATGGTGGAGAGAGTGAGCTCTAGTCTCTTTCTCTTCCTATCACAAGCTGGTAGATGGTTGCCTTCTCTCCGTATCTTCACATCACAGGGAGAGGGCAAACTCTCTGTCATCACTTATAAGGGCGTTAATTCAAACTCAAGTATTTTCCAGAGGTTCCATTTTCTAATTCCATCCCATTGGGAAAGTAGGAATTAAATATATAGTGTTTGGATAATACAAACTCGCAGTCAGTAGCACTCAACCATGGTGATCTTTAAAAAAATGTGAATTTTATCAAATCAAATCCCTTACTTAATGCCTTTGTTCTGATCTCCAAGTCTGCACTCCTCAAGACTCTCTAATATGATCCCATAAAACTCACCTCTTCCTAAATCTGATCTGGCCATGCCAATCTTCTTTATTACTATAAACTTCCCAACTTTGAAGCCTTTGCATATTCTTTTCTACTACAACATAGCCCTCCTAACTAGTGAATTCCTAATGATTTCTCAAACATTAGCAAAACCTCAGTTCCTAGGGAAACATCTCCCAGACCAGGTTATGACTTGAGGTTTTATACTTTCAAAGACATGCTTCATTTTGAATCTTTATCACTTTTATATTTTTATTTGTGAAATTATTTAATTACCAGTTATTTCAACCAGTCAGCATCTATGAACTGCATGCTTCTTTGCCTCACCACTAAAATTGTCTATTCAGTAGGTATCCGTAAAATGAATTGAACTATATTATATATTGGATATATCCTGCACACCACACTCTTCTCCTATAGTGTTCATCCAATCAGTTATCTAGAAGATAGTATACTAACAGATCTGAAAACAACCTTGTAGATCATGTAATCCACCCCTCGGTACATTATGTAACATATAGGGAAATAACACTAGAAGACACATTGCCAAAGGCCATTAAGTATTAACCCATTTTTTGGTTACCTCAACAAAATGCATGAGGCAGACTAACTTTATAAAGTAAAGAAGTTAATGTAGCTCATTGTTTTAGAAGCTGAAAGTCCAAGATCGGGCAGCCCCATTAGTTTGTCCTCTGCTGGGGGCAGTACTAATAGTGGATTATATTACAACTGTGACAATGTTTGTGGGAGGGAGAGATAGCAATTCTGGATCAGACTCAGGCTTTTGTAACAGTTTGCTCTGAGCAGACTTTCATCCTGCAGATCAGCACCTTTCTGACCCAAGGACCTCCCCCTGGCCCCTTGTGAAAAGCCTCACGCCAGCAAACTGAGATCCACCTCTACAACCCATGCACTTTTGGAGAACAAAGCACATTCATACCATAGCACCAAATAATGAGTCTAAAAATCAGGTCTTCATTTTCTGGCTTCTCTGATCTTTCAAGAAACAAAATCAACCCTTCTATTTTCCTGTCACCATTTTTTAGATTGACTTCCTTTCTGTGTTGTATAATCTAATCTGTGTAGAAAAGCGTACCCTTAACAAGTAATATATGGTTGTTATTAAGGTTGTCATTCACTTATATCTACCCAAGGAAAGTAAATAGGAAAATGTATCATGATTGCTGCAAACAATACAGTACAGCATTCAACAGATATTTTAGCTCTGCCTTTTGAATGTAGTGAACATTTTGGCCCCATGGTTTAAATCTAAAAATGGGTTTTAGTTCTTGTTCATAAACGCTGAAAGAATTAATCATAGTTAGGCCAGTATTAATGATGTTCATCAAGAAAGAATTTCCCATTGTAAACTTCATTAAGCTAGCTTAATTCCTTAATCATTTTTTGAAACACTATATTTAAGTCTTTTTTTAATCTTTTTATAGAAAATGTCTTGAAACTTGTTACCTTTGAGATTAATTCATTATGTACAGGCACAACAAAGTTCTGGATGTCATAAATCTGTGTAAAATTTCAGTGGGTGTAACTCTTGTTAGTGTAATTTTTCTGTCTAATAATTCTCCTGAGTCTCATTTTCCTTTGTTAGAGTTTGCAAATCTAAATTTTCCTTTCAGTATTTAGTCCACAGCTGTTTTTAACATATAGTTTTAGGCACTTTGGTGTCTATTATTTTTCATAAAATATGATTACTTATTAGAGTTTTAAAGAGTTACAAACAATACATTTTGGCTTTATAGTTAGCTTCATCAACAATAAATTTTGCTGTTTACCATTTTATTTCTTAGAAGATTTATTTTCTGGTGATTATTTCTATGAATTTAAATGCAGTTTTTAGTTGGGGTATAGTTCAAGGGTTAAGGTACCTGCTACTGTGTGAAGTCCTATGTTCAATTCCCAGCACCATAACAATTTTAAAAAATTTAAAATGCAATTTAAACTGGACAAAAATCTGTTGCCTTTGTCCCCTTCTCCCTTGAATATTGAGAAAATGTTTACCATATGTCTTAGTTACTTTTCTCATTGCTAACATAAAATACTCAACACTCATAGTTAAAAAAGAAAAGGTTTATTTTGGCTCATGGTTTGTAGAGCTTTCAGTCTATAATTGGCTGGCTCCAAGGCAGGGTGGCAAGGCAGAGGGGCATGGCAGGGGAAAAACAGTTCATGGCAGGCAGAAGGCAGCAAGACAGCAAAACAGTTTCTTTCTGTCCTTTTATATTCCATCCAGGCTACTTGCCTTTTGGGTGGTGCCACCCACACCCAGAGTAGGGCACCCTTAATCCTACCAGCACACACCCTAATCCATTCGCCTTCAAACTGCATGAGGCTTTGAGGGGACATCTAGATACAAGCCATAACAGCATACTCCTTTGATATTCTAGGATTTTGTTGTCTTCCCAGTAGAGAAAGGTGATGATTAGACAGTCATTTGCTTAAATCAGATTGTAACTTCATAAACTTTTAGATTTGCGGTTGGGAGAGTTAGGTTGTGATATTTAGAGAATCAAAGGCCAAAAAGATAATATGATTTGGCAAAAATCTGAGAAAGGCCTGGATGTCAATACCTAGATGTCAAGTATTTTGACATCCAGTTCACTTTGAGAGGAAAGCATGATAAGAGACCTCTGGACTTGGGTATCCTTTCTAGAGAGGAGAACGTGGCTTTTTGTTACTATAGTAACAGCCTGCATTTGAGATTTTTGACAAATATACCCGCTACCTGTGCTAGTAGGAAAAAGAGCTGTTGAGCTGATCTTTATGGTGATTCAAAGCACTTTAGATAGATCTTGTCACATGCTTTATAAGTTCCTGATTGATTGTGTGAAATTAAGTTATTGGGCAGAGAACCAGCTAATGGAAACACATTGATAAAATCATTTTTGAGGGACATTAAATGGAATTTAAAATAAAGCTGAAATGGCTTTATGGATTTTTCAGTCCAACTGTTTATGAACATTTATTGCCGGTAAATTATATTGTGTCAAAGAAGGGAGGCAGTAGGTATGGTTTTAATAGAAAGCTTTTTGAAATAATAAAATTGAGAATAATGTATTATCCAAGAATGGGTAGAGGACAGGATGAGGAATTTGGCCTGATGGATAATTGTCCACTGTGTCGCTGTGTGAAAATGAAAAATGACGTGGAAATCAGAAATCTGATAGGACTTGGAAGGGACTGTTTCTAGAAGGGTACGAGGGGATTTTGCAAGCATTACTAGAGGGCATAGCCATTAGGGTTTGTTCTGATCTCAGAAAAAGATGAAGTAGTACAGAGCAAGTTAATCTGCTGGAGGAGATAGGAGTAGTAATCGAAGACATCAAGTGTAGAGCTGAGAGACTAGCACTCATTCTCCCCATCACTTAACTGTGTGACTGTAGGACAATTAATTTCTTCACTCTTCTGGGTCTTGGATTCTACGTCCTTCATAACAGAGATGAATAATCTCTACTGCATAGTTATTCTGATGATCAAATGAAAACTTGGAGTATTCAGTACACTTCAAGCTCATAGTAAATACCTTCAAAATGTTTTTTAAATCATCACTGATCCGTAGGGCATGGTGGCACATGCTTGCAATACCAGCCCTCTGGAGGCTGAGGCAGGAGGATTCCCTTGAGTTCAAGGGCAGCCTGGGCTACACAGTGAATTCAAGACCAGCCTGAATTAAAAGCAAGACACTGTCTCAAAAAGAAAATCATCACTGAGGATCACAATAATAGAAAGAACAGGGTTCATAAATATTTTATTGCTGTAGTATTTTATTAAATTTCATTTACTATTGCTGTGCACCAGACATCTCATTCAATCTTCCAACTCTTTCAGGAGACAAAGGTATGGTGAATATTTCTTCTTTTCAGAGAAGGAAACTGAGCATCAGCGTAATTGACCTTTACTTCCACCCAACACGTTGCCATTCATCAGCTGCCTCATGGACCTGGCATTGAGGAGACAAGGGACTAGCACTGTGGCTAAAAGTGGGCTTCAGAGTCAGAGGCCAGTATGTATATCTCTGCACTAGCACACACTGAATCTGTGACTGTGTGTGAGATTCGCATTTTAACCCCAGTCATATGTATAGGGTAAGCCAGTTCCTTGGTCTAGGAGGAAACTACAAATATTTTGAATTCATTTTTGTTTAAAGAAGTATTTTTATTTAGCCCAAATATTATTTCTTTATTAGCATAGCTTTTTTCCCATTAAGTTTATTGGTACATTTTAGGTATAAAATACAGTTACATTCATCATTGGGATCTTGTTCCTTTACATGAGAATCTTGGTTCTTATTTTTTTCCCCTTTCCCTGCCCTCCCCTTACCCCCGCCACCCTTCCCTATTTGCAAAAACTTTGTGTCCATTTTTTTTCTTTTCTCATATTTTTTCTTTTCCCTTCTTTCCTTTCTCCTACCCCTCCCACTTCCCCTACTCCTTTAGACTTTTTCTTCCTTCCTATTACACAATATCAATTATAAACTTTTAAATTACAATATCAAAATTTAGAGGACATTACCACAGGTTTTACAGAATTTAAAAGGATGTAGAAAGCATATTACAAAAATCTTTCTTGAAATAAATTTGACAACTTCTAAGAAGTACCTTGGAAGACAAAGTAATAAAACTGACTCTGGAGGAAATACAAAATTTGAATAGCACCTATTAAAGAAAGTATATTCCTAGCTTGAAAACCTACCTATATGAAAACAGCGGCTCATAAACATTTTAACTGATAAATTATATGAAACAATTAAAGCAGAAGAAAGAAGGAACACTTCTCCCCTCATTTTAGGAAATCAGCATTGTGCTAATATCAAAACTGGATAAAAAGAATAGAAGAAAAACGTATGAACAGGGCCAGGGATTTAGCTCAGCGGTTTCATCACCTGCTGTGCAAGCACAAGGACTGGAGTTCGATCCCCGGTACCAAAAAAAAAGTATGAACATAGATAGGAATTTGTTTAACAAAACAAACTATTAGAAGTCAGATCCGGCAGTATGTAGAAAGTGGTTTTATTATAGGGATGGCAATGTTGGTTCAGCATTGGAAGATCCACCCCCAAAAGTCATCATTTTAACAGAGGAAAGGGAAAAGCCATATGATCCTGTCACTAGTTGGAGATAAAGTATTGGACTAAATTCTACAGCTATTCATGGTAAAAGCTATCAGGAGACTAGCATAGCTTTTTAAATCATATAGGTAAAATTAAAATAATATGGTGAATTTTGATTATGAGTTCTCATTTAAAGTATATTGCACATTTAAAGTATAGGAAGTTTTACAAAAGTAAATTTGGACTTTCGTAGAACTTGCAGTACCAGATCAAAATCAATCCAATAAAAGCCTGAGGAGCCTAAAGTCAATCTGGGTAGTCTACATAAGATCTTTTCCTGTCCACACAGAACTTATGATCTATCTGAAGAAATGGGGTGAATGTCTGCATGGTAAATAAAAATTCCATGCAGTGTGTGCTCAGTGCAAAAGGAGTGTTTCCATTTTTTCAAATATTTCTTAAGTGTCTGCTTTATACTGGCAATGTACTTGGCAGCTGGGATATAGCAAAAAAACAAGGTACACTTCTAGCCAAGAGCACAGCAGATATGCTTGTTGAGAAGAGAAAGTTGAAAACTTGAGCTCTGGTGTTCAAAGGATACAATTTTATTTCCACAAAGCTTTAGTGAGCATCTATAGTGTGTTAGATGACTTAATCGTAATTCCTCTATTTCTCCCTTGAGTTGCTTAGAAGGATGGTAGAACTTAGCCCTGTGATAGTTAAGCTTAATTGTCAACTTGATTGGCTTGGAAGCCACCTAGAGCATTAGTGATGTATACTTCTTCATGTGTCTGTGTGGGTCTTACAGGTATAATTTTGGGGCTGTCAATCCTTCCTCTTGGGTGCTGATTTCCTACTCTGCTTCCCAACCCCAAAAAACTAAGAAGCTTTGCTCTACCATACCTTTTCACCATTGTGCTTTGACTTGGAAGCCAGCTAACCATAGACTCAATCCTCTGAAACCCTAAGCCCAATTAAACCTCTCATCATTTAAATTGTGAGTGTATGGTATTTTGTCCATAATTTGAAGGCTGTCTAATACCAAAAATTGGTACCAGAGAAGAGAGGTCATTGCTGTGACCATATCTGACCATGTGGTACAGGAGCCTTTGGAACAGACTTCAGGGAAGAGTTTGATGCTGGTTTATCAGTTAGTGTTACTACAGGAACAGATCTAACAGATAATATATGGATTTATAAGGTAGGCTTACAGTGGCCAGTCACAGAGTCAGGTGTGCAAGAATGCAAAGGGGCTATCTGCATGCTGGAGATTGCAAGGATCTAGTCAAAAATCGAAGGTCTGATGACCTTCATTCACATGATGCAGACTCACATGAGTCTGTATCAGGAAGCTGATGGGTCTTCACTGAAAGACTGAAAAGTCTGCCCTGGAAATCTGTAGATGTGCAGGAGGCTGAGATTAAGGGTGGAGGAAAAGTCAAGGTAGCTCAACATCCAGGACATGGCATGGATATTGCTGACTGCTTACAGCAAGATTGGTTGTGAGAATTAGGGGTAAAAAGAGCAGAAAATAGGCCACAGGTCGTGTGTTTTTTAAAGAGATTAGCACTGTTAAGCAAAAACAAATAGATTGAATAGGTACAACAAGAAAGATGCCTTGAGAGCATCTCAGGCATTGGCAGGAACCATTCATCACAGGCTCAAGGATGCAAAAGTTTTGCCACCTGCTTGATAAAAATGATCTAGGTAATTGATATCCCAGGTTTTATTTCACCTTGCTCAGCCATCCAGTTACTCAGAGTCTGCCACCGCCATGGTTGCAGAGGCGTAACTACTGCTTCACTAAGTAGCAGGCCTTTGTTTCCTTCACATGTTTTCCTTCACTTTGCTCAGGCATGCAGAATGCAAGGGTATGGAAGTTGTGGAGGTACCACCCAGATTTGGATGGGAGGCCTGAAGGCCAAGCAGTGTGCCCTTGAGAGGTGGATGGGTGTGTGAATCTGTGAGAGTGAAACTAAAAGTTTAGTGGAGACACCAGGAAGTCTGAGATGCCAGGAATGTGGAACATCTGCATTCAAAAGCTGCAGGCCATGAGTGGAGCCAGCCCAAGAGAGAAGTTATATGGGCTGCAACCATGAGGCCATTGTGGGGGGGATGTCCAAGCTCTCTGGGACTCACAGCCCTGTGCCCGAGTGACTGCACCTGGGGATACAGAACTTAATGTTACACTGCTAGGTTTTGGTCTTGCTTTGGACTTGTTCTATTCTATCTTCCCATTTCTCTCTTTTGTAATGAGAATGTTTACCTTGTACCTTGTACTACTGTATCTCAGGATTAAGTCATTTGCTTTATGAATTTTATAGAGGTTCACAACTAAGAGTTTGCCTTGAGTCTCAGAGAAGAATTTGAGTTGGATTTTTTTAAATGCTGAAATTGGTGAGAGTCTGTGAAAAATATTATTGCATTTTTGGTTGTCGATAGAATAGTTGTATCATGTGGAATTATAAACTTTTTATTGTGTTTATTTGGAGACTCTGAGTAACTGGATGTCTCTATGCCTGCTGCAATTATCAGTTGTGGAGTTGTTACAGTAAATAAATGAACTAGTACATTATTAATATATATGATGGAGTCTATAGTAGTCATTCAAAAAGTTAGCATAGATAAAGTTACCAAGATATTTCTTTAATGACTATACATAATATTAAGTAGAAGCATTATTTTCCGACTGTACTTGCAAAAGTTTGTTACTCCTATCAAAAAGAGTGAATATTTTTATACTTACTGTAGAAGTAAAGAAACCTGTTCATTTTCCTGGACTCATCGTTATGCCAGGATAAATACAGATTTGGAGTAATAGTGATGAATGGAGGATTTCTAGACAGTATAAGCAGTGCAAGAGGATTCTAGAAAATTGCACATGAATACAAGATATTCTGACAGCATCAAAGAAGTATACTAAATGCATAAAAATAAACTTCTCTACTTTAGAATGCAGGATACTGCTTCTGCTAAATTCAATTGGAAAACTAATATCCAATGCAATTGTCTGTGATAAATTGAAATTTAAAAGATTTGAAAACACTTTGGGAGTATATAAATCAGATAATCACAATCTTTTAAGGCTGGAAAAGTTCAGCTGGTGTTGACAAGTTGTAAAGATAAAAGCTTACAGCACAGTCAAGAGCTAAATGCCTAGCTTGGGTCAGGGATCAATGTTGGTACTCAAAGTATAAAAGCACTGAATTCCATATGATGCCTCATAATGTTCTGTTTTCTACTTGACTTTCCCAAAGAGAATAGTGTAGAACTTTATTTACTGAAAAAGTAAATTTAAAAAGTATATTTGCTTGTCATTAGGCAAAAATAACCGCCAAATACACTGCTTAGATATCATAGGTGTTGTGTGCAGTGAGAGGCCTTCAGTTGCTGCATTTTAAAACATTTCTAGTTGACATGTTATAGATAAGAGTCAAACCTTACCATTTCTAGGTTCCTTCATTCCTTTCTTTTCCTTTTTTCCTCTTTCAATTTTTTTTTTTTAATTTTATCAGTATTTGCCTTATGGCCTCAATCTGATCTCAGAACATTTCAAAAGATGTTCCTCCTGTTTCAAAGGCTGTTTGGATAAGTTGATTCAATGCTGTCCTGACACAAGCCCCATGCCAGTGCCAAGGTTTGTGCATATTGGGTTGTATAATGGATTTGCTACATTCAGCTTCAATCAGTGTGCTGATTGTGCCCCTAGGTGATTCCTCCAATGTCTCTGACCTCTGCTTTCTTCTGTTTGCAGGAGCTGAAGGTACAGTTTTCCCTAAGTCTATAGAAACACCTAATGTCAGGGCAGACCCCTTCAAGGAACTAAGGTAAGCTTCTGCTTTGGTTTGCGTTTATTAGTGGCTATTACCTTTCTCTGTACAGTTGGTCCATGATTCGTTTGGTTGTGTTTTTTGTTTGTTTTTGGTACTGGGGATTGAACTTGGGACCTTGTGCTTGCGAGGCAGGCAGTGGCATCACTGAGCTAAATCCCTGGCCCGCCATGATTCCTTTTGAATAATAATGATAGTGTTACAATATGATACATAAGCTGAGAGCAGTTGGTGAATTATTGAAGATAAAACCAAAAGAAAATTTTCTCTGAGGACTTAAGAAACCTAAGGTTCTGGGGTAACAGGTTGCCAGTTTTGCAGTTGTGATCTTTGGGTTCATTCTCTGGCAGTAGAAGTTTACCGCTGTATTTTGGGGTGCTACAAACCTATCCAGCTATAAAGTAGTTGAACTAATCAGTAATGTGTAATGACCAGCCAAAAGAAAAGAGCTAAGAGAAGCTGAAGTGTAAATCCAATACAGATTTTTTTTTAATCTAACAAGCTATCTGTTACTAGGGTTGGTGTGATATTGGAACTACATTCTCTGGGTATTCCATGTACTTATGTTATTTTTGAAATATTCATAAGTGTGGAACTTTACCAGAGAAGAACCCTAAGGTGCTGTGCACTTACTACCAACAACTATAGAGGAAAAAAAGAAACTGAGGTACAGCCTGAAAACAATTCTAGAGCTATCCCTTACTCACTAAAGAAAAGCACATTTAAAATAGTATGTTCAAATCAGGCGTGGTGAAACACACCTGTGATCCCAGCGTTCTGGGAGGCTGAGATGACAACAAGCAGATTATAAATTCAAGCCTTACCTGGGCAGTTTAGCAAGACTCTGTCTCAAAACACAAACCAGTTGTGTTGAAACAAATACAGTTGTAACAGCTAGGATATAATTATAATCAGGAAGAAGTCAGTGAATATTAGCTTTCTTTATTTTGGGTGGTTCTTTTCCCTAAAACCAGTCATAAATCACCAAATGACCATACATAGCATTGCACAACTTTTTTATAGCAGTCATCAACCATAGGGAAATGTGTATGCATGCATCGCGTGAGCCACATCTCCTCTTCCATGATGCAACCTCAAGATACATACTTTGTTGAAACAGCAACAGCCATCTGGGAGCTTGTGTTCTCTTAAAGAAATATTCTCAGTAGTAGGAAAAGCATCCTCAGATTACAAAGGCCACAGCATTTTTTGAGAATCCTGTAGGCCTTTGAGAATATGGGGAAATAAATTGGGCCAAAAGAAGAGAATAATGGTTGTGGAATGAAAACATTTTCACTGCAAAATCTCATAGAGAGTAGGGCTACATTTGCCAGGTTAAACAGAACATCAAAAGGTTCTACATTGTACTAGCATAACTGTTATCAGCACAGTTTCTATATGCCTAAGTTACCTGACTCCCTGTCAGCTAGATCCTGTGTATGATATAGAAGCAGGAATCTTTGAGGCAAAGCCACCAGAGAAAACCTGCCTTTTAGGATTCTTTGGGAGAGTTCTTGTTCTCTTAAGTGTGTTGTCTCTGTCTGGGACATAAGAACATTTTCCAAACAAGCTAATGAATGAATGGGTCAGTTCCCTTCCTTCTTACATTCCTTAGTAGAAGCAAATTTCTTATAAAACTAGACAATAATTAGTGTTATAATCAAAAAAAAATTCTATTTAAAGGAAACTGAACTGTAAATACAATACAGATTTGTTTGTTTGTATCCTTGTTTTCTATGGAACAAGCTCTTCATTACCTGGAAGATTCAGGAAATATAAGAGGGAAGAACTTAGGTTAATTTGGTTTTAAGCAATAAAATAAATCATCTGTAGTTAAAGAAAAAGATCCCAAACCAAGAAAACTGTGAATAAAACAGTAAAAAAAAAACAAGTTTAAAAATGGGCAAATGATCTCAACAGTCAGTTCTCAAAAGAGGATATACAAATGGCCAGTAAGTATGAAAAAGGTTCAGTATCATTAAGCATCATAAAAGCAAAGCAAACCACAAGGAGATATCATCTCACTCCAGTTAGAATTGCTATAATCAAAATACAAAAAACAGGGCTAGGGATTTGATTCAGTGGTGCTACCGCCTGCCTCCCAAACACACACACACACACACACACACACACACACACACACACACACGGCAAGAAAGTAGAAAAGGGGAAATTTCATACACTTGAGAATGTAAGTTAGTACAGTTATTATAGAAAACATAGTTTACAGTTCATTTTCTCAGAAAACTAAGACTAGAACTGCCTTAAAATCCAGCTGTCCTATTACTGGGTATGTACTTTTATAAAATGAAATCATCACACCCAAGAGATATCTGCATGCTAATGATTATTGCAGCACAATTTGTAATAGCTAAGTTATAGGATTAACCATGGTGTCCTTTGAAGGATGAATGGATAAAGAAAATAAAGTATGCATGGAATGTCAGTCCAATCTTAGAGGCTGCAAAAGTAAAAAGACTTTCTATGGGGTCTTAGGAGTTGCAATTTGAGAGACACAGGTCTAGATAGCTAGCTATGAGTCAGTGTCTGAGTAAAGCAAGAAAAGTGTGAGCTCATATGGGCTGTTTAATGTTGAAAAAGGAAAAGGATCTGAGTAACCTATAGAAGACAAAGACAATGTTTGAACAGAACGTAAAAGTCCACAAAAGGGAGGTCAGGTAACCCTTTGATGACCATCTTGAGCTTCCAAGCCCAGTCATTCCAGATGCATATAGTGAAAGGGTGGAGGTGACCAAAATCCACACCCCAGGCAGCAGCTGGAATCATGCACAGCCCTGTTTCCCGTGGCCTCTTGGCTCCATTAGTAAGGCTCTTCCAAAGTTACTTACAGTATCATTTTCCTTTTATTTTCACAACACAGTGGAATATCAATCAAAAGAAAGAATGAAATTCTGTCATGGTGGCAACATGAGTGGAACTGAAGGGTGTCATGTTGAGTAAAATAATCCGGACACAGGAAGATAAATACTGTGTGTTCTTGCTCATATATGGAAGCTTAAAAATTGCTTTAGTAGAAGTCGAAGGTACAATAGTCATCAGGAGGGATTAGAAAAGGTGGGGGAGGAGACAAAGGAGGAGGTTGGATAACAGGTACCAAAAGATAACTCCACAGGAGGAATAAATTCTCATGTTATACAACACCCTAGCATGAATATAGTACACAGTACTTTGTTATATATTTGATATTTGTTCAAATATTCCCAACACAAAAAATCACAAATATATAAGGAGACAGAAATGTCAGTTGTCTTTATTTCATCACTACATATTGTATACTGTATCGAATAAGCACACTGTTTGCCATAAACATGTACATTGTAAATCAAAAAAAGGGCAATTTTCCATGCATTAACTCACTGTAAAGATTCATGTCCTGAAGAACATAGAATATTTGCTCATGTAGCATTATAGCTATAGTGCCTGTGCATAACCTGTGGAAAATACTGGAACTTGACCTAAAAAATCTGTAAATTTCATGACTGAATCTCCTGTCTACTTTAGATAAATAAAAATAAAGATTTTACATAAGAGCTACATTTTCATTGCTTATTCTAAAGTTCTGTCTATAGTCCACAGAGCTAGAAATAAATATTTTTATAGAAAGCATGAAAATATTTTCATGTGTTCTTTTGTTTGGCCCTGATTTTCAAATCATGATAGCTTGGATTGAGTCAGAGATCTCCAATATCATAATTCAGCATATTCATGCTTCTGGAATTTTCTTTTTAAAAAAAACCAGCACTTTGTTGGAGAGTCTCCAATTAATTGAAAAGATAATCATTCATAGGTGAACCCAGACCAGTATGTCTGTGTATGTTTCATATTTGTCATTTATTTCATAGTGCCTTCTCTCACTCTGTGCTGTTGATCAGTACAGGTCTTGGATATTGAGTGAAAAGGTTATGAGCTTGGTGACTGAGTCTCCCAGCCTCTGCCTTGAGAGCTGCATCAGAGCTTCATAGTTACATTCTTGCCAGTTTGTCTTTTAGATTTAGAAAAGCAGAATAGTTAAAGTGAGATCTCTGGACTTGTACCAACAGGTGGAAGGAAAGGAGCTGCAGATGAAGCAGAGGTTCACTTCTCAGTGGTAACACAGTGGAGAGAAAAGGGCACCGTGCTGAGTCTCAGATGCCACAGCAAACCTATTGCATGTCCGTCAGCTAATCGCAGAGCCCCTCTGTCTGTTAAAAGCCATAGCACTTCTCCCCGAGAGTTAATCTCTTCATAGTATTTAACTTTTGTTGTAAAAGAATTTAAAGTTTAAACTACAGTTCCAAATTTTATGCAGTCTTTCCCATATACCATTCATTCAGATTTCTTTAATTTAACAACTTGCAGTACTATAATATCATACTCTATATTGATTTGTTTAAAGAATGAAATCACTTGAATATCTTATAGATTAAAAATATACAAATACAAGTTTAATAGAAATGCAGTTAGTTGAGATGTGAATTAAACGATCTTTAAAGCTCTCACTAGATGTTTTAATTGTTTTCTCCTCACTGAGACCTGCAAATTAAAGGCAGAAAGGTTTTGTTTGGTTTACAGTTTATAGAGGCTTCAGTCCATAGTCGGCTAGCTTCAGGGTATGGCAGAAGGGCATTGCAAAGGAGAAAGAGTTCATGACATGGCATGGGAAACAAAGAGAGAGATAAAGAGAGTATGGAATGAGATAGATTCTTCCAGTCTTTGCTATATATTTGTAAATAACACAGAGTTGAGCTCAAATTCACACAAAAAGTGATTGCTTCTTTCTAGACAAATAGTGAATGCTGCAAAGGTCCATATCATACATCACTCTCAGGTAGTGTTTGTTGACTTTAGCCCTGCTGAGTAATTCTGAAATAATGACATGATGTTCTAGATTCAAAACTATACTTAAAAGAATACCAAACAGGGGCCGGGGATTTAGCTCAGTGTTTCTGCCACCTGCCTCACAAGCGCAAGGTCCTGAGTTTGATCCCCTGTACCAAAACAAGAAAAAAAAAAAAACCAAACAGATTACCTATCCCTTGAAATAAGAAAAACTAACCTTGAATAGAAATTGGATTTTAATAAATTCACGATCTTAGAATGTGAATATATTAAATGTTCACTTTTTTTTCTCTTGGAATTTCTATAAAGACAAATTGAAAAAATCACTGATCTCAGGCTGTTCATCATCTGATGCAAGAAATAGGACACTCTCTCTTGCGTATGTATTTTCTATGAGAACAGAGACTGCCTTTGAGTGCCTACTTTGCTCTAAAAGTTCCTTTCAACTGTGAAGTTTCCTTGTAGGATTCTGATCCTACAAGAACATAAAATAGACTGTGAAATAGTATTTCGCATGCCTTGGCAAATGTGAAAAAAGGGAGAAGCTTATGTTAGCTACTACATTCATATAGCTGATTGTGTTCCTCTAAATCTTCCCCCAAAGTTTGGAAGGAACCATAAAACAGCAAGAAGCCGAAAGGTCTTTATGATAGAATTCTTCACATCTTACTCAACTACTAAGCTGATGTGTTCTTGCTTCACATACAATTATAACAAGGATGATAACCTGACTATCCAGCTCATTGAAGATCAGGGACTTTACTCCAAGTATATGCTAGATGCTTATAAAGGATTCATGTGCTGAACTCTTGGGATGCAGAAGTAAGTCCTCAAATAGTTTTTAGTTAAGAGGACTATAACACAAATATAACCCTAAAATACATACAGTGTGGTAATTCCTAAGCCAGAGATATGAACCAAGGCAGAGGAAACACAGAGAATGACAACATCTACCCAGGGGTGTTAGGTAAGTTTGCCTTCATGTCTGTTGAAAGAAAAGATGAAGGTAAAAATCAGTAAATAGGTTTTAGCACTCAGACAGAATGGATCTCTAAGACCATTTTGTACTGGGGCTGTCTTAGTTATTTTTATTATTGCTGAGACAAAATAACCAATGCTCACAAATTAAAGGAGGGAAGGTTTAGCAGCTCACAATTTGTAGAGGTTTCAGTTCATACTTGGCTGGTTTCAAGACAGGGTGGCATGGCAGAGGGGCATCACAGAGGGAAAACAGTTCACGGTGGCAGAAGGCAGGAAGGCAGCAAAGGAGTAAAGTAGAGAGGAAGCAAGCACCAAGCAGTGACTCTCGTTCTATTCCTTATATCCAGGGTACATGCCCTTAGGGCTGGTAGCACTCATACCCTGGCCTTCCAGTAACCCACACTCAGAACTATGCCAACCCAATCAGTAGACTCATTTAGTAATCCCATGCCTTTAATCTCAGCATAATTTATGACCACAGGAGGCTTTGGGGGGACATCTAGACAAAAGCCAAAATGGGAAAATAACCCAATATATTTCTGTAGCTCTCCAAATCATTCCTAGGTGTTTACAAAAATGGAAGCTTGGAATCAATTTTCCTTATGAAGATTATGTTCTTTAATAAATTTTCTGCAAGCCATTTCAGATATGGTTGTAAAAGACTGTTTGAAATGGCAAAAATTAGTGCATCACACAATTTTGGACTAAAAAATGTACTTAATTCAAACTATATACTTCCAAATGAGATAGTACTTAGCTATTATTTTTCTTCATATTAACAAGGTTCTATTGGTAAGGTAAAAAAATCAAATATATGTCTGTTACTCCCATTATGCACTTAAACATTCTGAAAGTATTTTTTTGTTTGTTCTGTTTTGCTTTTTAGGTTTGTTTTGTTTTTGGGGGGGGGGTTTTTTTTGGTGCTGGAGATCGAACTTGGGTCCTTGCACTTGTGCAACAGGCAGTGAAACCACTGAGCTAAATCCCTGGCCCATCTGTTTTGCTTTTTAATGGAAAGTGTGAAAGCTAAATTCCTTTCAGAATGTGTGAGATTTAAAACCTGTGTATATCGTAGGGAAATAAGAATTAGACAAGGCTCACACAAGTTGACAAAAATAAATTTCTTTCTTTCTTTAATTTTATTTTGGAACGTCTATGGCCACCTAAATATTTATTGGCTTCCAATGAGTTATAAATTTAAGCTACCAGAACACTTTTTCAGAGCCTCAAGATTCAATTAATCCAAGGCTTGATAACACCCCCCACTCCACCACTCCCACCACCAAAAATCACAACACTAGAAATATTGGATGGATAGTCTGACTTTTAAAGATGTACAAAAATGTATTAAAAGGAAGAGAGAAAAAGAGACACACAACCAGGGAAATGTACAGAAGTAAAGATTATACAATGAGTCACAGTACATATGGAGCAATACCCTTCAATCCCATTATGTAAGAAATCCCTAAATTTTCTCCGTTTTGAACATTTTTCATACACGTTCTATTATTTCTTCCTCTTCTTTTCCCTTCCTTTCCTCTGTCCCCTAGTATTCCATATACTAAGGTTAAGATTCTTAATTTTGTTTTGTTAGGATTCAGAATTATTTGGTCATATAACACAAATACCAAGGTGATTTAAAGGAAAAATGGAAAAAAATACAGCGGATAGTACAATTATTCAGAGGTTTTACAAAATAGTAGAATCAATAATGTTGTCTAGATTGGTTAACAGTCTATACTTAGAAGGCTTCAAATCGGCTTCAGTGTTTGTCTGCTTTGTGAACATCCCTTGACTTCTCTGAGCTTCAGTACCTAGACCACTGGAAGAACTTGATGAGTATAAGCTCAACCAACGGTAGCTTTGAGGTGAAAGTCAAGCAGCTCTCTTTAGTCAATGCTCAAGAACTCAGAGGTGGGTTCCCAGAGTTTAAAATTTCATCAGCCAGTAAAGTTTCCATCAATTTATGATAACCAAAAATTCTTTTTTAATGAAAGTTATAAACAAAAATGACTACTGTACTTACATGAACTATTAACAATGATGTGTAAAAGCTTATTTCAACTAAGAGTCAATATAACCTTAGAATAAAAGTCAGACAAATTAGACCTACTTGACTGTATTAATTGCATCATTTTGCTGCTTTTGTTTTCTCACTTTTGCAAAGATGCAAGTGACTGCATCACAGCTCTTCTCTGGAGTTTTGATAGTGCCTACCCAGAAAATATAGAAGTCTGAAAGCCACAGACTAAGACCTAAAGAGGGCCACTCAATTATGAGGTCATCCTATTTGAAATCCTCAAATTAATACCTTTTGTCCCCTTTCAAGACAAGTCAATCTGTGTTATCACTCTCTCTTTCCTCCTCCATTTCCCCTATTCTATCAGTTCTATACTTTGATTTTTATGTACATCTTTCCCTTTACATCTTCCTCCCCAATATTTCTCTAGGATACCCTTCTTACCATATAGGAGAAACAAATGAGACAAAAGAAAAGAGATGCTTCGGGCCGGGGATTTAGTTCAGTGGTTTCGCCACCTGCTGCCCAAGCACAAGGACCCAAGTTCGATTCCCGGTACCAAAAAAAAAAGAAAAGACAAGAGATGCTTCAATATTTAAGATATTTTCATTCTCCTCCTTGACCCATTTACTAAAAGCTCCTATTTTTAAAATGTGTTGGAAATTGCATTTTGAAAATATTAAGCCTATGTGCTCTGTGTCCATCTCTTCTACATTACAATTCTGCTAGGGAAGGCTGGATGGCAGATGAATGGGAGAAATCAGGCTAATGGTAGGGAAGTCTCACTCAGAAAGGAATTTAAAAGTTTTACCACCTGGTCGCGCAGAAGACACTGAATCACCCTGCTGCAGACAGGCAGGTCTGCCCATGCCCTACCGAGGCCCTGAGTCACACAGAACAGGCGGAATCAGCCCGCTGCAGACAGGCAGGTCTGCCCACTCACTACCGAGGTCCCCAGTCGCATGGAATACGCTGAATCACCCCGCTGCAGACAGGCAGCCACCTAGTTCCACACTACAAAGACGCAGAGGACACCAGACCACCAGACCCAAGGTATTGAGTCCTACTGTTCCAGGCCCAGAGGTAGAGGCTTCTGAGCCTCCATCCCACTGCTCCTGGTCCAGAGGAAGGGGCTTCCTGGTCACCATCCCTCCCGCTCCTCCCAGCCCAGAGGAAAGGGCTTTTGGGCCACCTTCTGTCCCCCTGCTCCTGGCCCAGAGGAAGCAGCTTCCAGGCCACCATCCCTCCCACCACTCCCGGCCCAGAGAGAGGGGCTTCTGAGCTGCCATCCCACTGCTCCTGGACCAGAGGAAGGGCCTTCCTGGCCACCATACCTCTCACTCCCAGCCCACAGAAAAGGGCTTTTGGGTCAACACCCCTACTGCTGCTCCCGGCCCCTGTCCCACCACACCCAGCTCAGAGGAGGTAATCTGTGCAGGCGCTAACAGCCCCCTACCCCAGTCAAAATGAGAAAACACATAAATAAGTCTCAAAACCAGACTTCCAGATCACCTACAGCAACCTCAAAGGGAAATGAGATGGAACACTCTGATACTCAACCACCTGGACCCACTGAACTGGCAACAAAAGGGGATCTGGGAAAAATGAAATCAGAAATAATTTCTCAGATAACAGGAGAAATTGTGCCCCTAGTGCAAGACATGATTAATAAATCTAGAGAGGAGCTCAGGAACATGATGGAATCCCAACATAGGAAACAAATGGAATCCATAAAACAGATGCAAATAGATTTCCAGGACATGAAAAGCTCCATTGAAAGTCTACACAGCAGAATGAGCCAATGTGAGGACAGAATTTCAGATATAGAAGATAAGATTGCAATTAGTGACCAGGAAAAGAAAAATTGCTTCCAAATTATAAGGGAACATGAGAAATCAATCCAGCAGCTGCTAGATGATGCAAAGGAGAATAACATAAGACTGATTGGAGTCAATGAAGAAACAGGAGAGAGTGCAGATGACATAAAGAATCTCTTCACAGAAAGAATGGCAGAAAACTACCCAAGCAGGGGAAAAGAGCTTGACGTACAGATAAGTGAGGCATATAGGACTCCAAATTGCCTTGATCAAAAAAAAAGAATTAAAAGAATCATACCACAGTGATATATGTGCACCCATGTTCATAGCAGCACAGTTTGTAATAGCTAAAACTTGGAAACAGCCCAAATGCCCATCAACTGGAGACTGGATAAAGAAAATGTGGGTTTTTTAATAAAATGAAGTACTACTCAGCCATAAAAAATGAGAAATTAGAGACATTTATAGCTAAGTGGATGCACATTGAGGCAATACTCTTAAGTGAAATAAATAGGACACACGTGTAAATACCAAATAATTTCTCTGGTGTGAGAAACTGAAAGTGTAAATAAGGACTAAATGTGTAATAGGTAATGTGAAATAGGAAGAAAAGGGGCAAAGGGGAAGGAAATGGGAGGGCTAAGGGAAAGGATAGAAGGGAATGGGATTAATATGAGAAAATGGAAAATTAGGAACAAAATCTTTGTAAATAGGGAGGACTGGATGTGTCGAAGGGAGGGCTGGGCAAGGGTGAAAAATAAGAACCAAGAGAGACTATGTAAAGGTGCAGATTTCCAATGATGAATGTCATTATATTATATACCTAAAATGTACCAATGATTAGAATGAATAATCGATAATGCAAAATAGGAAGAAAAGGTCCAAAGGGGTAGGGGTAGTGGGAGGGGCAGGGGAAAGGAAAGAAGGGAAAGGAAAAATGATGAGAAATGGAAAAAATGGAAATAAAGTCTTTGTAAATAGGGAAGGGTGGAGGGCATGAAGGGAGGGCTAGGAATGGGGAAAAAATAAGAACCAAGATGCATTATGTAAAGGTACAATTCCCAATGAGAAATGTAATTGTATTGTATACCTACAATGTACCAATAAAAGAATTTAATACAAAAAACAAAAAGTTTTACCATCCCTTGTGATGTCTAGTCTGTTTTAGGAAGAAGAAAGTAGTGAATATAAGGAAAGCAAGTGGTGAAATATGTGTTCTGATTCCTTGTTTTCTCTGATTTATGGAGACAAGCTGATTAGATGGGCTTTAAGGAAATCCAAAGAAAAGGGTCATTTCACACTTACATTTGTGATTCTGGGTGTTGGCCAATGCACAGCGTGGTCCCAGGACCACCTGGAGGAAAGGGAGCTTAGCTTAGCCTTCTGAAGCCTTCAACTCCTGGGAGAATGGGAATGCTTTGTAGAAGGGCCCATAGGGTCTTTTTCAGGAATACAAGTGGATGAATTTCTAGGCAGATCCCTTGCCATGGGGCTTAAGACATCAAAGCAGAGAGTCCAGCTTGTGGTTGGAACAGGAGGAGCGGAGTGCCCCAAGTTTACAGCTCTACTCAAGGAGTGCTGAGTAGGTACCCATAGCACCAAGCAGAATTCATCCTGGGCTGCTAGCCAGCACCTGATGCTGATCAGAAGTACACCTTCTGGAATCTGGATTTTCTCTGTTATTGTTACCAGGAAGCCCTTTCCTCTATCTCCATAACAATATCCTAAAGAGACAGCAAACTTGAAAAAATGGTAATCTAAGAGAAAGTTTAAAGTTTTTGATCTCAAATTGCCAGAACAGATTCAGTTTAACTTTACCCAGTAATCCATAAAGATAAGACTTAAGGTTAGAGAGAAAACCCAAGTTAGATAAGAAAAATAAAGAATTACCATTTGCTTTGGATGACTGAAATTAGTTTGTGAATTGGCCAGCTTTTAAGGAGAGGTTACTATGCCAATCTGAAAGGATCTTACTAGATTCTGCCAAGCTGTAAAGCTATGAATCTTCGCCTCTGGGTCTTATAGGAACCATGAACACTGTCAAAGGAGAAACAATCTCTCATAATCCATAGTTAGGCACCTACTGTTAGTGATTTTGTTTGCAAGCCTTGAATCAGTATTAATTATACCTATAGCCCACTTAGGTTGCTCTAAACATCCTCCTCAAAAGTGACTTGGGGTTTTTAATCTTCTAAACTCAACTAGATATTGGAGAAAATGACTTGACAACCAAAGCATTTCACAAGCCTCTCTCAAAACATTACTAAACATTATTAGCCTGTCTGTGAAAGCTGGAGCCATCAATGGCTTGCACTGAGGTGCCTGATTTTACCTATCATCAGTGGCTCGTTTTCAGCTGAATTTGAGAGAGACGTCACTATCACCATCCCAGATAAATTATTTTATTGAAAAATTGATCCTTTAGATTAATTTTTACTGTAGGGATTAAAATGTGAAAAAGAATCACTCAAAAAAGATAAAACCATATGGAAGGATGATATGAGATTGGATTTTTATCCATCTGATGAATATCCATGACATCTTAAAAGTAACCGCCAACCCCTAGCCTGAGAGCAGGATCAACATAGGTGTTTATTTTCCAAAATTTTTGAATTAGGGCTATCTTTTGCCTTAAAAGTAGAATACTATGACTTTGTTACTGTTTTTGTTACTGTGACTTGATTAATATGTCAGCTGCTGTCATTTATCATGTGAAGCGTGTAGAGTATATTGTTCTATTATTCTTAAGAAGCGCACAATTGCTTTTGATTCCCCCTTTTTCCCCCTCAGTAGGATGTCCCTGCTGGGTTTATAGAAAGAAAATCTTTCTTAATTACACCCTTCATGATCCTGGCTTGAAGCCAGCCTTGTTTTATTCCAATTGTGACCTTTTCAAAACAAAGAGTAATGGGAGTTTAGAGGAATAAGATGACAAGTGTTCTTACCTAAAATAAGTTGATAGCCAGAAATGAATTAAAAACAAATCAGCCAATGAATAACTTTTTATCTAGAATTGTCCATGGTTTGCTAGAATACAGAGTAACACAGCTAAGAATAAGACAATCGAGTCTCAGAGAGGGCGAGATAAGCTTACCAATTTCCTGCTCATGGCTTAGATGCCACTGCCTTGTTTGCTCTTTCACTGGGTCCCACTGGTTGGAGACAAAACGTCAGAATGGAGGCCCTCACACACCCTTGATGTGACCCATTTGCCATCTCCCTTTGCCCATTCCCACCTTCCTGCCACATCTCTCTCCTTTTTCATATTTTCTATTTCTTCTATTTTTAATCCATGATTTCATATTTTAACTTTTAAAAATTCTTTATTCTATGACGGTGCCTCTTTATAACATGCTTTATTAATTGCACAGATGTACTGTTGCCTCTTTTTTGTTATATTAATGTTAGTTTCTCTCATTTCTTATATCCTCCAAGTATCTATATTATATAAATTTACAACATATATTTATATTTTATATCCAAATGTACAAATAAATTATATATAGATACCTATAAAATTGATCTCAAATCTCTGGATTTCTGATTAGAGCTTTATCAAATGGTTGGTGGATGATTCATGCATGACTTGATTTTTTAAGAGTGAAGCATGGCAAACCTCTTGGAAAGCTTTGTGTATACAAATTTAACTAATTGGGTGGTGGACTTTGAAACAGGATGGTCAGGTGGGATTTTTAAATTTTTTTATTTTATTAGTACATGTTTATAGATCATGCAGTTTACAGTCATCTTGGGGAGTTGGTTATATTACATACAATAGCTTCCTTCTTTTTTTTTTTAATTCCCTTCCCTTCTCCTCTCTTCCTTCTCCTCTAGTTCCCCTATATCATCTTTTCATTCTTGTTCTTATTAATCTTAGCTCATGTTATGGCATATAATGTTTACATTCATTGAGGTCATTAGGTGCCATGTTATGTCTTTATTCTACTTATTTTCCCTTCTCCTCACCCCTCACACTCTTTCCCTTGTACCACTTCCCTATTGTAAGAGATCCATCTTCTGGTCCCCTTTTAGATGAATGTCTCCAAATGTCACAGTTGCAGGTTTTTTTTTTTCTCTCAGGCTGGTTATTTTTCCCCAAGACAAATCCTACCCTCATGCTTGGCAGAAATCCAGTTATCAGTACATTCATAGTGGGAGGCACCTTAGAGGTCTCCCTGTACAATCTGTTGGTTTCCATTTAACAGGTAGGTTGATACGGCATGACTCGGGCCAAGTGTTCAGGATAGCACTGTTATCCTATGCTCTCCTAGTGTCGCAGAGCCCAGAGTTAACCTGAATCTTCCACAGTGAGTGGGTCCTGCATAACGGGAGTTGGGGCTCAGGATGAAGATTCAGTCTGTAGGGGCTGGGAGTTTCCCACAGAGCCCCCCAACAGACACTCCCAACCACAGAGGTGCCTGACCATTCTGATTCCTGCACAAGGTCAGACTGCAGCTGGATCTTCACCAATCCCATAGGCTCTTAGTTTTTAATTTCCTGTCATTTGCTAATGAAAGTACTATTTGCTCTTGGCTTTCCAACTTCCCAAGTATGGTTGCCATCGTTTTTCTCTCCTTCCCTCTTCCTTTTTTCTTCAGCCTTAGGCCTTTTAGAGGAAGGCAGATGGGGATCCATTTGTAGTCGTTGCATCATCATTTCTAGAAGGAGTAGAGGTACAGGAGTGTGTTCAGCACCTCATTAATTAGATGTCCTCTGTCCTCTAGTCTTAAACTACACCACCCTTTCCCTGTTGCCTCCAGAGTATCCTGGAACCTTCATGTTGCCATTTCTTGGAACACTACTCTTTTCTGGAAACATTACTCTCCTTCCATTGACCCATCTTCCATTTTCTACTGTCAACTTAAACATCTATTTCTAACATAAGCACATCTTTCTTGGTACAGCTGCAGGCCCATTATGATCTCCCTATTGTAAAAACATAGAGCACTTTATACTTCTTCATTTTGGATGCATTGAATTGTCTTCTACCTTTACATCGTCCACAGAGGGATGCAAGTTAGGTAAATCACTACAAATTCTTTCCCCTTAAAACGTGGTTGACCAGCAAACAGATATGTAACTGCCCTCAACATATTATTTATGAAGGAAAATTATCAGTCTCCCTAGGATCTTGAGTTTTGTCTCAGCATTTATTTGTCCTGTACCTGCCTTTCCTCTATCCTCAATCAATCACTTCCAGAAGAGAATATTCCACTTCTCTTTATTTTACAAGAATTTTCTCAACTTCACATTCCTCTTTCATCCACGGGTCGTACTATAGTTGTGCACCAACAGACCAACCCTTAACTTGAAGTGTTTTAGCCAGCAGCTCCCATTCATTTTCTCAGCCATGCTTGTCATAATTGATAAAGGAATGCCAGGTCCCCTTTTACCCAGTTATATCTTTCATTGCTTTTTTCTATTCACAAAGGAAGATGATTTTCTAGGTCCTTGGGATTTTTTTTCCCCACAAATACAACCCAATTCATTAATGATACTCTTCCTTGCCTGGCATCCGAGCAAAGACACAGTTACTCTGGAATTACAAAGCCTAGAGGAATTTGAATCCTTTGCTAATCCTCATGTCATGCCCTTAACCTTGAATAGAAAATAGATGCTAATAAATTCAGGGTCTTAAAAATGTGAATTACAGTCATTTCACACTTCGTGGCAGCTTCATGCTGAAGTAAAAGCTTAAAACTTAATTACAATGCATGTCCTTTCTTTAAGTGCAGATGACATTCCACAGATAGATTTTTGCAGTGACATCTGAGGAACAAAATTGAGATGCTAATTAGTTATTCATGATGGAGAATATTGACTGTGTACTGATTAAAGGAAAGTGTTGACACCCTTCTTAACATGGTGCATCTGTCTATTAGTTTATAGTAGTCCCCTGTTCCTCACAGAAGGCTCTTTGGGAAATGATAGAAGTACCCTTCAGCCTTAGCATGCAGAGATATACAGAAAAGTGCCTCATGAGTGACTCTCCTGATGAAGTGTAGAGCAGAAGGCATTAGGCTGCTTTTGACTTTGTGCCCCTACAAGGAAGTGACTTCACTTTCAGGACGATTTGTGAAACACAGCCATAATGGATTGGACAGGGCCCACTCTGAGCACTCAAGAAGCTATTTTTCAGTACTTTGTGGCCTAATTCTGAGGCTAGAAGTCAGGTAGAAGAAGATAATGTATGGGGGATCCTGTCCTCTGTCACATAAGCCCATACCTTCAGCCAGGCAGCAACTACATTAAGTCTTTGTTCAAGGTGTGATGTGCTCACAAAAGACTATTCTGCATTTTTGTCCGATGACCTAAAGCAGCTCAGGAGTTGAGGGGTGAGAACTAAAAGTGACTCAGCTTAACAAAGGAAAGCAGTTTCTAAAGGTCTGAAGTAGCCAGTCCCTCCCTTTGTAGGCATGAGAGTTCCATCACTGAAGGAAAGCCTGACCATCCCATCGGGGTGATTATAGAGGTGGATCTAGCATCGGAAGGAGGGAATATTTAACTTAATGACCTGTCATGTCTGCTCTGATACGAAGATTCAAAGACTCAGGCTTCCAAGTGCTGCTCACAGATACCATTTTACTAGGACTCCCTCATTAAATTTAAACTCCTTAGAAAGTTCTATTAATGGAGTGGTTGAGGTCAGAATCTGTGACCAACATTGATTCCTTTTTGTTAAACTGTGAGTATTCTGGAGAACAGTTCATATTCTTCTGGTGGTTTATACATTCCAAAGCACTTTCACAAAAGTTCCCTCTAAAACTTTCTAAAAGGCCAGGAGTCACTGACGGGGGGAACAGAGGGATGATTATGAAACACCTCTTTTGGCGTAATGAAAGTTTCCCATCCTCTCTTACCACTTTTGATATTTTAAGAAGTCAGTAGGTAGGGCAGGCATAGCTACAGCCATGGTCTAGGTCAGGAGCAGAGATCTGGACTCAGACTATGGACACTGAGTTTTGATTTTGCCATCTGCTGCAGTATGACTCTGGCCAAGTATTACAGCACCTCTTAAAGCCTCAGTTGCCTCATCTGTGATAAAGGGTAAAGAACAAGACCAACCTTAAAGACCTAAGTGACATAATGTATATGAATTACTTCAAGCATTCCCTGGAACCTCCCCAACTTAACAAATATTGGTTTCCAGAGCTTTGTTGATGAGCCAGCTATCTGTTACTCATTCTTGAGAATGATAGGGAATCTGTCCCAGTGATCTGAAAATGTTCCTAGAGTATATGTCTTACAGACAACAGGCGGCACCTGTTTCATAGCCTATTTTGTATGAGCCAAGATAACGGAGACAATAATAAAACAAGTAGGAGCAGATTCAATTGCCAAGTTGGTCCCAAAATTAAAAGTGAACTTAACCCTGCTTTTGACATTTTCTTATATGAAGGCTTGAGAGAGGGAGAGAGACAAGTCTTTTCTAAGGAGAAGCAAACTAAGAAAAGAAAACCTGCAGATAAGATGAAGTGCTAAACAGCATGACCATGAATAAGAAGATTAGTTTTATAAGCACTCATACTGCAAAGAGCTTTTGAACTTTTTCTGAATTTGATTGTAGTATGGTAAGGATACAATAGCGACATTGTTTAAATAGGGGAAAGGATAGCACTTAAGTATAAAGATGTTTTAAAATCTTCCAATTTTAATAGCACAGTGACCACAATTCTCCCTTCCTGACTCCTTCAGCCACTTGCAGGAGGGACATGGGGATTTACCCAGCTTCCCAGAGGACCAGACCAAGCAGAAAATCTAAGAAGCAAGCAACCTTGCTTGGGTACGATTTATTCTTGTTGCCAACTCTTGCCAGGAATCAATAGGTCTGACCTAACCTTAGCAGGAAAATGAGATTACACATTAAACTCTAATGAGATTTAAAATTTTTTTTCACATTGAATATTTTGTATCCTCCAAGGGATTGCCCATTTATTTTTATATACATTCATAAAGTTTTTGCTCCTTCATTAAATTGTACCTTTATGAGTTATGTTGTTTGCTTCCTTCCACAGGCCATAATGTGTACCTTTTTTTTTTTTTGTCACGTGGCTTGGATGGATTTTCATCTTAAAACCATAGGTGGCTGCCACTGAATGCTTGGTTCTTGCCTCTAAACTGTTGCTGGGCCAAATTAACCTGTTAGATACAGTAGTCTCTGTGATTTTTCTAGGAAAGCTAATTCTCTTAGTTAGACACTCCAAGGGCCATTATGAGCAAATCCCACAGAAAATTTTTGAGGGCTGGTGTAGTGGATACAAATGAGGTCTCCTGGCTGCGTGGCACACAGACAAGATACTGGCTCCCTGGGTTCTGTGGAGCAGCCCTTGAAACAGGCCTCGGGTTCAAGCTGGGATCCTGAGACGGGCTAAGTAATGCTGGCCCCATGGTTTCCCTGTGCACTCGTATCCTACCTGAAAAGTGTACTGAGAGCTGGGGAGTCAGCCTGTGATGCATGACAGGGAAAACGGCCTCAAGTGAACTCATCCAGAAGACTTTGAGGTGACATTTGCTTCCAGAATCTCCATACTGCAGCTGAATAGGGATCTACCTGAACTTGCCAAGCTAAGCACAGAGATATCATCCAAAGGAATGTTCCCTCCACAGAAATTCGTGTACCTACCATGTGCCTGGCATGTGTTCTAGACATGGACCTTGCTCCTGTGGATTTTGTGTTCAACCAGGAGAGGCCGTGAATACCAGGCAGAATGGTCAGCATTTATAAAGCCTATTCCGTGTCTCCAGCATGGTCCCTTTGTGCATCTTCATGTCACTTGATTGTCACGTCCGGAGAGCCTCCTGTGGAGGAAGATAGCGTAGTCTTCCCCACTCTACAGGTGAGGACCCAGAGCTCACCGAGGTTCCCAGACCTGCACAAGGCTATCAGGGCAACCAGGGAGAAAAGATCTCATATTTGCCTGGCTTCTGCCTCTTTTCTTCCTGCTCTTCCATCTTTCCATGCAGAAGAGATCTTTTCTCAGTGAGGACCAAAGTGATCTCAGTGTGTCCTGCTGTATTTCTTTCCCATTCCTTCTGCTGCATTTGTGTAGAGAGGCTTTCAGACTTTCTCATTGAGGAAGAGTAGATTTAAAAAGAATCGAGATATGTACCTCTTCCCTAAGATAACTGTAGAATTCATGTACCACAAACAAATACTAATAAAATAAATTTTTTTTAAAAAAAAGAAAGGAAAAGCCTCAAATTAAGTTTCCACTCACTCATTCACTGATATTCTGCCACACAAGGAAAAGACCCAACCATGAGAAAAATGTGTGAAAACACAGATTAACAGAATGTACTTTTCAGTCACAGCCTCAGATCTTTGGGCCTGACATCCAAATCAGGGCTCCATAGAGCTAACTGGAAGGGCAAAACACCCATCTCCAGGGCCTTGGCATTGTGCAATTTTGATTCGTGTGCTCACCTGTTCGTCAGTCTTCTCCCTTACTTAGCAAATGCTAAATTGGGGATTCTCAAACTTTGCTTCATCCTCTTCCTTAGTCTTAATCCCAAAAGGATTAAATTGGAATCTTTAGGGGTACGATGTAGACTTATAGATCATGAGTAGTGGTTGCATGGTGAAGCGAAGGCCGGGAACTGGCTTCTAAGAGGACAGGTACTGTGTCAAATACCCTCAGCACCACAGGCAGCGCTGATCGTAAGCTATGAAACACTGCTCAGTCTATTAGTGGACATTCAGTAAATGTTTGAATAAGTGGCTAGGTGAGTGAAGAGATGGAAGGGTGGGTGACTGAGGCGGAGAATAAAGAAGGCAATGATCATAACAATTGTTGGATTTAAATTTATAGAGTAACCATTATTAGATTAGTATTTACAGTTAACCTTCTCAAAGGGTAGAAAGCATTAGAGGCTTTAGATAAGTAATATGACAAAGTGAACAGCACACTGCTGGGTGTTCACATCATCTAGGTGTGTAATTCTCTTTGCCTTCCATAATGTGCATTAATCTCTAATGTTGGCATGGCTCCATCTCAACGGCACAAGCAGCCATTACATCAAAAGTAATGGTTCATTATTATTCCTTCAGTGAATCCTGTTTGTCTGAAGGAAGCAAAGATAACAAAGAGGAAATTATAGTTTGTGTGGAATGATATGATTGCTTGTAAACCAAGCAATAAAAGGGGAGTGTATGCGAGCAATTGGGAATTCCCTGTCTTCCAAAGGCAGAAAATGAATACAGCCAGCAGTTTATGCCCATACACATTTTAATTGGGGGTGGGTAAAAGGCAATGAAGTATCTTCTGCACCTGAGCAACCCACAATTTCCTTGTCACAGCATTGATTACACCCCTGGATAGTTCTGTGGTATGTCAATGCCACATTGGGCATGAATTTTATTCTAGTTCTTATTCACACACAAGTTCAAGCAAGTCTGTGCATATAATGGGGAGCAGTAGAAAGACCAGTGGGGAAAGTAGCATTTGTAGGGGTTTCTCTTAATGTCCCTGACACTACATTGTCCAAATGTTACTTGGACGTCAGCTAAGATTATCCTATACTCTAATTTCTACCCAAAAGTGATTTACCTATTTTTGACACATTGAGGAAAGCATAATGTCCTAAGGGTCTCCTTCTGGTTCTTGATCATCTTTGACCTTGGGCTTCTTTTCTGTGAGTGAATCCTATTTAAGACTAAGCATCACTACTAGGCCACATACTGCCTTTGTTTAAATTAAAATAAAACATCCCACCTCAAGTCACTTGTATCTGTCAGAGAATTCTCATAATAGTAATGATTTTTTAAAACAAGAGATTGTCTGCTATATATAAGAAAAATATAAATGCTGAAAGCTATGATGCTTAGGATTTAAAAGGACCTTACACATGCACACACACACAACCACTTTTGAGCAGTGCGTAACCTGTACAACTGTGTATGGAGTCTCTGAAAGAGTGCCTCCTCATCCTGCTGAGATTGTGTTATGTAATAGCATTGACAGTGTAATTCTATATTGCTTGGGATGTGCGACTCAGAATTATTCACTTAAATCCTTCCAAAAATCTGCTCACACATGGCTCTGGTATACACAGAAGATTCTACTAAAATTTTGAAAAGGTGAAGCAGAATAAAATTTAACAATAAATATTCTTGGTCTCGCAAATCCCCAGGCCACATTACCTAGTACTCCATCTTCCCCAGGCATTTCCTGCTTTCTTGCTGCTTCTCCAGTTTCTAGTCCTAACCCACCCTATTTTGGATTCTTTCAATGCATATCAGGCTAGTTACATTCTTGGTTACTTAGGTTACTACAGATCCTCGCCTTAGGGTTTTATCTTTCCCTGGAGCTGAATATCAAAGTATTTTCCCAAACAAAGAGAATTCTTTGCCTAACAGAAATTATGAAGCAGTGATTCAGAATTTTTCCTTAAATTTTGCTACCAATATTGACACTGTAAATAGGAGTTGTTTAGTATGGTAGCTTGTTTTTTGTCTTTTTTTTTTAACTTGTAACTATTATTTTCTTTTTAATTAATTTATATATTTAGAAAGTAGAGTGTGATATGTCCCTATCTGCATACAATGTGTGCTGATCAAATCTGATTATCATCACCTAATTCCTTTATGACAGCTTGTTTTTTCATCTAGTAAACATTCTGTAGTCTTCAAATTGGAAGGAACCATTAAGGAAGGCTGATTCATAGGAGATGAAGATGTGAAAGCCACTTGGATGTTAATCTAGTCCAATCCAATTGTTTTACAAATGGGGAAACCCGAGACGCAGAGAGGCAGAGTCCTGACTCCAACCCCATAGCTATGTGCGGTGGTCAGCACTAAAATCAATCTCCTGATGCCAAGCCTGGGTATTTCCTGCCCCTGGACTCTCTCTTACCCCATTTGATCTGTACCTGTCATCTGATCCTGTGCTGTTCTAGTATCATGACTACTTGAATCTTGACATTAGAGTCAGACAGTACTTTTCCATCACTTACCACCAGTCTTTCACCCCATGTGAACTTTGCTTTTTCTATGCCTATAATAGGGATGCTAATATCTCTTACCGCTGTTAAGAGGCCAGTATTTCATTCATTCAACTAATAAGTACGATTTACACTGCTTCTGTCTTAGGAATGCAGAGGAGTAAGCCATGGTTGCGCCTCAGTGAGCACATGGCCTACAAAGTATGGGGGGAGACAGGATCAAGAAGCGGAGTGCACCTGTGTCCATTCCCCCCGATGAATGTGTTTGTTATGTATCACAAACATACTCTAATAAAAAGGGGAAGGAAATTTTTTTCAAATTAAAAAGGAGCTGAGAAACTATAGCACAACCAGTAGGTTTTGAAAGTTAAGAAAAGGGAAGTCAGTTCTGTAAAAGGCCTACCTAGAAGCGGACAACACAGAAGAAAGGATAAGTGTACTGCGTCTTAAAAATGAGCAGAGATTCATCAAAGAAGAGAAGAAGGTGAAAGCACTTTGGTAGGGAGAAGTAGCAACACAGGCACAGCCGGGGGACAGGAAGTTTAGCGTGTGCTGTCTAAACAGCATGATCAGAGGTCATCAGAGCATTTGGGGTGGACGGTAGAGATGCTGCAGGAGAAGTATGCTAGGGTGGAATGGTGGAAAGATCTGAATGTTGTGCTCCTAAGTTTGGATTTAACCTATAGGTGATGGAGAGAACAAGCTTACTTGCAAAATAAAAGGACCTCTACCATGTCAATCATTAGAATGATTTTTAAATGTTTCACTATTATGTGTTTTTGACTTATTCTCAATTTAAGGTTACTTTAGTGTTGAAAAATATTCTGGCCCTATACTGTCCATTGAAAAATGGAATACATCCAATGAGATTGCCAAAGCAAATTCTATCTCAGAGGTGAAAATTTAATCTCAGCGGGCTTTCACGTAATTGAGGGCTAGCATAATGAGGGAAATCCCTGTAGCTAAAATAAAATAACATATTCCAGACCGCTGGATTTAATGAAAACCTTACACTGTACATAAAAAGGGGTGAAAAGCAGGTACATTCTGTGTCTGATGAATTACTGAATAATCTACTTAGTAAGGATAAATTATGACATTATTTTAACTTTAACATATTATTTGACTTATTGGAGGATTCAAAATGTAGATAATATAGAGTGTCAGTTTAGTTACAAAATATATAGATGTGTTAGCCCAGCTATGATGGCATGAAACACAAAAGTTATTAAGTGGATAGAATCCTTTTCTTTACTCTTTTTTTTTTTTTTTTTGGTACCAGGGATTGAACTCGGGTTCTTGCACTTGCACAGCAGGCGATGAAACCACTAAGCTAAATCCCTGGCCCAGATTCCTTTTCTTTGAGAAATGAAATCCCGTTTTCTCATAGGATGTGCATTTGCCTGAAGTTTTCTTCAGTGTGTTTTTATATTTTAGTGACTCATAATCATTGTATATACTTATGGGGTACATGGTGTGGCATTTCTATATATATAAATAAAATATGTAATGACTAGATCAGGATACTGGCCTATCACCTCAGACATACATCATTTTTGCATTTTGAGAATATTCAAAATCCTCCCTACTAGCTATTTTGAAATAATTCTTGTCAACCAGAGGAATGCTGTTATGCTAAAGAATATTAAATATCACAATATCTTATTTTCTAAGAATGTATTAAGGAAGCAATTACGCCTATCTAACTGCTTCTATTAAACATCCTCTCTCTGTCCTTCCACCATTTAACCTCTCTCACACTCTGGTAACCATTATTCTATTCTCCTTGAAATCAACTTTTTGGCTTCCACATTACAGTGGCAACACAGTTGTGATATTTGTCCTTGTCTGCATCACTTCCTTCACTTAACATAATGACCTCCACTTCTATTCATTGATGCAAATGAGAGGATTTCTCTTTTCCATGGTGGAATAACATTGCATGTGTATATTATAAACAGCACTTTATTTATCCTTTCATCCATCAGTGAACACCTAGTTTGATTCCATACCTAGGTTTGTGTGGACAGTGCTGCCATAAACGTGGTGTACAGATGTCTCTTTCACATACTGATTCCAGTTTTTTTGGATATATATCCAGTAGTGATATTGCTGGACAATGTGATATTTCTGTTTCCTGCTTTTGAGAAACCTTCAAGCTGTTTTGCATAATGGCTATACTAATTCACATACTCACTATCAGAGACAATTTCCTTTGCTCTACATCCTTGCCATCATTATGTTTTGTCTTTTTGATAATAGCCATTGTAACTGAGGTGAGATGGTATTTCACTGTGGTTTTGATTTGCATTTCCCTGATGGTTAGTGATGTTGGTCATTTTCTCATAGACGTATTGGCCATTTGTAAGCCTCTTTTGAGAAATATCTATTCAGATCATTCATCCATTTTTAATTGGATTGTTTGAGTCTGGGGGTGTTGAATGTTAGAGTTCTTTATATGTTCTGATAATTAATTCCTTATACGACAAATAGTTTGCAAGTATTTTCTCCTGTTTTTGGTGGCTGTAGATGAATGAGTTTCTTCCTGGAATCTATTTTGTTACATTGGTGCGTATGTGCTTCTAACCCAGTACAATACTGTTTGGGTTGCAGTGGCTTTAGAGTGTGTTCAGAGGTCAGAAATCGTGATGCCTTTGGCTTTGTTCTTTTTCCTCATTATTATTTTGGCTGTTCAGGGTCTTTGTAGTTCCATGTACATCTTAGGATTAAGTTTTTTTTCTGTGAAAAATGATAGTGGTATTTTGGTGAGAATTTCCTTGAATCTATAGATTGATTGTTTTGGGTAGTGTGGATATTTCAATACAAATTTTTCCAATACATGAACATGGGAAATCTTAACATTCTGGGCACTTTTCAACTTATTTCCTCAATATTTTGTAATTTTAATTATAGAGGTCATTCATTTTCTTGAATAAGTTTATTCTTTGGTATCTTATTTTTTGTAGCTATTATGAATAAAAGAGCTTTCTAGATTTACTTGTCAGCAAATTCATTATTGGTGTATTAAAATATATTGATTTTTGTATGTTAATTTCATGTGCTGTTAATTTTATATCCTTCGCTTGTGAATTTCAGAAGTTTCTTTTGCTATCATCTGTAGGTTTTTCTATACATAAAATGAATTCATCATCAAACGGAGATAAGTTGGAATCCTCTTTGCTCATTTGGATGACCTGTTTCTTTCTCTTGACTTACTGCTCTTAGATTTCCACTACTATATTCCTTAAGAGTAATGAACTGGATACCTTGTCTCGTCCTTGACCTGAGAGAAAGCAATTTCAGCCTAATGAGATCTGTGGGTTTGTTTTGTGGTTCATTTATTCCGTTGAAGTATTTTGTGTCTACACTTAATTTTTAATGGTTTTGTTTTTTATCATAAAAAGATGTTGAATTTTATTAAGTGCTTTTTTTGCATCTATTCAGATGATTGTATGGTTCTTATTCTGTTGAAGTGTTGTATTATAGTTTTCAATTTGTGTTTATTAGTATGTTGAGCTATCCCTGTGTCACTGGGACAAATCCCATCTGATTCTGGTGATTAGTCATTTTTCTGTGCTGTTGGATTTGATTTGGTAGTATTTTGTTGAGAACTTTTGTATCTCAGTTATTAGCTTAATAGCTTACTAGCTTATACTTTCCTTCCTTTTCTCTCTCTCTCTCTCCCTCCCCCACCCCTGTCTCCTTATCAGGGTAAGGCTAACATTGTAGAGTAAATTTGACAGTACTGTATTTCTTTCATTTCAATACTGCAAAATAATTCTTTTTTTAATAGTATTAGTGCTTTTTGAAAAGTTTGGTAAAATTTAACAGTGAAGCTATCTTATCCTGGGATTTTCTTTGTTGGAAGACTTTTTGTTACTAATTTAATCGTATTACTTGTTATTCTTCTATTTAAATTTTCTATTTTTTCATTGTTCTATTTTTGCAGATTATTCTGGAATGTATTCACTTCTTTTAGTTTTCTAGTTGTTTTGTGTGTAGTTGTTCATACTGGTCTGCAGTGATTGATTGTATTTCTTTGTTACCAGTTTTACTCTTAAGTTTTTATCTCTGGTTTTATTTATCTGAGTCTTCTCTTACCTTTGTCAGTAAACCTAGCTAACAACTTATCAGTTTTTAATTTTAAAAAATCTTCATTTCACTGATCTTATGTATTCTTTTTAGTGTATATTTTTGCTCTCCTTTTTGTTCATTTGTTTTACTAATTTTGAGGTTGGTTGGTTTCACTTCTCTAACAACTTCAGTTTCATTGTAGATTGCTTTTGGAAATCTTTCTATACTTTGATGTAGTACTTACTTTCATAAACTTGTCTCTTAGTACTACTCTTGGTATAATCCATAGGTTTTGGTGTGTTGCATTTTCATTTTTGTTTCAACAAATTTTTAAATTTCCCTTTTGATTTCTTCATTGACCTATTGTTCTTCCAATAGAATGTTCTTTAATTTCCATACAATTGTACGATTTCTAAAATTCCTTTTATTCATTTTGAGTTTTATTCCATGTGGCCAGAGAAGGTATATGCTATAGTTTGAATTTTTTTTAATTTATTGAGTTTTGGTTTTCACCTAATATATCTTGCGAATGTTCCATGTGCTGTTAAGAGCAATGTGTACTCTGTGGTTATTGGATAAAATATTCTACAAATATCTGTTAGATCCATTTAGTCTAAAGTATACTTGAATTCTGATGTTTCTTTACTTTTTTGTCTAGATGTTCTGTCCACTGATGAACATGAGACGTTGAGGTCACCAACCATTATTGTTTTAGGAGCTAGCTCTCCTTTTAGCTATAGTAATGTTCTGTTTATATAACTAGGCACTCCAGTGTTGTATACATATATATTTAGAGTTGTTCTTTTTTCTTGATTAATTGATCTCTTTATCATTATATAGTTACTTTGTCTTTTTTTACAGTTTTGAATTTAAAGTCTATTTCGTCTGATTTAAGTACAGCTCACTTTTGGTTTCTGTTTGTAGACTATATCTTTTCCCATCCCTTTATTTTCAGTCTATGTGTCTTTAATAAAGTGAATTTCTTGTAGGAAGCATGTTGTTGAGTCTAGCTTTAAGTCCATTCAGCCAGTCAGTTTTTAAGTGGTGGATGTAGTCTGTTTACATTCAAGGTTATTATTGATAAGTAAAAACATACTCTTGTATTTTGTTATTACTTTTCTGATCATTTTGTATCCTTTGTTCTTTTCTTCCTCTCATTGTTCATCTTTATGATTTGGTAGTTTTCTGTATTGACAGAATTTGATTCTTCTTTTGCATATTCACTCTGCTATTTGTGTGTGTGTGTGTGTGTGTGTGCGCTTACTATTATATGTATTCATAGTGGTAATAGCATGCTTTAATTCAATATAGGACTCCTTTTCTTGCATGTCTTGTGTTATGATGATGAATTCCCTGTTTTTCCTTATCCTTTACATTTCTGGAATTTTTGATGTGTAGCTTTCTGGGTTTACTGTTCTCAGTTGGCATTTTTTTCTTTCCAAACTTTGACCATACCATCCTCTGCTGATAAATCTGCCATATCATGGAGGTTCAGTTATAAGTGACTTAATGTTTTTTCTTATTATTTTTGGAATTCTCTCTTTGTCTTATACTTTTGACATTTTGACTATTATGTGCCTTAGAGAGGATCTCTTCCTGTCAAATCTGTATTTTCCATCTTCTGGACTTGGATATCCATTTCTTTCCCAAGATTTGATGTCTTTAGAAATTTTTCCATTCACTAGTTTTCCATGCTTTTCCCTTTTCTTTATATTCTGTAATAGCCATAATGTGAGAGTTGGCTTCCTTAATAGTATCTCATGAGTCTTAAAGACATTCTTCCTTCTTTTTAAACTTTTTTCTTTCTTTCTTCAATCTGACTGAGTTATTTCTAAAGACCTGTCTCAAGCTCAGAAATACATACTTCTGCCTGATCATTTCTGCTGTTGGGGCTCTCAACTATACATGTATTTTTATTTCGCTTATTGAATTCTTTAGCTCCAACATTTCTGAATCATTCTTTATACTCTCTTTCTGCCCAGTCTCTCATTCATGTCATGAATTGTCTTCTTAATTTTATTGTCTGTCTCCATTCTCTTGTAGCTCATTAAGTTTCCTTAAAAATCATGTCTGAATTATTTGTTAGAGTATTGATTTCCTTTTTGGTATGTGTCTATTGTTAGGGAGTTATAATGTGCCTCTAAATTATAGTGACACCTATAAGATGTCAGATTACCTTGATTTTTTCTGCTTCTTCTGCACCTACATTAGTATTTGCAAATGTAATAGGTCAGTTGCCTCTAAAAATTTATAGGGTAACTTCTATAAGTAGAAGACTTTCTGTTTACTGTGTTTTAGGGTGTTGGCTAAACACATTCCATTAGCTTTTCTTCCAAATGGGTGCCTTAATATAGTTTTACATGTAACTTCTTCAGTTGGACCGCATGTTGGTGATGTCTGCCCATGTCACTGGAGCTTAGGTGACAGGAGTTGTAGAATTGTACCATTAGCTAAGATATACCTCGTATGTGGGGTAGGTTCACTGGCATCTCTGGCCATGGTATGCCCAGCTGTGTGTGGCAGGATACCCATCATTACCTGGTGGCTGGATTGACAGAGCTGCTAGGGACAGCTGCCTGGCTGCTTCCCAGGACCCTGAGTGAATAGATTCTTAGGATGGTTCTATGAAGCAAGAGAATGAGTGGAAAAGGGCACAGTATGCACTGGACAGTTCTCTGAGGCAATGCAGCAGTATGGTAAACAGCTTCTCAAACTATGCTCAGGACCTGGGAAGGCCACAGGGTGCTCTAGCAGTAAATGCTTCAGGAATCTGTGAAATGAAAGAGGACTGCCAGAGGAAACATTGGAAGACTTCTAGTAAAACTTTAGAAGGCATTGATAGAAGTGTACATATTAGCTAGCTTCTAATGTGTGTAAATAGTAAGACTAGAATTCATTAAAAACTTTTACACTTGAAAAGGCAAAAAAAAATTAGTTGACTGTTGCACTCTAAAATCAAACTGTATAAATGCAAATATCTTTTTAGCTCTATCAAAAAGGCATTATCTTCAGGCTATGTAGTAGCTGACTTTAGAATTTAACACAATGAGCAAGATAAAGAATGCAGTATGCACAAGGAACATTAGAATACTAGACAGAAAACTAATTGGAATTGTAGGAAGAAAGCAGTGTGTCCAACTGTGAAGAGAGACAGAGAGCATTGTTTGATCAGCAGGGGCTGGGTTCCCCAGGGCTTTAAGGTAGTAGAAGTCAAGGACTAGGGGAAGCTTAGGTTTATTCTTCAGAACCCTTGATAATAACTTTGGGTACAGCATTAGGACTCAGAATCTCCAAACTCACACAGTGGGTTCATGGACATTTAGCAGAACAGATACCAATGTTTCCCTTCCCCATATATCTTTTTCCCGTGCATACATTCATATGGGAACTTCAACTTAGAATTCCACACAAAGCAAAAACATATTAAAACATTAACACATTTCAGTAAAGAAAGTAAAGCCTATGATAAAAAGAGATCCAAAGTCCTATGATAAAGATAGATCCAAAGCCTATGATAAAATATGGTAGGGGGAAGTCATGCTTACACTGTTTCTCTAATTATGGGGAGTCTAGGTATCTGAGTGAGTGACGACAAAAACAAGCATGAAAGGAACAGATCCCCAGTGTATAGAGATGCCTACTTCTACCAAAGGAATTCCACTGGCTTGGAGAAAAAGTTTGTGGAGTTGTTCACTCTATAGATTTTATTGAGTCGATAAGCTGAAATCTCTAAAAATGGACGCAGATTTTCCTGACACTTCACTGATCCCACCATCCTTTTCACTAATTCAATTCCACACTGAGTTCAAGCACCAGTTTCAGGTCCCACTCTGTGCCGTAAGTCCTATATCCCCAATTTTCCCTTTACAGCATGCGCCTCTGTTTCTAGGGCACATTCACTTTTAGGTATAGCTCATTTATGTATCATCCTTCTCATTAGCCAAAACCATCATGGTGACAAGGGAACTTTCTTTCATCTCTGTTTTATCCCCAGAGCCTAACACAGTGCTGACACTTAAATATTTACTGAATGAGAGATAAACAAATCAGAATAATCAGGAGCCAAGTGATATGGTTAATTCTAAGACAAGTGATGGGTAATCCTGTAGACAATATTAAATTTTGCTAGGTTGTAGAGCTTCTTATACTTTGGTGTGTTTTAAATGCCTTTACTGGGTGAAGGAAAAAACAAGCAAACAAAAGAACTAACTCCCTGATAACCTAATTAGTGAGAATAACAAAGCCAGCACTCAGGGCACAGCAAAGCCCTCATGTGATACCCTGAGCTTTGGACTCACATGGACCTGAGGTAATTCCATGGCTTTGACAGTTACCAGTTTTATGAGCTTGAGAAAATCTCAGAACCTCTTGAATGCTCAGTTCCTTCATCTGTAAAAGACAAATCATAATAGATTCATTTCATTAAGCATCTATGAGGTTTGGTAGACAAAATGTTGTCACTTAGAGGCAATCTAGTTTAATGAAGTAGCTGTTCTCATTCAAGAAAAACTTTGGGGAGTTTAAGATTGATTCAGTGAGACTAAGCAGAAAGATGAGACTAAACTGCACAAATGAGAGCTCATTTAATGCATTTGTTTACTAGTTGATTGTCTCCTGCACAAAATTGTGAGATTCATAATCCAGGAAATAAGGTTGTATTATTTATTCCCATGTCCTACTGAACACAGGGCTGTCTTAGTCACTTTGCCCATTGCTGTAACACAGTACCTCTCATCTTCAAAGAGGGCAGGTTTATTTGGACTCACATTTTTTAGAGGACTGAGCTCATAGCCAGCTCCAAGGTAGAGACAGCATGGTAGAAGGGTCTGGAGAGGAAAGATGTTCACATCATGGTGACCAGAGAGCAGAGAGGGAGGCTCCAGGAAGGGAAATATCCATAGCCATCCAGGTCACACCTCCAGTGATCTGTCTTCAACCAGACCCTCCCTCCTAAAAGCCAGTCAGCTAGAATGCCCCCATGATCCAAACACTTTCTAAAAGCTCTACCTATGAGCACATGAGAGTTTTGAGATCATTCTTGATCTAAACTATAAGGAGGGCCTTTCACATAGTAGGTCATCAGTAAGCATTTAATGAGTAAATGAATGGACAAGTAAATTCCTAGGTAGGTCATTGTGAATTGTCAAATGAGGGTATTTTATAGTCTTCCCTGCAGGTTAGAAGACCCTGGAAAGGGTCATTCCAGGTAGGAGGGGTGGGGAGGAGGAGGATTAATTATAACACTTCTGACTACCATAACATTGTAGTTGTGGATTCTGCCCTTAAGGAATAAATAGCCTCTCAGACCCTGACCTCTCCTTTACTCTCCCTGCTTTGGACTATGCATGTGATAGTCTCAAATGCTTTCTTTTCCCATTTGGACTTTGAATAGTCTTAGAATATTTCTGTGTCCCCTTTCTGCATAACTGCTTCTTTCTCTGTGGATCTCAGTGTAGAAATCATCTTCCCCTGCAAGGCTTATGAGACCCTCCAAACTGGCTGCCAGCTTTACCCCTACCAGAGCAATGGTTTGTCTGTGTTGTGTGTCTATGCTGAAGTGTTCTTTTCCTCACAGCACACTGAGGAAAGGCAGAGACAGTGAATGCTTCCTACATACTCGCCAACCTCTAGCACATCACAGTCAGTATTTATCAAATGAATCACACCATTCTAAGATCTCAAACCTAAAAGAATCATAGGAATATTATTGGGAAGATAGGAAGATTGTGGAGATGTTTAGGACTTACACTGGATCATTTCAGTTTTTAGTTTTAGTTGAAGCAACAGAAATACATAGGAAGCAATCAAAGAGGCATAGAGAGCAGAGAGGATGCCTTCTCCAGAGGGGAAAGAAAAGGAAAGATCCAAAAAGACATAACATGCATTTAGAGAATAGACAAAAGAAGCTGACACAGGAATAAGATACAGAATATGAGAATGAGGAAAATGTTTCTCGAAAGTAGATATCATCAAACCATGGAATAGGAATTTATAGAAGCCAGGAAAAGGGCAGATGCTGAAAGTGTGTGGTAGAGTGGAGCCAGCCACTGCAGCTCCACAAGGGAGGAAAATAGTAGGGGAAGAATGCAAGGCTGCTGGGCCAAGGGCACCTTTACCAAAACAAGTTAGGGGGCCAGGGATTTAGCTTAGTGGTTCCGTTGCTTGCCTTGTAAGCACAAGGACCCGAGTTCAATCCCTGGTACCAAAAAAAAAAAACAAAAAAAAACAGCAAAACAAATTAGGTTCATGGTTGTGATTGGGTAACAACGAAAAGAAGATGAAGGAGGACAGCATTCCATGCTCGTAGGGCAGAGAAGGTGAGCCGGTCCCAGCACCCAGAAGGAAGCCCCCCCTGCCACCATTCCACGTTCCTAGGGCAGAGAAGGTGAGCCACACGGGTGCCAGAAGCACCCCCCCCACACACCCTGTGGAAATGAGAAGACACATAAACAAGCCTCAAAACCAGACTTCCACATCACCTACAGCAACCCCAAAGGGAAACGAGATGGAACAATCTGATACTCAACCACCTGGACTCTCTGAACTGGCAAC
>NW_004624733.1:32717970-32737527 GCF_000247695.1 Heterocephalus glaber | reverse complement strand
TAGGTTTTCAAGCTAGGAATATACTTTCTTTAATAGGTGCTATTCAAATTTTACATTTCCTCCAGAGTTAGTTTCATTAATTTGTCTTCCGAAGTACTTCTTAGAAGTTGTCAAATTTATTTCAAAACAGATTTTTGAAATATACTTTCTATATCCTTTTAAATACTGTAAAATCTGTGGTAATGTCTCCTAGATCTTGATATTTTAATTTTTAAAATGTATAATGGATATTGTATAATAGGATGTAAAGGTCTAAAGGAGCAGGGGAAGTGGGAGAGGTAGGGGAAAGGAAAGAAGGTTAAAAAAATATGAGAAAAGAAAAAATATGGAAACAATGTCTTTGCAAATAGGGAAGGGTGGAGGGGGTGAAGGGAGAGCAGGGGAAGGGAAAAAAAAGAAGAACCAAGATACTCATGTAATGGTACAAGATCTCAATGATGTATGTAAATGTATTTTATACCTAAAATGTACCAATAAACTAAATGGGAAAAAATGTAAATTAAAAAAAAGGAAGAGCGAGGAAAGATGTAGGGAAAAACTAAAGGAGTTAAATATGAGACCGAAAGTTACTGGTGTTCTATTTTATTTCTGAATTTTTTTTTTGGTTCCTCCTGGTCTTTCACTACAGTGAAAGAGACCAGGCACATTGCCCTCTTGGATGCTTTTTCAGCCTCCCGTATATTTGATGAAGCATACAGCAAGGTGGTTGGAGGGCAATGGAAGGAACCAACAGTAACTTGGATGAGTATCCGTTTGCCTTGCTTTGTAGCTCCTTGGATTTAGGTATTTCATTATCCACAGAAACTCCAGCTCGCTTATGTGCTGCCTTGGAATCCTTCCTAAGTTTTCTTCATGCATGCCTGCCTTGTCAAGAAGTTTACAGAACAGTTAGGGAGGCAACTGGGATAGTGCCATTTACTTTAGTGTCTTGGCAGTAACCATCATCTACAGTAGCTACTTAACAAATGTTTATTGAAATGAAGTCAAGCCTAGCTGCTGTTCTTTTATGCCACAAAGCTTGACTTATACTCTTGCTCATCTAAGTGGGTAAAAAGCAACTTAGAAAAAATTTCGTTCTTCCATGAAGAACTAAGAATAGCGGCCACTATATACTGAATATGGCATGAAACACTTTATATACATTTAAAACAATTCTGTGAGATAGGCACTATCTTTAATCCCCCTTTGGCTAATGAAAAAACTAAGACATGGAGAGGTTGAGGAATTTATTTACCTAAGGTCCTATTGCAGGTAACAGCTCAGTTGACATTTCAGTTCAGAGACCCACAGGCTACACTGCTCATAACAAGACCCTCCTCTCTTAGCCTTTCTGTAAGAAATGCGCCTGGAGAATGCCAAGACTGAGTTATCTGCACAGGCATCTTTCTCTTGCCTTGTCTCCTTTTGCCTTCCAACCCGGGGTGAAGCCAAGTTTTCCGGCATCATTTGTATAGACCTTGCCTCCCTTGGCAGTAGAATGCTTATGAGACCATCTGGGCAGGCTCGTATCTTGCACACATGGGTCCCCAGCTGTCTTTGTTCTTGAAGAGGACCCCTGCTGAAAACAGAACAGTCATAGTTTTTGCTACAAAGCTTACTCAGTGGCTGACAGACTTGCAAATGTCCAGGGGACAACGCTCTGGCTGATTAAACTTACTTCAGATCCATCAAATGATTTAAGCAAGGTGCTTTGAGCTAGCCAATTTGAATAACTCCTCAGAGTAATTGCTGATGACTCTCTTCAAATCTCTGATCAGCTTTGCTTTCAACAATTCTACAAGCAAAGGCCAAACCACAAAGAATCTTGATCTTGAGGCCTTCATAGGAGCATTCCTTAAAACTGACCATTTCTTCTCCCATTGTTAGCCCCTGTTAGGGTTTAATAAATGAGCCTGTGATTTATTAATGTATCTGAGTCCCTCTGGGGCAAGTCCCATTTTTCAAAGTTATCCCATGCTCCAAGCAGCTCTTTGCACAGTGACTGTCCATCACAGGCACCTGCTCCAGCAGTCAGTAGCTCCAGATTGGCTCATGCCTCACCAGGCAGCGCTACAGTCTTCGGGGAACTGGCCCACAGAGGAAGATTGAATTTATAAAAATCCACTACTGTACTGCGACAGAGGGAGAACACAGATTAGCCATAGAAGTCAGGTTGGCCAAGGGCTGAGCAATATGAAGAAAAAAATTCCAGGAAACCAAGGCACACACTAGCAGCACTTAACAGGAATAGATCTTTTTTTTTTTCTTTTGCCAGTACTAGGGATTGAACCCAGGACCTGTCATTGAACTACATCCCTAACCCTTTTTATTTTATATTGAGACAGGGTCCCACTGTGTTGCCGAGGCTAACGTCAACCTTGCTATCCCCCTGCCTCTCTCTCCTGAGGAGCCAATATCACAGGCATGTGTCACTGTGCTCAGCAGGACTACATCCTCTTGATTCATTCCTCCTACCCTGCAAGAGGCAGTAGCATCAAGCAAATGGAGTATCTCAAGGACTCTAAAAAGGCCTCACTGGGACTCAAGCAATCTGAAAATCAGCAAAATTAAACACAACACACATTTGAGCAGAACAGTCTTTCCTTCTTTCCACCATTTCATCCATGTTAGTTCTTTTCCTCTTTCAAAAGCATTTAGCAAGGATCATGAGCGAGAACAAAAACAAAGGGGGAAGTGAACTATTCGCTGGAGATAGATAGTTCAACTGGGCTAGCATTGTGTCACTGCACTGAATAGCTATTGGAGACTCTCTTCTTTAACTTGGAATGGCCCAAAATGTCACTGTTATCAAAGCTGCATGTTGAAGATGGCAGATAATGTGCCTAGCAAAAAAGGCAGCCACAGCCTGGAGAATGTATCCTACTTCCATCCACAAACCATCCCTTCCTTCTGCATCAATTCATGTCATAAATCACTATTTGCTGACAAGTTGTAGTGATAGGAACCCAAAGCTGGTTGCAGCACAAGAGAAATGTGCCACTCAGGCCATGCCAGGACTGTCAGCTTTGAGCCTTCCCAAGTGGATTACGAGGTGGCTGGCTGGTAAGGGAGGGAGGGGAGGAGCCATCATTCATTATAGGCACGATTCCCAGCTAGGTGCTTCAGCAACACCAATGACCAAAGAGAGACATCAATGGAGGCATGAGACATTCAGTGGCTCTCAACCCCACCCCCTTCTAGATTCACTGACATGCACATGCACACACTGCTGTCTAACTGCAGAGGTGGAAGCATTGCCGAGGACTTAGCTTCCGCCATGAATTGCCTTGACAATTATTTTGAAACATTTGCTATTTTTAGCATGGTGGCCAATAGCTATGAATATTTGGTATTTAAACACTTGTAGGGTGGGTGAATGAGAGATCAAATGGATTTTATCTGAATGGATTTATCGGCTAGGTTATTTATAGCAGTTACTGTTTATAATGGGCTTTCATAGATACTAGCTCTTCTGATCTTTCCAACCATGAAAAGCAATAACTACTCTACTGCTACAGAAAACAAGTCATACAACAGTAGCACTTAACCGGGACTGTATCCTCCTCCTCCTCCTCCTCACCTCCCCTTCTTCTTCTTATTTGTTTTTAGTTATCTAAGCTGTTTTGGTAATAAACAACAGAAATGTTGGCTTAATTTATCTGAAAGAGGGTGTTTTTTAAATGATGTCAGAAAGCTTCTAAAATCAATACAAGGCTACAAAATGAGGGGTAGGGATAGAAAAGAAATAAGATACCTTCTGAAGTCTGGCAGGTAGAAATTCTGTGAACCAGAAGAGTCTAATCAGTAAGCCATGGCTAGGATAAAGAAAATTCCAACTGGTTCCCATCTTCTTGTCCTGCTCAAGAGTATTATCTCCAACAAGGCATTCTAGGCTATGCAGACTGGGTTCCTTCCAGACCCTTGAACTTGGGGAGGATGGGCCCAGATGACAGTTCCATTGGGCTCTGTTCAGTGAAGAGAAAATCCCAAAAGGAAATCCATGAAGAAAGGGAAATGGATGCTGGGAAACCAAAACATCCCATCAGAATCTCCTATGTCTCCTTTATACATGGAAATGCCAAAGCTCAGAGCTTAGTTGGTTTTCTCCAATTTACACACATGATGCTTCAAAGGGCAACTTGTAGCTGGGTTTTCTACTCCCACCTTCCACTCTTTCCTATACCACAGTCACTTCACGTGTCCATTTAGACCCCAGAACAATTCCTTCCAGGCAATGTTCTGTCAGACCTAGGTAGCCTAGCTAACTCCATGCTCTTAACCATGATTTATATCATTATTTAAAAGTTGTGATTAAAACCAAACAAATATTGTTAAATATCTATGAAATGCCAAGCATATAAGCCTTGCAACTGAAATTTTTCTGCACATTTCTAAAAAAGAGATCACCTGGGAAGACAGAGAAGACCTGATAAAAGATAAGTTTGAGTGTCTATGCTGGTGAGCTATTCTAGACCAGTTCTTGATAAAGAAAGGACAGAGAGGGGAAACTAGTGAAATTCAGATAAAGTTAAATTTTAGTCACTACTGTTTTACCAATGTTAATTTCTTAGTCATTAAAAATATATTCTGGTAATATATATATATTCTGGTTATGTAAGGCATTGACATTAGAGGAATCTGGGTTAAAAATATGCAGAACTTCTCCCTATTTTTATCTTTTCTATAAATCTATAGTTATCCCAAATATAAAATATTGTTTTTAAAAATGTCAGGTTGATAGTGCTGCTCAGCCTCCTTTGGGACAAATGACAAGCACTGATGGCTAGACTTCTGATGAAGACACTATGGAATTCCCAAAGATTCAGAATTTTAGCTTCTGTGCCATGGGAGCAATAGTCTAGGAAGGAGAGTACCATACTAAAAGGGAGCAGGAGGGGCAGGAATCATACTCAGAACTATCAAAAGAGGCATGAAACTTGGGGCACTGCTATGGGAAACATTGAATTTGATTCATCATGAAGGATGATGAAAGGTGGAGGTCCAAAGGACAGGAGAGAATGAAGCATAATTTGTAGATGGTAGAGATAAGAGGAAAATTGAAAAGGTACATAGAGAAGCTGCATGTAAGACATCACCATCTAGACAGAGTTTGGGATTTCTTTCTCCCTGTTGGCAGTTGGTTGAGATCATCAGGCCTATTTTTGGAAAGGATGCTTTGACTGGAGCTGTTGCAACAATTCAGAGAAGGCAAGCGAGAGGTGGGAAGGATGGTGAGAAGATTATTCCAAATTTAAGAGATAAATCAGTTCTGTATCATAAGCACTGGAAGGAGTTATCAGTGGGAATCTATGTTTGTCCAAATATCCAGAACTATCTTACAGAGGCACCAAATGTTTGCTGTTATTTATGGCAACCTAGAAAAGCAAACAAGATATGGAATTCGGCTCATGGCTTGTAATAGTCTATGATATTTTGGTAAAAGATTAAAAATGTACTAAAATACCCCTTTCACTGCATGAACCAGCTATTCATTTTCAAAACATAACTTTTTTTGTTTAAAACATGGAAGTTTTAAAATTAAACACATATTTAAAAGTTACTATCTTGTAGGCACTGTCCTAAATACAAATATTAACTCATTTAATCTTCATATTGTGCAGAGCTAAGAGGGGCACTAGATTACAGATGAGGATACAGAAGGATAGAGAGTTAGGTGACTTGCCCAAGATCACAGAGCCAGTAAGGGTAAAGCCAGGATTGAAACCCAGGCAGCCTGGATGGATTCATGCTCTCATCGAGGTTTATTATTATTTAGAAGTTGTGATTGTAGCTTTGTATAATGGTGCGTGCCTCTATCCCAGCACTGAGAGAAGCTGAGGCCTACCTCATGGTAGAGAGGCAGCAGAGCGTGTGAGGAAGCAGCCAGGGAGGGAGATACAGGTATAACCTTCTAGGTCACATCCACAGGGACCGCCTCTTCTGACCAGTCCTCGCCTCCTAACAGCAGGTCAGCTATAAACCCCATAATCTAATCACCTCTCGATCTAATCACCTCTCAAATGCCCCACCTATGAGCACAGAACGCTGTTGAGAGACATTTTGAGAAACTTAGTGAGACCCTGTCTCAAAATAAAAAATGGAAAAGGGCCAGAGACACAGCTCAATACAAAAGCCCTTTGTTCAATTCCCAGCATCACTACAAAAAAAAAAGTAGGATAAACACCATCAGAAATTCCAAATGACAGGCTGTTCATGTTTAGCTTAGCATATGAATTGTGCTTTGTTTTGGTTTTGTAATTTTAGTTAGCAAGTATTTTTTTTAATTAGGTATTTCTTTTGGGTTTTTTTGTAGTCCCACTCTTTTTCAGCAAGAATTGGAAGGACCCAATTAGAGCTGCTGCCTGCAGAAATGATGGGTGGCATATAATTCTCCCCAGTTTCCACCACTCCCTCTTGTCTCCCTGCTATCAAGGCTGAGGATCATTGTCATTTATTATTAAACTTGGATGACTTCTGGTGTACTTTACCCTCACACACCTTGCCTGGTAGGCAGAGACAGTTGCTGTTGCAACGGCACTTTATGAACTGCAAGGTCTTGGAGGTCCTATGGTTGCTTGGAAAAATATTACATCCCAAATGGCTGTGGTTGCAGTATGTTGTCTAATTGAAGTTTTCCAGCTGCAGGAGTTCTGGAGTCTAAACTGCAGGACTAACTAACCTTTCCACCTAGGTCACTAATTTTCAGGAGAAATGCTGACTCCCGGATCTGGGAGTGGAGGTGAGCACATGGCAGTCCTGCATTCTATGTAATTACTTCTCCCCTGCTTTTGCTTCATATTAGCATTCAGCCATTCAGTGAGGGCTTTTAAAATCTTCTTGGGTATTTACATTCAAATCTAAACTACCGCCAACTTGATTATTCTGGTTATTTGCTTTATCGTCTTCTTTTTGTATGGTCCTTTATAGTTTTCAAAATTCTTCCCTAAATATCATTTGCTTTTCACAATGACCTTGTGAGAGAGAGAGAATAAAAATTGTCACTCTCCCCCCAGTAAGAGTAGAGAAAATACTGCATGTTATTAACAAAGGTTTTTGCACTTTGGCCCTTTTCCTTAAAACCTGACCCTGGTATTTTGTTTTTGTTTCCTAAATACAAAAATAAAAACGTGTTTATTTAATTAAAACATCATTCTCCAATGCCTAAAAACTTCTAGACTGCATTATGCTCCCTCCCCACTGAGACATAATTCAAGATTGATATGATACGTTTTATTAATTAGGCCTGTCTGGTTTTCCCACAGCGAAGAAAGAAATGTGTCATCTTTTTTGCCAGCTGATTTAAATAAAAATCCACTTGGATTTAGCCTTTTCATGCTGGTGCTAAACCAAAATGACCAGGAAGTAAAATGTGAAATATTTACCTTCAACTCCTGCTCAGAGAGAAAATGTGAATCATTGTTACCATCATATTTTCTTCCAGAGGACTGAGGAACTGAGTATATGAGAGATACGTGTGTTCACTTCATTACTGATGGCGAACCAATCAAAACAAGCTAAGGGACGTTTTTAGAAAAAATACAGAGGGGCAGTGCTCTCCACCTAATTTCAAAGAACTAGATGTGTGTGTGCACGTGTGTGTGTGTGTGTGTGTGTGTGTGTGTGTGTGAATTTTTTGTGTGTATTTGGTTGAGCCACATTACCCAGATATTGGGTTATTCTGTTTCTGTGGCCTCCAGTCATAGCACCCTGAACTTGCATGATCTCATCTAGGTGTTTCTGTGAAGATGTCTTATAGACGAGACTGACATTTGACTCAGTAGACTTTGAGTGAAGCACATCAGCCTCCAAACTATGGGCAGGCCTTGTTCAGTGAAAGGCCTCAATATAAGACTGGAGAGGGAATTCTGCCAGGAGACTACCTTCAGACTTCAATGACGATTCTTTCCCAACTTGCTAGTCTACCCCAGTTTGCCGCTGTTCAGACTGGCAAGGTACCATAATTGCGTGAGCCAACATCTCTCTCTCTGTCTCCTACTGCCTTTCTCCATATATCTGAGAACCAATAGGAGGTTTACATTTGTCTGTCTATCTGTCTGCCCATCTATCTCCTATTGATTCTGTTTTTCTGAAAATCCCTGACTAAAAAGTACAAGGGTATTATCCTATAACAATTAAGATTCTACACTAGGAACTGGCACACACTGTCTATAAAAGGCAAGAGAATAAATATTTTAGGCTTGGAGAACCATATGATCTGTGTTGAAATTACTCAGCGCTTCATGCTGAGGCAACCATAGACAGTGGGTATCATAAATGGCATGACCATGTTTTAATAAGATTTTATTTATACAAATAACTGATCTTTCAGATTGGCCCAGAGTCCATTGTCAATCTTTACTCTGTACAATAACGGCGCTAACATAGTGATTATGACTGTTATTTGCTGGCAGATAAAATATTTAAGATTTACCACATACTCAAGCATTTTATGGCATGTAATGCATACATACTTCAACCACAGCTCAAACCTAGAAGATATATAATGCTTTATTAGTCTGTGAACCTAATAACTAATCCTCATTCCACCAGAGTACACAACATAAACTATCAATTGGGGCACCCACTGTGATTTCCCCGGGCTTCTCTTGTACAAATGGAGCATGACCACATTGCTCTTGATGTCTTCTGTCCATGATAATATGCCGTGAGGGGTCCATTTTGAGCTGGTGCTCAGTCTTCAAAGGTCACCAGTGAGATTGTTCTAATTATTTTCTGTAAAGCTCCTTTATGTCCAAAGATGTTTTGTATTCTTTGCATGCCACGCTCAATAGATGAGAACAGTAAAAACTCCCTCAAACTCTCTGTGGCCTATGATCCAGTCCCCAGATAGACAGTCTTACCCTGAATCTTGTCACTCCTGAGTTCTTTTTACTATTTTACAGGATAAATTAAATGCTATAAACTTCTCTCTCTTCGTTCCTATTCTCCATACTCAGTTCGTGGCACATAATTCAGAAACTGTCACCCCTACCTCTCTCTCTTTCATTCTAAACTCAGTCTACTTTTTCCGGTCCAGAGTAAAGAAACATTATATACTCTTCACATCTTCAGTCCTTCCCATTCCTTTTGTTAGCTAAGCTTTTCAAACTCTAAAGGCAGCAAAACTTCTGTTTTCTGGGGACTGGTGTTTATTCTGTCTTTCTCTCTCTCTCTCTCTCTCTCTCTCTCTCTCTCTATCTCTCTCTCAGAGGCTTGAACCCAGGGCCATCACACTGAGCTATATGCACAGCTCTTTTTAAATTTTTCCACAGTATGGTAGTTCTTTCCTGAGGCAGTGAGCAAACATGCCTTTATCTTGAATAGGAGAAATGGCCAAAATGAGAAAAGACAATACCAAGATAATCACCTGGTAAATGTTTGATAAATACTATTCTGTTACATTCAGTCTTCACAATATCCAGAGTAAATTCCTATCCTTCTTGAACAGAACTGGAAAAATGGTGTCTTTTGCTCAAGCAGCAGATCCAGGACATAAATGAAGGTCATTCTGACTCTAAAGCCCACACTGTGAGCCTCCCGTGAGTTCTATTAACCCGGTACTTCGCAGGATGTTCTGTCAGAATAGACTATAATCTGTTAAGTCTGAAAACTAATTTGTGAATTAAGATCAAAAGCAAATAAGGTCACAGTTTGGTTTACTTTTCGAACATTATGGGATTCAGTTGGTGGGGACATAGTTACCAGGAGGACTTGCATATCCCTGTGTCTTGGAGGAAGATGGCTGCCTCATGGCCATCAGTTCATCTCTCTTCTCATGGGATAAGTCACTCATCAGTACGTATCTTGGGCAACACGAATCACCTGTGCTTTCTGCAGCCAATCACAATCCTTCTCAAGATTTAACCATTCACTCATAATCACTTCTCCTAACTTTGGGGGAGCGTGGGAAATTTTCGGGTGCCATTCACCTTGAGATTCTATGGAAATATCCAGGTGGGGCCAGAAGAGTAAGAAATTACCTCCCTTATTATTCCACTTAGTCCCTGCTACTCAGACAACAAGAATACCTTGGGATTTCTCATGGACACTTTTACTTTTCTCTGATAATAGTTGTGAAGCTAAGCAATGGTTGATTTTTTCTTCTGGGAATTGTTCCCAAAATTTATGTGGAGTTCCAGTTTGCTGACTCTACCTCTTAGTCCACTGTTCTGGAGCCACAGGTGATGGGCATTATATAAGTTTTGAAAATGTTCTCCACTTCCTCTCGTCATTTGTTGAACTCTTTTGGGCTGGAAAACTATTCATATATGTAAATATGTATACTTGGAGTTTCCGAACTCTTTCATTATTCCTAACTACTTCATGTTTTGAGCTGAACAAACAGAAAACAAAAACCTTCTCTCAAAAGATCAACTCTCAGGCTCGGATTTAGCTCAGTGATGCCACCACCTGCCTCACAAGCACAAGGTCCCGAGTTCGATCCCCAGTACCAAAACAAAACAAAACAAAAAAAAAGATCAACTCTCACAACTAATCACAGTATCTCTGCTTTCCAAACCTATTTTAGAGTAAAAAGTGAAGACTCTGACTCATTATTCTAGGACACTGATGGTGAACCCTTCAGAGCTTTCAGTGATAACAAACAGCTGGCTACATCACACTGCCCTAGGTTTGCCACCACTTGCTCTTGGATCTCTTAGAATCCTTTTCTCTCACCATCCTCCTTTTGTGTGCAGTGTGCGCACATTCACAAGCACACACACACGTGTGCTTCACCATGGCAACTGACATAGGAATACATCATCCTAGATACTAGAAGTTTGTGTTGCTGGATATTTATTCTCAGAGCCAAATAGTCTGCAGTGGGTTCTTACACCTTTTTTATACTTGAAGATTATTTGCATGTTGTTGTCTTAGGGAGTGATAGCTAAAACTCATGGGGTTTCCTCCTGGGGTGATGAAAATATTCTAAAAGTGATTATGATCTCTGTAAATATACTATAAATATACTGCCCAAATCTGTAAACGTAACAGTCTTCAAATTAGACACTATGAATAGATAAATTATATGGTATATGGATTATATCTCATTAAAATTGCTTTAAAAATTAGATTTAAAAAATGGTGCAGCTCTCCAGGACCTTTAACTCTGTGTCTAAAGAAGTAAATGAAAACTCCTGGGAGATATTCTGATTCCCAATCACTATACTTTGTTTTCCTCTTCACATAGTTCACATACAAAATTCTCTTTAATTCACTCTGTGTCCTTCCCCAAGTCCCACACATTTGTCATTGGGATAGAAAATCCCAAATCATCTTTTGAGTAACAGTTCAGACATGACCTATTCTAATGAAGTTTTCCTTAGCCAGCCAAATGTGAGTTAAGACCCTATATTGTGTGTTACAGTATGTTACTCTGAAGTTTCCCTGTTACACCCTGTTTCACACACTATCATAATTGCCTGCCCACTGGACTCTGAGCTTTCTGAGAGCAGGAATTGCATTTATTTTGTCCATTTCCTGAAAGACAGTGCAGGATGGATGGATGGATCGTCTTACTGTTCATTTATTTTCATGGGACGAAAATGGAAAGCAGCTACAAACATGTTTTTTCCTAAGTCTGGAAAATAAAAAGAGATGGTAGAGTTCAGATTGGTCATTTTGTTTTTTACAGACTCAGTTTGTAAGTGGTGTGTAATGAAGACTTTCTCTCATCCACATTTGCTATTATAATTGACCTAGCTCTGCTGTCCTGCTGTTCTCCCTGCTTGTTTATAAATTAGAGAACATCTTTCAACTTGGTGGGGGAGCAATATTCCAGTACAGCAACAATAAGATGGCAGTATGTTTAGGACAATTTAGAAATATCATTGCCACTCAAACAAGATGTCCCACACTTTATAGGCATGAAATCACTCACTGAGACAGAAGAAAAGAGAATGAGAAGTTATTCACAGGACCAGCAATTTTTAACCGGGGTAGGAGCAGAGCCAACATACTGAAAAAGTAAAGATTTCTCTGAGTGACTGTTCCTTCCTTGCCCAACTGTTTCCTCCCTGGTGGTTCTCATGATGGTCTAACATGGCCACCAACTCTGTCTTCCAAGCTGAACTCTAAAAAATATGTAAACCTTTCACCAAAATGTAAAATCAACTGAGAGACACTTCCAAGGCCACGTGGCTCAAACTGCCACTAATTCAGGATTCCCTCCAACATTATTTTGAGCAGATGCTACTCAGTTTGTGCTGTGAGCACTGCTACTGAAGATTAGTCATCACTGTAGAAGACAGATGATCTCTCTTTTGGGTAATAGCATCATTTCAGAAGAGCAGAGTCTGGAAGTACCTACGTCTGCAGACCCACCACATTAGAGTCCTTAGTTCTCAGACTCTTGGTTAAGTTATTCACCTTGGTTAACTAACTTGGTTAAATTACTCTCTTGGTTAAGTTACTTAACCCTTCTATGCTTTAATTCTTTGTACAAAAGGAAAGTCAATAGTACAGTATTTGCATTATGAGGATTAAATGAGAAAAATGTATATAGTACATTTAGTGTGCTGCCTACCACATAGGTAGTAGTCAATAAATAGTAGCTTAAAAAGCAAACCAAGGAGAGTCCTTAAAATGATCCTACAACTGACTTGACATTTGCAAATAAAGTTCAAAAATGGAAAGAGCTACAGCTACCTTGATGGTCAAAATCATGCCGATATGTTATCCTACTATATATGATATCCTGTGACTTTTACCTTGATTTGAAATGAAGGACTCTGAATTCACTCACAAAGAAACTGAAGGATTAGGAATCACTAAATAGACACTATTGCATGTGAAGGTGTTTCTTTGTAGGAATGAAGCATAAACCACCTACTCCATTCTCTTAAGGGAAAAACCAGGAGCAGAAGGTAATACTCCTTGGGGATCCTGTCTATCCTCTTGGTCACTTACTTTTACCAAGCCTGCTGACACTGCCCAGAGGGCTAGTGAATACCACTAGACAACAGAAAGTCAAACAAATAGTTAGTTTGGAAGGAAAGGCTATTTCTTTATTTTTAGTACCTACATGCAGAGTTTGATGACTCTAATTTGTGATTTCAGTTAATTTTGTAAATCTGAAGCTGGAAGTTACCTAGCTCATCAAGGTGATAATTAGAATATGTCCCATCTCTCAAAGCAATTGGTTTGTTCTCATAAAAACAACCATTGTTCTTGATTTTTCTAAACCACCTTCTTTTGTAATCACGAGATATCCTGAAACAAGTTCAGAGGCCATCATGGAGGTCCTAGCTTTCAGTTAAGAAAGCCAAGCAAGGGATAAGGTTTATAATGATTCCATAAGAAATGTAAACCACTCATTTTTACTTCCTGAAAGACAACTCATTCTAAGAACTTCTTTCTTCAGAGTAGTCATTAGATACAGGGAACAAAGCTCTTGAAAAATATTCTCAGGTGCCCAAGTTCTTGTGGCCCAAGAACTTTTCAGTGTTTCCCACTGTGCCATTGATCAAGCTCTCAGACAGAATTTCCTGTCTCATTTAAAGTACATATCATGCTCTGAGGCTAAATATAAAATTGAGGTGAAACAGACTAGTGACAAAGAATGAGGACCCTAGAGTTTCTTTTATGACTCTGAGATGTCAGTATCTTCTGATCACCAACTTTCAACTTGTTATGCTGCTGCCTCTAAATGTAAAACCCTACCTGGGTCTGAGTCATTTGTAGATATCTTCAAATTCACATAGAGGCCATTCACTGGAAGAAGATTATTATTTAGGAAAACTTAGGTTTCTTTTTTGCAGAAAAATTTGTGAATTGAGCCATGATTAACTCATAGAGCATTTTAAAAGATTAATTTTATTTTTCCCAAACTCTGTATTTCAGAACTTACTATTTTTTCCTCTTGTGCAATATTTTAGTCCCACCCCTGGATGCTCCTTATTGGGATTCCTCTTACTTATTTTGAACCTCACCCATCCCTAGATGGCCCCACCCTCTTGGCCTCTGTGCATCTGTATGTCACCAGAACTGTTGTTTTGTTCTTTGTCTTGGCTGGCCCAGCTGTGCCCTAGAGACCATGAGCTCCACCTTTGCTCAAGGTCATGGCCCATAATACCTTCCCAATGGTTTTATTGCATTGTTCTGACAAAAATATTATTCTAATTGAAATGTTTCTTTTTTCATTCAACACATACTGATTGATTTAGTAGACCTAAGGAATGACAAATGATAAGGCAGTGAGACTCTAAAGTTAACAAGACCAAAGAATGAATTATTAGTTTTAGTAACATATATACTATTATTGTATGTGTGTCCTTTAGAAATCTTTTAAATTGTGCCCATAGTACTTGATGTGCAACCTTGTGCAATAATTCTAATACTTTAAAGATTTTATGGCTACTGAGTCAAAAGAAAGAAAAAAGGGCATTATCTAACTGCAGATATCCAGTTTTCCTATCTTGGGGAGTAGCTTAGTACTAGAGTATCGCCAGGAATATACTAGCCCCTGGGTGTGATCTTTAGCACAATAAAATAAAATAATCCTGGCTTTAGACACCTATTAAATTCCTGAAGATCAGTCTGGAAGTGGGTGCAGTGTTCTCAAGAGTTTCTGCCATTTTCTTTAAATATTAAGTCTCATGAAATTGGGACATATTTGTTATAAAAATTTATACTGTCACACAGCATAGATCCTAACAGCTCATGGATTGTCAATCTTTACTCAATTTAAATGCAAATCTTACTTGATTGCAACCCTATGTACCCTTGCCTTTGCAAGTTTTAGGGAGGAAGTCAGCCACCTGCAAGCTGATAGTTGTCACTGTGTCTTCACTGACTGGCTCCCACTGTCAGGCCTGGGCCTTGGGTGCCTGGAGTAAAGAAGCAGATAGCAGGGTTCTAATGAGAATGCCTGTATCACATACATGACTTGTGTGACCATACCATGCATGGCACCTACTGTGTACAAAATATAGAGATAAGACTGGTCACCTAGGTAGCTGTGTTTGGGGAACTCCAAGTCAGATATAAAAGACATGAATGCAATAAATTATTACCAAGGGATGAAATATGGAAGGGAAAAGTGAGAGTGGCCAAGCTTTCTGTTACAGGCTAGGCTAAAGGTCAGTAAAGACTTCTCTGAGGAAATGACATTCAAGGAAAGTAGCAGTTAACTGAGTAAGCAGTAGAACAAGGTTTTTAGTAGGGGACTAGGGGAAGATCCAGAGATTAGACAGAGCAGGAAGACATCTGGTTGGATTGTGGAGTTAACTAGGTCCTTGCCCACTTATCATTCCTGCCTGATCATTCCCATCTTTGGTTAATCAAATCCTGTCTTCACCTAGACACCAGACAATGGCCTGAGGATGATATTCAATCACACTAAAATATCATGACCTCCAACCTCCAGAGGATTATAAAAACAGCCCAGAAATTCTCCACCATGTCTTCTATCACACACCTCCCATCTTATTCCTCCAAAGAGGTACTTCCCACTTCTCCTTTCCTTTCAACACCCACTTGCTATACTGCTCTCTCTTCTTGATGGCTATTTCCTTTTTAATAGAAAAAGAAAAAGCCAGATGTAATCAAAGGAGAACCTCAATACATGCTGACCTCCACATCTACCCCTGTGTTTACTGCCTTTTTACCAGCTATAAACTGTCCCTCTTGCTCTTTAAACCATTGCACTTACTTTTGCAAAGGACCCTATTGTGCTGCAACTATTCAAGGACACCTTTCCAAAAGTTAACCACAATCCCCTCATCTATACCTTTAACTTTCCTCCCTGGATTATTCCCCTCAGTGGGTAAGTGTTCTCTCATCTCTTATTAAATAAAAGAAGAAAAGGAAGCCCTCCTGTAACTTCCTAATTGTCCCTGACAACCACCCCATTTATCTTCTCTCTCCTGTTGGAAAACTCCTTGCAATGCTGTCTGAATTCTCTGTGTTCATTTCTTTCCCTCCCATTTTTTTTTTATTTATTCCATTAGGCTTTTCCACTAATTCAGAGAATCTTTCCACATTTACCAGTAATGTCTACCAGAGATAGATTTAACTTAAAATTAATAATGTTTAAGCTTCAAAACTCTCATTTTCAAGAGCCTCTTCAAAGGGCTGGGGATTTAGCTCAGTGGTTTTGCTGCCTGCTCCACAAGCACAAGGACCCAAGTTCAATCCCCAATACAAAAAAAACCAAAACCAAGAACCTCTTCAAAAACCCTGTACCTTATTTATATACTGTCTCTTTAAAAACGTTCCCAAATTATACACATTTGGATGAAATAAAACTTGGATCCACCCCTGATTTTCACATTGCCATATCCAGTGATCTGATTTTTTTTGTTTTGTTGTTTTGTCATGTCTTATTAAATCTCTCATTATTTGATACTGTTGATCACTCCACATTACTAAAAGTTTCTTTGCTTTGCTTTACATTCTCTTTTTTAATTTCCTTCATATCTACTGGCCTCGCCGCCTCAGTGTCATTGCTGTATCTCATTTCCCTGCCCCTAATTATTGTTACAACTCTACTCAACAGGGTACTCATTCCCTTGATGATCTCATCCAGGTTGATGGTTTGAAATACCATCTCGATGCTAATGACTGTTACTTATCTCTAGCCTGAGATTGCTCCTGTGAACCCGGGATTTGTATATCTAACTAGTAACTTGCTTTCCCTATTGGGTGGCCAATAAGGAATCTCACATGCTAACTTTCAACTCCTGGTCTTTACCAAGCCTGAACTCCTGTGGTATTTGCTGTCTGAGTAAATCGCACTTCCGTTCCTCCTGTTACTTATGCACAAAAATTGTTTATTTTCTTTCATGCCCGATCATTTGTCAGAAAACCCCATTGCTTCTATCATAGAGTAATACCCATCGTCTAGCCACCTCTCATTCTTGTTATTACTACGCTCCTACTCCTAGCTGCATTATGTTTTGCTTGCATTACTGTACTGTAAATCATCTTTCTGCTTCCACAACTGATGGTTTGTATTTTCTACCTTAAGTCAAAGCCATGTTGTATCATTTCCCTGCTCAAAATCACCTAACTGGGAGTATGGTGATGAGCTGGAGATAGAAAAGCGAAGGAAGAACTGGTGCTGAAGGGGCCATAGGTGCCTGTGAGGAACTCAGTCTTTACTTTCAGTGAAATGGAAAGACTCTGACATGATCTAATCAAGGACTCACCCAGTTTTTCATTTTAAAATGGTATTTTGATAATAAGTTCAGAGCAGGAAGCAGGCCCACAGGATTTTCAGGCTCCTCCAGGATTTGAGAATTTGGAGACGTGCAATAACTAATGTCATTTATATTTACAAGGAAAGCTAAAAATGATAACATCTGTATGCATTGACTATCTTTTTATTAAGGTGTTTTATAGATCGAATGCCTCCCAATTCTTGTCATATATTTTTATCCCCCAAAAAATAGAATCCCTGGGATTCAAGTAGGTAGACTGAAAGTCTGTACAATCAATTTAACCTTATTTCTTTGAGCTTATATTAGAGTTGTGGTTGTGATTTGAGTCTCACAGACCTGAATGATCTTGATCCCATTTGCCTTATTTATGAATGAGACATGCACATACAGATACAGTTCTTATCAATCAGTTGAAATTGCATAGCCCTGCTCTTACTCTAGATGCATTTATGTTGGGCATCACAGGATACCCTTGATAACAGAATGTTGGCTTAGCATTTCAGCCCTCATTTAGAACAGTGTTTAAAGGTTGGGTGACTAATGTTTGCTTCACTCACCTCAATCTGCCCTTTGCTGTGGGTTAATTTTCTACTTCTAACTGTATAGCCCTGCATTTCCAGTCCTCTTAACAAGTCCTTATTTCTCAGCTCAACATTTTTCTCCCATGAACTCTTTCACTTTTTTATCATTAAATTCTACCTGGGCATCAAGTTAATGGTCCAGCAAAAATGTGGTTAATTTTCCTCCTTGTGTCACCCAAAACACACTCAGGAATAAATGTATTGAAACTCAACCCAATAAAACTGAGCCAAAAAAATCTTACCTTGTAAAATGATTCTCAAAAAAAGTATAGTTTCTGCTTTTTATTCTTCATGAAGTTCCAGGAGGACATGGATATTATATAGCTTGTCTTTCTAATATGGTAAGAGCTCTATTTGAGGGAAAATTAAAAATACAAGGTTTAATACAGCCAGGCTTTAATATTTTAATTTGGATGGTCCTTTGCCCCTTTACTGTGAGTGAGTGAGTGGCAGACAATTCTCATGGGTCTCTTGTGTTTTTGCGTGGTTTTTTGACTTCGAGGTTTCTTTTGATTTTCATTTTTGTTAGTCCATGTTTGCAGTTCGCGATGACTACATTCCTTGCGGGGCGTTGGCACGTGTATAGAACCCATCTGAACTCTTTCATCCCTTTCCCTCCCCTCTCTGTCACTCCTCTCAACTTTTCAGCCCTTCCCTTTTTCAAAAGATCTATTTCCGGTTATCTGTCTTTTATTGTCCTCTTTATTTATATTTTGTATATTTCATATAAGAGAACATGATATTTAAGCTTATGTTTCTGATTGATTTTACTTAATATTATTATGATACATCACTTTCCTACAAATGACTCAACTTTATTCTTCTTTATAGCAGAATAGTGGTCCTTTGTGTAGAAATATAAATTTTCTTTATCCATTCTGCTCTTGATGGACATTATAGGTTGCTTCCAAGATTTAGCTGTTATGAACTGGGCTGCTAGAAACATGGGTATGCATGTGTCACTATAATATGATGTCTTTAACTCTTTTGGAAACATACCTACAAGGGAACTAGCTGGGTGGAATGGAATTTCTAGTTTTAGTTCTTTGAAAAATCTCCATATTTATTTCCATAGTGATTGTATTAGTTTACATTCCCACCAACAGTGTAAGAGGGCTCCATTTTTCCTACAGCCTCAGCATTTGTTATTATTTGATTTCTTGATGATATGCAGCTGAGCCCAGGTTCTAAGCCCTGTGTCGGCTACCTGTACCCAACCCACTCAGCCAGCCTTATTCCAGGACTTAGACCGGCTGCTTTGTTCTCCTTGACCTGGTCAAATGAGGATGAATGATAAAGAGATATGGAGTCAATTTAGCACAGCGGCAGCCAGGGGGCTCTCAGCTCTAGTAGACTGAGGAGCCCCCAGTTTCTGGCTCATCTTGCCTTTATTCATCCAAACACGGGCACAAGCAATAAAAGGAACACAGGATTCATCTGCTTTCCAATATCCATTAGTACATACTCTGGTAAACAATTTAACCTTGACTGTCTTAAGTTTTCCCTAGAACCTGTGATATACTATCTCCCCTGAGTGCAGCCTTTCGCCTTTGTGCGCAAGAGGCTGATTAGGCCTTGATTCCCCTCTGGTCTCCAACAGTGATAGCCATTCTTTCTAGAGTAAGATGGAATCTCGGTTTTTTAAAATTTCCATTTCCTTAATAACCACAGATGTTGAACATTATTAATTAGTCATTTGTACTTCTTCAGTACAGTGTCTTTTCAATTGCCCATTTTTGGATCAAGTCATTTATTTTGGGGGTCTGATTTTATATAGTTAATATATTTCAGATATTAGTCTTCTGTCCAAGGAGTAGTTGACAAAAATTGTTTTT
>NW_004624733.1:32649493-32708180 GCF_000247695.1 Heterocephalus glaber | reverse complement strand
TGGCTAATGTTTCCAGAACTATATTGAACAGGAGTGGTGGTAGTGGGTATCCTTGTCTTGTTCCACACTTCAGGGTCTTTTTATTTGAAATGTTCATTAGAACTAAATTTTTCTTGAAATTGCTAAATACAGCAAAATAGCTCAGTGGGCTATTCAAGTCTGTTAGAAAAGCAAGTATCAACTAAGTAATGAATGATGAGTTATGGAAGAGTACCTCTATGTTTATATTGCTTTACATGTTTTTCTAAATTTAACACTTTTAAACTATAGTGAGAGCTGAACATTTCCCATTTTTAAAATTCAGCTAATAATAGCTGAAAATACCTATGTAGTCATCCTTAGCCATTTTCATCTGCCTTGTGGTAGCTTACCTAGGACCAAAAAAAGAAAGAATCAAGAAAGAAAAACTAGGAAAATTTTGAAATACTAAATTCAAAATACCATCCAGCTATTTTTTCCCTATCAACATTAACTCAAGGAAACAAAACTGATGTGAAAGCATGACAGTTAATCAAAGTAGCTGCTCCTTTTCTTACAACTGAAAATTCTAATTTATAAATAGGGCCATTTTCTATAATTTTATACTTAGGTTGCTAATCAATTTGTGATAACAGAAATAAGAATGTCTTTGGCAGATTGAATTGTTGCAAAATGTATTTGCTACCCTTCCCTGTAGGACATTTACAATGCCCCACCTCTGTCAGGAATCATATGCTTTGATCAATGTAGTGTGATCATAAGAAACACGTGCTACTTCCTAGCAGAAACTTTAAGAGATATTGCTTGACTTTCTTCTCCTCTGCTCTGATTATCAGCAGCCCTCGGTATTGAAGCATAATTTAGCCAAAACTGACCAATACAAGTCCAGAGATTTAGAAGGATATTGTATAATCTTAAATGTGATTCCCCCTTTGATCTATACAGAGCCTTTTAGCTCCTCCCAACTGAAGATCAGAGAAACAGTCTGTACTAATTAAGATGCAGGTGGCATTCTGACTATTGGCAGTGAGCTGTGTGTGAGCATCTTGCATTAGTTCTGCCTAGATGTTACTTTCCTCTCAAAAAAGATGAGTCTCTTTGTCAGCTCTCTGTGATCAGAGCTATGGAATAGGTCCATATCAATTTACATCAAAGGACTGTAAGATTTGATTTTGCATCTTGCCCAGTTCTTTAATAGCAATGTGACATAGATATTGCCCTTCACCACTGTTTAATAGTAATTGTTTTCATTCATGGTGACTTCAAATATGTATACTAAAATTCTCCATCAACCTGATGCAATCATATTCAATCTTCTAAGAAATTCTGAAGTAAAAGTTACTTTAAAGATATATTTAAACCTTATTTTCTCTTTCATGTCTGTGAGGGATATAGTAGGTTAGTGTATTGTCTACAATCTGGGTATTTAATCTTAAATTATATACATAGCAAGTGCTATATAGCTTGTAACCTGCAAGGATGGGATAAGAAGATGGACTTTGTAAAAAAAATTATGTAGAATCCAAGACAGGTACGGTGGTGTACATATATAATGCCAGCATTCTGGAAGACTGAGGCAGGAAGATTGCTTGTTCAAGTCCAGCCTGAACAACTTAGCAAGATTGTATCTCACAATAAAAAATGAAAAAAGCTGAGGATTCAGTTCAGTGTAAAGGTCCTGGATTCTATCCTCAGTATAGAAATAAAAAGTAGAATCTTTATCTTAGATAGCATCAGCTTATTTCCACCTAATGCAGGATATCACTCTGCCCTCTCTGATTGCGTATCTTGATACTTAGGGGAGAAATAGCATCATGCCATGTCTGGACCATGAAAGTTGAGTCTTTCATTTTCCACCTGCACTGCCATCTGACACGGTGCCTATTACTCTCCTGATCTTTAGGCAGTGGTCATAGCAGTCCCATAATCCTGACCATGAGAAGGTGCACTCTACCCATGTTTTGTGTCAGTTCCTGCTGCCCTTTCATATGGGGAAAGAGTTTCCTGTCACTTGTGCCATGCTCAAAGGCAAACTACAAAGCCCTCAGGAAACCATTTCTTCTTGGGATCTGGACACTTTGCTGACATTACCTGGGAAGAAGGTGCAGGATGCATGTTTCCTTTGCTCTCAGGTTCCCATTCTTACCTGGAGGTGTCAGTGATCAGCCACTCCCTGCCCTGGGATTTCTCTGCGAGGATGGAAATAGTAGAGACTAGGACCCATTCTCAGAAATTCCTCATTGTCTAAACTTGTTCCTTCCCTTCTCCCTTAGCCCTTTCTTTCTTCATCTAGATTCAGTCTGGTGATATGATAACATGCTGCTTCACCTGAGCTATTGTTTGTACACTGACCCAGCCTTTTCAAGATCTAAAAGCCATGAACTTAGCTATTGTATTGCTTCCATTCTTCTTTCATTTATTCTCTAGTTTGCCTAAATTACCCTATCTGTTTCCTGAATAGGAAGAAAGGTTACAGAGTGACAAGAAGTAACATGTGTTCCAAAAACCATAATCATTTTAAAATCAAGATATTATTGAATCACAGATACATTAAACCAAACACATACATTTAGGCTCTAAGTACTGGATCTTTTGATGAAAAGTCAGACATTTTTACATAAAAATTAAGATTTTTTTTCCATTAGTCTGTCCATGTTTTGGGGGGGGGGGGTTGCTGGAGACTAGGATAGTGTCCTGGTCTGTTTTATGTTGCCATAACAACATTCCTCAGCCTGGGTGATTTATAAAGAATAGCAGTTTATTTGGCCCCTAGTTATGGAGGCTGAGAAGTCTAAGAGCATACTACCAGCATCCACTATCAGCATCTGGTGAGGGCCTTCTTGCTGTGTTATAACATGACAGGGCATCACCTGGTGAGACATAGAAAGTATGCTATTTTCATCTCCCTCCCTCTCCTTATAAAGCCATTAGTGCCAACGGAGACCAAACCCCATGACTTGATGTAATCCTAATTACCTCCAAATACCATTGACATGCATTTGAGGATTAAGTTTCCAACACATGAGACATATGTAAACCTTAATAGACAGTATTTAAAAGTATATTATGGGACAGAGATCTTTTCCAAAAAAGAAGGGGACCAAGAGGTGGAGGAAAGGGGGGGCAGAGGAGAGGAAGGGGGTGAAACAGGAATTAAGATGTGTTAGGTGCCTGTACCAACCCCCCATGATGAATGCAATCATTATGCACTGCAAACGTGTGCTGATGAAAATAAAGGTTTGCTGAACAGCATGTCATGGCACATCAACTGGCTCCATGCCTTCTCTGTTCAATAAAATTATTTCTTTTTTTTTTCTTTGGTGCCAAGGATTGAACTTGGGTCCTTGCGCTTGCGCAGCAGGAAGGGAAACCACTGAGCTAAATCTCCAGCCTAAAATTATTTCTTTAGACTGACACACTCTTATTATAATTACTACTCTCAGTAGAGTGTTTGAATGTAATTAAGATTCATACGTTTTGGTGTACTATGAGATCTTACTAGAAGACCACATCTTTTCTCTTTTAAGAAGAGTTTCATAGTGATTGTGAATGATAGGTTCCCAAGATAACATGAAAAAAAAAAAAACCAGAATGAACACCAAGGGAGGATACAAAGGAAAACAACTGAATGAATGAAAATATTTGTCCTTTGTTCATGAAAACAAATCTATATTTATCTTTTGCAACAGACAGTTATTCCTGTTAGAAATAACAAGAAAAATCTTCACTACATTATTGTGTAAGACATTAATAATGTTGATTGAATCAACAGTGATAACCAGTCATTACAGGAAGCTAAACATAGCCTTTAAATATTATTTTTCTAAATGAGAATTTTTGTGTAATTAAAAAATTAAGTGTCTAAAAGGATCTAAGTTTTGTGTCTGTTGGCAAGTAACTTCTTGGTTGATCTGAGCTTTATTTTCTTGAATGTTAACTGAGCTGATGTAACTATATCAGTGTTTCCCAAAGTGTAGAAAGCATGCCATTGCTATAATTGGAGATAATTTGGTGGTATATTAAATAACAGAGAGAAAGAGCTCCTCCCTTTTGAACTCTACCATCCTAAGCCAAGGATAAAGTCGTGGGGCTATCTTGTGGGATTACTTGCTGTTACTTTTTCTGAACAGAGAGTAAACCTTTCTGATACATCACAGCTTCCAGGTAAATCATTGCTATCTTGTTTTTATATTCATTTTCTGGTTATTTCTTTGGGACAAGCAATGTTGATTTACTACCTGTAGTAGCAAAACAAAACTGCCTTTTAAAATTTAAGTATTTATTTTTAAAATAAGTAAATCATAGTACAGATAGCGTGTGTGGCTAAATTTTTGATACTGGATAGGTAATTTGTAAGGACTTTTAGAAGAACAATTTTGTTTTGCTTTGTGCTGGTTTTCACTGAGGTAAAAAATCTAGTGTAAGTTGGAGCCCACCTTTAGTTTATACTTTTCAGTCTTCTTCATAAGCTAAGTTTCAGAATGTAGTCAGGAGATATCTTCTGGAATATCTCCCCTGATTTGAGCAGTTGGATACATACATAAAAATACATATTAGGTGTATTCAGGAATGGTTTCTAAATCTGTATGAATTTGTAGGATAAACAATCTTCAAATGCATCTATTCCTTATTTTTAAGTGGGCAGAACTGAACACATAGGCAAGCCCATGATTTAAGAGAAGAGAAAGTTTATTAGATTATGTTAGTAGGTACTGGTTCTGGGGTGCCCCTACATATACAGAGAATGCCAGAAACTACCTTTTCTACCCTGAGTGTACCTGGCATCCTGAAAATTAAACAGAAGATAGATTAACGAAATAGGCTTATTTCTTATGCATGTGGAAGGGGAGACTTATAGAAACGAAGTGAAAATCCCAAAGACACAGACCCAAAGGTTTCATGTATTATTTCTTTTTAAGAGGAATAAATTTGTGGAGATTGGACAAGACAAAGAAAAGGGGTTTTGAGCTTCTAGGGGCAGTAAATTGTGCGAAGATAAGTGTATGGGGAAACCAATAGAAGATGTTTCAGTAAGGTTTGCTATATATATTCCTCTTGGTGCCATCCCTGAGCTAATAAGCTAGGCCACACCAGTCTGCCCTGTAGCCAACCTCTCTGTTTTTTAATGTTATAATGTATATATATTTTTTTTTCTCAAGTTCTTTAATGATATTGTAAGTTTGTATGAGGTCCAAGATAATTCCTCTTTACTCAGCCCAGACCAGGCAAGCCAAAATGTTAGGTGCCTGTATTAGGGTCTTTCTGAGAGAGGGGAGGGTGATTTCCTCCACAAGGGGAAATCTTTGTCCTGCTTTTTAATAGGGAGAGGGTGGAGAGCTGCCCGCTGGATCTCTGTTGCCTTTAGCTCAGAATAATCCTCATGCTACCAGGGTGTATTTTGGGGTGGCATATTCTGATCCCCTTCAAGGACAATATACAAAGGCTACAAGGTCATGCAGTGGCAAAAACAGTGAAAGAGACTGAAATTTCAGAGCATTTGTGTGGGGAGCACAGGAGTGAAGTAGCCACACACACACCTTGGGGTCTGACTGCAGACCAGAGGCTCTGAATGATTTTAAGTGGCAACCTTCACCCCACTCCTGTTCGCCTCCTTACTGGATACAGGAGTAATGTAGACAAAAAGCAAAACAAGGAGGTTTAAAATTTTACATTAAAACAAGACATTTGTACCTAGACCATGGCTTGATAGAGAGTAGGTACGCCATAAATATTCAATTTGGATGCTAGTGCCAATTCTAGCACCATAGAAAAACAAGCGAAAATATGCCTCTGAGAAAACAAAATTACTTCTTTTAAATTGGAGCAATATCACTATGTTATACAGAGCTAAGAGACAACCTACAATGTAGGAAAAAAAATTTAGCAGCTGTATCTCAGACAAAGGACTACTATCTAGAATATATAAAGAACTGAAAAAAATCAGACCCACCCCCAAATTCAAAGACCCAATTCAAAAATGGCATCTGAAATGAACAGACATTTCTCAAAGAAGTAAAAGCAGCAAATAAATATATGAAAAAATGTTCAACATCACTCCTCATTCGAGAGATGCAGATGAAAACAACTCTGAGATTCCACCTCACCCCAGAAAGAATGGCTGCTACCAAGAAATCAACCAATAACAAATGCTAGGGGCGGGGTGTGGGGAGAAAGGAACCCTTCTCCACTGTTGGTGGGAGTGCAGACTGGTGCAACCACTGTGGAAGTCAGTATGGAAATACCTCAAAGAACTAGGACTGGAAGTCCTATTTGACCTACCTATTCCCCTGATGGGTATCTTCCCAAAAGAATTAAAAGAATCATACCACAGCGATATATGGGCACCCATGTTTATAGCGGCACAGTGCTTAACAGCTAAAGCTTGGAAACAGCCCAAGTGCCCATCAACTGGAAACTGGATAAAGAAGATGTGGTTTTTTTATAAAATGGAGTACTACTCAGCCATAAAGAATGAGAAACTAGAGACATTTATAGCTAAATGGATGCATATTGAGGCCATACTCTTAAGTGAAATAAATAGGACACACATGTGTAAATACCAAATAGTTTCTCTAGTGTGAGAAACTGAAAGTGTAAATAAGGATTAAAATGATTAAAATGAATAATTGATCATTTGAAATAGGAAGAAAAGATCCAAAGGGCTAGGGGAAGTGAGAGGGGAATGGGAAAGGAAAGAAGGGAAAGGAAAAATTATGAGAAAAGAAAAAAGAAACAAGGTCTTTGTAAACAGGGAAGGGTGGAGGGGGCGAAGGGTGCATAGGTAATGGGGAAAAAATAAGAACCAAGATACATCATGTGCAGGTACAAGTACCCAGTGATAAATGTAAATGTACTGTATACCTAAAATGTACCAATAAAAGAATTTAAGCAAAAAAAAAAATACTTCTAGTTTCCAATCCCAGAGAAATATTTGGAGGTGTTGTGCCCCCACAAAGCTAGTTCCTAGAACTTCCTGATATAGTAAACACTGTGTGTCCTCCAGGTCACCACAGAGGGGGAATCCATAGCTTCCTGCCAAGTTAACATTAAGTTCCTGCAAACATATCTCACAGTATCTTACAGAACAGGCAGAGATAAGAAAAATGTTTAAATCCAGGCAGCTTTGGCAGCTGTCAGCAAGAACATAAGTACTTTTAATCCATTGTATTTTGCCTGAGGATGACTCCTCTGTGAGAAGTGGTAATTGCTGTATTTTACTTCTTCCTGAGACTTCAAGGAAAAGTTATCCCAGCCCTGACCTGACTTTGCTTTGAGGGATCCCTGGGAGCTTTAATCCAGAATATGCAGTTTTTAAAAATCGGGTTTTATATTTTAATGGCTTCCTGAAATGTCCCAAAGCAAACTATATCATAAACACATATCTCTGCAGAGATGTGATGGTCTGATACTCTGGCCAGTTCCTAATGGGAGAGATGAGTTCCTAACTCAGCAGATCTTCAAAAACTTTTAAGGTGAGTGGTTGGTGTAGGAAAGTGTTATTGCAGTTAGATAAGATAGTTATTATTTAATCATTTAATCTTCATATTTAATAAATTTACATACTCCCGCTAGATTGAACTACCAGTGGTACATACATGACTATCCCATCAGGCAGCTGGTACCACCCAGCGCTACTGTCCCATGCCACCCAAGTACGCCAGTGGATGTCTCAGAGCCACCTGGCAGTGAGAGATACAAATTATGGCCTGTCATGAATGTGTTAATTTTCTCAGCCAAGGTAATATCCTCAGTTAACTACACCAATCAACTTTCCTATTAGGCAGAAGTCACTGATTGCAAATACTAGACCCAGAGAGATTTGGGTTAGGATGAAAGAGAAAAATATTTGATAAGCTCACCATGTGTCTTACAGAATCCAAGGGCCAGCATCCAGCTTCTTGAGATACTTAGAGGCAAGGTCTGGGCTCCACACCATCTTCTGTCTCCCCAGTCTGTAGTGAAGAACCAGCCTGTCTGCACCTTGCACTCAAAGCTCTGATGCCCCTGCCTGTGCTCCACATTAGGAACTGCATGCACCTGCCCAAGCTCCGTCTTCAGAAGAGCATTTCCCATTCCCTTTTCCAGAAAAGCTATTTCCTACTTGGTTGCTCTGTTACCTCACTATTTCCCTCTTAGCACTCAGAACGTTGGGCATCTTATATTCTTGTTAACTAACTCCCATATGTAATGGAAACTCATGAGGAACTTGGTTCCCAGCCTCTTGGCAGCACTGCTCCTGCAGTAGGTACTTGGTATATGTTGACTGCATTCATATATATATATATATATATATATAAAAATACAAGCTCAGCTGGCAGGGACCCACTGCTAGTCCTAGGGGTGACTGGACAGGTAAAGGGGGTCATTGGAAGTGAGAAGAGATCTCCCAAATGCCCACTTTCTCTTGATTACCTGAGATAACATCTAGTATTTTTTCAACTAAACAAGAGTGTTTTGCCCACTGGATGTGTCTTTAAGATGCTTAATTCTCATCCCTTCAAAAACTAATCAGATACTTTATCATCTCAAAGATAATTGTGCTGCTTGTAGAAAACCATAGCATGGGTCCCAGTCATGCCAAATAAATGCCCCAGTTACCTATTTACTCCAGCATATATGAAGGCAATCTCAAGGGCAGAGCTTCTAATTAATATTGATAGTTGACCTTCATAATTCACAGATCTCACATATATGAATGTATTTTTTGCTTATTTATTTGTAACTCCATCATCAGTATTCACTGTTTAGACAGTTATATATGTTCAGAGCAGTGGTACATGTGAGTCACCCGACATACACCTTGTTTTACCTCTCAGACTATAACCAACCTTGCATCCCCTTTCCATGGTTCATTTACTGCCATCTTTCCTGGTGCACCTGTATTTTTTCTGTGATTTTGCTGTCTGGTTTCGCCCTTAATTCTAGTTCTAAAGTGCTGTCTAGTGTTTCTAAGTAGAAGAAAGCTAATATGCCTTAAAGAGAAAATACCCATTTAGTAACTTCATCGGGCATTAGAAAGTACTATTGGCCATGAGAGCAATGTTAATGAATTAACAATATACATATATTTTTAAAGTATTCTTAAACAGGTACACACATAAAACAAAATTGTGTCTTAATCAGGTGCCCAAAACATAACCAGACCCTTGCAGGACCCTAACCCTATATTTCCCCTAGAATAAGTGATTCAGTATTTACTATTCCAGCCTTCACAGTGATTTTGTAAAGATAACTATTGTGAATAATAAGAATTGATTGTATATATTAATCCGGTGTGATTTTAGGGGATTTTCATACTTGCTTTTACTCACCATATCAAGTAGAATGTACGTGAGACATATCTTTGTGTTTTTTGTTTTCAAAACCAGCCACTCAGATTTGCAATCTTTGATGAAAAATGGGTATCCTTTCAATAAATCATTGTGTTTTCCTTTAACACTTGTCTAAGTTGAGCTCAGGCCACTCACGTCGGTGTATGACATATGTGTACGTTGTAGATGGAGATAAATGTGTCCGTATGTATAATTACATTAGTATGCACACACACACATATGTATATCCATAAATTCCTGGGGTGGAAGGTGTGGGCTGCTCTGCTGGGTCCTGGAGAAGTAGAGACTGTTTCTTAAAAGTTCATCATTGACAGGCCTGAGAAAGGGCTCAGTGAGCGGCAGAAGCTGGCATTTGGTGCACACCACCACTCAAACTCTGCATTCACGAAGCTGCGCGTGAGCATGTTATCCTCTTTCTGATGGGTCCAGGCACTCATCCTATGGCCTGCCATTGACCTTGGCCCTAAATTAATTAAGAAGTAATAAAAGGGAGGGAGAAGGAGGAGTAGTTAAGATGTATAATGAAGATTAAATTCAGTGCAATCATTGTAAGTTGACCATCTTTACAGTGAGTGAAAAAGGACAGGAGATTAGAGCCTTTAAGGTTGGCCCAAGCTTATCGGCAAAGGGCAGTTTGTTGCTGACGTTGAGCTTTACATTGAGGGAGGACAAATGAAGAGGGGTACTTGTCACACTTGCACATTCAGGGCTTGAAATGTGTCTCCTTTGTGAGGCAGACTTGGCTTGCTCCTCCTGCTGGCTTCTCCCCATGCTGAGCAGCTAATCCACGTGGCCACTCCATCATCAGTCTCTTCTTCACTCAACAGACCTTTCCTAGGAGTGGCCACAAGATGACAGGCAAGATCAGGCTTGTGGTGCTACATGGTGTCAAGTTTAAGAGTTTGCACTGTGAAGCAAAAGCCCTTGGATTTGAATTACAGCTTTACCACTTACTATGTTTTCTTACTTAACTTTCTGAGCCTCTGTCTCCACAACTGGAAAGCACAGATAACACCATTATGCACCTCATAGGTCTGTTGTGAGGATTAAGGGAGAAAATCTGCATATCGGTGGCCAGCACGGTGCCCGGCATACTTGTCTGAGAAGCAGAAGGCTGGCGACTGTGCCAGGTGTCCTTCACAAAGAAAGAGTGGTGAGAGGAGAGACGTGGGCCAAATCCTACAGGGCCTGCTGCGTAGCCAAAATGAAGATTTTTTAAACCAATGTTTAAATGTTTTTCAGTAGTTTTCAGCAGAGCACTGACAACATTGTTTACAAGAAAGTAATGGCTGTACTAAAAAAAATGCATATTGGAGAAGTTGTGCAAGACAATCTTCGCACTTGAATTCCATTCAGTCCTGGTTGGGCTCTGAGTTACCCTCAATTCCCTGATTCAGAGTCCTGCTGGAACCCTCCAGCCTTCTCTAATGTTGATGATGGAAGACATGCTAACGACCAGTGTACCTAGGACGTGCTTACTCTTGCCAGGCTCACAAGTACCTTCCAAGGAGATGTTTTACCTATGCATTAGGCACTGAGGCTGCAAATCTCACAGCTCAGAAAGTTAGAAAGCACTGGTATCCAGAGGGAACCTGTGATGGACGCATAGCTGTGAAGCAGGAAAAGCAGTGTGCTAGCTCTGCCTCTCATGCCCTCCCTTTTCATACACGAGGATTGGGAATCGTACGACCCACTCCCCAGAGTGGCTGTGTAGTATTCATCCATGGCAGCAAAGCACCGGACTCCATAAATGTTTGCTGCTGCAGGGCTGGGTTGCCAGAGCACACTCGAGGTCACCCGCATGGAATCAGTACAATGTTTGTTTCCTTACAAGTCTGCTTTTAACCACTAAGAAGCTCACTGTGGGCTCACAGGTATTGTGTAAGCAGGAAGACAACCCAGCTCCATTTCCCCTGCTAAGGACAGTTTGTCTCATGTGTGCATCTCTTTCCTCTGCCCTCTGCAGAGGTGGGGCGGGGAAGCTCTGTGTGCCCGAATTCATAGACCTAAACCCCATTGCCTCCTACACGGGTTTTCTCCAAATTATGCTTTTTAATTAAGCCTTCTAAGGTTTAATTAGGAAGCAACATGAGTCATCTTTGTTTCTGAAAATATAGTTGTGGTTTGACTAATTCTGTAGTAAGATTTCATATGATTTATTTTCTCATGTGTGAAATTAACACGTGGAATATTTTAAATAAGAAATCAAAGCACTTACCTGGGCATCAGGTTGGGAGCACGTAAAAAGTTTAAAGGAGGTTCACTTAAAGTAATGCTGGGAAAGCTGAGCTGATTTGAAAAAGGTCCCTTTACATGAGATGCCTCAAAGAGATACATGCTTTTTGAATGAATCATGCAGCCTTTGATGTCAACCCACTGCTTAGAGATGAGCATATTGATGAGGAACACAGATTTTTAACTCCAGCTCTTACTGGACCGTCTGCATCTTTCTCCCTGGCTACCTCTTACCCTGTCTTTTTCTGAGACCCTTCATGCCTCAGTGGCTCTGTACTTAGATTGATCTTCCTTGCAGGGCCCAGCCCTACCTCTTCTGAATAAATTCCCTGCATCTGCACCAATGATGCCTTTATTTTCTGGACCCTGGTGCTCTAACATTACAGAGTGTGGCTGACACTGGAGGAGCTGTCCTCACAGGGTCAGTGAACTCCTAGAGAGGGCAGATGGCTGCCTGCCTGCAAGTACCTTTTCCATATCTGCTAGGGTCCTGATAGCTAAGTACCTCCATTACCGAGAGATCAGGTAATAGTCAAGAGGGACGAAGCTCCTATACCCTATACACTGAAATTTTCCAACCACCAGTCCCAGTCCTGCACATCACACCCCATTTATTTCTTCCCGTATGATGAACACCCCACTGCAGGGCCACAGGGAAGGCTCTGGCTCATGTTCCCCTCTCACCCTCTGTGCCTCCTGAGCAGCCTTGGCATTTCCCCATGCCCCCCCCCCCGATGTGCCTCATGCCTCCTGTTTGAGGCAACTATAAGTACAAGCTTATTCCTCCATGAGAGACATTTCTGTTTCTGTTGCTGATTAAAACAAATCCCAGATGCCCTTGAAAAACATCTCTCAAAGTGCAGCTTAAAAGTCACTTTCTCTGGGACACTGACCCCATTCCTTTTGGAGGCTCTGCACAGACACATCTGCCTTCCTCTGCGGACTGAGTGCAGGTCCAAAGTCCCAGCTGCAAGCACAGTGCCTCACATACGTGTGTACTCCCTGAAAGGAGTAAGGAGGGGAACAGAACACAGCTTCTCAAGGTGAATCCAGTAGGACTGTTGAGTCCGAACCAGTTTCGTGAGCGCTCCCCTGATTGTCCTTGCTATGACCGGCCATTGCAGAAGGGTGCTGAGGCTGTGGTCTGACTAGGCCCGCCACCCCAACTCTGTGGCTCTGGATGAGGTGGTTTACCTGAAATGCTTTGGTTTTCTCATCTCTAAAACAGGGATAATAATGGTATTTGTGTCCAAGGACTGTAAGGATGCAAAGATGGCAAGATAAAGGCCTGCAGGTCTGAGCAGAGACTCTTTCTCCTCCTGTCATGCTCGTTCTGTCCTGCCCTCTCCCACTCCCCTTGCTTTCACAGTCAAGAGCCATTTCTTCAGGGAAACCTTTGGTGGCTTCTGCAACCCTGGAAAATTCCATAATTTGGACTTCTTTAACTCCGTTCACTTCTCCTGAGTAGTACTTGGATTATCTTCATTTTCCCTCAACAGTTAAGATTTTTACATAACAGGCGTCTTCCTCACTAGACTGTATGTTATCAAGGTTCTCCAGAGAAGCATAGCAGGATGAAAAACTAAAGATACACACAGTCCTGTACCTCAAAATGATGTTCTGGTCCACAATGGGCCGCAGATATCAGTGGCCCCATAAGATTATAATGGAGCTGAAAAATTTGTTCCCAGTGATGTTGTAGTCCTCCTAGCATAGTGCACTACTCATGTGTTTATAGGGATGCTGCTATAGACAAACCTGTACTGCCAGTCATATAAAAGTGTAGTGTGTACCGTTATATAGAGTACATCATAAAATACTTGATAATGACAAAAGCAACTTTGCTGTTGTCATATGCATTTGCTATACAACACTTTATATTATTTTAGAATGAACTTCTACTTATTTAAAAAAAGTTTACTATCAAACTCTGTGCCATATGCCTGCAGCAGACTCACATAGCATACTTACTGCATCATACCATTATAGCCTCGTATATTATATATGTGCCATATATGTACCACATAAACATACACCCTAGATGTGTAGTAGGTAATATCATCTAGGTTTGTCGAAGTGTACTCTATGATAATCATACAAAAACAAAATTGTCTAACAATGCATTGCTCAGACTGTATCCCCAAAACATGACTGTGTGTGTACACACAGACACCTATGTGTTCTTTGTATGAACATCTCTGTCTTTCCCTTTAAGCTCTTCAAGATCCCAGATTTGCTCTATATAAAGGAGTGTATGAAGTCCAAATTAGGGACATTTGCCCTATCTACCCATTTATTTCAGTTCACAAACTTAATCCTTTCTGTGATTCTGTTCTCTATTCGGTTGCAGCCAGAATCATAGAAAGGACTAAGTTTGTGAACCCATGTACCAAGGTACCACTGTACTGGGAAGAAATAAAAAGTAGGATGTTGAGCGCCAGGGAGCATCCTGCTCTAAGTGGGTAGTTGAGAAAGACCTTTCCAACTTCCAACCAGCTGGCATTTGAGCAGAAAAATGGAACCAAGAGTGAACAAAGTCTGTATTTTGGAAAACATGTTCCAAGCAGCAGCAGCAGCATAAAGGCCCTGAGGTGGGCATAGGCTTTGTGTGTTTGGGGAATAGCAAGGCCACTTACACAGCTGGAACAATGTGAGTGAAAGAATATTCAGAGAGGAGTGCTGAGAAGCAGGCTGGGGCCAGGGCCTGTAAAGCAGTCTGCATGGTTTGAAGGATGAAGCTTTTACCTGCCTGCATGGTGACCACCTGTGGGCCTTGAGCAGCGTAGTGAAATCGAGGCTGCTGAGAACCAAAGGGTGCTTGACAAAAAGCTGTATCCTCGAGACCTGCACCCTGGCAGTCTGCCAAAGAAAGGCTTCTCTTCTCATGCACTTGAGGTAGATTTTGCTGGTAAGGCTTGTATTCCAAGCATCACGTTGGTCCAGATGTGCCACCTTCATACAAGTTTGCCTTCTGTGAAGGGAAAAGAGCAAGGGGCAGGGAGGCAAATGAGGGCACCAATTAAAGAGGCTCTTGAAAACTCTAGGGAAGATACAATGGTGGTAGCAGTGGACATCTTGAGAAGTATTTGGACTCTGAATAGATACTGAAAGCAGAGGCCAAAGAATATCCTGACATATTGGTGACTTTTGGGACATGGCCTGAATGACTAGAAAGTGAGAATGCACTGAACAGAGAGAAGGAAGGCTGCAGGACAAGCACAGAAATCAAGAGTTCAGTTAAAATGCTAAGTTGGCTGTCATGAGAGCAAAATTAAATGGGCAATTAGACCTATCAGTCTAGAGTTTAGGGCAGAAGATGTGAGTGCAGGAGCCTTCTAGGTAGAGGCGGTAACCAGAGCACGGGTTAAGGTCACCTGCAAAGTGAATATTGATCAAAGCCAGGGAGTTGAAGAAGAACCAGTTCATAAACCTAAGGATTACTGCAAGAATTGAAAATGAAAGATATCCCAGAAGCCGAGGGTGTTAACCATCAAGAAGGGAGGAAGGGATGAACAGTTGTCAAATACAGCAGAGAGACCAACTAATTCAACCTAAACCAGACCACTGGGTTTACTCTCATGATGGAAATGGAGAGAGCAAACCTAATCAAATAATTAAAGGAGTTTGACACCAAAGAGGCAGAAATTAGGCAGTGTCTGGAGGGGTGTCTGGGACCACCAGATTAATGCAGAGAGCCTGTATCTGATAAGATGATGGAAGAGAGAAAGGAAAATGGAGGATACAGGAGAGAGGAGAGAACAGCACGATGATCCACTCAAGCAGCGAGAGGAGACCTGAGTCCATCCACGCAGAGTGAAGGGGGGCGCGGGGGACAAGGTATCCGGACAGCCTCTTCTGCTTGTCGTCTTTCCCTAGTGGAACAGGAGGCAAGGTTGTTAGCAGAGAGAAAGAAGACTGTCGCTATTGCTATTATTATTATTTCACTTTCTGTCATACTCGACTCCAGAAAAACAAGAATGAATGGTCTCAGAAAGAACTGCTGTTTATTAAAGGACTCTCCCATCTTTGGTAGTCAAGAGCTCACCGGATTTCATTCCTAGAGAGGGATCCCCTTAGAAAGGGAAGGTCATTAGGAGGGAGTTCCGTCCTTTACTCACATCTCTCAAAGAATGCCATGGGGAGCGAGTCTCCTGCTCCTGAGCATCACAGGGCGGCATCTCCATCTTTTCCTACCAGTTTCCCAGGGACACCTCTAATCCCAAATCCATTCTGCCAACCCTGAAAGCCACAGGGTGGTTAGTTCTTTGTCATACCACTCTGTCCATTTTTATTAAATCAAATCCACCTCTTCACTCAAGTTTGTCTCCCAATCCTAAACATCCTGGAAGGAAAAACATAGGAAAAAGTGAAAAAAACAGCAGCAGTAGACAAACTCTTGGAAGTAAGGAACGAGACAGAAAAGAATCCAAGCAGGCAAGGCCAAGTTTATGTGTGACAGACATGGGGAGGAGGGAAAGTTGTGAACACTCACACATTAATAATTTTTGTCTTGTCACAACTATAATCAAAGCCCTGATAACAGTGTTGTCATAAAATCTATACAGCCACAACTCTGGGCTTGGCTTCAGTCTGGTTCCTGGGCTCTGGGCTCAGAATTCACCACAATAAATTCTCCCATGACTCTTCAGACCCCCTTATCAAACTGTGTTTTATTATCTACTCCCAAGCTTAAAATGCAACATGTACTTTACACCAAATATAGCATCTCCAGAGAAGGTAGCTTAGAGGTCATCACATCCGATGCTTCACCCAATTCTGTCTTATTTTTATAACTTCCCTGATAACTCGCGCCTCAGACTTTATAAACATCTCAGCTCCAAGTCTCGCCACATCACCAAAAAGCTTGTTTCACTTATGTAATGTTTTAAATTATAGCAAACTGGAGTCTCTCCTTTCTAATCTTTGAGTCTCTGATTCTGGGGCCCTATAGAACAAACTATGATTATATCCTATTCTTTCTTGTTTTCTGTTTTTTGAGACAGGGTCTTGCTGTGTAGCACAGGCTGACCTCAAACTTGTGGCAATCCTCCTGCCTCAGCCTCCTGAGTGCTGAGATTACAGGTGTGCACCATCCTGCCTGGCTTCTGTCCCCTTTGGTGGGGAACCACCTATCTTCTTACTTCTGTCTTGCCTGCTAAATATTCAATCACCCTTTGAATCACAAATATGTCCACATCCAGTGTAAACACTTTTTTGATATTCTTTGCCTACTGATAAGTTTTTAAAAAGGATAATATATTAATTTAGAGTCACGTTCCAACTAGTTCTGTACCTAACGAGGGTTAGGAGCTCCTTGATTACCAGCACTATCAAATCTGACAGCAAGGAGAGCTGGGTGAAATTTTATGCTTACATTGTACATCTGTTAGATCTACTGGAAAGGATGAAAAGGGAGAGGCTTCGTGATTACCAAGGATTGAGAGGCAAAAGCAGAGAGATTCTCTCACATTCATCCCTTGCACTGAAGTCTCTACCCTGCCTTTGGGTTTGTCTCCCATCACTTGGTTATTGCAGTCCCAATCTCTGAACTAGGTGCTGGTTCAGACAGCTGTTTCGACAGTGAAAAAATAATTGGAAAGTGGCTAATAATATTCTAGTGGGAAAGCAGGTGAATCAATCCCATAAATATATGTAAAATGACAACAGGTACTGATACCATGAAGGGAAGATCCGGGGTGCTATGAAAGTATGCAGTAAGAAGAACCCGAGCTAAGGAAGCCTCTGCTGAGGAAGCAGTTAGTGTTTGATTTGGAGGCGAAGTTCTCTGGTAGGGAGCATCTTGTCTGAGCACAATCTGTTGTGGAGAAGCCAGGCACGTGTGAGGAGAACAATATGGAATATCAAGGTCAACATGAAATGTGGGAGGTGGTGGGTGAGGTTCCAATCTTCTGCAATGAGCCTAAGGGCAGTGAGAATCCACCGAAGAGGTTTTGAGCCAAATGTGTGTTACCCACACAGTATAATGAAAATTATATTTAGAAGAGATCACTCCTGCTGCAATGTAGAAAATGAATGGGAAGGAACCATGGTGAGGACAGAGTAGGGTGAATAGCAGTAGCTGTGGAAACACGGTGACAGCTTTGAAAGAGTTGTCAGAGGTAAAACCAATGAGTATCTTGATGATTTGGCTCCAGGAGGCAAAGGAAAGCATGACGATGATAAGAATCTCTGGCCAGGCCTGCTCTGCCCACCTGTCAGTCATTCAACATGGAAGATCATCTATTGCTCATGGCCAGGCACTGGGCGTTATTCCCGAGTTGGAGTGATATTAATGTAGGATGAATATTATGTGATTCCTGGACAGTGGAGCAATATAAAACTGGCGTAGGAAAATATCATGACTAATGTTATTCCTGGTGATGTGGCTTTCTTAAGGTCCTTTGTTGCTGTTGTTTATAAACATATATTTATTGGACCGAGGATTAAGCTCAGTGGTTCCACTGCCTGCCTTGCAAGCGCAAGGTCCTGAGTTTGATCCCCTATACCAAAAAAACTGAAAAACAAACAAAAACATTATATTTATTGTGCTTACCTTGCAGAATGATGCAATTAGGAGGTGTAATTGTTAAGCTGTCATTTAGTTCTTTATGCAAACTATTCAGGTCCTCACCGTGAACAGACAGAATCTCCAAGCCATCCAACTGAGCACCTTTGTGATGATGGAAAATCTTGGAAAATATCCCTCCTTAAATATATCTCAGCTTGGGATCTAGTGCTTTGCTGAGACTGTGTCCTTTGTGATTATCACTGTACAATGTAACTTTTCTAAGACTTATATGCCAGAGCGTACCTTTACTCAGCCTTTTACATAATACCCTGGAGGACGCTGCTGTCTGGGGAATGAATCCTAGGTGGTGATCAAGGCTAGCAGGGTCACTCACTGCAAGCGGAAATATGACAGGATGGCCAGGCTGGGGAACATGGTGAGTTACAATGTCCAAGATGAAGCACAATGATGAGATATCAGTAAAAAACATGAGTGCGGAAGTTTAGGTTGTCTATCGTGGCAATTCTAAGAATTACTGAGACTATCTCATGGAGCATGGAGCTTCTTCAAGAAGCATTGTGTACTAGAAGAGCTGTCATAGGGAACTATTTCATCTGAGTAAGCTGGGCTGGAGCCTTGCTTCTCTGAGATTCTGATTCCTTAACAGATGGTCTTCAAGTCATTTGCATGTCTTATTAAAGCTGTTTTAATATTGGATCACTTTGTTATAAAGTCCAAAGTTAGCGAGGCCCAATGAGTTCATAAATAGGAATTCATCATCATCTGCAAGAAGACAGATAATCCATTTCTCTGTAGATGAGTGTTCCCTGCTTCCATTATTGGTGAAACAAAATGATATCCTACTCCTGCCCAGAGTTGTCAACAGCAGTTCACCAGTCTGTCTTTCTTTCCCCAGAGAAAGAATCCTATTGGCCCATCTCCAAGCATCTTTTTTTTCCAAGGAGTCTTCCTATGGCTCACTGCCCATTCATCAGGGGAACAGAATTTCTGAGAAAAGGCACATGCAAATTGTCTAAGATGTCTGCAATACCATTTAATTAATGGACTTCCAGTCTTTGAAGAAGAAAAAGATTTCTGCTTTATAATCAACAGCTCTTAATTATCTTGATGGTTAATTTGTACATCCATATTTCTCCTTAGTTAATTATTAATTGTATGCTTTCTGTCAATTGTATTTTGTGTCTGTCACTTTCACTACTGGATGTTGAGATTTCTCATCTCAATTTCTAGTCAACTCTCAATAATTTTACTCTTCCCAGTTGCAATTATGTCACTGTTTGATCTTGTTTTGTGTCTAAGTAGTTATAGTTATCTGATCTATCTTGAGGATGGCTAATACTTAAAAATTCTGAAACCTCTAAAATATTTTAGACATATTTGCATGCTTGCTTCTTTTCAGAGGCCTTGGGTATCATGAGAATTATAAGTGTAGTGAGCCTCAGACCCTATTACTACTGCCCACTAACATAGACATCTCTCCCAGGAATATGAGACACCTTCAAGCATCAGAAACCAAGCCTCTTAGCTCCCCCGATGCCTTGTCCTTTGTTGTCAGGTTTAATAAATGGAAGCACAGAGACATAAATCCGGGTGCTATCTCCATCTGCAACAGCCCTGTAACCTGTATGCCTCCTTGTCTTAGCTATCACCTGCTGCAACATTTCTGTCTTGAGGTCACATGGTCTCTCTAGGAACAGCCCTACAATTTCCCTGGTTAATGCCCTTCAGAGTGAAGGTCCCATAATCTCCTTGGGTAGCAGAGTCTTGAGGGCCCATTCTCATTTCAGCTGTCTCCTCCTCATCTCCTGTTACTTTCTCCTTGGAGAATGTTGCTAAGATTCCCATTTCATTTGTAATTTTCTTAAATGCTTGTATAGTTCAGTTGTCACTTTATAGGTTTGTCTTCCTTTGGAAAGGCAGCATAATGAACACTCATTTAGAGCCAGAATGCTTGGGTTCAAATCTAAATTCTGCATCTAACTGGCTGTGTAAATAGGGGAAGGTTAATTAACTTCTCTGAGTCTCAGTTTCCTCGGATGTAAAAATAGCAATATAATAGACTCTATTAAGCAATACATTATATTCGCCCATATGTAACCCATTCAAGCATACAACCAGGCCTCAGGAAATGTCTATAGAATACAATCTGTGGAGTCTCATATGGGGCTGAATCCTGCCTCTCTGCTGTTTACCCATGCGTTCCACAAAATATAGCTCTTTTTTTCCTCAGTTTTTTCACATATTAAATAGGAATGAGAATATTAATATGTCATGTACTAAATAAGAGTCTATGATATTACTCATCACTGAGGTAAATAAGGAAGACGACGAATGCATTGCATTTCCCATGATAAATCACCTTCTGCCCTTCATAGGAGTTTCCTTTGCAGGTAAAGTACAATTTGAGAAGATAAGATTAGGTAAGGGTTCTCTTTATCCTATGAACATTAGATTGTAAGCTCTACAAACAGTAAAATAGCTGATATTTTTCAATCGGCATCGAAGTGTGCCCAGCTCTTCTTAGTATAGTAGCCGCATTGCCTGCAGATTCAGTTACCTGTGGTTAAGTAAGGTCCAAAAATATCACTATAGTTCAATGACAGATTAAAGTATTTTGAGAAAAAGAGACCACATTCACTTACTGCTTATTATAATACATGGTTATAATTGATATATTTTATCATAAATTCATCTCTTACAAGGATGTAAAGGGCAAAACATTTTATACCTATCTGTCTGTATATATCGTTCTCTACGGTGGCATGGGAGGTATCTGGGTAAAGAGGGGTGACAGCTATTTTGTACATTCAGTAGCTTGTTTATCCTCCCAAGAAAACATAATCAGAAACAAAAAAATAAATGGCTTCGTCACAAATCCCACCCTGTTCTGAAATCCCTGGGAGCACAAAATGGGGAAGGAAGTGGTCTCAGCACAGTGGTCCATAGATTTTCTTCTCTGCTTAGAAACTGGGCTCCTTATACTCATGGTACCTTGTTCCCATCACCCCTTCCAATTCCTTAGTAACAGAAGAACTCTGCTCAGGAAATGTTACTGTGAGAGGCAGAGCCACTACACAGGACTGGCACTGGTGGAAGTTTGGTTCTCCATCACTATCCCCCAAATAATGCTTTCTTAAGTAGTGGTGGACATTTTCCTAAAATTCTAACTCCTCCCTTAGCCAATAGGTAGCTCAACAGCTGCTTAAGAGCATTATTTTTTCCACTTCATTGTACATAACAGCCTTTGTGACTTCTGCCTCCATTATCCCAGGATTTATCCACATTAATAAATATTCTCCAAAATCAGTGGGGTTGCAAAAACATTCCCTTTATAATAGATTTGCACCATAACTGTTGGAAATTATCTCATGATTAATGTTGTCTAACCCAGAGGACTCCATTGCAGTGAGGTTGAGGATTTATCGATAAATGTGATAATCATCCTCTATCTTTGTTTACATCAGTAATTAATGCAGTTCAGGAGGGAGCCCTCGAAACCTTGTATAAGCAAGATTTATCCCCACTGGAATAGATTACAACCATATGTCACCATTCTAAATGTAATTGGTACATTTCATTAGAAAGTAATTGGAAAAAAGATTTATTTTAATGCCCTGTGATAAATAATCTTGATAAACATTATTATTAGCAAAGATATCTGTACTGTGTAAGGAATTTGTCTTACAACAAAATACAGTATATACCATCTACCGTTCTCGGATTTCCCTGAGAAGTTTTACTTACCTTGTGACTTGGAGTAAAGAAGAGTGTATTGTTACACTATGAGGTTTCCTTTGAGAATAAGGCCTCCTCCTGCAGACATGAGCCTTTATCATCACCATGGCTCATTCTGATTATAAGGCCTGGCTTATTCTATATTGTATGAGCAGAAATGTTTTTAATAGAGGATTAGAACACAGGTCTTGGAGACGATGAATGTGGGCTGTGAGGTGTTTCACCTTGGCTGGATGGAAATATGATGGAGAGGGCGTATCTCCTAGGGTTGGAGTAAGGATGAAATGGACTAATGCACACGAAGGTTGTAAGTCAAGTCTTAGACTACAGGAAGCTCTCAGTGAATGTTAATCAGTAGTACCATCATCATCATCATTTCTATTCATATCTTGCTGACCTGATCATTCAGGAGAGACATTTTAAATTCTATAGTGAGCTTTAAAAAATCATATAATAAAAGTAAGGGTTGCATTGCAAGCATCTAGCCCTCCATTTCCATTTACAAGTTAATGAAAACAGTGAAATGTGCAATATTCTCAACACCAGCTGCAAGTAGGACTTCTAACATCCCCTACTTCTCCCCGTCTCCCTAAAAGGCCCAGAGGTAAATTTCCAAGGTGTTGTAACTTTATGAGCTATAAATTGAAGTCATTCCTCTTGGTTCCTCCAACAATGGGGACCAACAATAGAAATACTAAAGGGCTATCCACAGTTTGAACCAATTGAAATATCAAAACAGTGGCGAGAAAGGAGTGAGTTAAATAATTTTCATGGTGCATCCCTTACAATCAGTCCATGCCTGAGAGCTTTCTTCACCTTCTTTCACAATTCCTCCATGGTAGAATAGTCCAGATCAATGCTAAGCACTCAACAAATAAATATACTTTATAGAACAGAGAGTCCTCATTATCTTTGTTTTACAGATAAGCAAGTGGAGGTTCAGAGAAGGCTGTCACTGTTCCAAAATCATCTACTGAGTAGTATGTCAGACCCACCCTCCGGACTGTGTTTTCTTACTCTGCTTTATTGCGGTTTTGTTCTTCTCGAAATAAGGGAGAGGACATATCTTCCTGGAGAATATTTTGCCCAAAGATTTAAAATAATTTAACAAAAAGTCAATCATTATTTTCCATTAAATAGAAATGTTTTAAATGGTAGTGCACCGTGTTGGTGTAATTTTTTATGCTTAACACAACAGACTTCAAAGGAACACTGGCCTTTTAGTGTACCCCAGACACCCCACAGAAATGTATTAGTTCTCGTTATAGTTGATAATTTTAAGAGGTAAAGTTTTAGGAAGCTACGGAGAAGCTAGGCGGTGCTGCTTACGTGAGCCCCTCTCTGAGTCTGTGATTAGGTGGCCTTGGGCAAGTCACTCTCCCTTATTAAGCTTCATCTCTTCAGTAGGGATTCGGCCACTGCTGGGTAGGATGCCGTGGGACTTCCTGTACCATGTGAAAGTCTGAAACCATAGCTGACCCTCAGTTCATAATGGCTATTATTATGAGGCATTCATGAACTACTTTCAAAATATGCCTCTTATTAATTCAACAACCAATTTTCACATAATCCTTCAGGTAATAATCATACTGAGCCCAAGACCAGAACTGTCAGCCTCTCTCCAAATAATTTTCAAGCTTCCCATGATATCATTTTCACTCACAAAGCATCCTGAAATGGGTAATACAAGCATGCAAAGTGTGAAGGCTGCTTGCTAATCAATAGATTTATTTCATGGCTGGAACAAAAATAAAAGTTTTCAATTAATATCCAATAGAGAATCATTTACTCTCATTTTAAATGAATACCAAACTGTCTTTGAGCCCAATTATGTACTCCCTAAATTTTATTTGATTGACTTTACTTTTTCCCCTAGAGCCCTAAAACTTAGTCTAACATTTGCTCCTTCTCAGTCATTAGAGGCAGTTTTAGGGCAGCACTGAAAACTAGGAATTCTCATGACAAAGCCATGGTTGATGTTCCAATATCCACTTTACTGCTACCTTCTAGCCATGTGACTTTAGATTTAAGATCTCCAAGCTTCACTTCCCTCTCTGTAAAATGGGAATAGTATCATGACTTTCTTCTGTACTTTGCACAGTGCCTAGCACACATAGAATATTTGTAAGCTATAAATTTTAGTACATAGTGTTTCCAATTTGTAGCCTTTGAAGGAATATGGAGCTCACCTATTTGGAAGGTCCCCGCATAGACAGGGATTTCTACACAAACTATAAATAAGGGGATGCAGAGTACGTTTGAGAATGAAGAGAGCTCCCCATGACTGCTTGACTCAATGTAAGTGATCTCTTGCATTTTATCAGCAGTATAATTATTTGCTATTAATCCCCCAAAATCTGTATACTGGTGATAAATGTGAGGTTTAAGAGCTAAGAGGGGAACCTTTTAAATTGCTATACTGTCTGTGTTGTACTGAGAAAAGTGGCCGCATAGCAAGCTCATGACAGACCTGATGACTCACCGACTCACAGCACCTCATGGAGTGTCCTCTTGGCTGTGGCGCACTGCAGCACAGGGTCGAATTGATTTCCAGTTCTGATCAAAGTTAGAGAGTTCATTTAAATGAGAGATCCAAATAGCATTTGTGAATTCCTTTCTTTTAATTCCTAATTATAATAACAGCCTAACTCTGTGTTACACATGGAGTTGGGTAGGTTGCCTGGATCATTAATGTTCTGAGAGCATTAGGTCTTATTGGGCAGACTCAGAAAGTGATACTCTGATGGAAGCTTGAATTATGGAAATGTACATCATTTCTTTGATATTCAAATAAACTATGTAGTTTCTGCTTCATTTTAGAAAGAATCAGAGCATAGAGAATGTAGTAATTTGGGGACAGTAGAGGCACCATGAAGATTTTCTCTGGAAACTACAACTATGATGCCTGTAAATTCATATGCAGTCACCTTGGCAACCTCAGATTTCTGAGAAATATGATTTACTACAAAATTTTAGCTACTAATCACAATTCAGAAGGCCATGTTAAACTAGTAAAGTACAATGTTTATAATCAGTTTAGACCTCAGGCAGAGGTAACTGACACATTTTAAAGAGAGTCTGTCAAGGCTGTATTCTCAAAGTCCTTGAAGTTTTAGTAAATCTTTTAACAGCATGGAAGAGGAAGGGACTTCTTTGTTCACTTGCCTTTGAATATTGTGGGTTAAAATTACTCTTCTGCAGTCAGGCTCTTTGCAGTGCCCATCATGTGGCCACTAAGTGAAACAGGATGCTTCTTGTGGATGATGAAATGTTAAGAAAGCAAAGTGGGGATTAGAGGTAGGAACAAAGGAAATTACCAGTTCTAACCAGGTCAAGGGAGAGAATGAATACAATCCTAACACTTTTCACTTACACCACAGCATCTGTACCACATACTTGACTAGACCTTTACTTACATTTCCACAGTGTGTCATCATCACCATCCTATGAGGGAGACATTGTTGCCTCCTATAGAATATGAGAAACCACTCAGCCTCAACAAGGCTCACAAATTCTCCCACATGGAGGTGTATAGGGTCATCTTGAGTCTGAAGTCAATCTCTACACTACTGTCCCACAGTCCTAGCTCAGAAATTTGGAGTGGAAGACTGTAAGGTAGCATGAATTGCTAGTAAGTTAGAAGAAAGAAGGAAGAGTCTAAGGCATTTATAAAGGGGAATCTGTTGTCCTCATGAAAAGTCTGAAAGATAATATGGCCCCAGAACTGTTTTTTCAGTCTCAGTTTTGTATAATATTAATGAGACTTCAAGCTACAAAAATAATCTTACAATGTTGAGAATCATACAAAGAAGGTAAAGGGGCAGAAAGAAAGTAGTGTTGTTTTCGTTTTTTGATCCTTGGCCTTGCTTAGAACACTGTATTTAATGCCAAGTAACAGATTCTAAGAGGGATCAATTCAACAAATATTTATTAACATATTCCTATCAGCTTGTACCATTGGTGGTACATGCATGACTGTCCTACCGGGCAGCTTGTGCCACAGGTGGTACAAACAGATTGAATCACCTTTATCAGGCTTTTTGCTAATAAAATGAATAAAAATCTGCACGATGTTATGGTCATGCATGTGCTACTAGCGATTAAGCCACCTGGCACCAAGATATACAAATTATGGCCCCATCATAAATATTATACTGAACTTGATGTTCAGTATAAATCTACTGGAATTATCAGTGTTTCAGACCTTAATCTAGAAGAGGGAAATTAAAACAAGTAAATAGATGAATAATTATATTTTGTGTCTATGACATGAGGAGATATCACTGAGTAACAAAAGAGGTAGTTAGGGAAGGCCTCTAAGAAGTAACATTTATGTGAGATGTAAAGGATGAGAGGGTGCACCTACTATTTGCGTAGGGCAGAATGACCAAGATCATTCGTGTACACTCACTGCAGATCTGTTGAAGACCCTCTTCAGGCTGGATTTTTAAAAAAACTTTAGAACAACCAGGATTCTTGCTGTTATCGCTCAGGTATATTTACCTATAAAGCCTCCAGATAATAGATCAGGTTAGAGGACAATATTTCTCTCCAATATGTAAAATTACTTTTCAACAATCACAACCATGGGACATACTGGCTACGAGTCAGGAAAGCTGAATTCATTCTACAACTCTGTGGTGTCTTAGCCAGTGCTAAACCTCTGAACTCCATTGCCTCCTTGCATCAGTGGGGCTGGTAGGGAATAAGGTAAACACCAGGTGAATGGTGTAGACTACAGATGCACTAATGCTGTGTCAATCCAGATCTGCCACTGGAACTTGACACAGACTTTCATCTAAAAACCTTATGCCTCTGAGCTACCTTCAAATCAGACTCTGAGAAAGCCTAACTCGATGATAGATGAGTCACAAGGGATGCAGGAAAGTAATTCCTGAGGGAACATTACGAATTTTCATATTGAAAACTATTTGGACTACAGAGTTTAATGTGATGGTAGCTCACATCATGCTCTTAGAAATTGTCTAAAATCAAAATCTCAGCATTCCTTAAAATAGCCCATTATATTGATAAAGATCAAGTTCCTCACACAAGAAAGGCTAGTTCCTTAGCATTCATCAAATAACACAAAACATGAGAGCAATTTTTAAGCACTTTTTTTGAAATAGGAGTTAAACTTTGAGCTCTCAAATATTCAGTGAGAGCGAATGAACTGCAGAACAATGAAAAAATGTTTCAGAAATATATAGATTTTTAAAGTTGCCACAAATAATGTCATCATTTTAGAAGTACATACCTTTGGGATTCCACTGAGGCTGGGCTTACAGTGTATGCTGGAACTCCAGCTCTTCAGGAAGTGGAGGCCGGAGCAACTCCAGTTTAAGTCCAGCCAGAGTGGTTTAATGAGACCTTGTCTTAAAATAGAAAAGGTCTGGGGGTGTAGCTCAGTAGTAAAGCATTTATCTAGCATGCACAAGGTCCCAGGCTCAATCTCCAGTGTAGCAAAAAGAAAAAAAAAACACCCAACTGATCTATGAATGTGAATATACACACAGTTTTTATAGAAATGCAGTGAGTCCACGAAGTAGGCATTGCAGACCTTCATTTTGTCAAGTACAGCCATGCACTGCATGTACAAATATTAATCCCTTCCATCTATAATGCAGCTGAAAATTCCTATTGCCTGTGATGTTATAGCCCTCAGAGCTCAGTGTATGAGTCCACATTGGTGGTGATAATGGTGTAAGGAAACCTACAGCACTGTCAGTTACATAGAAGCACATATAATTATGTACTATACATAACACTTGATAGTGATAAGAAATGACTGTTGCTGGTTTACTGTAGTTTTTATTATTTTTAGAGTGTACTCTTCCTACTGATAAAAAAATTTACTATAAAACAGTATGTCTTGTTATACTGGCAGCAGGCTCAATAAATCTCACATTTACCGCCATATGAGAGACTATGCTAAAGGGCTGACTTCTACCATCATGTAACCACACTCTTTGATGTTTGCATAGCAATGAAACTACCCACCCACATGTTAATGCGTCTCTCTCATTAAGCAGTGAGTGACTGTACATGAACTTAGCGAGTGTGGTTGCTTCTTGGGTTCTTTGTCCCCCCAGAAGTGCTATCATAGCATTCTGTTCCCATCACTGGCATGTCAAGGATGCATGCAAAAGCTCAAAGATCTGCAGCACACACACATCTGCTAAGTTAGTTTATGTCAGTGTTCCTCTCTACCATCTCTATAGAGAGAGATTTAAAAATATATGGAAAGCCATGGTATTCTGACTTAATTAATTTGGGACATAACTCAAGACTCAAACCTCCCATGTGATTTCTGACCACACTGAAATTTGCCAGCCAATCTGAGAACTCCTCCTGGGCAGCTCCTCTGATAGACCAGAGCTGCTCCAACTTCATACCACTTCTCACTAGCTTTTGCTAAATTTTTCTTTCCCTTTCAATAGTAACTTGCCCTGATTATTTTTCCCCAAACTGGAAATGTACAGAGGTTGTTGATAGGAATATACTGTTTCCTAGGAAAGACTGGTGCTGATGCTCTTCTATTTCAGCTACAACATACATCGCTCCATTTTTATGATGCTCTGAAGGTCGCTTCCCAAAGTAACAAAAGCCATTGTCTCCATTTTTTGAGGATAGGAGCAAAATATGATCTAAAAGCTTGTCTAGGCTTGAAAGTGATTAATGTAGATTCTTCTGATGAAGGAAATGAAAAGGAGAAATCTGGATAAGTAATCACTGTTTCAACAAAAACAATTTCAACAAAAAATGAGCTTGAGACAGAAAGAACAAACTGATAATGCCAACAGCAAATAAATTACTCCCCAAGTTTCCAAAGCAGACCTGGTGATAGCATTTAAAGTTTTGTGGGGTTTTTGATTCATGAGACATCCAAGTATAACTGAGAAACAAAGGGACACAAATGCTGCCCCATCTTTCACAGGTACTTAAAATGGAATTGAGCCAAGAAGGAGCGGTTTCAGATATATGCAGAACAGTGCCAGGAAATGACTGGATAGAGAAAAGGCTCCTCGGAGCTTCACACATGTAAAAGATGTGACCAGTTTTCTCCTTGTCCTTCTCCCTGGGCCAAAGACAGCTGTTCTTCAAACGGAGTGTGAAACTATGGCAAAGGGCAATATGCAGAGGCTGAGCGTTTTGTAACTCTGGCCAGGATGGTGCCTTCTTTTTAGCTGTGGAAATTTTCACACTGGTAGCATGCGCTGGTGAGTGAGCTAGACAACAGCTTCCTAGAGTGCATGTTTCTAGTCTCACCAGCCAAAAAGAGTCAACTGGCACACTGTACAATTTGCTGTGCTCAGATATTTCTTTTAGGTTTTCTATATTATACCATTAACTCAGCAATACAGAAATACACTACCAATCAGAAGCATATATACCACTTCACTGTAACTCTGCATTTCCACTTGGCATTTCAAAAACACCTTCAATTCAGCTTATTTAAAACTGAATTCACAACTGGATAACCTATACTGCATTTTGCTTACACTCTAGCCTTTCTTGGTCACTGATCCCAGTATTTACCAATTAGAAATCAGCCTTGACTCATTCTACCATCAAATCCAAATCCCCATGTCCTTTCACCTGGATAATAACAGATTTCTAACTAGTTTCTTTGCAACCTTGTCCTGGGTTTTCTATTCTCCACTCTATAGCCAGAATAACTCCATCAGGCAGAGAAACACAAATAGGGGATAAATATAAAGAATTAGCTTGCATAATTGTAGAAGCTGAAAAGTCCTATGATCTACCTTCTACAAGTGAAAGACCCCAGAAAAGTGGTGGTGGAATTCTAGTCCAAATTTGAAGGCCTGAGAATCATGGAAGAGGATAAAATAAATTGCACTAGCAGGGCAAAACACTGATGTTTCAAGTACAATGAACCCTTGACTTATGAACTAGATTGGTTCCCGAGGGTTTGTTGTAACTAAGTCAGTACAGCTGAGATCTGGATGTTTACCTGAGTACACACTACAGATAATGAGAGGCAGATGAATCTTCCAAGTTGTTCATATGTCAGGCCAGTCGTAACTTGAGGGTCCACTGTACTCTGGCAGGCAAAGTCCCCTCATACTCAGCTTTATTCTGTTTAGGAAATCAATTGACAGGGTGAGATCCACCTCATTAAGGAAAATCTCCTTGACTCACCTACATATTCAAGTGTTAATCTCATCCAGAAATCCCCTCATAGACCCACTTACAAGAAACTTAGACCAAATGTCTGGACACTACCATCAAAATGACATATAAAGTTAACCATCCAAGTAATCGTTCCACATGGAAATCGGTCCATACTGACCACTATCTTTTCACTTCATATGCACCCTTTATTATCTTACAGTATTCTGCAAAGCCATGCCTCATTTATGTCCTACCTCATATTAAGACAGGACCACATTCTCTAACTTCTTTGAATTTATTTTAACCTATAAAGTGACCTTCCTCTTAAGTCTTCAAGCAGTATGCTGGTCTCTCAGTTGAGACTCTGATCCTTCTAGAAGGCTTACTTCTTCCTACCCTTCTGTTATCAACCTGAGCCTCCCCAGACCCCAGCTCCCCTGCTACCTCGTCCACAGTTCGGAGTTCATACAGTGTCCTGTGCTTCTCCACCAAGGACCCCTTATGCCAAAAACAAAGTTATTTAAGGTATTTCAATAGCAAGTCAACAAACTAGAGCAATGATAGGTCCGTCTTGTTTATAACTGTAAGCTTGTATTCTACATTGTATTAGTAACACAATAAATGTCTGTGGACCAAATGAGTGAGCTAATTCCTGATGGCCATTCAAAACCAACCTAGACTTTGCCAGTCTAGGACAAAGGCCCTTGCTCTATGTCACTTTAGGCTTGGTATAATAAATGTTTGTTAAATCAAGAAGCCCTACACTAGGAAAGAAGGATTTTTTAAAAAAAAATATGTGATACAATAGTCAGGCTTGCCTAACATACAAGCAAATATTTCGATGATTTTGCTCTTGAGTATAGAATATTCTGTTTTTCTAAGAGAAACTGTCTTCAAGTAAAAGTATTCAATCCATTTCTTCAACTTTTAGAGAATAGATTCTGCCTAGATTTTTTTACTTGGATTTAAAGACAAATCTCTGGCAATTCAGCAACTTCATTAGTAACATTTAAATGCCTCCTGTACAAAAGAGGATTTTGAGTTTGAAAGTAATCTTTGACTTCAAAGCAGAACCTGTCTACTTTGAAGAGCCTGTTTCTTCTATTTTCTGGTGCTTATTTTATTTTAACCAGTTTCTATAATGCAAGTTGAACTTGGTTCCACTGAGTACTGTGTGCTCAAACCAAAGCAGACAGGAATGACGTGACAGGGTTGATTTATAGTGGATCAACTTAGCTAAGCTAGAACTACATTTCTTGAAATTCTTTCCCTGAGTTATCCAGTCTGCATGAGGCTCAGAAAGCAGAGGTAAAGCATCTGCCTTCCTCCTTTTGTGCTGATGGTTGGTGCAGAGCACCAGGCACCAGGGGAGATCACCTGTCAGCCACTCTGTCAGTGTCAAGCATAACTTAGGACTTCTGACTCCTGTCATATCCTGCTGCAGCCTCTCAGCTCTTGACCAGATACATGTGGCTTCAGAAAGAAGGGCACCAGCTTTTTCCCCGCTGAACTGGAGACCTGTAGTGGTGGGAGCCTGTGACGGGTACCATGTCTTCCTCACCGCCCCTACTCCACATTCATTTTTCATTCCTGCCTGCCTGCCCTGCTGGCTTCAGGCTCCAGCCTCAGATCCCAAGACAATAGCCTTCCATAGATATTCAGTTGGTTCCCTCAGATTCCTACAAGGAACTCTTACAGATAGCACTCATAGGTGTACTCTTTTTCTAGTTGAGCCCCAATTAATAAGTTTGTAAAGAGTTTTCTAGAAAATTGGTCACTCTGAGATGAGACATAGTTCTCAGAAAGTTGCTGTACCTGTGGTTACAAAAAGAACAAGTCACCACGCTTTACAGATGAGGTGATTTCATTATCCAATTTCTCTTTAAAAATTAGGAAAATAGACCTCTAGCGCAGCAGTAGTGAAGTACTCTGAGCAGCCCACCCACTGAAAATAAGTGAAACTACTGGATTAAGTTGATTTAGAAACATTTTAAATGCACTGGTAGCTGGAAACTAATCAAGATTTTTCAAAGTACAAAAGCTGAACAAGAATGGGAACCCAGAGCAGGCTCTGAGCCTCGAGGCCAGTTTCAACTTGACAGATTTTGCTAACATAGATGAAATCTGGCCTCAGCTTTCTTGGCCTAATTGGTCATGGGAAGAAAGCAAATCTGAGAGTCCACTGAACTAGTGTGTCTAATGAGGTAGCACAGGTGAAACTGGCACCCCAAAGTACCAAAAGCCTAGCATAAGGGTGAAGCCACCTCACACTTCCACCACTGACTGCCTACTCACCCATTGCACTACAAAGGAAATCGTCTGCCTGGAAACTTGGCACTGAGTAGGAAGGAATGAAAACACTTTCTCCAAGAAGTGGTGACTTCAAACGCTCTCATTCAGTGTGTGGTCTGAATTCATAATAAAGTATTTGGCTGGGCCTAAAATCTTAAGCAAAGAAATTACAGTGTGTTCCAGCCGATGGTGGAGCCAGCAACTGACAGAAGGAAATCAATATTGTCCCTCGAGAAAATTACCTTAAGCGTAGGTCTCACATAATCATCCTGAGAAGTATGAACTCAGAGTCATGAAGTGCAAATACACTCAGAAACAAGGTACCAAGAGGAAGAGAGCAAGCAGGGAACTGTGGAAGCCAGTTTAGACCCTCCAAGGCTTCAGCTATGTGAAATAGCAGAGAAAGAATATAAAATCAGGATGCTTACTACACCGGAAGGAACTGAAGAATTAATCAAAAAAGTTAAAAAATGTAAAAATGGCTTATAAATTGGAAAATTAACCAAACAAAATTTTTAGAAGTTAATCTCACAAAGCCAAACCCAGTGCACATGATGAAATACAGGTGAAGAGAAAAATAAATCAATATGAAGAACTACCTTGGAAGGGTAGGGGCAGAATAACAAATACCAGAATGATAATATCTAATCTGAGCTACAGAATGAGGATGGAAGTGATTACGCAAAAATAATTTTTAAATGCATAAAATGAAAATCTACATCTAGATATATAAAAATTATACTGCATACCTTCCAACATAAAAAGCAGGAGAAAAAAGAACCCAGTAGGAGGTCAGAATTAAAGTTAGACTGACAGCTGACTTCTTAGAGTATGAGGAAGAATATCTCCAACTCCTAGGAGAAAGTAACTGTCATTGTAGTTAAGCATCCAGCCAAAGCTCCTTCCACAAAGGAGAACAAATTAAAGATGTATTCTAGATAAATACAACTGACATCTCACCTCCAAAGACCCTCACTATAAGAAAACATTAAAAATTCTCTTGATAAGACAAAAAACCCTAAATGATACAAGGAAAAATAAAGTGGTTAATACCGTACATGGATATATACAAATAAATATTAGCTGCATAAACTATAACTTTGCAAAATTAACACAGACTTAGTATACATCACAACAAAAGCAAATCAATCAGGAATACTAAAGTTGGATATTTACATTTTTAAAATCCATTAAAAACTCAATACTGATAAGAGGAACTCTTCCCCAAATTAGTCTATGATTTCAACACAGCCTATGTAAACCCCAACAGACTCTTTGGAAACTGGCAAGTTAATTTCAAGATTAATATGAAAAAGGGAAAGACCTGTAATAGTCAAAATAATTGGGTTTCTGAGACTGATGCTATTTTGAGACTTACTCTGAAGTTATGGTAATCAACACAGCTAAGTATTAGCACGAAGTTATAAAAGCAGATAAATAGAATTGACCATTTGAAAAGAGACATACCCATAAATGGCTAATTGATTTTCAACATAAACACCAGTGCTGGTCAAAAGGGACAAATTTTCTTTTCAATACATGATGCTAGAACAGCTGGATAAACCTAATGCCTAAAACTGACCATCAACATTAATTCAAGATGAGTCATACACTTAAATATTAAATCTAAATAGTGTGTCTAATGAGTCATCATAGATGAAATGGGAGCCCAAAGTTTTCGGAAGAAAATATGGGAAGGTATCTTTGTGAACTTGAGATAGACCACAGTTTCTGAAAGAAGACACAGAATTGAAAATGATCAAAATTAAGATCTCATCAAAAGATCCTGCTTGATAATTAAAAGGCAAGTTATTGGCTGAGAGAAAGTATTTGAGAGAAATGTAAATGAAAAGTAGTTTTTAACCCAAGATATGAAGCCAACTAGGAACAAAAATACAAACAACCCGATCATGAAAAAGTTGGGCAAAGGATTTAAATAGATACCTTCCCCAAAAGTATCTGAATAGTCCATAATCATATAGAAAGGTGTTCAATAGCATTCGTCACCAGGGAAGTGAAAACCATAATCAAGTGCCATTTTATAGTCACTAGAATAGCTATAATTAAAAAAGAGCTCAACATTAGTGTTAGGAATATAAAATTGCGCAACTGTCTTTTAAAAAGTTTTTAAATGTCTTATTACATCTATTGCTGGGCAGCACATTACGCCAAACCTTAGCAATTTAAAATCACCAACACTTTTTTTTTCAATTTTTTTTTTAATTGGGAAATGCTTATAGCACAGAGACACTGCTATGCCTCTTTTAGGCTTCTTCCTGAGTTAAAGATATCATAATACAGTGATCCATGCAGACACTTATCTGACAGTTTCTGTGAGTCATAATATAGATACAGTTGGTGGATGCCTCTGTCTTAGCGTCTTTCATGAGGATGTAGCGTGGCTGTTGGCCAGGGCTGTGATTTATCAAATGCTTGGCCTGGGGAAGATCCAGGTCTAAACACACTTCCGTGGTCACTGGCAGGATTCAGTTCCCTGTAGCCTGCCAGTCTGCAGCCACCAGTTTCTCAGTTGCTCAGGCCCCTTCCCAGGCCAGCTACCAGACATAGCAGTTTTCATCTCTGGCTCCCAGTGCAGTGAAGTGATGAGAACACAAGCCCATTATGGAAACCAGTCTTTATATCCTAGCCTCAGGGTGATAAACCATCGCTTGTGCCATGTTCAATTTGTGCGGAAGCCCATATCTAGCACACACAGAATGGAGAGAGACTTACAGACGGACCTGAATCCCAGGAGGCAGATTGCTGAGGACCAATCTAGTGCGGCTCTGCCACAGTTATTACAGACACACCTATCTTCCAACCCAGCAAGCCCACTCCTAGCTATGTGTTCAAGGAAAAGGAAAACTTGAGAATGTTCATAGTAAAAAATAGTCACAAACTGGAAACAAATCGATGCCTACTAACCATAGGCAAAACAAATCACGTTCTATCCATCCCTACTAAGCAATAAAAAGAATGAATAACTGATGAACACAGCCATGTCGAAGAATCATGAAAGTTCCAAAGTCATCACTGCTTGCAGTTTAAAAACAAAGACTAGGGCCAGGGATTTAGCTCAGTGGTTCTGCTGCCTGCCTCACAAGCGCAAGGTCTCGAGTTTGATCCCTGGTACCAAAAAAATAAAATAAAAATAAGAAAGACTAACCTGTGGTGCTAGAAAGGTCTTTGTTCTGTTGTGTGGTGCTAGGCCAGAACTCTGGGCCTCGTGCATGGTAGGCAAGGGCTCTACCACTAAGCTCCACCTCCAACTTCCTTTGGAGAACGGTAAAAATGACTGCAAAGAGACACGGTGGTGATATCGGATGGTGTCATAATCACTACATTTATCAAAATTTATCAAAGTGGATGATTAAAATCTGTGCCCTTCCCTGTATGTACTTTTTATGTCAATGAAAAATAATCTCAAAAAGTAATTCAGTTCCAGGAGAAATACATCTAAAACATAACCATTCAGAGTGGTTGATATTTTAAACTATGGAAAAAATATGTCCAAGGAAAATACTACTGGAAACAGAGTTGGAACAACTACACTACTAAGCCAATGGGTTTTAATGCAAAAAATATTACAAACATAAAGAGAATCAATATATATTGGTAAGAAGATAAGGAAGATAGAACAACTCTAAACTGGTGTGCATCTAGTCACATATCTCTTCTTAGTAAATGATAAATCAGATAAAAATAGAGAAGTCTATAAAAATCGGAACAAAACAAATACTTTGAGCTATTAAGACAGACACAGAACATGGCACCAACAATTTTCTCAGAAAATCATGGAATATTTATAAAAATGGACGCTCACTGGGCCCAAAGCTGTTTCCATTTTTAAAGACTTACGATAAAGAGTGTTTTCTTTGTAAGATCAGTCACTTCAAAAATAATCTTGAAAGGGCCGGGGATTTCGCTCAGTGGTTCTACTGCCTGCTTCACAAGCGCAAGGATCCAAGTTCGATCCCAGGTACCAAAAAAAAAAAAAATCTTAAAAAGGTCAAAATCAGTAAAGAAGATCTATAATAGAAAAATCTAAAAATCAATACTAGAAAATCTTGTATTTTTAGAAATTAAGTAATACCTTTCTATAAAACTAGTAAGCCACAGCAGAAATCATATTAAAGTTAAAAACTATTATCTGGGCATAGTGCCACATGCCTGTAATCCCAGCACTTGGGAGGCTGAATCTGGAGAACTGCTAAGGGTTCAAGACCAGCCTGAACTACATAGAAAGACACTGTCTTGAATAAAAATTACTCCTCTGAGATGTTGTCAAAATATATAACCTTAAATATAAGTGATAAAATTAAGGAAGATAAAAATAAACAAAGTAGCACATTTCAGATCTTAGAACAACAGATAAATTCTCCTAACTTATGGAGAAATGCAAGAACTAGAAATAAAAATAAAATAGGAGTCACAAAAACAAACGTGGCTCTTAAACCACTACTGAAGTACTAGTGCTAAAGGGGAAATGAATAAAAATATGTGGAACAGCCTGGTATGGTGGTGCATGCCTGTAATCCCAGCAATCAGGAGGCTGAGGCAGGAATATCACAAATTCGAGGCCAGCCTAGGCTACATAGGGAGTTCAAAGCCACTCTGAGCTGCATAGTAAGACAGTCTCAACCCCCCCCCCAAAAAAAAGGAACAAAGGAAAAACCTAACTATAAATGCAGGGTGCATTGAAAAAATATGATATTATGAAAAACTGCCAACAAACTTTAGCCTTTTATGAAATGGAAAAGATACCACAAAAATATACAAACACCAACTGAGAAGTAACATAAAATCTGCATGATGCTATAATTTTTTAAGTGTTTTTCCATGCCTATAGGGTTTATTAGTGAGTTTAAACATTCAAGGGACAAGTGAATAATAGAAAAGTGATAGAATTTGACAAAGACTTTAAAAATTCTGGCCCATATTTATGAGGTCAGATGTAAAATCCTAAAATACTATTAATAAATGGTTTTATAAATATTTAGAAGAGATGACCCATAATGGCAAATTTGAGTTGTAACAAACATAGGTGTGGATTTTTATTAGAAAACTAATGATTCACCACACTAATATATTAAGGAGAAATATATTTCAATAGGAAATATATCTTTATATATTATAATGACACTCATTAATAAAAATTGAACAAAATAAAAATAAACAAATGCCTTTAGCTTGTAAAATGGTATTTTCTGGGGAAAATTCCTAAAACATAAAGCATACATAATGATAAATTATTGAAAGTTTTCTTTGTAAGATGAATTTCCATTTCCTTATTTTTTATACTATATTGGATGATCCTAGACAGGACAGTGTGAAAATTTTTAAAAAGATGTAAGAAATTTAAAGGTTTTTTAAAATTGTAATTTTAAATAATTTAGTGGCTACAATGGAAATTTAACCTGTACACAAATTATGAAAAATAATTTATTTAGATATTGACTACATGATCAACATAAAAAAAAACTTACCCAGAAAATGGGGTATCTATTTTCTAAGAAAAAGGAATGCAAGTAACAGGAACACTTTAAAAATACTTTTCAATAGCCACAGAAAATATGCTAATCCTATGTCAATAAAATTGTTAAATTCTTGAAATGCATCAAAGAAAATAAAACTAGTTAGATACAGTGTTTATGGATTAAACTTTGAAATCCAATCAACATTCCAACAGTTTCCTTGTGAAACTTATGTTCCATAATTTATGTAGAAAAGAATAGCTAAACATTCTTGAAGAACAAAAGAAATATTGAAGAACTTTAAAACTCTAATAAGCAAGCTAAAATATTTAATTATTTTCCAGGGCTGGGCCAATAGAATGATGAAATAGAGTAGATGTTCTCAAAAAAGAGCCATCAGTGCATGGAAATACTATTTATGACAAAGTTAAGTGTAAGCTTTTCAACACATGATGTTGAAATGACCTGTGTGTTTAACCCTGTCCCCCAGAACATAAACAGAAATTAAAAACTGTTTAACTAGAGACTTAAAGAAAAAAATAAAACTTTAAAAAACAATATTGGAGAACATCATGACCTCAGTGTAAGCTAGGACTACTTCATATAAGACCCAGAAAGCACAAACCCTACATAGTTAATTGGTCTACATTAAATAGTAAAGGGTACATTCTTATTCATCCAAAGATGCTACACATAGAATGAAAAGACAAACTACAAGCTGAAAGAATTGTCAGTATATAAAACTTGTAGATATTTTTCAGCATATGTATTTTACAAATCACACCAGAATAAACTTTAAATTAAAACAGACAAAAAGTTAGACAATTTTACTGAAGAAAATTCCAAATGACTTAGAAATGAAAAGATGCTTCACTCCACTGCTAATTAAGGAAATGTAATTTTAAAAGATAATAGTGTTGAATTTCACACTCATTTCATACTTAATATTATCAAACATTATCTTAATAATATTAACATTACCAAATGTTAGCAAGAAAGTAGAACAACTAGAACTTGATGCACGCTAGTAGGGAAGTCTATTGGAGTAACAGCTTTGGAAAGCTGTTTGGCATTATCTAGTGATGCTGTGGATGTTCCTATTCTAGAAGTAGCAATTCCACTGTACTCTATGTGTCTCAAAGAGACTTTTGCATAAATAAGAGCCATGCACAAGAATGTGCATATATGTACACTACCTGCAGAAACAAAAAACTGGAGCCAACTCAAATGTCCAACAGAGAAACAGACAGATGAAGCACAAGGTAAAACACCAGGGAAGTCGAATAAGTTAGAACTATATGCCAGGAAGTATATGAATGTCAAGAGCATACTGTAAAGGGGGAAAAAAAGCAAGTTGTTTTTTAAAAAAAAGTAAGCGGAATTATTCTGTGCTTAAAATTCAAAAACATGCAATAGTGAGCAACATACAGTAAAAACATGTAAAATAATATAAAGAAAACAGTAAATAGAAAATTCCTGAGAGTATTTACTGCCAGGAAGGGAAAGAAATGTATTGGGATCAGGAAGGTGAGCTCATGGTCCTACACAGCTAAGAATTTCCCTTTTTCTTAAAGATGGTGCGTAAACAACACACCATGCATTGTCATTTTTATACCATAATCATATTCTTTTACATCTACCCATCAAATTTAATGACCCAATGTAGAACTATGTTTTTAATCAGAAACCCTGGCAACAGGTGGCCAGATTAGAACGGCCCCTGTCTCAAAGAACAGCATCTCCACGACCTCTTCCACATTCAAGCCTGGGCCATTTGCCCAACACCACTGTGCTGGCACTGCCGTTTTACTTCCAGGTTTCTTCGGGTCACTCTTTGACCTCACCTAGTCTCATCTCTGTGGGAACCTGAGTTTGTGACGCCAGACTAGAGCAACTGTCCTCTAAGCGTGGCGCCTTTGAGCAGGTTACGGAAGCAGAGGTGTGGAGCCTGAATCAGACACTCAGAATGGGCCCCGAAGCCATGCTATTCTCCTCCAGGCAATTCTGAAGCTCACGTTTGAAAATTCTTCTTCTTAAGGACCTGGCCTAGCCGGTGGACCTCCCTACCTGGTCGTCGTCGTCGTCCTCGTTGTCCTCCTCCTCCCCCTCCTCCTCCCCCTCCGAGAGTAGCTCTTCAGCATTTCTTTCCAGCAGCCAGCAGTACCCCTGGTCGGTCCCCTCTGTCAGGCGGAAACCTCCTTTTATGCAGTCTAAGCAGTTGTAGCGTGGTCCTAAATCTATGGTCAGAAACCAATGGGCCTCACTGCAGTGCCCTGCTGGCCCTCTGCAGTTCCCAGGGGCTCTCAGAGGTGGTTTTTTCTCAGTGGACATATTAGTGTGGACACACACGGCAGTGAGTCTGCCTCAACATCAAAGAGTGTTTAGAATGACTGTGAAACAGGCAAACTGTTACGATTTTGTCTCCGCTTTAAGGAAATTTTCATGCCCTATTGGTAGTGGCCTTTTGCAGTAGGACAGTTGAAGAGTAGCTCCTTTCTCAGTGCCCTGGTATTTCCATTGCTAAGAGGAGAGAAAGGGCCGCAGTTATTTCTGAGTCCATTTCTCTGGCCCCAGAGCCCTCCTAGTGATCTCACAGACCTCATGCAGTTTGCAAGAATAAAGTGAATTCTAATGCCTGCCTGAAATAACCACATTGCCTTTGAGAAAGTTCTCTCAGCTCCATGCATGTTCCCTATTTTAATCTCTTTCATTCTCCCCAACTGACTTTTTACACTGAATCATTCACTTGGAAGGCTGTGTACCAAGTATGAGCTAATTCAGCAGGTCTTGAATTTGATATCAGCAGTATACACTGAACATGAGAAGTATTGTGCAGTATGTGTCACTCAGCCAAGTTTAGGACTCTTACCTTCCTGTCATTTTCATGGACGAGGTTGGGAAAGACAAGCGCTAATCCATAAGAAGAAAAGGAATATTTAATTTCAGAGAACAGGATAAATATGAGGGTGAGAAAAAAATAGTTTTTCTGTGAAGTGATATGGTAAACAACATCCTGGCTTCTAAGAAATGGGGTTAGAATCGAGCTCTGCCATAATTAGAAGTGTAGCTCTTCTCTGAGTAATCACTTACCTTCAGTTTCCTTGTTTGTACTAAGAACACAAGAACACTGGATTGACAGGTTTGTAAACATCAAATAAGATCACACACATGAAGACTTTTGCACAATGTCATCACCTAGTAAACCCTCAGTAAAATATACTTAATGTTGAGAGCAAGAAATAAAACCAACACAGTAAGTCAGAGCAAATTCTACCTGGCTCAATAAGTTCAGGAGTTCACATCTCTCCTGAGAAGACAGTGAAAGTTTTGATGAGAAAGATGAGATGTTCCGCACTTACTTCAGGAAGGTAGATTTTTATGTGACGTAGAGTGGGAAGAAGTAAAAAAATTGAGACGGAACTTCTGAGGTAGGTACAATGACTCGGGTTACAGGTGTGCTGCTCTATTGAGAAGTGAGAACTCCAGAGTCAAAAGCTGAATTAACTGATAAACTGAGGCAGGAGAGAAGGACAGAAAGAAAAAGAAAGGATGGTGTGAGGAATTGCAGCTGGAGAAGGGGGAACATGGTAGTGCCATTGACAAGCCAGGCAGGCAGCACTGGAAGGCAGGAAGGTAAGTTGTAAGGAGAAAGGGATCAACACCAGTGGAAACAAAATAGTAGAAAACTATTTTGATGATAAACTACATCAGGCAGCTGGAATATATATGAGAGAAGTAAATGGAGAGAAAATGGCACGGAGCTATCTTCATGTTTCAAAAATGAGAGGAGGTCAGGACTATACCAGAAGCTCATCTGCACAGAGTGAAGGTCTAAGCAAGGCTGCACTGCACAGGCAAGTCTTCCTGTTGCCCTGGTAACAGTACTCCTTCCTTCCTCCCTGCACTGACATCTTCTCCTCAGGAGAAAACCATATGCCGATGAAGTAACCATAATAATAGGCAGCCTGGGTAAAGGTCTTGTGAGAAGGAAAAAAGGGGACATAGGGATTTCTGCTACACACAAAGGAGGGAGGTCAATAAGGACAAGTTAAAGAGAAGGCCACGCCTTCTCTTTGTAGAAGTGCGATAGGCCTGTTGCTTCTCTTTGAACTCCAGCTTACTCATTGCAGGGGAAAAATGCAGGGACACAGCTGTTGCCTAGAAGCAAGAACCCAGGCCGGAAAGTGTGGAGGAGCCTTCTTGGCCTCAATGTAATGTGGCTGGGGATTGTTCAGCAGTGACATCTCACTGGCCAGTTTGCTCATCTGGCCACTTACTGTGACCCAAGAGGGTTGGCCTGCCCAGATGGAGTGGTAGAAACTGAATGGGGACTCAGAAGTGGGAAGTGTGGGTGACGGTGCTTTTTAACATGTTCAGAGTATCCGAAAGTTAGAAACATCAGGTCAGGGAATTGGTCTGAATCACAGCAGGTTGAACGCCAACGCTGATACCTTTGCTTCCCAAATTGGGACATTTTCTTTGCAACAGAGAAGAGGATCCTCACATATTCCTATCCAATAATATGTTTAAGATCCAGACTATTAGGGGATGCTTGAATTTTGGTAAAGATTTTCTCATTAGAGTGAATGAGGCAAAAAAAACTTTCCAAGGAATAGTATCCTCCTTTTTGCCATCATAATGGCATGTGCCTTGGCTGGTTACACTTCTCTTGTGGTATTTCTTATCTTACAAATAATAAAATTTGCTCATTAGTGAGCTTCTGCAAATACCTAGAGATGTGCAGCAACCACTGCAGTCACCACCCAGAACATTCCCTCTGCACGCTGTCCCTGGCAGTCAAGCTACTGCCCTGCTCCAGGGCCTGGCGGCCACTGATGTGTTCTAAATCTTCTTTTGAAAAAATTCATTGTGAAGTAAATCCCAAGACTCCGTTATGACTTGCTAATACAATAACAATAGTCATAGCAGTACAGGTCCAGCATCTCTAACCTGAAAACCCAAAATGTTTCAAATTGCAAAACTTTTTGAGTGCTAATAGGAGGCTTAGAAAATTTCAGATGTTGGAGCACTTTGGATCTTCAGATTAAGGATGTTCAACTAGTAAAGTTTATGTAAACATTCCAAAATCTGAAAAATATCTGAAACACTTCTGCTTCATTCAACTTGTAATAATATTTAATACATATTTGCATTACCCTACATGTACCATTTGAAGCTCTTTGTAGATGGGGAAACTGAGGCTTTGAGAAATTTTAGAAAGAATAGGAGAGGAAAAGGAAGACAGGGTCCTACTGTGACCACCTCATGGCTTGATTCCAAGTGCATTGCATCCCTAGGTCTATTTCCTTATTTCCAGTACAATTCTACCTCCATGGAAGACTAAGTGGAAAGAATACTAATTCTCCAATACCAGTTTCAAGAAGCTCAGCCTAGACCTAGGACTGTGCTACTCTTTAAAAATATATATATGTATGTAAGAGTTTGGTTAATTACACCAATAAAGTAAGTGAAGCAGTAATTGACAGGGTGTAAGATAAAATGAAGCCATGGTCCTAGAACACCTTCACTTTGAGCCCTGAGCAAGCAAGGAAGGTCAAACTTAGAGCTCTTATATTCTCTGTCACAAACTTGACCAGAATGGTAAAAGTAGACAAATTCCCTGATCAAATACTGAAATGCTATTTCAATGCCAGGAACATCAACTTCCTCTTAAATTTACAAAAAACAAAGGAGGGGGAATAGGATCTTTAATCTCTGGCTTGCCTGTATTTCAGATTGGAGTCCCCAACCCGGTCTCTGGTTATGGAGGCCCCAAAAGGAGTACAAATAAATGCAGAAGCCGGCAACATGGAAGCCACCTGCAGAACCGAGCTGAGACTGGAATCCAAAGATGGAGAGGTAAGGAGGAGGCGGGACAGAGTCCAAAGAGGTATGGGCCAATCTTTTCCAAAGCTGGTTTGCCATTGATATTGATCCTATACTGTATCAGCCCAAAAAGCCAATCAGAAGGTTTTGTTTTCTGGAACAGATAGTTTAACAGCATGATTATAAGCCAAATCCATATTACATAAAAGTTATGATTATTTGTAAAATGCTAGCAAGATGGCATGTATAGCAAGTACAGAATTATATGACCATAAAAATGAATGCTATTTCCAAATTCTGTTTCTTCCTCACTTAAAATGACATTTAGTTAACCAGCATAATTAAGCTGTATTTCACACCCATCTGGCTAAACATGAACTTAATTTACTTGTAGTCATTTTATGTCATATGTTTCAATTTTCATTGACAATGGAGAGTCACATCCAACAGCAATCCCAACCCAGAACCAGCAAAAAAGTCAGTAGGGGTAAAACTAGTCAAGCAAAGAATGAAGGATGACAGATACTAATTCTTTTATCTCACTACAATCTCAACTGGGTGAGCGGAAATGCCTCTTGTATTTTTGCAAGCAGGGTAAGGTAAATGTCCTTTCCAAAAATCATAATTTGACTGTAAACTTTAAAAATGCCTTCAAAGTGTTTGTAAGTGAATTTTTTATATCTCTATTCTACCTCTCATATCAATGTGGAAGGTATTATCCTCCCCTTGCTGCTGTATATCTACTCTGTGTATTAAAAAGTCTTTCCTTTGATTTCTTTGGTATTTGCTGTTTTGTTTTTAAAAGTTAAGAGTATTCAGGTATCACAACAGCTTCCTCAAATAGCCACAAATCACATGTATAACAACCATAGAAACTGCCTCACATGTTCAGTTCATAGGTACCAGATTATGAGTGCTGAAAGAATCAGTTATACTCATAAATTTAATGGCAACTTCCAGCACTGCTTATTTTTTAGAGTCATGTATTTTTTAGTCTATCCAATAGAATATCAGCACCACAAGGTATTAATAAAGAAAGGAAAGGTCACTGATCATTTCATTTTAAACTTGGAGAACGCTTTCTTCTTGAAGATCCACCTTGTGTGTAGAAGAGGTAGGATCTGAGAAATCCCTAGTAATAAAAACTGTTAAGTGTAGTATTTCTATATTTATTTCACTCTAGGACACTTCACATTCTGCATGTCATACTTCTGCAAAGTGTTAATAACCATCAGTAAGACATTATTTTACTAGAATATCAGCCTCTGGGAGGACAGAGACTTTGTCTTATTTATCTCTAAATCCTCAGTGCTGCCAGAGCTCAATCCTGAGGAGGTGTTTGTGGGTTTTTATTTGAAGTGCACATTCATCTACTATTTCTGGACATCAAGAGCACAAACAGCAGCCTCTGACTGACTCTTTCCCACTTATCCCCTCTCTTTAGATTAAGTTAGATGCTGCGAAAATCAAGCTACCTAGACTGCCTCACGGATCCTACTCACCCACAGGGACGAGGCAGAAGGTCTTCGAGGTCTGCGTCTGCGCCAACGGGAGACTGTTCCTGTCCCAGGCAGGAACCGGTTCCACTTGTCAGATAAACACAAGTGTCTGCCTTTGAGAGACTCTCCAGAGTGGACATTGTCAGCAGCATGAAGGCCGTTTTGTGGCTTTAGACATTGGCTGCCAGCTATTTTTACTAGAACACAGAAAGCCTATCAAAGACCTTTTATGTGTGAGTGTGTGTACACGCGTGAGTGTTTGCGTGTATGAGTGGATATAAATATATATATAAATATATAAATAAATATATATATATCCTCTGTATAAAATGAGGTTTCAGTACAAAAGGAACCATGGGTGACCCTGTGATCCCCACCATCATTCTCCATCCCATCACCACTGTCTAGGAGACAAAATCTAAATACTAATTCAAAATCAACATTCCCTAGGCCAGCGATGGCGAACGTTTTAGAGCCTTCAGTGACACCGATGGCCCACTGCAGCATGCGTGCCACAGATTCGCCACCACTGCCCTAGACCGTTTGGAATCACACTGTGCACTGAGAAGATCATTCATCAATATGTTCAAGCAACAGCATACCTTCTCCTTCAGTGTCATTAGAGGCAGCAATGGTGGGAATCTCCAAGTTGTTCTCAAGCACTGAGATCGTTGTATCAAAAAGAGCCATTTTGGACTGGGGGTGCTGCTCATTACTATAACATTTGCTTAGCATGTGTGAGGCCCTGAGCTCATCCCCAACATCACGCACACACCAGATATTTGGTTTCCCTTTCTTAGCTTTCGGAAGACTGGCCAACTTTTACCTTCCAGTTAGGGATGATGAGCCACTAAAGTCAGCTCTAAGAACTCCAAATGGCTGTCCAACACTTGCAGCCCAACATATTGGGGGGTTTTGTCATTGGATGAATGAGGAGAATGAATTTCAACAAATTCTGAACTGCCTCCACAACTTCTGCTTATCTGACTTCCTTCAAACTCACATATTCTCCCACAGTCAAAATAAGAGTTGTAAATCAGGACATAATAGGATAACAGCTGTTCTTCAGTCAGCTGGAAGCTACTCAATGGCCTAACAGAAAAGAATAAATGGGCAATATGTCTCTGCTCAAAGGAAAAATGGCTCAAAAGCTGTTATGGTCTCAATTTTGACTTTATCCAACACACTCTCACCCAAAATGATCAGGTCAATCAAAATGCCTAAGTGTGGAACCACAATCCCAAGAAAAGTCATTTAAAGGTAGAAATCTAATTAAGAGTAGCACCAAGAACCTAGTTAGTTTTTATATGTTTCTTGAGATTGTTAGGTAACTCAGAGCCATGCCTCATATTTTTAAGGGCGTGCCCAAATTCTCTCGCTTTGATCTTCTTATATATGTAATTTTTTCAGTGCTGGTAATATATTCCTAAATCTACTATTTTCTCTGGGAATCACAGATATAAAGCACTGCATGCTGCCAGAACTGCTCCCTGAAAGTTAATGTAAACTGAATCACTATCTTTATCAGAATCGCCATGTCCCTGGGGGCCCAGCAGCACCCACACCCACATCTGGAGGAGCAGCTCTCTGGTTCCCATCATCAGCTACCTCTCATCACTCCACGTCCATCACCATGCTCCAGGGTCACCCTGGCTGGCTCTTGTGCTGGGACAGGGGATTATACCATCTCTGTTCAAAGAGGGGAAAATGTGCCTACGCCTTAAGTCAATGCACTAAGCAAGGAGAAGCACATCCTATTTATCTTGTTACCTGTAGTTTCTTTTGAGTGATTGGAGGGGAATTGTTTAGTTTTGGCTGGGCATCAAATTTGGTAGACAAATAAAATGGTTGACAGATGTGGTTTCTACGGAGACCAGAATGGAGATGTAACTGTCTGGATGCCATTTAACCATCAGTGACCCCACGATCCTAAATGAGGTTGTATTTTGTAGATCTGAATGGCAATTTTTTTCCTCAATAAGGTTCTAATTTTCTTACTTCACAAGCAGGAGAAGGTTTGTCAAGGGAGATGAAAAAGAGGTTTGATGTTTTTGAGATGACACCCAAGCCTCTGGCTAAGATTTGCACACATGGGATGAAAAAGCAAGCTGTGGGGTACAGTACCCAGTTACTCAGAAGGGGTAGAGGGAGGGAAGGTCCTAGCCCAACCTGTGATTTTGCTGGCTTTGAGGCTCCAGGCTGGCTCTCCAATATCTCATGCAGAAGAACTGGGTTGGTCAATCTTAAGGCAAGATTGTAAGATTTCTTAGTTTGCAGCACTAAGACCTAATATGGGACACCTGTCCTAAAAGACATCCGGTTATTCTGGGTCGGTATTTCTAATATCCTTAGGTTCATATTACCAGAAACTGCATGCATCACACACAGGTTTTTTGCAAGCCAGGAAATGACCCCTTCCTTGGCTGTTAGAAACACCTACCCCATATCATTCTGATAAACAACTGTAATAACCCTGAGGTCCTTTGTGGCTAAATACCTTAAGACAGGTCTTTTTTTTAAGCAGGCTATCTTTGCATTTTGTCATCTCACATAGGGACAATGAGAAAACAGAAAGTTCCCTGGACTACTTTCCTCTGATTTTGTTCTAATCATGACAAAAGTCTGCGATCAGTACCTTGGGAGTTTTATGACCCCTCCTAAAAAGGGTATGATCCCACCTTTAAATTTTAACCCTAAGATTAGTCACATCATAAATACAATAAAAATAATAGCAGCAATGAAGATTATAAATGAAACACCTTTGGGGGGACACCTGATATAAAATTCTGGCTTTCACTTATTCTAAATGACCACAGTATATAAGGTAATAAGAAGAAACATTGGTACAGGTGAAGTTATGGATTTCAGTTCAGACTTTGGAAATTGGTAAAATGTATTCTAAGTTCTTCATTATACACTTTTTTCTCCCAGTACTCTCCAATCAGAATATCTGCCGAAGATCATGAGAGTTTTACCTGAATTCTGGAAAAATACCTTTTACATTAAAATCTGCTAATCTCTAATTTTTTAAAAGGAGATTCTAATATTTATACAGTCTATGATATCTTCTAGACAATCACATCTTTGGGTAAATTAAGCAGCTGGTGGTATAACAGAGTTCAAATGAATCTTCAATATAATAGAAGTTTTAGGATGGTAATATTCATCAGAAAATTTTTTATAAATTAAAAATTGATCTCCAAATATGTTTAGCATTTAGTTGTATTTGACATATGCTCAATAACTGATAAAATTTCCATCTTGGGAAACTACTTGAGTATGTTGAAGGTGTTTGAAAGCTTTATGGTGGTGCCTGCCTAGATGGAAACATGACCTGTGGCTTTATAATTATATTACCCAAGAGAAAGAGTTTTTAAACTTCAATTTGCTTTTAACTCCCTTGAGGTCATTTTCCCTTGGGATAATTCCCAACATACACCCAGCAATGACAGACCAAAGAGTGCTGAAAGTTTGACCCTAGAGCAAGGAGCAGCAAGTGGGGAGCTGGACATCAAATCCGCCTCATGAATGTATTTCATGAATATATTTTACTGTTGCACAGCCACATACTTGCATCATTCTGCAACACTGGGGCAAAGCAGCTGTGCCAGAGACTGCAAGGCCCACAAGCATAATTATTACTATCTGGCCCTCTACAGAGAAAGTTTGTTGACCCTGACCTATGGGTCATTTGTGGTGTGTGTTGCACACAGCCAAAAAGAAGGCAGATCCCCCATAGCAAAGAGTAACCTACGTTTCCAGGTAGGCTTGGGAATATAAACATCTGGCAATGTATTTTAGGAAAGGAGATTTTACTTGCACTACATGAAGTAACCCACCCAACAGGGAAACACAGGGTCAGAGGATTTATTGGGAATAGGGAGGATGGAATTAGCAGAAGCTTTGAGAAAAAAAGGAAAACTGTGATCCTCCAAGAATCTTTTCTGAGGAACCTTGTTAGAAAGATGGTTCCTTAAATCCTAATCATTGTGTGAGAAGAAGTGAAGCAGGGTATCCTATGCTTTAAATTTCATCTCTTTGCTGAGAACATTCTTTCTGCTGTCTATGTAACAGAAATTTCCATCTCACTTTCCTGTATCCCAGAAAAATGTCCATTCCAACATCCTTCAGAGCATATTTTGAACTTTACATGTCATTTTTGGCCTCTGTGACCTCAAGTATTTACATCTTTAGAGTGTGAATATGTTCCTACAGCCACACCAGGCTTAAAGAGTGGGTTGGAACACTGAATAATTGCAAGTGTTAGGTGATGCAACATCTTAAAACATGCAGGAAGAAAAATGTAGTAAAATTCTTTGTACAGAGTCATCACTGGGAGGAACCAGATTAATGCCCATTTGCTTTGATTTCCTAGGATGTAGGTTTTTGTTCCTTGGTGTAGAGGGATCACAAAAAAGGACATGTGTTGGACTCCAACATCTCTGCTTCGTGTGCTAAGCCAGGGTCCTGGCAGGGATTTTTTTTCTCCTCAGTCAGGATGCCTTTTGCTAAAAGGGCTTTGTACTCAATGTTGTTAAAACAGCATCAGTTAAGAGTGACCCTTTCCAAATATAAGTATTCACAGTAAGCAGGGAGAATTTTTTTAAATTTACCAGTCCCTAATCTCTATCAGTTGTCCTAATATGGACATGGCTGAAAGAAGATTAAGTTGGTGCAGAATGAGAATATCTTGCTCTTGTTTATCTTCAGGCAAAAGGTTGCATGAAATTTGGGCCAACGAGGTAAAAGGATCCATTTAAGCCCGTGATCCTCTTTTTTAAGGCTCTAAAAAAAAGTGAAAAATCTCCTTTAAATAAGTTGTAAACAAAGCCAGTTCTCGTCCTCCTTCCTGCCCCCAGAAATCTTACACAAAAGAGGATAAAGAAGCAGTTCTTTGAATGATACATTTGCATGGTGTACCAGTAGCAGATGGGGAAAGAGTTACAATGAAAGAAACAACCTTAGAAAACAGGCTTTTTATCTCAAAGATAAAATGTCTCTTGCGGTCTTTCATCACTTTCTCCTTGGTGGAAGGTTCCCCCAGTTCCAACAGATTTCCATTAAAATAGTCAAAGCTACTGCATTGGGATGTCAGATGGATCTCTTTCTTTGTGGTAATCGGAATTTAAAATTATACAGTTGCCTCTGAATTTCTCATTCACAAAGCCAAACCACTGATAAGAGATAAAGCAGTCCGAAGCCTGCTGCTTCAGCCAGCACAGCACAGCACACCACATACATTAGCACTTCCAAAAGCAATGTGATTTCCATGATTCTTAAAAGCGTTCTTCATAATAGAATCCTTGAAATTTCTCAAGGCAGATCTAAATGGCAAAGGGAAAATAATTACTTGTGGGAGGTCCTCCTTTGAAGCATTGTTAGAGCGCAAGTGTAAAGGAAAATACCCCTTTTGGAGCAACCCATGCTCAAATATGCTATTTGGTCCTCCCTCACCTTCCTTTTGCAGAAATTTACAGAGTAGGAAATTAGTATCTTCCTTTGAGAAAAAGAGAGCAAGAAAGTTATGAGCCCTTGATGCAACAGAGAGTGTAATGTAACACAGTATTAATGATCCCATCAAACTCATCAACAGTGTCATATACAACAACACAGATGCTCAGTGCTACTCCTTAATTTCACTCTAGCAATTGATAACTTCAGTAACCAATTTGAGGTTTGCAACAGGCAAGAAGGTTTAGAGTCCAAATCCACATAGGAAGTCAGAATTTTCCCAATGCCTCATAAAGCACATAGACATCCTCACTATGAAATGAGTGTATTTTGCTTCATCATGAACAGTTTTTGGCAAAGATCTGCTCAATAAAACAAATACAGAGCTACCCTCATTGGAAGAAGAGAGAAGAAAGCATTTGTTTAATCTAAAATCATCTGTGCATGGCTAGAGTCATCTAGAGGTCCCTCTTCTTCCAATGCCTTCACAGCCTAGTTCTACATTTGGATTTTCTTCGAGCAGTCAGACCTAACTCAGATTTCATAAAGTGAGAAATTTCAAATTGGTCTGTTTACATGGAAGCACTACAGCAACAGATTGAGGGCAGGAAGATGACATTTGTCAACAAGAAATACGTTGGTGCTTCTACAGTCTACATACTTATCTAATTCATAAGATTCTAACATCTTGAGAATCGGATTGAGAATTGGAGCAAAGCTATGAAATTTCTGTGGAAAAAAGAATCACCCTCACAAGATACTGCATAAAATAAGAGATTTTCTTGGATTCAACCCCTAAGTGTGTGAGATGTTGGATTCTATTCTGTACTAATAATTGTTTATAATTAACATTCATTGAATATTTACTGTGCCAAATATTTCACACAAATTCATTTTCACTTATTCAGTCCTTTGAGTTAGGTTCCTTTATAGTTCCAATTTACAGATTTGAAACTGAGGTGTAGGGAGGTTAAGAAACTTGTCCAAAGTCACTAGCTAGAAATCAGAAGAGCTAGAATGTGAGTCTAACTCCTGACCACTATGTTAGGAAGTCACCAGCACGTCAAACTATTTTTCAAGTTGTTTGGAAGTGTCTCCTACTAAATTTTAAAGCAGATCTTCTTTGTGAATGAAACTATAGAAGCTTTATTTCCTGTGTTCTGTCATTTCTCACCATGTATAAGTATGTGGCGTGAAAATATGGAAAGTCTGACGGAATAATAGAATCTAGAACCAAGAAAATTGATCTAGATGCTTAAGTCAGGGCCCCTGCCTTTTCACACTGGAAGATATCCTAGCCTCATATTTTACAAAGAATTTTAATACCCTGTAACCTACAGGTATAGCTAAACAGAGTTTTGTTCTCATAAACATCTACTTGCTTCTCTTCTGCCTCCCTTCAAAAGACAGATATCTAATTTTGGGTGAGGTTTTTGGCACTCAAAGGTTACCATTATTTTCTACTTGTGGCAAAAATAAATAAAATAAAAGAGCACTCGGCCTCTATCACTGTCCCTGTGCCTACAACAAGATAAGACTACGGAGGATCCAATCAGCACCAGACATTCGATACCAGCTAGAGCTGAGCTGGCCACTTTGTCTCTGATGGCTTCAGCCCACAGCTTGTAAGCCACTGATGATGCTCCAGGTTCTCCCCATCACTACCAATTGATCTGAGTTGGAAATGAGATCCATTTGCCAAATTTTATCCCAACAATGGCACCTTTTCACCAGTGTACACTTTAAAATGATGTTCTAGATTCAGCAATGAGGATGGTGGTGTTCCAACTAGGTCAGGAAATAATGAGTGTGTCTAAAGGTTACTACAACTGGGTAGCTTGGGGCACTTCGATCCTCTGAGCAAAGACATTGGGCTTTGATCTGTTAAAGGACAGGGGGATTTTTGCTGAATTTACTCAGCCAACAACCATTTGAGTAGATTATATACCAGGATGTCCTTGTTAAGGTCCTGCTGTCAATCTGTCCTCACCAGGACAGAGAAAGAGATGGCAGTCCATCCTGCTTTATGTGCTGTCCACACAGCACATACCTGATCCTCTGGGGAGAATGTGGATATACTCACTGCCCCAAACATGCAGCCTGAGGGTTAGTGCTTCTCTGGCTCAACCTCCCCGTAAAACCTTATCAAACAGAAATGGGCTAAAAATGCTAAAGACCTTATTTCAGGGCGAGTCAGTCAGAGATTTCCTTTCTAGTGATGCAGATGTCCAAATGGCAAGACAACAAAGTGTACCTTTAAAAAAAATCTCATGAAACTAACCTTACCAGAGCCAGAAATCTGGCTCACTGGAAGAGAGGGGAGACTCCAGCAAGATGAGCAAACTACTGGCACACTTAAATTTCAGTGACACAAAATCAGTTTCATCCAGTGTTTTTGTTAGGGAATGAGATGAAGGTTTCCATACATTAACCACCTCACTACCCAGTTAAGATTTTCCCTCTTGGAGTCCATGAAGCAGCAGAAACACCTCCTAAGGGGGTCATGTTTTAGAAAGCAAAGACAGAACATCTATGATGATGTGGCTACATGTTCTTTTCTCTGGAGAAGCCAGAGTCTGGTGCTTTTCACAGAAAAGATGAGGTCACAGAAGTCCCATTTGTGTGTAGATTTTCAATTTTGAAAAAGCAGCCCCATTCCCATGAAACAATTTAGTTCAGCCTTTGTGTTATTTTTGGTTTTGTTTTCTTTTTTCCTCTGGGTTTGAGTGTGATGTGAGAAGAAGAGCTTTTTAGTTTTGTTTCAAATAACATCGATCCTTGCACACACTATGCAAAAATTTTGTAAGCATTGCAATAATGCTATGAATTACAAGGAACTATTTTAACTTTATTACACTTTCTGTATAAAAATTTGTATTTAATATTATTTCGACTTCAGTCTTGTAAAATATATTAATAAAAATAATGATTGGTAAGAAGGAAAGCACCCTTGTCCACTTTTTTAGGGAACTCCTCTCTCACAGTTAATACATCAGCCAATCCTATGGACTCTATCTCAGAAAGAAATTTTCAGATTAACTTCTCTTCTGCATATCTTTGATCAGTGGCCCACCATGTTGGTTAAGCAGTTTTAGCTCTCAGAAAGAAACTCACAGAGGCTGCCTTATGAAAAGATCTTATTATAAGGTGATCCCTGGAATTTGGGGATCCATGCGCTCTGGAACAGGTCAAAAGAACAACTATTCTGTTCTCCTAAGGACCTCTATAACCTCTGGCTGCAGCATACTACATCCCTCTCTAAATCTTTGAAGAACCCAGTCTAAATGGCTCCTACTGGTTAGAACCTTCTCAACCTGCATTCCTGGTTAGCCGGTGGATACACTGTCTTTAAATCAGCTGCTCATCCATGGTCCTATCAGTTTTCAGGCTCTTACAAAAGACTATCTCAGTGCCACTTCCCTAGATGGAGCCATGTGTGAGATCGTGTACAGTGGAAGGCATCATGGGACGGTACTCTGACCTACCCACCACAATCCTTCATTTTGAGCATCTCACATCTCCTGGCCTTCCACAGTAACAAGTTGGTGCACAAACTATTTATTTCATCTCCCTATACTGCCCTCATATCTAGTGCCACCCCACCTCAAAACATCAATCTCATTCATGTATATCTTCTTGCTGTGGCTTCATCATTTCCCTTTGATTTCCTCAGTAATTTATTTTATTTTGTAACCCTAATATATTGTACCTGTGTCTTATCTATCTGGAGCCCTAAAATACTTATATTAATTTTTAAAATTTATATATAAGTAGTCATATATCTAAATTGACCTTCACAATAATTTTATAAAGTACATAGGTAATTTCCTCATCTAAAAAAATCTAAGATAAATTTTACATATCCAGTACTTTGCAGAACCATTTTCATCAAAGGCTACATCTTGTTAAGTTTACCCCCTGACTCCAAGTGACACTGAAAGGACATAACAGAATTCTCTAAGTAAGAGACTATAATAAAAACTTCATTCTCAGGCAGGGTATAATTTCTGTCTAAAGATCCAGTAATGTTATTATCTGGCTTCTCTCTGGGGAAAACGTATCAAAAGAAAAAACTCAGAATGAAATCACAATTCAAGAGAAAAAAAGGTTGAATCTTAGCTAAAGAGAGAAATACTAATAAAAAGCCTGTCACTGACAAGTCAAACTTTTTGATGTCATTGTTGATACAAACTTAGAGAGCAGGTGGAAATATGCACCAAGAAGCTAAAAGGTACTATCCCTTTTTTCTGAGGAAGGGAATTTTTAAAAGTAGCAAATAGACATGAATCAGTAATGTTTAGATTTCTTCCAATCTTGACCCTTCAAAAAAAATGTAAGAGTTTGTATTTCACTTGATGATACAGTGCCACCTTATCCTGGGAAAAGAAACCAAGATAAAGGGGTAGGGAGTGGGGATCAGAATGCAAAGGAATAAATGAACCACGTTTCAGAAAACCTTAATAGCGACATGGATGAAGTAGCACCTCCAAGTAAGTAAAATAGTAAGCTAATTTTAGTTTCTGAAAATCAGATTTTAATTCCTCTCAACACATGCAGCTGAGAACCAACTTACAGCCCCCAATGAAGAACCTTATTACTTGTCAGTGGGCAGATAAACAAAATCAAAGAATATCAATGAGATGCCAGTTGTTCAAGATAACTCTTACTAGAATTGAAAATAAATAGAATTCTACATAAAATGTAAGAAGAGACTCCTCCAAAGAATAGCTTATTTGAACAAGACAATAAGCATTTTGTGACAGCAAAGTAGAGTAGAGGATAATAGGTATTAGATCAATAGTTGAAACTGTAACACTAAATAATCAATTTTAATCTGAGACCAAATCAAGGGTTATGCTTAAAAACATGTAGACAAAAATTAACCTATAAAATCTGAGTTAAAATAAATTAGTATTTTAAAGTAGAATTTAAAGTAAAAATATTAAGATTCAGTTTAATAATGTATAATGTTACCATGTCCCACCTTGCTGATTATTCATGGTTAAACCACTACATCAAGCAGACAAGTAACAAAAAACAAATTAGAATTATTAAAAATAAGAATGAGGAGAGAAACATAACTGTAAGGGAAAATTTTTACCACTCTGTATCTTATAACTTACCAATTATCAAATCATGAAAAATGAATTCATACCACACACACACACACATTCACACTGCTACATAATAGCAAAAAAAGAAATTATTATTGATGATCATATAAAAGAAATAAGTATAACCTCAAAATGAAAAAAAACTTTTCAGACTACTGTCTCAAAATAAATGATGTTTTTTATATTAACATAAAGTCCCAAGAATTTAAGAACTGGATATTTCCCTATTGATTTGAAAAAGGAACCAGAATATTAATAATTGTAAATGCTACAAATTATATTATTTGGCCAAAGAAGTCTTCCAACATAATAAAAGCATTTAAGCTTATCAACAGAGGAATGAGTAAGTACAGCACTCAGCTTAAGATTCTAGAACACACAACAAAAGAAAATCAACAATAAAACAAAAATAAGTGATCCAAAATATTACATCTTTTATAATTGAAACCAACAATGTGCACCATACAAAATTGCTGACAAATCTTTAAAATCATAAAAATAAGCTTAAAAACATAAAGTTAAGTATGTTATAGCTTGTTATTGCCTTATTTAAAAAATAGAAAACCTCAATAAAATATTCAATTAAAAAAAATAAATTTATCATTGGGTGCAGGCACCCAATGATAAATGTGAATGTATTGTATACTTAAAATGTGTCAATAAAATAATTTAAGGGAAAAAAATATATAAGCATACAAACAGTGAAAATAATGTTTTTTAAGAAAATGTTTTTTAAGAAAACTGAAAATAATTTTTGTTTAGAAAATTCTACCAAAAAATGTTTTCCAATACAAATACTAAAAATATTAAATATAATTTACATGCATATATAAATTCAAATATATATGTATGAAAAGATGTAATAAGAAATCTGCTTTATGGGCTGGTACAAGCACCCAGTGATAAATGTAAATGTATTGTTTACCTAAAATGTGCCAATAAAAGAATTTAAGGGAAAAAAGAGAAATAAATGAATACCAAAAAAAAAAAAACATTAAAGAATCTAACACCTGAGACTTCTTGTCTAAGGCAGTGTGATTTTTTGTCTTTTTAAAGTCAGGAATACTGATGAGTCTCCTTACTGGAATGCACAGGGATTCTGATTGTGTTAGAATGTCAGCCAAAGCTGAATGTGCAGAGACTGGTTCACTGATTGTCCAGACACTGTAGGAAAGTTAAATAGGTGCATCCCGCATCTACCCAGTTAAAACATAAATCACTCAGTGATGTACAAATTAAACAGATAATGCCCACAATGTTTTAAAAATACATCTTGATTATATCCTATTATAACAAATATTATACAATTCTTGTCCTTAAAGAAGTTTTGAGCCCCGAGATTATTACTCACTTATTTAAACAGTATTTGATATCAAAAATTCCAGTCAAATAGAAAATAGTGATGCTCATTTGATCACCATATCAGCTGAAATTTCCATTTATTCATTCAACAAACCTTTATTGAGCCCATCTAGGTACTATACACAGTTCTCAACAATGGGAATACAAAGATGCACAGCATAAATTAGGTTAGAGGGAGATGACACATGTACCTCAACGTGTATAATGCAGACAATAAAATAGGGAGGTATAGTAGAGCAGGGCAGGATGGTGGAGTGGAGCCTCTGAGAAGTTGACATTTAGGCTGAGAACTGAGTCACAAGAAAGAGGCAGCAATTCTAGGATGAGGGGATGAGCTGTCTGGCCAGTCCAGAGAGTCAGACAGCCAGTGCAGAGGCCCTGAGGCAAGAATGAATTTGTCACATTTAAGACCAAAAAGTTGACTAGTACAACAGGAATATTGTGGACAGAGGGTAGGCTGCTTGAAAGGAAATCAAAGAAGTAATCAGGAGACTTCACAGCCACAATAAGAAGTTTGAAATTTATGCCAGTGTGATTAGAAGTCACTGGTTGGTTTCAGTAAAGGAAGTGACATAACCTAATTTACAGATTGAAAAGATACTTCTGACTGCCTTTCTGAGTGTGGAGTCATGTGGAAGGAAGCAATTACGCCAAAAAAGAAAAAAAAAATCTGCTAGGAGTCTAGCTCAAATATTGAGGAAAGAGGTATAAGTGACCTAGGAATCTGGCATAGACTCTCCCATACCACTTCATTTTTTTTTAGTTGACACAAATAGGATGGTTTTTGACTAAGGTGATGATAGTGAAGAAGAGAAGGAGATGGCTTTAGGATATAAGTTAGAGGTATAATAAAAGCATTTGTTAATGAATTGATTGTAGAAGTTGAAAAATCAAGGCTAACACCTAGATTTTTGGCTTAATCGCATTCATGGATGTTGATTTTGATGGAAAAATTAATGAGATGGGAATTTTCAATGGGGAAATATCTTTAAAAAGAAAACAAGTGTTCGGTTTCAGCCACACTAAGGAATGTCTGTTTAGCATTGTTATGATGTCTGTAACCTATGTTAAAATATTTTAGCACAAAGAGTTGTTATAATGTATACGAATGCAGGTGTGCCTACTGTTAATTTAAGCTACACGCTAGAGACAATTAGTTGTCCTAATTCAGAAATCAATTTCAAGAGTGATTGGATTACATTAAATCAGAAGTTCTATCTTCCAGATGATACTACTACAACTGTTTCAGCTCTTGTTATTTCTTTTTTTTTTTTTCCTTAAATTCTTTTATTGGTACATTTTAGGTATACAGTACATTTAGATTTATCTTTGGGTGCTTGTACCTGTACGTGATGTATCTTGTTTCTTATTTTTTCCCCATTACCTGTGAGCCCTTCACCCCTAAACCCTTCCCTATTTACATACTTCATTTCCATTTTTTTTCTTTTCTCATAATTTTTCTTTTCCATTCTTTCCCTTCCCCTTCCTCTCCCACCACCCCTACCCCTTTGGACCTTTTCCTATTTCAAAGAATCAATTATTAGCTATTAATCCTTTTAGTCCTTCTTTACACTCTCAGTTTCTCACACTAGAGAAACTATTTGGTATTTACACACATGTGTCTTATTTATTTCACTTAAGAGTATGGCCTCAATATGCATCCATTTAGCTATAAATAACTCTAGTTTCTCATTCTTTATGGCTGAGTAGTACTCCATTTTAT
>NW_004624733.1:32589212-32649393 GCF_000247695.1 Heterocephalus glaber | reverse complement strand
AAAAAAAAAAAAAAGAAAAAGAAATCTGCTTTAACCTATGCTAAGAAAAATATAAAATTTTGATGAAAATACCAATTTTTAGTTGTGCAGACCAAAATTGATATTTTGTTTTCCCTCAAATTAATTTTATACACTTACAAAATGCCATTCAAAATCCAAACGCACTTATTTTGGAAAGTAAGCAAAATCTAAAATTTATCAGCAAAATAGAAAAAAAAAGATAATATTCTCTACTGAAAAATGCTAAAATGACAAAAACCTAACCGACTGTTTAAAATTGCAAAGCAGCAACAGGGAAGATAACAAATACAAACCTATTACGTTTGGCCAGGCACCTGAAGGGAAATAATTGAACAGGCCAGAAAACTCAAGATCTAACCCAAGACTTTGGCTTACATCAGTTTATCAGTTCAGTCTACATTTCTGTTACACTGCAAACTACAGATAAAAACAACATGGTGGTCTCCTGTTCATTCAGTTTGCAAATGGGCAATCTGGACAGTGAAACCAATAGCCAGTTATGACATTAGCAATAATGGGAGAGAACATAATGCCAGGGTAGCAGATGGCTAGAATGTCATCACAATGGACAGGAAATGACTATTTGACTAATATCAGAAAAACTGATTTTTTTTGGTGAGGTTAAAAAAGCTACAGAGGCACATCTTAAATTAACTCCAGTGGACCATAGTCAAACACATTTGCTCACCTGCAATCTAGGGAATGCTTACATTCTTGTAAATAAATAAGATACTCTCCTTGCTCTGGAATGTCTCATCATCTAATGAATGGACAAGGATCTAAAATGGTCAGCTGGTCTGCAAAAGGGAAAACAAAATGACAGGAAATACCTATGATGTGTGGAAAAATGATGAAATCTCAAAGAGGAAAGATGAGCCCTTTCAAGAATCTATAATTCTGAAGTTATTTCTTTCCCAGTCCCCTGCTATGCACAGCAGGACTTTTATAAAAAATAAAATAATAGCAGTCAATAGAAGAAATGGTGAAAAATTATGAGCTTGGAGGAGCTCATATAAAATAATAAGAAAACCATCAAGATGTCAATAAATAAATGAACCAAGAAATAATAAGCACATAATTCACACAAATGAAAATGTTCATTTTTTTCTCCATTCTAAGACATAGGAAGATAAAACAAAATTAATAGCCATTTTCCAAAGAAAGCCAAGATATACTACCACATTAAATATTTGCCTTAAGATACAATCTGATTTTAGAAATACTGAAATGATAAAAAGTACACTACAGAACCTACTAAGTAAAATGTGATTAAACTTACCACCTAGGTGTGGTTTAACATGGTTACATCCTTGGGAGCGAAAGCAAAAAAGAAAATTAAAGCAAGTTGTTTTCTTTTTATGTACCTCCCCTCACTTCTTCTATCCTACCAGACTGGTTAAAAGGTAACTGTGAAATAATGACTGCTACTGAGGGTCATGCCATAAGGCTATTTTATACTGTTTAACCCTAAAAATAATTCATTTTAAGGTGTGTATTATTATCCCCATTTAACAGAAATATTACTCAAAGAAATTAAGAAATTTGCCTACAGTACTTCTAGTAGCAAATGGCAGAGCTAAGTGGTAACTTCCAGCACAATTTCTTCCACTATGAGTTTCCCCACCTATCCTGTCAAACAAAACAGAAAAATGTAGGGCTGTGTACTGATGGGGGGTATTTTCTGCCAAAAAGTAACTAGTCAGTCTTTTTAAAGAGTCATCCAAATATTCATATCCAGAAAACCCATTTTCAAGATTCATCTAGGCAACAATATTTGAAAAAGAAAGAGTTGTCAATAACAACAATATGTTTTGAAGTGGAACTTAAAGACAGGAAAATGTAGCAAGGCTACATAACCGAAAAGGGAAGCTTCATGAGTTATGGTCTTTTCATATTTATGGAATATCATGTGGCCTTTACAAAGATTGGGAGGATTTTATTTCAATACAACCAAACGATGTAAATATGTAAAAGTGATCTATACACATGAATCAAGATTTCTAGGGAAACAGATAAAGTAAGTTGATTTATTTTGGATGATGGTATTATATGTATTTCTTACCATTTTTGTGTTTATAATATTTGTAAAATAAAACCTTTCCAAAAAAAGACTAGTATCTGTTCTTTTTTTATGTAACAGCGTTAATAGCACAGATTTTGATCCCACAAATAATCTATAAGAAACAAATGTACATAGGCCCCAAATTATGTATTGCTGTGCTAGAAAGAAAAAATTAGGAATTTTCCATTTTTCTCAACAATAAAAGAAATAGGTAAATAATCTGCATATATAATTAGTGGAATAATATAAATATTGAAATGATTTTAGAGACCACAGAACAAGGTCACATGCTTAAAACAAGTTCAAAAGACCTAGAATTACATGAAAGCCAATTGCAGTTAAGTCTTAGTTTGGGCTGCTACAGAAAAGTACTATAAAATGGGTAGCTTGAAAACAACAGAAATTTATTTGTCACTGTGCTGGAGGCGGGAAGTCAGAGATCAGGGTGCCTACAGAGTTGGGTTCTGATGGGTGTCTTCTTCAAGGTTGCAGACTACAAACTTCTCATTCTATCTTCTTGTGGGAGAAACTGGGCAAGAGATCTACCTGAGGTCCCTTAATACAGGCACTAATCCCATTCTTCAGGGCCCCATGCTTACAATCTAATCACCTCCCTAAATCTCTGCCTTCTAAATCCATCATATTAGGGGTTAGGATTTCAACACATACTCTTTGGAGGATATAAGCATTGAGTATATTGCAAGTAGGAAAAATATGTATTTTTAAGGATGAAGAGGAATTGCTGATAAATGTTGTTAGGTTAAAAAAAAAGGCTGTTTTCCTAAATTTTCATAAGTATAATCATTAGTTTTGTGAAGCAAATGAACAAGATAATTTTTAGGTTATGCTTAAAAATTATGTAATTTTCAACTTTCAATCCAGTTATTCAAGGCTACCAATGGGTCTAATTGAAAAAGACCTCTGAATGCAAAGACTACCTCAGGATTTAAGGTCGCCTCTCCCTCACTTCCACAGAAGAAAGACCTTTGAAAGTGTTCTTCTCGTGTCTGATGGATGCAAAGCTCTACTACAAATGTGGCAGCATAGAATAAATCACACATCTAAATACTATTTGGGCACCAAGGTTGTAGGAGATTGCTCCCCTGTTGGATTCCGAGCAAGGACAAGGTGAGGAAGGGCCCCGTCCTGCTCCCTTCTAAGACACTTGATGAGGAACCAAAGAAAACTGTCACCACAACTTGAAATGTCTAGGTTGTGACAATAATAACTGAAGTATTCCAGCCTTAGGGAACCCTGCTGATCACTGTTAGCCTTCATTCACTGTCATTGCTTAGTGTTCCACAACCCCTTTGTGCTTCAACACTTCAGGTTTGTCAAGTTAGACCTTTTCTTATCTCAAATGGTTTCCTACAAAGTGGTACATGTTGAATCTACCCCTCCTGTCTTTTTCTGGCATCATAACCTCCTTTCTTAGTTCCCATGATGCTTCAGCTCACAGCTCCTCCTCCAACGTCTGATTAACCTTTCAACTACTTGCTTGTGTATGGTACTGGGGATTGAACACAGGGCCTTACCTCTGAGCTACATTCCCAACCCTTTTTTATTTTCTTATTTTTCTTAATTTTGAGACAGGATCTCGCTAAGTCACTAAGTTACCATTGCTGGGCTGAAACATGGGATCTTCTTGTCTCAGCTTCCAAGAATGCTAGGATTATAGGAACACATCATTATGCATAACTCTTTCACCTCTTAATGAAATACCATATAATAGACAATGGACCGAGGTCCCCAGAAGTCAGTAATTAACCCCTTCTCTAGTTCCATGGTTACCACAGGCATCTTCCTCTACTCTTGAAAAGGTAAATAGCCGATACAGATTGAGCAACACTAGTCTGAAAATGCAAATTCTGAAATACCCTAAAATCTGAAACTTTTTGAGAGCTCATATGACATCACAAGTGCAAAATTTCATAATATCCATCCTTGTTTTATACACAAAATTATTTAAAATGTTTAAAATTATTTCAGGCTATGTATATCCGTGTATAAGAAACATAAATAAATGCTTTTTGTGTTTACACTTGTATCTCATCCCCAAGATCTTGATCTCTCTCAAACACACACACACACACACACACACACACACGCACATACACACACACAAATATTTGAAGAACAGTTCCAAATAGTCCAAATCCAAAACTCTTGTGGTCCCAAGCATTTTAAAAGAGAGAGATGCAGCCGGTGCACTGTAATCTGGTCCAACTAGCTTATCTTTCTTTAATCCTTCATTCTGCACCCTAATGGTTGATAATTCTACAATCAAATTATGTATCTTTTTTTTTTTTTTGGTACTGGGCATCAAACTCGGGTCCCTGCACTTGTGCAGCAGGTGGCAAAACCACTGAGCTAAATCCCTGGCCCCAAATTATGTCTCTTAATGATCTTAACTGGAAAGAGGCTTAGCACAGAGAAGTGGATATGGACACTGAAAAGGACATGGGTTTTAATGTCAACTAGACTTGTGTCTATGCTACACTAGTGCATTAGATTTTTTTTTTCTATTGCTATAACAAAAGAGCCAAGACAGGGTATTTTAAAGGGAAAGAGATGTACTTAGCCCACTGATGTGGAAGTTAAAAAGTCCAAGATCGGATGGCCCCATTTATTCAGCTCTGACATGGACCCCTCTGGTTCCAGACCATGATAGGCAGCAATGTGACAAGAATGCACATGGAGGGGAAAATCACATGGTGAGATAGGAAGGAGCTAGTCTTGCTCTTCTATAACAACCCGCTAGGGAGAACTAACCAGAAAACTGTTAATTCCTTCTGAGGTCAGTGGCCCCAACAGTCTGATTCCTTACATCAAAGCCCAGTGCTTAAAGTTCCTAGTGTCTCCCAACATTGCCACATTACAGACTAAGCTTCCAACACATGAAGGCTTAGGGAACACACCCAAACAATATTCAATCCAGGGCCAACGATGTTTAGGACTAAGTCCCTTCAATTCTGATCTCAATGATCAGGCTCCTGACACCCCACACAACCATCCCCATTCAGTTCTTCTACTTAGTCCTCCTTAGGATCAGAAGGCTAAAAATATCCTCCCATCTAACTTTCCACCTATCTCTAATATGATACTGTTCACTAAAGGTCACCACTGTCCCACTTGTGGTCAAGCCAGAGGCCTTTCCAAGGTTCATTTTTCCTTTTGACACAATCTGGTCCCAAATCCAGTTTGTAGCTCACTTGGTTGGTGGCCTGTTAGGGTCTTTGTACCCGCCCTATTTCTCTACAGACCCACCTGGATCAGGCACCTATCCAACTCCCATAGCATCCACAGAACTCAGAAAAGTATAAGATATTATTCATAAATAATAAGTAAGTGTGATTCAGGCAGAGTGCCTTGGCTTTTATTTCTCACTTTGATGAAAATGTACTGGTTCTGTGACATGGCAGAAAGAACTCTGACATGTCTTATAATTTGCATAGTTTATTTCACTCCACCTGACAGCTCTATGGAGATTCTGGTAGTGACAAACACATTCTGTGAGAGAAACAGCAGGGGCCCAGCTCCTGACTCCTTCAGTCACTGTGGTAGGTTTACACCACCAACCTTTCCTCATGCTTTTCTCTTTACCTATCAACTCCTTCTTTGGGGCTTGGGCCCTCTATAATAGCTTTCCCAGCTTACAGCCATCAATCTATCTCTGTACAATATTTGTCACTAGCACAACGGAGTGACACTCCTTTTATGCTTTTTTTTATTGCTTCTGTCTCACTCAATTTTCACATGCATCACCAAATAACCTTTTAAATTATCTCACTTAATTGCCACAGTAAATCCATATTATAAGGAAGTCACCTATATCATCCTACAAATAGGGAAATTGAGCCCTAGAGAGACTTAGTGACTATGTAAGTTGACACATGTAAAAAGCTGCAAGTGAAGAACTGGGATTTGCTCAGAGCGTCTGTGTTTACTTAGCTCCAGCCAATGGTAGGCCTCGAGGGTCAATTGTCCTTCAAAAACTGTTCATGTGGCATGGATAGAAGAGAGTGAACCTTGTTTGCCATCTGGTCGTTAGTTAGTAACGTGAATATGAAAGGCCTGGAGCCTCAGTTCCCTCATTTCTGCAAAATGAAGGCCTCAGATGAGTGAGCTTCACCAGTCCTTGTATCTCGTGATTTTACATAGTGCTCTGGAAATCCTCATCAGAGTGAGTGCTGCTGAATCCTGGCTGAACCTATCTATTCATTCATTGTCCCACTACTTCATAAACATGTGCTCGGTGCTGACTCTGCTTCTGTGTGTTTAGGAATTACACAACAAAAGCCAAGTGTGGTGGTTTATGCCTATAATCGGAGCTACCTTGAGGGGCGGGGCAGGAGGATCACAGGTTCAACTCTTGCAAAATTTATCAAGTCTCTGTATCAAACATAACAAAAGGGCTTTGGTTCAAACATTACAAAGGCTTCGGTTCATTCCCCAGCAGTGCAAAAAATTAAGTTAACATAAAAATTTTAAAATAAAAATTTTTAAAACTGAACAAGAAGGTATGGAATTTACAATCCATTGGGAAGTAGCCATGCCAAAATATGCAAACAAACAAGATCATTTCCTAACAGTACAATGTTTAGTAATAGAATTAAATCCTCCCCAAAGGAAGTGACCCCTGAGCTATGATATGAAATCAGGCACACAAAGTTTTAGAAGAGTGTTCCAGCAGAGGAAAGAGATAGTTTCCAGGAAAGTGTAGGTCATTAGTTTTGTTACTTAGGAAGACTGCATATTCAACTGGTTTGCTCATCTTCACTTTCTTCTGTGAATCAGACATGGAATGCAATTATTGCCTTTCACCTGCTGGGTTTATATGAGTATTAACCTGGGCTCCAGGAAGATGACTTTGTAGGTGCTAAGGATGGCTTCTATAACTGACCATCAAGGACTGGAATGAAAGAACCAGCAGATACAGGGAATGCCTTTGAGGCTAATAAGAAAGGAAAAGTACAGAGATCCTGTCATATTAAAAACAGAAGCCGGAAGTCACTAGTGTCAGACACTTCACACCACACCATGGTGGAGGCCAAAATGTCAGGAGACAAGAGATGGGACACCATGGATATCAAAGGAGGCTGGGCCCCAGAGACCATGCTCCTCCACTTGGAGACACAGTCCCGGGCTTCAAAGTCCAGAAAACGTGACATAATAAGATTGCACACAATGTCCGCTTTCTGATCTAAACATGCATCAAAATTACATCAAAAATGAAAATATACCAGGGCCTCTAAAATAAGATAAACAGTGTAAAGTAGAAACTGATAAAAATGGAAAGAGTGTAAGGCTAAAGGTTTGGGACTTTGGGGGCCCCGGGACCGAGGAGACAGGTTGCCTGAGGGTAATATGCTCACTGCTCTCAATTGAGGACAGCGAGCAGAGTAGGAGCAAGAAGCCTGCAGCAGCTGGCTGCTGCCTCTACAATAGCTCAAAAGAAGTTCCCATTTACAGCAGAAAGGAGAGGAGACACAGCCTCATTACCAGCACCTGGACACTTACAGAATTTCCGATACTGCTCTGGGGAAGAGCCTTAGCAGGCTATGTAAAATCTACTTCTGGGCTAAGAACTTTTGGAGAATCTAGAAAAAAACAGATAAAAATCATTACAATTAGAGGAACTCATCAAAGGAAATATTTGAAACTGACAGAAAAAAAATCTAAAACATATGAAGAACACTAATATATGCAAGCAGAAGTCAACAACTTAAAAAATACAACCCTAATAAATTAATATGATAGAAAAATCTAAAAAGAAAAGACTTCAAAATAAATAGTTCCAGTATCCTTAACGGAAAAAAATGAAAGACAATGCTTAAAAACAGCAAACATGTGAAACAAAAAACTTTTCCCTAACTCGCACTACACATACACACACACACACACACACACACACACACATATTCTTATGTATATGTGTATATTTTATATGTAATAAGTTTAAAAGGATCAGATAAAATTATGGAAAATAAAAAATATATACATGGGCACAGACAAAAAGTCACTGAATTAGAGAATAATACCAAAGAATCTGGCTATAGCGCAGCATAAGAAAAGCAATAGCAATTATTAAACTATTGAGATGCAGATTAGACTCAGAGGTTCTCACATGTGTCTGACTGGAGCTTCAGAAGAATACAAGGAAACACTGAGGAAGCAATATTCAAAAGGATACACATGAAGTGTTTTCTAAAATAAAAAGGTACTGTACAAGAATTCTCAATCTGAAAATTCACTGAGCAAGATAATTGAAAATTTATTTGTACATAGGAACATTACAGTAAAATGGAAGATATCATGATAAAGAGAAAAATCTTAAAAGTTAGATATTTTGCAAATGAGAAGGGGACCAAGACATGGAAGGAAAGGGGAGGTGGGGGAGAGGAAGAGGATGAAAAATAAATTAAGATATGTACCCAACCCCTATGATGAATGTAATCATTATGTACTGCAAGCATGTACTAAAAAAATTAAAAATTTTAAAAAGTTACCTGAAGGGATTAAATCAAGAAAATAACAAGGATAAACATCACCAGCTCCTGTACTTTAAAAGACTGATACACATAACAATCAATATAAAACTATACATTTAAACTATCATTAGAGGGGCTGGGGATTTAGCTCAGTGGATCCACTGCCTGCCTCACAAGTGCAAGGACCTGAGTTCGATCCCCGGTTCCAAAAAAACACAAAAAACTATCATTAGTGTTAAAGTTAAGTCAGGACAAAACACAAATGTTTGGGCCGGGGATTTAGCTCAGTGGTTTTGCCGCCTGCTGCATAAGCGCAAGAACCTGAGTTCAATTCCCCGGTACCAAAAAAAAAAAACAAAGCACAAATGTTTACATGTACAATGCCTAGGAGGATGGGAAACTCTAGTATACCTCTATTAACAAACTACCACATAAATTCATAGAAGAAGATTTATCTGAAAAACAGTGAATAAGAAATTTGAAAATGAGAGTAAAGAACAGATGAATAAAGGAAAATAGATTGTCAATTAAAATCCAATTATACCAGCATTAAATTAAAAACATTATTCCAATGAAAAATTATGACTTTTAGCTGAAATTTTTCTAGAACATATATGCTGCTCATAAGATATATATTTGAAATATAAGAATAGGTAAAGTACCAAGTAAAAGGCTGGAGAAGGGTATCTTATGTACAAACTTTCCAAAAAGAAAACAGCATCATCTCAAGATAAACCATACTTTAAAAAAAGAAATATAATTTCACACAAGGAGAGACAGTGTGTGGGAAATTGTAGAATTTAGTTATCTAGTTGTAAGAATTGATCACAAGAAGTTAGTTAACTGAGAAAATTAAGAAGTCGTTTCTGGGAATTTCCACAAGTCTGTTTGTTAAAAGAATTCCAGGAAACTTTAAGAGATGCTGTAAAAGTTTTACGGGAGAAAAACAGGTTTTCCTAGTTTTCTTATTAACCATTGTCCGGGGTCAGAGGACTGCAACCCAATGATGCTACGGGTGGTGAGAGAGATACGACTCACTGTGCACATCTGTGATGTTTGCAGTGGGCCAGTGGGCTTGATTTCTGCTGAAGTCGCCCTGCTTTCTTGATACCATCTGATAAGAAAAGGGCTGCAGTGTGCTCTTAGATGTAAGGGATTGGTGAACGGAAACGAGGGACTTGTAAATTCGCCTGTAGCTTTTATGAGTCACATAAAGTCACTGGTTTACTCCAGAGGTTAAAACCAAAAAGACAATACCCAGAATAACTAAGCTGCTTTCCTACATGTATAAAAGCCTTACTTCTTTCCTTTGTGATTGTTGAACAGTTCCAGGAGAATAAACTGCTGTTCGTCCCCCAGGCTGTCTTCTTTTCTTTCTTTAAAGGTCAGTGTTCTCCAGGGTCTCCAGTCTCCCTCTAAAGAGACCACCCACAACAGTGCATGGTGATAAATGGGTTAATGAGCATAAGACAGCAATGTAAAATTTCTCTAATGATTTGGTTTCAAAATCTATAAAGCAAAAAATAATTGCCAGTATGGAAGAAAGACAGAAAGAATCATAACCGAAGAAATGTAAAGACATCTCTCTCAGAAACGGAAATGACAAGCAGCAGGGATTGAGCCCAGTGGCATCAGGCCTGCCTTGCATGCATGAGGTCCTCAGTTCAATCCCCACTACCAAAAAAATGAAGAAAGAAACTGAAATGACAAATTTTTAAGTCAATAAGGATAAAAAAGATCTGAATAGCATAATTAATAAACTACATGTATTTCACAGAGATGAAATATTTCACCCAGAAATCACAGAATATACTTTCTTTTCAAATCTACGTGGAGCATTTACAAAAGACAACCATTTGCTGCCCATGAAGAAAGCCAGGATATAATAAGAAAGGATAATGGGGAATTAATATGCCCAAAATGAATATTATATGAATATTAGAAACCAATATTTTTTAAAATTAATAGCACTAATAATGATTGGAAAAAGTAAATATTTATTGACTAAAAAAAGCCAAAGTATAAATTTTCTGTACACAAACAAAGACTATGTTTATATATAGTCTATATAATTGCATAAATAAAATCCTCAACTTCATAGAAATTGAATATATTTTTGATAATCATGATTCAAAGGGGAAACCAGAACAGAAACTAGAAAATATTTTTATCTAATTGGTAATAAGGATATGAATATCAGTAAATGGTGCAGGAATAACTAGATATCCTGATTCAAAACAGTAAAAATGGACACTACTTCACACCATATACAAATATTAACTCCAAATGTATCAGAGACTTAAATGAAGAGTTAAAATGATAAAACACTTAGAAGAAAACAGAGGAGTAAATCTTTGCAATCATGGACGAGCGATGATTTCTTAGATTGGACACTAGAGCTACATGTAATTAAAAAAAAAAGAAACTGGACTATGTCAAAATTAAAAATTTTTGTATATCAGAATCATCATTAAGAAAGTGAAGGACAAGCCACACAAAGAAATATTTGTAAATCATATGTGATATAAACCCAAAAAATAGTGAATTTACTGATAAAAAGATACTTATATAAAGAACTGAACCATAAAACACTAAAAAATAAAGACAAACAACCCAGTTACAAAGTGGCTGATTTCAACAGACATTTTTCCAAATAACATATACAAATGATCAATTAGCACTTGAGAATATACTCAGTATAATTAGTCATCAAGGAAATGCAAATCAAATGCACAAAGAGGTACTCCTTTGCACCTAATACAATGGCAATAATAAAAAAAATACAGACAACAACAAGTGATGAGGATACATAAAAATTTAAATCTTCATATTGCTACACAGAGATAGCATAAGTACTTTCTAAATTATATGGGCAATTTCTCAATAGAGTTACCATATATCGCAGCAATTCTACTCTTAGGTATATACCTACGAGAAATGAGAACATGTCTATCTGAAAACATACACAAATATTCATAGCAGTATTATTCATAATAGACAAAAAATAGAAACTGCAAATCTCCACTAATTATGAAAGGATAAATGAATATGGGGTGTCAATAGTATAAAGTATGATGGAAATTTAAAAAGAATGAATTTCTCATATATGCTTCAGAGTAGGTGTACTTTCAAAGTATTATGTTAAGTGAAAGTCACCAGACATAACAGGCCATATATTTATATGAAATTCTTAGTATTGGAAAATGTAGAGAAACAGAAAGTAGGTTACTGGTTTCCAGGTACTTGAGGTGATGGAGAACAGAGGACTCTCTATGTGTATGAAATCTCTTTTTCAGGATAAAGAAATTATTCTGAAATTAGATGTGATTGATTTTGCACAACATTGAATATACTAAAAACTGCTAAATGGCACATTTGAAAATAGTGAACTATCTCTCAGTAAAACTTTACTTAAATAGTTAGAGATCATGGGCTACTTTTGAAACAGTAGATGGAAATTTATAACCCCAAGTATATATATCAAAAAGAAAAAAGTTTGAAATCTAATTATGTTAGTGTCCACCTCAAGAAGCTAGAACAAGAACAACAAATCAAACTTAAATAAAGACAAAAGTACAAGTTATTGAAATAGAAAATAAGCATACATAGGAAAAAAAACTAGCAGAATTATTTCTTTGTGAAAATTAATAAATTGATAACCCCTTACAAAATCAATTGGTAGGAGTGGAGAGAAGAAACACAAATTAACAATTTCTAAAATGAAAATACTCATTACTACAGAGACTATAAACAAGATAAAATTAATAAGAGGGTATTATAAACTACCATATCAATAAATTTGATACCCTGGATGAAATAGAAAATTCCTCAAAAGAGCAACTTATCAAAGCTTGCAAAAAGAAAGAAATACAAATTCTGAATATCCCAATGCCTCTTGAACTTAGTTCATTACCCGAAAATTTCTTGGCAGGAACAACCAAACCATAAAGATTTTACTGGAAAATTCTTTCAAATACCAATTTTTTATAAACCACTCCAGAGAATAAAGAAGAGCAAATCTAACTTTTTTAGGAGTCCAATATAATCTGGATTCCAAATATAACAAGTAGTTTACAAAGAAAATAATTACAGACCAATCTCCTTCCATGATTTTGGTTTTTTTAAAAAAACCTTACATTTAATGTCACCCATGCATAAATAATAGAAGAAAATATAAATTAGATTTCACCAAAATTAAAAATATTTGTGCATTAAAGGTCACTATCAAGGAAAATAAAGAGAAAACTCAAAGAATGGAAAAAATATTTAAACCATCTATCTGATAGCAACATAGTATCTTGAATATATAAAGATTACTTACACCTAAGTAACAAAAACATAAACAAACTACTTTTAAAATGGAACAAACCACTTTAAAAAGCTGAGACTGGTGGCACACCTGTAATCCTTGCTACTCAGGAGTCTGAGGCAGGAAAGTCTCAAGTTCTAGTCTAGCCTGGGCAACTTAGTGCAACCTTGTCTCAAAATAAAATGCAAAGGGCTGAGGATGTAGCTAAGTAACAGAGTGCTTGCCTAGCATGCAGGAGGCACTGGGCTCAATCCCCAGTGCCGTGGAGGTGGGGGTGTGGGGCAAAGGATCTGAATAGACATTTCTACAAATACGATGTGCAGATGATGAACGAACTCATGCAAAGATGTTAAACACCATAGTCAGTAGGAATATGCAGACTGTAAAAATGAAATATCACTTCACACACACCACAATGACTATGATCAAGGAAACAGAAAAGGCATTGGTGAGAAAGCAAAATAAATAAATAAATAATTTTAAAAATCCTGTACCTTCATTAACCTCACACACTCATGGTAAGAAAATAAAATTGTACAGCCACTGTGAAAAGCAGCTTGGTGGATCCTCATTAGTTTAAACATGGAACTATCATATGGGCCAGCCATGGCATTCCTAGGTATTACCTAAACAAACTAAAAACAACTTTTAACTAAAACTTGTACATAAATGTTAATAGCAATAGTATTCACAATAAGCAAAACATGGAACAATTCAGGTGTCCAGCAGTTGATGAATGGATAAAATTTGATATACACATATGATGGAATGTTATGCACCCATAAAAAAGAAGACACTACAATATGGCTAAATCTTGACAGCACAATATGGGCAAACATCAAAACCAAACACCTTGAAGGCAGAAGGCTGTGACAGTACCCAGACACAAAGGGTGACATTCTGCATCTCTCCATTCATATAAAATTCCCAGATAGTTAAATCTGTACGGAAAGTAGAAGATAGTGGGAGGGGCAGGGGAAAGGAAAGAAGGGAAAGGAAAAATGAAGAGAAATGGAAAAAATGGAAACAAAGTCTTTGTAAATAGGGAAGGGTGGGCTAGGAATGGGGAAAAAATAAGAACCAAGATGCATCATGTAAAGGTACAAGTTTTCAATGAGAAATGTAAATGTGTTGTATACCTAAAATGTACCAACAGAAGAATTTAAGTGAAAAAAAAAAAAGAAAGTAGAAGAGTGGCTGCAGGGGTTTATGAGGAGGGGTAGAGGGAGTAACTGCATAAAGGGTATACAGTTCTTTTGGTGCTGATGAAGATGCTCTGGAACTGATAAAAATGTTCTGGAACTAGGTCATGCGGATGGTTCCACAATGTTGTGAATGCATAAAATTCCCTTGACTCTTAGGTGAATTTTACCTCAATAAAAAAACAGCAAATTGATTCCATTAATATATAAAAAGACAAATATATTACCATCAAATGGAGCTTATTCCAGGGGTGTAAATATGATTGTATTGTAAAACAGAAAAAAATGTGTCATACCACACTGAACAAAAATTAGATAAAAAGTATTTGGTCAACTGAAAGACTTGAAAGTTATTTTTAAATTTCACATACTGTTTGATAAAGCTAATAAGAATGATTAGCAAGTTAGCTGAATACATGCTCTAAAGTCCAAATCAATAGTGTTTTGCACATTACCAAAAGATAATTAGGACCCATTTAAGCAAGTAACATCCGTGGAACACTTAAATATAAATTTAACCTAAAGTATGTTAGGTTATCTAAAGAAAATCACCAAATGTTGTTATAGAATGTAAGAAATGTGAACAAACTGAGAGATACAATATTCCATTTGGATACACGGGCAGAAAAATGTCTAATCTCAAAGTATTCTATGTACGCTCAATGCATTTTTAATAAAAATCTTGAGATTTCTCATCAATAAGCTGATGCTAGAATTTTTATAAAAGATTAATGGGCTAAGAATATTGCATCTGTCACTTTCATGTCACTGGGACAAAATGCCCAACAACTGCAACTTTCAGGATGTCACCAGGCTCCACCACAGAGACAGCATGGCAGAGGGAAGCTGTTCACTGCACGGTGGCCAGAAAGCAGAGAGGAGGCAAGCACTGGGGACAAAAGAACACCCTCCCTAGTCAAGCCCCCAGCGATCAGCCCCTTCCGCCCTGGTCTTACCTCCAAACGTGAGATTTTGGGGGAACATTTTAGAGTGAAATCATAAAAATATTTAAAACAATTTTTAAGAAGAATAATGCAAGGGAACTCTATGTGACAATAGCAGTATAATGAAGCTACTATGATTAAAATACTATTATTTTATTATTCCAGCAGAGACAAGAAATAGGTCAAAAAAACTGGACAGAGCACCAAGAAATAAATATATACACACATAGAAAACTGAAAATGGGAGGAATGGAATTTCAAACTAGTGGAAAAAGATGGTGTGTTAAACAAATAATGATGAAAAAATCATTTCCTATGTGGAAAAATGAAATCAGTTCAGATTCTTACTTCAAAATATTTCCTGAGATAAATTCTAGATAAATGAATATGTAAATAGAATGGTAAACTTTAAAATATTTAGCAGAAATTATAGGAATATGATTTTATGATTTTCAAAGACATAATAAAATATTAATATCAAATGGAAAGATAAATATGATTACCTTAAAAATAAAACTTCTATATAATAACTATCACCATAAGTAAAATGACAATCCACAGGCCAAAAAGAGATATTATAAAGCCTTTACTTCACAAAAGACCATTCTCAAGAATATGTAAACAAATCTTACAAATTATTAAGTAAAAGACAACCCAACAAAAGAGAGAGGACAAAGCTAATACACTGAAGAGTAAACTGGAATAACTGATAAATACTGTGTATGGCCAGATGCTCACTACACTAATAAGAAATGCAAATTAAATATGCAATAAATAGAACTGCATCACTCAGTCTGGATGGGAATAAGAAACTTAATAACAAGTGAGGACATCACTTGGTAAACATAACTCTCAAAGGGATGATGGGTGGACAGATGGTAGTATTTTTATACAATAAGGATTTACACAGAAATTAAATAAGACATCAGTTAACTAATGCAAACTGAAACAATTTAGAAAACTTATTGTTACACAGAAACAGGAATGATTTATATTAGTGGGGGTCAGAAAGCGGAGAACTTTTTTAAAAACGGTCTCAAAACCAAGGTCTCTCTGCCTCTCTCCCGCCCCGTCTTGTTCCTGGCCCTCTTTACCTCCTGAAGCACAAGGAAGCTCTCTCTTCTCTGAAGTTCTCTTACCTGACACTACGGGAAGTTCCTCTAGAAGGAGCGTGATTGCCGTGAAATTTCTCCCATCCCCTCCTCAAACTGGGAAGATTATCATAGGGAAGGAGACTAAAGGTCAGTACAGCACCACTTATTGTACTGAAGGCTGCAACCTGAGGTACTTTATCTGCACAGTAAGACAATCTTTTCCTCATGCCTTTATTCCCATAGTGTGTTTCAACACCTCCTCCCCAGAAGCCCCAAGGCCCAGTAGCTCAAAATGCTATTTGAGCTTCAGCCCCTGGCTTTTTAGGAACCTCATATCTGTGTGGCTCCCATGTGCATGCATGTAATAAATGTATACACCTCTTCTCATGTTAATCTATTGTCAGTTTTTTCATGAGTGTAAATACTGAATCTTCAGAGGGTAAAATAAAAATTTCCATTGTCTCTGTGATACAATATGACAATACTAAAATAAAATTTTAAATACAGAAACAACATTAGTTATCATTTTTGAAGACCCACATTTTTTAGAAAAACACAGGTAGGAAGGATTCTCACTAATGTCAGAATTCTGATTACTTCTAGGGAAGTTGGATGATACTGTATTTGTATGGTTTAGCTTCTTAAACTAAATATTTAAAACAACTATAACAAAAATGTTTGTTAAGTATGAGCAGGTGTTTGTTACATATCCTCTGAAATTTAGAGAAAATTTTTAAACATTTCATAAAGGTAAATTTGTTAAAACAATATTTCCCTGGGTCTCCATAATCAAGTTCTAGTAACAAGCATGAACTTCCTGCTTCTGGGACTTCCTAGCAGACTGAAGGGATGCTGATCATAGGTGATAGTAAATTTTACACTAGCCCTAAAGGAAGAGGGCCTCAGAGTTAGAATTAAGTTCATTTCAATGACATTTGAAAATATGTTTTACAGAATCACATTATGGACTGTCTTAGTCACATTCTCATCGCTGAGATGCAATACCTGATAGCCCTAATTTAAGAAAAGAGGTTTCTCTTAGCTCACGGTTACAGTTCAAAGCTGGCAGGTCCCAAGGCAGCAGTGGCATGGTGGAGGGGAATGGCAGATGAAAGGCTGCTGACATCATGGTGGTCAGGAAGCAGGGAGAACCACAGGAGAAGCCTGGAAAGTCACACCACCGGTGATCCCTCTTTGGAACAGGTCCACCTCCCAACAGCTGCACCCCCACGGCCCAACCACCCTCCAAAGCCTGCCTCTGAGCACGTGAGAGATTCGGGGACACCCCAGGTCCAAACCACAGCAGACATGATGCCTTCTATGCAGGCATTTTTTGAATCGTGTAAAACCATAACTAAGAGAAAAGGGCTAGAAAGAGTCCTCAAATTCTAAGTCTTTTCCTCTCTTTTTCTCCGTACTGTTATATACTTTCCAAAAGTTTTAAAATGTGCATTTATTCTTTTTACATCTAAAAATAAATCCATTAAGGACACATTAAAATGGAGAAAAGCAATATACCTCTTCTCTAATGTAAAAAGAAATTATAGTTTACCCAAGGCGATTCTATCCTAGACATTAACTGATATTTTCCCTTCTGTCTTGATACATGCTCAGTCTGCTTAAAGTTTTAATCTGGATTTGAAAAACATAAGACATTCTGCATGTTTCCTTAGACGTTAGAATGCACACCCTGTGGCATCACCCCATGTTCCATTTCAGACAGCCACGCTCTTGTCTGATCATCAGAGTCTTCACCAAGCTCCCCGACTAGTCTCTGGTACCCTGACAAGTGGGTACCTCAGTGTTAAATAACCATCAGTTGGGAACATTAGGATGTTATGCTTCTAAAAAGAAGTAGAAGGAAACCATTTTCAAATAGAATCAAATAAGAATGAGTTGAATTCCTTCTCCTGAGCAATCATTTTAGGAGTATGTAAGAAAACCTATGAAAGTAAAGGTAAGAAGAAAGTGAGAGGAAGCAAGCTACCAGGAGGAGGAGAGACAGCGAGAAAGAATGAGTAAGAATGGATACCAAATGGCACAAGGGTTTGTGAGCTGAACAGGTGAGAGAGTTGACGAGGACTAAATTAAGGAGAAAGGAGGGGCAGAGAGAGGAGGGATCGCTCCTCCGATGGGGGAGTGGTGGAAGAAGGGGACGAAAAGATGGACAGAGGCCGATAAGCTGAGAGATAAGAAAGAAAAGAGAAAAGAACAGGGAGAGCGAGGAAGTAGAATGAGAGCAAAAGTCTCACATGCCCATTCATTGCACACAAAATAAAACCTGCAACTCTCTTCTGCCATTCATGTGTATAGTGCTTCAATCTGTACCCAATTCTTCAGCCTCATTTCTCGGGATTTGTACCAGCCCACATAGCTACTTGAGTTTCTGGCACACACACTTTTTCTTCATTGTCTTGGCTTATGCTGTATCCTCAGTGTAGAATGCTCTGCTCTACCCATTCCCTGCCTGATGTATTAGCCACACTTTAGTGCAAGTTCAAACACACCACCTCCAAGAAGCCTTCTGAGATGTTCTCATTGGATTTAACCTCTCAAAACTACCTGATGAGATTATTTTATTGTGGCACTCCAGTGCCTCACATGCTTGCATTAATCTGTGAGGACTTAAAGATCTTGAGGTACATGCAAGTCTATACCCACTTGGACTTATATGAGCACTGTCAAATAGATGATTCCAAGGAATAGCACCCAAACATCTAAGAAAAAGCCGAGTTTCTTCTCACTAAGGAAGAGCATCACCTTGACAGTTTCCATATTCTCAAAAATGGGAAGGGGAAAAGTTGAGGCGTTATTAGATTTGAAGTCTATTTTTAGGAAGGTCTCTATGTGAAGAGCTTGATTAGGATTGGGCACCAGTCAATATTTAGGATTAGTAGACATACTATGGAAAAAGTTTGGAGGAGGTATGTTCCAGTAGTTTTACGGTACAAAATTGCTTTGATTTTCTATTGGAGAGTTGATAGATCTTTTAAAAATAGTAACATTATTGGCAATATGTATCTTCTTGGGCAAGTGTTTCTTGGAAGAATAAGTTTGTATTGATGGGGCTGGGGACACAGCTTAGTGATAGAGTACTTGCCCTGCATGCATGAGGCACCGGGGCCCTCCAAAAAACCTGTATTGATGAAAGCAGTACAATCGTAGTAAAGGCATGTCAATGTGAAGCTCTGAGTTTGGTGTAGATGTTTCTTTCTCAACATCATTAAGAATTTGCCAGCCTTTCTTCCAGCTAGAGCTGTAACAAGCCCAAGCAGCCACCATGTCTTTATAGGCAAAAAGTCTGCATGGATGCTCTAGAGGGTTCCTTAAGAATGTCGGTATTATTTCAGAGGAGTAACATAAGACGTGCAACATTCTCAAGTGAAAGCTGGAATAGATCAGCTGAGCAGAATCTTGAAGAAATTGGGGGAAAAAAGCCAAGAATATTCTGATTAGAATACAGGAATAAAAATAATATCCCAAGCCACCCTGATCGCTTATTGGCACACAAATAGAAACATGACTCCAGCTCACCAAGTGAATCCTTCCCTAGGATTTTGTGATCCGATCCTAGAAAAAGGAACCATGTCTGTGGTGCTAAATGGGTTCATTTAAGCCTGAAACCACAGCAGTGACACACTACTCCATACTTGGTCCTGCACCTAACACAAGGGAAAATCTAATCTAAGGAAGGAAAAATTGGGACTAGCCCAGATGGAGACATGTGGTACAGAAAGGGTGACAGAGATTGCATGACACCCACACACCTCGATTATCGCTCTATTCCCAAAAGCTTTTGTCATGGAAAATCTCTTTTGCTTACCCCAGCTTCTATCATGTCAAGCTCAATATATTCTGATACATTTAAGCTCCCATCTAATGACCAATTTCACATTCTAGTATCTGTTCGATTTTCTAGGAACCCATGTTGATTCTGCAGTCCTCCACCCGTTGCCTTAGACTTCACACACTGGAAACAAAGTTTTTCACTTCACCTTGCAAAGATTCTATGCCACTCAGCTATATCTTTTACTGTTCAGCATTCAGATTAAAATTTACAGAAATTCAGAAAAGGTCAAATATGTCCTTTAGCGATGACTGCCAAAGGGCAGATAGAAGAGGTCTGATTTTTTTTAAGTTCTTGATATATTCTAGATAGTAGACCTTTGTCTGAGGGACAGCTGGTAAAAATTTTTCCACATGTGTGTTGTCTCTTCACTCTGTTGGTGGTTTCTCTTGCTGTGCAGAAGCTTTTTAATAAGATGAGATCCCACTTGTTGATTCTTTGAGCTAGCTCACGTGCGACTAGTTCATGAAATCTTCTCCCTCTCCAAAGTCTTCAAGAGTTCTGCCTAAGCTCTTCTCCAGCTGGTTTAGTGTTTCTGTTTGGTACCTGGGATCAAACTCAGGACCTTGCCCTTTCGAGACAGGCATCGGCACCACTAAGCTAAATCCCTGGCCCTAGTGTTTCTGCTTTAATATTTAGTCCTTTGATCCATTTCCATTTTAGTTAAGTGCATGGTGAGAGATATAGGTCTAGTTTTAATCTTTGGCAAGTTGAAACCCAATTTTTCCAGCACCATTTATTAAAGAGGCTATCTTTCCTCCAGTGAGGGTGGTTGGCTCCTTTGTCAAAGATGAGGTGGCTGAGCGTGTCTGGCATTGTTTCTGCATCTTCTAATCTGTTCCACTGATCCTCGTGTCTGTTTGTCAGTACCATGCTATTTTTATCATAGTAGCCAATCATACTAAACCATGTTGGGAGGTGAGAAAATTGAAATAGATATTTATATGACCTTTAGCCATCTCTTTCAGATGGCAAAAAATGTTCTGGTGCTATACAGTCATTGAAATGAAAAAAATCTTAAAAACTGTAAAATCTTTCTTTAAAACAGTTTCTCAAACATGGAGACAACAGCAAAAGCCTGTTCCATCCATCGATGGCATTAATTTAATTCACTTCTACAGGTCATGTCTAGCTGACATGATCCCCTTTTAATAACACATATGTTTCTCTTGCTTCTTTAGACAAGTGTTTCGCAAATCCTGTTTCATAGAGCCCGTGGGCTCTATGGAGATGCAGCAAAACCTTGTCCAGATGAAGAGAAAAGCAAGAGGATAGACCTTCTTGCCACTTTGAATCAACCAGAACATCTGTTTTAAAAGTTTATTCTCTATATATTGCACCGTAAGTTTTTATGAAAAGGATTTCAATTGCTTAACAAATTAAAAACTAGCTGCTTCAACTCTACAAATTACATAAATCCAGAAACTGAGTTCTTAGATACCTCAGATATTGAGGGCCTTAAACAATGGAAGAAGGAACTACTACTAGTTTCATTCAGTGCAAGGTCTCTCTGGCCTGTACACTGTGTTCAATATGTTCACCTAAGACGATCACCCCCCACCTTGTCAACTCTTTATTTGAAAATAAAACTTTGTTCATCTTGCTCTCCAGAGCATACACCAAATGATAAGTTCTGCATTTGTTAGGAAGTAAAGTAAAGGTGGAGACAGGGCACAGGCGCTGCCTCTGGGGTTTAATTGCTTGGGCTTATCAGTCTTGATGTAAAATTCTCTGACTTGAGATCAGAAGTTCAGCGTGTGGTAACTCTGTTTTTCCTGCCACAGAGACCCTTGTACATAAGTAGCCTTTCTTCCAGACGTGCACTTTACATGTGATCAATAATGCAGAACCCACCTGGGCTAGGCCCTGGTACAAAACAGAGAGGAAGATGCTAATAGGAAGCAATGGTGTAGCAAACCCTGAAGACATTGCATTTTGAATAGAACCATCCTCTGACACATCCCAAACTAAAGTTATCGCCACCTTGTTCACTTTATAATTTTGTCCTTTTCTATCACCAAAAAGGACTAATAAAGAGAGAAGGCCTCTCATTCTGCATCCCTCTCTCCATCTTCAAAGTAGGCTTTTTCTCCCTTGCATTTAGGCTCCAGTCTTCTGCTTGGGACAGTGGGTTCAGGGAATGTTCAAAGAGACAAAAGCTACTCAAAAGAATATAAATGTCAAACACATGTAAATTTCTCCTGATCCATTTTTCCCCAAGTCAGGAATGTCCTTTGTTGTCTCCTGGTGTGTTTCAGCTGTCTGATGTCTCTGGTTGAGGAGCAGTCATCCAGCCAGTATTCTCACGATGTAATGACAATCAGTTACCAAAAATGTGCAGGCACTGATAACAGGCTTCAGAAGGGTCAGAAACGAGTGGGAGAAAATAGGCATTTTAAATAAGGGCACAGAAGCAGCTGCCAACCTTGGCTTAAGATTGCATCCAAAACGTTTCCTAATTTTCCACTGTAAAACAGAAGGAAGCCAAGTGAAATCCTGTTAAAGAGTCATCCTGGAGAGAAGGGGAAAGCTTTACTGTTTAAATGGCATTCCTGCAGCTAAATTAAACGGTTCTAGAAACACCTTTCCTCTCATTTTTTCAGCCATGAAGAGGGAGGTGCTACGGAGGAAGCAAGACATAACTTGATTTATACCTTCTTTGAGGATGATTCTATGGTTGTTAGTGGGATCATACAATGGAACCAGATACATGCAAAGAAAAAGATTTCACCAAAACCAAACCTATGAGAACACCACTGTGAATTCATCCTGCTAGAAGCCCTTTCAAGGGGAAAACAAGTAGACAAATACAAAAGCAACTCCAGCATCTGACTTTCACTGAGTCCTACTATAATCCAGTCATTGACACTGACAATAATTCTGCAAGCTTGGTAATAGCCTTCATCTTGCAGGTGAAAAATCAAAGGCTTAAATACAATATTAATTTTACCATGGTCAAGCAATTAATATGAGAAATCGAAGATTTAAAAGCAACCTTTTCTGACTATAAAACCAATAGCCCACAATTGTGTTTGCCACTTAAAAATAAACAAAAAAAGATGAACTAGGAAACCAGAATGATGAAGGGTCTGGAGATCACATCACATGAAGGGAGGAGAAACTTTAGCCATCTAGTCTAGAGAAAAGAGACAGGATGAGATCAGATCGGTGGGAAAACATCCAAAAGGTCCCTGTAAGGAGAGACTTCCTTGCAATTGATGTGTTTTATTGAAAACAAACAATTTGGAGGTCCTACCTTTATCTTTGACAAAGAAGCCTGATTCTGTGGGAGTGGAAGGGGAAAGGAATGAAGGGAAAGGAAAAATTATGAGAAAAGAAAAAAAATGGAAACGAAGTCTATGTAAATAGGGAAGGGTGGAGGTCGTGAACGGCGCACAGGTAATGGGGAAAAAATAAGATCGGAGATACACCATGTACAGGTACAAGCACCCAATGATAAATGTAAATGTATTATACACCTAAAATGTACCAATAAAAGAATTTAAGGCAAAGGAAAAAAAAAAAAAGAAGCCTGATTCATAGCAAACTTTCTAATGAAAACAACCATAAAAGCTAGGTCAAATAAATAAAAATTTAGAAAGCCTGTCTATATTCATCAGTGTACAGTTAAGGTAGCCAGGACTTAGTAGCTCAAGATCCTAAAGAGGAAGGAAATATATTGAGAGAATCCACATATTTGCTACTATGTTCCTTCACAGTGTCCTTGCCAGGTTTTAAAGAACACAGAGGCAGATCAGGAAGCAGCAACGGAGGAGTTCTGGCAATCAACCTGGGCTGAGAAGACCAAAATAAATGAAATATGCACTACCAAGGTGGCAGAATTTTAGGGAAAAATAAAACTATTTCCGGATAACCCCCGCTAAAAGTGAGACAACTTGCCTCTAGCAGAATGATTTCAAGAAATACTAAAGGGAATTCTTTGGGTAGATGCAAGATGATCCCTGAGAGAAGAACACTAATGCAGAAAGAAATGAAGACCACTGGAAAGGGAAACTGTGTGGATGAATACAAATGAAGACTATGTAATAAAACTCATGAGAATAAATTAAACATATACGGCTTTTATCTATCCTGAAAACAATACACATACAATTTAAGGTAAAATAATCCAATGAATAATTTTTTTAATCTTTAGGATAAAATCTAAGACACAATAAAAGATTGTAAAGTTAAAAAGAAAATATAGGAAAAAGAGTATGATATAAAAGTATTTCTGTAACTCAAGACCATAAAACCAGGGAGGAAAAAAGAAAAATAGCTGAAACAAATGGAAAACACAGTAAGATAATAGATGTAAACCCAAATGTATCATTAATTACATTAAATGTAAATGGATGCAATAGCCTATAAAAATACGAGCATAATCAAACTGGGAAATAAAGAACAAAACTCTACCACAAGTTGCTTCTAGGAGACATATTTAAAAGATAAAAACCAGAAAGGGTGAACAAGTAAAAAGTATAGCTTGTAAATAAACCATAATTAAAAGAAAACTAGCATAGATACACTAATATAAAACTAAGGCACTTTCAAGATGAAAAATATTATTAGTGATTAAAAAGAACATAATACCAAAAAAATCCTAGTCAAATATAAATGTGTATGTGTCAAAATATATAAATCACAAACAGAAAAAACTATAAGGAGAAACAAAACTACACCTTCATAACTTGAGAGCAATTCACAGTTCTGGGCAAATGGTAGTACATTAAAAAGCGGGCTCATTATAAATTTTAGAGATATTTAAAAGAATAACTTCCAGGCAAGAGGAAGGTCTTGAGAGACCCTTGCTGCTGCCCTACAAACTAGAGAAAAATATTGATTCTTCCCCACCACCTCATATCTTATTGAAGAGATTAGTGAGTTGCAGACACAAAATGGTCTAAAGAAATTAAATGACAGAGGATAAGATCTTCCCATGTGAGCAGATACCCGGGCCAGGTTCTCAATAGTAGCGTTTTCATAGTTCGCCCAGGCACCGGAACACTGCTGGGGCACCGCGAGGCCTGCACGCCTGGTGGGCTGGCATGAAGGCCTGAGACCTGCAGAAGCTCTAAAGGCAGAGAACCCATTCCTGCCTGCCCCCGTGCCCACGGGACTCCGGCTGAGAGTGTGGAAGTGTCATGAACGCCGACCTAGCAACAGGGACTACGTAACCCTTTGGTGCTTAGATCCTAAAGTCCCACCAGAGGGAGTGGCCTGTGTGTGTGCAGAGCAGGCCGGGTTAGCCCTAAAGACGTTTGAAAACAAGTGAGTAAATCTAATTAAAGCTGTAACCCAGCCCCAAACCAGCTCAAATCCTGAATGGACGGTCGAGACTGAATCTTCTAACTGAGCTACTGGCAGAGGGAAGGACAGGCTGTCTTCCGAGAAGATGATGTCTTCTCCGGGGCTTCAGCTCTTTCATTACAAAATCTCCACCCTGCATAAAAACGTTATGAAACAAGAGAATAAGGAGTAGAATATTATCAAATAAGAGGAAAAAAAACCTGTTAATGGAAGACCTAGAAATGGTAACCATGTCAGAATTAGCAAATACTTTAAAATAACTATTAAAATATACTAAATTAACTAGGAAAAACGAGGGACAAAATAAGAAAATATGAGAATGAGAATCATAAAAGAAAAATGAAACCTCTTAAAAAACACCAAGTGAAAATTCTAGATTTCAAACAATAAAATCCATGAAAGGAAGATTTTCTTAATGAACATAAAGCCAAATGGATACAGCAGAGTATTAGTTATTTCTACCAAATAATCACAATCAAACTGCATGAAAACCAAAAGAGTTTCAATGTAAATATAAACTAAATTCTTAAATCCAGTCATAGGAAACAGATTGTATTTTATAAAAAACAGCACAAGAGCTGCGCTCTGGGCCGAAGCTGCCAGCGCCTCCCCTAGTGCCTATCTTGGGGTTTTCTTCATTGAGGCCTTGGGTGTCAAACTCAGTAGCTAGAGGAGGGTCCATGATCTACACCAGAGAAAAGAAAGAAGAGACATTTAAGCAACATCTTTAAGTCTGGAGAGGTAAATCCAAAAGGAAAAATAAGCTGTTCTGTAGGAGCAAATCTTGATACGACAGAAGATGATGATCAGAAGCATCACGGTCACCGTCACTGATATGGCCAGGATGAGCTTGTTGTAGCCATGTCCTGGAACTTCCTGTGTGTGATCCCTTGGCTCACCCTGCACCTCCTGATTGCTCGAGGCCCCCATGCTCTTGTTGATGTAGGTCTCACTCTTCCACTACTCTGTGTCCCACTGGGCCTGGGCCACCTTCTCTTCCTGCTGCTCACTGAGCAGCTTCATCAGGAGGCCTGTTCCGGAGATGAGCTTGGCACAGGCCAGCTGCATGTGGGGCTCAGAGCAATCCATTGTCAGAGTGTGAATAACCTAAGAAATGAGCCTCCTCGCCTTCTTGTTGGGAATGAGGATGTGAAGCTGCTGGTTTAGCTGGCTTTTGAACTCATCTCTGGGGGATGACAGCAAGAGGACAGAGGTTTCTGGAGGGGGCATCTCAGTGCCAGTGCTGATGTACTCCCAGTGCCTCTCATTGGTGTGGTCATCAGTGGATATCAGGGTGAGGGCAGAATCTGTGGCAGAAACGGGAGAGTGTGTGGTAAAAACATGTTTTTCAGAGGTGTTTTTTGCAGTTTGGTTTTCTACAGCAGCGCTTCCTATAGAGGTTTCGGCAGGATCGTATAATTCGGGGAAAGGATGCTCCTGAACACGTGGGTCTCCAGAGGACGAGAGGAGCCCTTGAGAAGGGGAATGGATGAGGCTCCTCAGTGCTGAGAACAGAGGCCCCTCTGCAATCTTCAGGCTCCTACATGCATCTTCCTTCATGAGCTGCTCCCTGGGGTTGGCCTCGAGTGTTCTGTGGGCCTCGAGAGAGAGGCAGTTTTATGAAAGCCATGACCTTTTTTGGAACCTAAGATTGGTTTAATAGCTTTCATGCTTTTTACTCTAGCACCAGCATGTTTTAAAAGCAAAATGCTGTTGAGGAGGTCTTTTGCTCCGTTCCTCGCCCCATGTGGGGCTTTGGCCAAGGCAGAGGTGGCCGACCAGCCCAGCAGGGGATCCTGCAGGGCGGAAGACACAGGCACCTTCTGTTCTGTATAGACCGGGTTCCTGGGCCCCAGCACCCCCTCATTCCTCCCTGGCTTCCCTGTGCTGGGGCTCCTGAGGCTCCGTCCATTTATGGTGTTTTTGGCCAGTGGCTGGGTGCTCTGCTTCTCCCTGACCTTCTGTTTCTGCCTCTCTTTGAACAGTCTTTTCCATATGCCCTTCGGGCCCTTGAGCACCCTGTCCAATGTCCGCAGCCTTCTCCTTTCATGCTGCTCTTCCACCAGGCTGTTTTCCTGTGCTTGAGCACTTGCCAATTTCTCAGGAACATCAGGAATGATGTGAAATTTGGGACTTGAAAGGCTGGACTGCATAAGCATGCCTGTTTTCTCTTTTTTCTTAACCTCCTCAATTTTTCCCAGAATTTCTGCATCTAACCAACTCTGTAGAAAATACAGCTTCTTCAGTTCATTTCTGTAAGCTGAAATGCTGGGCACAGGTTGATGAGAGGGGTTTTACATATTGCTTTTCATGTAACCCTGAGGATTAGCTTCATTTGGGATATTTGAGAAAAAGAGTTGAATGAATGGCAATAATGAGTCTACATCTTCTAGATTTACCTCTGAGAAATATGGCAGGATGTAATTGAGTGCTCCAACCACATCATTTTCATCCTTAGAGTCAAGTTCCTCGTCCATGAAGTCTGACCAGCTGACATCACCTTGTTTGGAACATGACTTTCCAGACTCGATCACCAGCTTGGTCTTAGTGTTCTTTTTCCGTGCGTGCAACACCTTCACGAAGGCTCCTTCTGTGTTCCCTACATGGGCTTCCTCAAGACACTGCGTGGGATTGGTCACACACTCACTGTCACAGTGCAGCTTGACTGTCTTGCAGACAACCTCAATATCACTTTTAAATTGTCAGAGGAAGCAGGCCATGTGCCTCAGTATGATCAGTGTTTTCAATTCAAGTGTCAACATGAGGATCTTCTCGACCGCCGGAAGTGGGGGGTGTGTTGTCCCCAAGTCTAGATATCTCAATGCTGGCAATTTAAAAAGATGGGAATCTTCAACACTTGACAGAGGATTGTGATTGAGGATGACTTTGTGCAAAAACTGTGTTCCATGCCGTGCTCTAAACGTCCCAAAGCTAATCTGTTTAACTAAGTTACAGCAAAGATTTATAACCTCAAAAAAGGTAGTGCTTCAAATGTTTGTGCTTCAATAAACTGTATTTTATTGCAAGATAAATCTAAATACCAGAGGGACAGCAGACCTTTAAAGGAATTTTTATGTAATCCAGTCAGGTCATTTTCACTGAGATTTAGTTTCTCAGCCCACCTGTATGTTGTCCAGATATTCTCACCAAGGTTAAAAATTAGTATTTTCTTGGAAATTGAAGGTGGTAAAGGTGTTGTTGGGCTCTGATACAGGCACTTGGTGGAGCTTGTGCTTTGGGCTGAGACCACTACATGACAAGGTCTCATCCTGGCAGGTACAGAGCTCACATATGTCCATGTTTGTCCTGGCATTCTGCTTCTCTTGCACCGTGCAAGACTGTCCTGGAGAGTGACTCACAGAATACTCAGTGACCACAAATTCCACATCCAAAGGCTGAACAGTGACTTCAGCCAGGTTTGGATGCCGAGCCTGCCCCTGCTGTGGGTGTGTAAGCATCACCTCAGGCTGCTCTGGAGAAGATGCAGCTTCCTGCAGAGGTACAGAAACCTGAGTCTCTATGGTGAGTACTGCAGTTGTGAGCTCCGAGTTCAAAGGTTGGTCTGTGACTGTGAGTGATGTTGGATGCTGAGCTGGCTCCAGACCCGGAGTTTCAACTTTCACCTCATGAGACACCGGAGTTGGAACCACCTTAGGTGGTTCTAGAGGCTGAGATGGGGTCTTGGGCATAGTTGGAAAAGATCTAACTTTTGCACTAATTCCTGGAGTGCTGATAAGCTTCTGCTGCAAAGGTCGAACTGTGAGCAGACTGAGTTTTGAATGCTGAGTCTGAACCCAGTCTGGAGGTGGAAGTGTCACTTCGTGGTGCTTCGGAGGAAGAGCTGTAGCCTTCTTCAAGGCTGTAGAAAATTCACCATCTGTAGTACATTCTGGAATGGTGGCTTCCAGGTCCGAAGGATGAAGTGTGACTCTTGGCTGCTGAGCTTGACCCTGAGCTCGAGTTGGAACTGTCGTCTCAGAAAGGGGTGGAGGGTGGCTCTGAAGGCTGGGCTGAAAATGTTAATCTCTCCGTCAACACAAGAGAAAGAGTAACCTTCCCGGGGAGTCCTGAAGACTGAGCTGTGAGCTCTTACTGCACTGGTGAAACTGCTACACCAGAAGAGCCTGGGGACATAGGTCTCACTGTGACAAATGCCATGTTTGAATGATGAGCTTCACTCCTACTTCCAGATGGTGCATTTGCCTCCTGGTGCATCGACAGCTGACCTATATTCTCTTCAGTACCAAGTTCATACTGAGCGTGGGCATCCTGCTGGGTTATAGAAGGTTCACCTTCCTCAGGGGGCTGTGAGAGTTGATCTTTGACTTCTTGCTGAGGTAAAGAGGACTGGACCTTTGCAGGCTTTGGATTTCGAGTTTGGGCCTCCGGCTGGCCCTGAGAAAATCTAATTTGTTCAGAGGATTCTAGAATTAGGGCCAACTCCTGGGAGGGAGCAGAAGACACTAGGTCATCAAAGCCCTCCGGCTGTAGCTGCGGAGTAAGGGCATCGGGCAATTCTGGCAGGAGATTAGGCAAAGACTGGGGCTCACTGGACACCTGTGGCTTGGTGGTTGGCAGGACCCAGTGCCTTTCTGGAAGTGGGGCTGCCAGGACAAGGAACCACAACTGCTGCCAGGTGAGGAGAGCAGGAACCCAGGGGCACCACAGGAACATGATGGAGGTGGACCAGAATGAGTGGGACATAGCCACCCAGGTCAGTGGAGTGCAGCTGCTCTGCCCATGGGGTAGAACCCTTCTGGCAGCCACTTGCCTTTGAGCCTTGGGAACCCGGAATGTGCTGCCCCGCCCTTTATTTATGATGTCTTTGCTAAGGAAACCTGTATTACATCAGGCCCAGATGGCCTCGCACCACATGGGGGAACTTTTCCCCCCAGTGACCAGGTCCACCTCCCCTTCCCCAGAAGAGCTGACAGTGGCCTCTTACAGGGCAGCGTCCCCCATCACGAGGCAGACAGAATGTAGGGCTCAGACTGGGTGGGTCCTGACCATGGGGTAGGTGGAGTGGACAGGACTGGGCCTCTGGCTGCTCAGAATTGCTGGATATTTAGTTTGGTTCTTAAAGGTTGTTACTGAGTGCTGACACTGATGGAAATCCCAGCAGATGACCCCAGAGGTGAGACTCTCACAGGAAGGGCTGCCCAGGCAGGAAGGCTGAGACCAATCAGATCCACTTCTTATGAGCAAGTCCGGGCCTTGAACAACTCAGCTGGGATTTCTCAGGGTCTCAGTCTTCGGGGCTTTGAAGCAGGAGAATATTTCTGGTCAGGGTCTCTCTGTCCCTTCTCAGGCTTCCTTTGAGCAGGGCTGGTAACATTGGCTGTTTGATAACTGCCCCTTCTGAGGTTCACATGAAAGTGGCTAATTATTATACAGGTCACATTCACCCAATATATCAATGCCATGAAAATAAAGACTACATTCTTGATTCAAAAAAAAAAAAAGCAGCACAAATGATGTCTAATTTTTCATCAAAAGCAGTAAAAGATAAAGACAATAACTTTAAAATGTTAGAAGAAAATTACTCAGAATTCTAAAAATGAACTGTATCTTCCCAAAAGAATTAAAAGAATCATACCACAGTGATATATGTGCACCCACGTTCATAGCAGCAGAGTTTGTAATAGCTGAACTTAGAAACAGTCCAAGTGCCCATCAACAGGAGAATGGATAAAGAAGATGTGTTTTTTTTATAAAATGGAGTACTACTCAGCCATAAAGAATGAGAAACCAGAGACATTTATAGCTAAGTGGATGCACATTGAGGCGATACTCTTAAGTGAAATAAATAGGACACACATGTGTAAATACTGAATAGTTTCTCTGGTGTGAAAAACTAAAAGTGTTCATAGGGATCAAAAGGTATAATTGATATTGTGAAATAGGAAGAAAATGTCTAAAGGACCAGGGGAAGTGAGAGGGGGAGGGGAAAGGAAAGAAAGGAAAAGAAAAAATATGAGAAAAGGAAAAAAATGGAAAAAATGTCTCTGTAAATAGGGGGTGAGGGGAGGGCAGAGGGGAAGGGGAAAAAAATAAGAACCAAGATACTCATGTAAAGGTACAAGATCCCAATGATGAATGTAACTGTATCGCACACCTAAATGTACCAATAAACTTGAGAGCTTGTGTGGAGGTTCTAGCAGGGGAGCGCAGCTACTCATACACCCTTGACCGAGGAAACGGTCCTCCTCTATCGGGGGTGGTCGTCCTCTTCGACTGAGCGTGCAGCTTTGGGAGGGACGCACATGGAGCAGTGAGGGAGAAAGGGGACCCCCACCTAGCCAACCAGATCAGCCGAATCAACCCTGGCGATCAGTGGGTGACAGATGTCACAGCCAGACCGCCCTCACATCTGATGTACCAATAATCTTAATGGGAAAAAAAGATTTATTTTGCTAAATAAAGTTTTTGGAGGGAGGTCTTTTTTTTCTTTCTTTCTTTCTTTCTTTCTTTCTTGGTACTGCGAATTGAACTCAGGGCCTCACACTTGCTGGGCAGGCGCTGTGCCACTGCGCTACATCCCCAGGCCAATAATAAAGATTTTTATAGGTAGAGAAAGCAAAACTGAGGAGAGTTTCTTTCTAGGTCAAGCCACATTGCAATTAACTATGTGTAAAATGAGACTGAAACTGTTGCAAACTATTTCTTTAAAAACTAAATAAATCTGTTCAAATAGTGATTATTTATAATATCTAATAGAAATAGTGCATCACTTTACATTATAAATGAGTCACAATACTCTATAGATCAATGTATATGAGGCCTTAGTTATTTGCTGTAATTAAAGCTATAGATTCAATATTTAGAGATTTTTGAATACCGAATGTCTTTGATCTCCAAAAGAGAAGCAAAAATTATAAGTTTTCTATTTTGCCTTAAAGATTTCAGTAAACTGACACTGATCAGTGTCATTTTTCTAGGGACTAAAGCTGGAGAAGTTAAAGTGTTCAGAGAGGGTATTAGACTATGCGGACCTTCAAAATCATACCGAAGTAACTCAAACTGTTACTTCTTTTTGATAAATGTGCTGTGGCCTAAGCAAACTCTTGAGCAAAAATAGTTATAACCAAGCACATGTTAAATATACATGCTTGCCTTTTGAAAACATTAAGCACAAAATTTTTGTTATGTTTTGAAAACCTTGAATGCCATGTGTATCGTGACAGTTTCCTGTGAGCTCATATAAAATAGTCAAATTCTCAGATTCTTTATGTGTAACACAAGCATCATTAACAAAAGTTGTATTAAAAAGAAATGAAGTGTATATAAGGATGATTTTAGACAAAATATGTCACCAGCTGTTCCGGCTAAATGGGAAGAAGCCAAGCTGGCAGCACAAATTCCCAGGAAGGAGTGAACCCCAGGAGGCCCAATACGTGCATAAACGTAAAGGCATATTTTTAAAATCTAAAAGTATTGACTATTAAAAACCAATATCGAAGTAGTGCCTCTAGGGATTCATAATATATGGGGAAATAAAAATATGACATGAGAAGGATCAAAATATTCCATCCCAAATATATTACTTTGGTGTGTTTTGAGTTAATTAATGAGAAATTGTAGACCACTGCAGACATAGGCATAGCTCTGAAGAGTTGTGCTTTTACAAAAAGAAATTTAGATCTATCTATATTAAAGTACTAAAAGCAGTCACGGACTTTGTTTGGGGGCTTGTTTGTTTTTGTTTTTTGTCTACTAACTGCTCCACTTTTCAGGAAAAAGAGACTAGGATCTCGACCTTGGCCCCGATGGGCTGACCAGAGGTGGCTGTAATCTGAAAGGCTTTACCTACATCACAAGATGACCCTCCCACAAAAACATCCTCCCCAAAGCCCATAGTCTGCAACACCTGCAGAAGCAGAGGCCCTTACCTCTTTGTTAAGTTCTACGCAAGGTGCAGCCATCTTGCCCCTCTGTGAGTCTCATACTCCTGTGCATATCAGGCATATAATAAAATTTGTAGGTTCTTCTACCTGTTGTCTGTCAATTGTCAGTTTATTTCATAGACTAAAATTATCAAATCTTCGGAAGGAAGAGAGTGAAACATCCCTATAGATATCAATAACACAATGGACTGGAGAGAGATGAAATGGAATCATACTCTTGTTCATTAAGTAGCAAAATAGTACCAGGGATAGCTCCTACTCTCATTTACTGAGAATAGGCCATGTTTTTGTGAAAATTTTGTAGCTAAGATAAGAGATTTCTGTATGTTAAGAAACCTTCAGAAGATTGCTTGTGAAAAGCTGAATAGTAGCTGCTCAAATATGTCCACCTCCTAATCCCCAGAATGTGTGGGTGGTTACCTGGCTAATAGGCCTTGGCAGATATGGGAAGGATCTTAAAATGGGAAAATTATCTTGGATTACCCTGGAGAACTAATGTGATTACACGGGCCCTTCTAAGAGGGAGGCATGGAGGACCCATTCAGAGAGGAGATATTATGATGGGAGAAGAGGGGAGAGAGAAAAGGGGAAAGAAAGAGACAGGAGGAGAATGAATATCAGTGAGATCTGAATGTCACATTGCTAGTTCCGAAGGTGAAGGAAGGAGCCTAAACTGACGGGTGCAGGCAGCCTCCAGAAATTGGACACATCAAGGAAACCGTTCTTCTGTAGAGGTTCTAGAGGTAGCAGCTCTGCCAACAACTAGATGTTGGCTCATTTATAACCATTTTGGGCTCTGACTGTCAGAATTTTAAAGGAATAAAAATGTGTTTTCAAGCCACTAAGTCGTTGGTATATTGTTACAACCCTAAGAAATCAATACACCTCCAAAACTAGGATTTGCTTCTACATTCTTCTGAATCTACAGTGTACACTTTTAGCCACAAGATAGACATAGTTACTACAATGGGAAAAAAGGTAAAGTATTTATCAGAATAGTTTAGAAGATGTTTAGTACTGCCTAATTGATCATGGGATACTCAAAGTTAAAATAGAGAAGCAACTTACTTATCAAGGGACAAATACTAAAATGGAATAGCACTGGTTCAGGGCACTTAAAATGGAGTTCAGGGAGCTATTGTTAATCAGGTTCCAGAAAGTTCTGCATCTGAACTGGGAACTTAGCTGCAGAAATGACCCCTGCCAGATACAGGTTAACCTCTGAAACACTCACTGTTAACCTCTGCTACACAGTACAATGGATTCCTTTCCCCAAAGTACCCAGAAACCAGAAACGGAGACCACACCCAATCTCTTTCTCATAAGATGGCTTAATAGTAATTGATGATTCTGCCAGCACCAATAATAATTCCTGGCTAATAAGGAATGTAATTTCCAGACATCTTAAGGTTTAATGCTCCATGTACATATAGTTGCCATTTTTAAAAACCTCCAGGTGCATTTTCAAAGCTGCTTCAATTTGTGAGTTCCCAGATTGCAATCTTCATCAGCACAAAGTAAATGATTTTCTTTGTTCTTGATCATGTTGATTTTTTTCTGTTGACATACCATCCTTAAAGCTTTATTTGATTTTTGTGAGTACTGCAGATACCTGGAGCAATCCAGCAACTGGAAAAATACTTGAGAGAGTCCTTGTATAATCTTGAACTTTTCTTTCAAATACAGGTTTAGGAACATATGCATGCATACATGTATAACATATAAATGGTCATTTGCATGTGTATTTATATACACAATATACACATTCTATGAATAGGTATGCAGATAGATGTATACATATTAGATATGTATGTATTTACACGTGTATCAGTCAAATATCCTTGAAAGAATACGTAAGCTATTTAGAAATGTCAGCCACCTCTATCCGCTACAAAACCTACAGAAAAGAATAATTAAAAATGGCACTTGTAACTTTACTGCATCTTTTGGGTTAAGCATAGAAAAAGTTTCAGAGAAAAAAAAAACAAGTTTTAAGGTCTAAATATAGCCCTAGTATAAATGCAGGTAAGAGAAGATTATCTATGAAAAGCTACTGAAGCACTAGAGAACCTCCTGGGCACCCCTCTGCACCGGGCACTGCCTGAATCCCTGCGCAAATGAGAGAGAGCTGCTTCCGTTCCCACAATCCAGTCACTCAGACCACAGATGCAGTCGCCCAGACTGTGATTCACAACGCACAGGAAAGGAACTGGTGAACCTGGGGATGCCAGGATGCGGACGTTCATGGAGGAAGGGTGAGTAAATGCCAATAGCTCTCTGCTCCCTCTGACTCATCCACTCTGTTCACTTGCTGTGTGGCGTGATCCTCAGAACAGCGGCAAGGACCTCATCTGGTGGCTTCTCAGAGCTGCAGAACCTCAGGCCTCTGAACCCATCCGCAAATTAACAAGGTCCCCAGGATCTGTGCGAGTGCTCGGGTTTTGCTCTTCAGGACTGCTTCTGACAGCTGCAAAAGGAGCAATATGGAAGTGCCCCAACACCACCCAGTACACCAGGGGCACAAGGGAGCAGGGGACACTTTCCCAAAGCGTCCCATGGGATTAGGCTCAGTGGTCCACTGTGGCAGCTCATGAACTCTGTCAGCTCCTTTCCTCTGCACCTCTCAAAAACTAGTGCCATTTTCTTGTGTATCTCAGGGTTCTCAGAAGACAGAAGGTCCCTCTGAAGAGGAGATATGTGAGCTAGGAACGAAGATCAAGAGGAACCAACCACCTGCAGAATGCGCAGAAGCGTTTCCCTCAGGGACAGGCAACAGTCAGTGCAAAGGCCCTGAGGCTAGAAAACATGTACAGGCTTGAGGAACAAAACTGAGGCCACTGAAAGAGCAAGTAGGAACTGTATAGAGACTGGAGAGAAAAGTAGGAGAGTAGAAGAGGAAGACTCGACTCCAACTGCACCAGTACAGCTGAAAGATGCTTGTGGCTTAGAAGAATCAGGTGGGAGTCATGTTAGCAAAGAGTCACAGAGAGGGGTGAAAGACTCTTGACTGATGCAAAATCTGACTTGAAGATATAAGAAAAATATTCATGAGCACAATGAACTTTTGAACAATGCCTTAGAATTAACTATGTTCTCCAGTCTTACCTCTCTCTGACATGTCTGCACTAAGGACGCATAAGCTCGTGACTACACCCAAGAATGTTTGGCCCTTATATATCCACCTGGCATAGGCTAAACACTTGGTAATAGTTCCCTGTCTAAAATCTGGTAATGATCAGAGGGAAGCAAAGAGATCTAAGGCATTCCATAACCCACTCCCTGGCTCTGTGTTCTTGGATTTTGATTTTCATTCATTTACAAACATTAGGAACCGACTATGGGCAGGCACTGTGCTAGGCACTGGAGATTCCAAGATGGGCAAAATAAAATCACAGAGGGAAACAGTTCTGGATAGTATTATTCCACATCACAAGTGTGATATGCACACCATGAACGAGGGGGCTGGTACACAACTACTGAAAGAAGTATCTAGTCCTTTTCATGGGAATTGCAAAAAGTTTAAAAACAGAGATATGAGTTGAAGGTTAAAAATTTGTTAAGCAAGGAAAATAGGAAGAATATCATTTATCTGAGGAAAGGACAGGAGCCCAGCAAGTGATGGGAGAAGGGCAGAGCCCTGGCTCGGGGAGTGTTCATGACACCCTGAAGCCTTTAATGTGTCCTTTGTGATTCTCTGTGAGAAAGACACAACATTTGTTTTTATTTACTTATTTGACCACAGATATTGCTGTTTAATCCTATAATTACAAATATTAGTAGACAGCCTCCAGAAAAGAATATGACTTCCAACCACATTGTGAGGCAACCTGTGTGCCAAACCCAGGAATCAAAGAGTAAAGAATCAACTTTTTTTGGAAAAGGCTATAAATATGGTTATACTAGGGTTTTTACAAAGCTAATTCTAAAAGCACGGGGTTTGTTTCACCTATGATAGGTATAATAGTGAAATTTTAAAAGATCTCATACTCTCTTCAAGAACACTGCTTTTGTTGTGGTGGTGGTGATGGTACTAGGTTTGAACCCAGAACCTTCTATGCATCAGACAAGTACTCTACCAATGAGCTACATCTCCAGCCCTCCTATTTCAGTTTGAGACTGGGTCTTGCTAAGTTGCCCAGGTTGGCATTGGACTTTCAATCCTGCCTCAGTCTTCCAAATAGCTAGGATTCCAGGCCTGCACACCACAGGGCCTGCCTGGCTGCAAACACATTCGAATCTTAAAAACTCTATCAAGAAATTCTTCAGTTTATTGGACTTGAGTCTTTATTGCTGTAAATTATTTCCCTGGATCATCCCTGCATCTTCCCTCATGATTAACATTATTCTCCATGGACATTTTGATAATCATTTTCTTTCTTTGCTAACTCTAGAAGAACTCTTGACTAAGTAACAGTACACCACAAAAATGCAGATGGTGAACTACAAATCAGATGATTTCCAAACTCAAGTATGTTTCTTGACAATGAACAATTCAGCTTGCAATGCATTTTTTCAGTCTAATTCCTTCCTAGATGTGAATATTCTTCTTCCAGAGCCTTTTTCTTCCCCCCATCAGCCCAGTCCAAGTCCTTAGAGCACAATGCCTCAGCAGATGGCTGCATGGCTGAGTCTGAGACCTGCTCTCTCAGACATAACCTTCCCCATCTATAAAGGAGGCCAGTTCTCTGGATTGGGAGAGACCTGTAGATGTCTCCTTTCCATGGCTCCCTTCCACGTACATTACAGCAGAAAATTACCCAGCACTGAAAAGTGGTAGCAATCTACCTTTTCCAACCTCCCCTAGGCCAAAAGAATTGGATATTTAACTTTTAGGGACTACTATCTTCTCACACACATGTACAAAATCATTTATTTTCCCTGGATAAAGAAGTGACACTGTGACCCATGACCCATGACCCTGTGAATCTTCCAAGTCACCTCCCCTTATCTTGCTGGAACCAATCAATTTGTTCAATCCAGGACACGTAGGCAAAAAATTCAAGTCAGGAGAGAAAACATCCAATTTGTAAAATAGAGACGATAGCTCATTCTCCTAGAAGTCCCATAGCTGGTCCACAGATGAGCTTTTATTTATATTTTTTAGGTTTGAGTCAGCTTACGTAAATGAGAATTTACATACAAATTCAGGTTTCCTATTTTGCTTGAAAAATCTGAGGATCTATGTATGTGAGGATCCCATCTTCTCATTGGCATGGGATAGTGCAGATTTTTATACATTCCTATTGTTTCTCTGAGAGTGACCAAAGTCAGTTACCTTTCATCATTATGCTTTTGTAATTTTTTTTTTTACCATAGAAGAAATTTTCTTTAAATCAATTCTAGGAAAATAAAAGATACCAAGTGGACTGACCAAGAAAACCAGAACAGCATATTTCTATAGGGAAGAGAAAAGAGAGAAGAGAGAAGCAACCATTGTTTATTAGGCAGAGTCCACTTGCTCTTCTATCTGCCTGACCTTGTGGACATTTAAGTTTGAAATCCTACCCGAGCGACGTGGGAAGCTTGGGGAAAGAAAGGGTGGAATCCATCCAGAACATAAATCAGCTGCCCTAGCTTCATAATTCAGGGCCCTGCCTGTGAAGGAAGCTGGATGGACAAGATGGTCCCTCCAGGTTTGGCCAGAAAGTCTAAAATCCTGCATTGCAATGAAACCATAAAGTGTCTGAAAAGGACAAGGCATTTCAAATCAGCTCCTGCCTGGGTAGGAAAGACAATACTGACACCCAGTGGCCTGTTAGCCAGCTCCCATCTGATGCTGTAAAATTGCCAGGGACTGCGAGCTGAGTCCAGCCACAGGCAACCCCTCTTTCATGTCCTAAATATGCAAGAAACAAATGCTTGCCAAAAGTCAGTGGTATGGGAAAGAAAATTAGCATGCACTGGTTTGTTTTTGAAGTCTCTGGTGAAGATCTGCCTTAAAGTGGTTTGACTTAAATATATCTATTACATCAAGGCATTTGTATTCAAACAATGTATTTCTCTTACAATATGGAAACAAATAATGCTTTTCAAGACACAAGACTTATTTCCCAGGACATGCAATTCCAAATACCCTGCACTGTCCTATAATGACTTATTTGATTTATTTAGTTTTCTGAACCTTGAATAAATTTCTGAGTCATAAATTTCTGACGTGAAAAGGACAAGGACCCTGTTTGACTAGTTTTGTGAATCTCCTGGTAAAACCTCCAACTCTTAAATTTGGGGACCATGAGCCTGAAAGTAGAGGAAGGACTGGCAGAAGAAATACATTTTGAGAACTGCACTTCCAAAGGGCTAATACCAGTGTTTTAAAATACAACTTTTGGTGACATTTATTCTGACTGTAGATTGAATGAAAACAGAGGAATAAAAATATATTTTAATAACTTATTTCACATACAGGTCCTCTGATTTTGAGAAAAAAAGACAATGGCCTGGTTTTCCAATTCTAACATATGCTGAGATCTCAATGCAAAACCTCAAGTCAGACATCAGAAAAATGGCATTGATAAAAAAGGGGAGAGAACTTAATGCTACTTCAAAAACATCTGTAGCTCGTGCTGTTCTGTTTGTGGAAAAGGCAACCGTGGTATCATGATATAGGAGAGATTCAGGTAAAGAAAAATTAAACAGTATCATAGGCTCTTCCCTTCTCATTAACAATGAAATAAAGGGAAACATTAAAAAATAAATCAGCCAGAACCAAAGAAGGGAAGTGAATGCCATAATATCCAAAGGATGGTCACCAGAGAGGATATCAGGCTATCAGCTCCTTTTCCACCCTCCAGAGTGTGTTGACACTCCTGGGAATATTCCTTAACGCTGCCAAATTGGACAAGAAAGACAAGGGGATGTATACTTTCCATCTTGTTTAACCTCAGGGGAGCACAAAGATTGGCCTGGGGTGGAGAAATGAAAATAGAAGTAAATAGTCAAATTGCCCTGCTTGTCTAAAAGCACTGGCTATCGGACACCATGCTAAATTGGGAAAGCTTGTAGAAAAATTATACTATGCTTCATTAAGTACAGCAATTCCAGGCGCAGGGTAGAAAACAAAATCTAACAAAGGGAAACAGAAAATCAGTTGTCCAATAAAGATGGATAGGCCCCAACCCCAGCTGAATTCTTCCTCCCACATCCCACCCACTAGCTCAGTAGATGATGTGGAACAGCCCCTGAGACTTGCAGCTGCAGCTGGAGGATGAGAAGTCTCCAACGATGGCAGTCAGGGAGCCAGAGAGTATTTAATCCGCCTGTCAAAGAGGGGTGGGACAGGGTCAGGCAGGGTATCGCTCGGTCTCAGATCTTTCTGGTGCTGGGGTGAACAGTAGGAGAGGCCTGCTCTGGGCTGGCTCTGCTGTATCACCCTTTCTCCCTGTCTCCCAGGGAGCAGTGGGAGGCTCCCTGTAGGTGTTGTCAAAGGCCCATGGTGTTCAACACTCTGTGCTTAGGCCTAGAAGCTTCCCTTGCCAATGCAAGAGAATTGTGACTGGTGTGGAGGATGCTGTGGGACACACAACTCCCCAGTTTGGGGGAAGGTGATGGGACCTGGTGGGGAGATTGTTTCAGGGCTGCGGGCTCTCTTTCCCCCCGTGTCTCAGGGGCTGCAGTCCACAGCTGCCTACCACTTGTAGTCCACAGAGGGCACCAAGTGCAGTGATCTCCCACACTGGCTTTCCTCTTCCAGGTGGGGGCAGAGGAGGTGGGGAGCCCAGCCCCGGAGTGAGTCCGGCCTCCGTGACACTCCCTCCCTCAGGATGTCAGAGCCAGTCTCAGGACCGTGCGTTTCCCAGGGAAAGGTGTAACAGTGCTAAGGACCCGCAGCAGCCCTGCTTTCCTCTTTCCAAGCACCCTGGCATTTGATTGGATCCAGTGGTTTTTCCTTCTCATTGATTCTCTGTATCTAAGTATGTTTGCCTCCCTCGTTTCAGAATAGCTGCATTAGCTGGTGCTCTCCTCCTTACTTCCTTTGCACACCTCTGTTTCTAGGCAGCCATCGAGAATAAGGTTATTTAAAAGGAATAAACACAAAAATTAAACCTCTCAAAGTCTAGCCAGTATACTACAGAACTATAAAGGGGCATGGTAGGCCAATAGGAACAAATTAGGAATCAGATTAAAATGCTACCATTTTAGAAATGAATAAATTAGAAATAGCAAAGAAGAGAAGAGATAGACTAGCAAATGAAATTACAGACACAGAGGACAGACTTGAGACAATTACAGTAGATTCAGAGGGGAAGTAGCTAGCAAAGAGCAGATCATAGATATCAAAGAATAAATTGTTATGTTATTCAAAAGAGAAAAAAATCTCTGAAGTACTATCATGGATTGAACGGTATCCCTCAACAAGATGTGCTGAGTGCCTGTGAATGGAATCTCATTTGGAAATGGGGCCTTTGCAGATGTAATAAATATGGTGACACCCATTTGGTGGACCTTATCCAACATGGCTGCTGTCCTCATAAAAGGAAACAGACTCAGTGAAGAGCTCACCATGGGAAGACAAAGAGTCATACAAAGAGGAGGTGACCAGGTGAAGACAGAGGCCAAGTAGCCTGAGGCATCTACAAGCCAAGGACACCAAGGATTGCCAGCCACCACCAGAAGTAGGAAGCATGGAGCAGACTCTCTCGGAGCTGTCGGGGGCACTCAGCACTGCTCCTGCACTGATTGGAGATAGTGGCACCAGAACTGCAAGGAATGCATTTCTGTCATTCAAGCCAGTCTGCGGCACTTCACAGTGGCTTCCCTAAGAAACTAACACAAGCAGCATGTCTACAAGTGAAACAAAGAACAAATCATTGAAATGTGTACTAACCAGAGAGTAAAAATGAAACTAATGAAACAAGAAATCTATACCTTAACAGGAAAAATCATGTTCCAGCAAAATTTGCAAGACCTGACCTGATTGACAATGAACACTGTGATGTCAACAACTGAATTTCAAGAATAAAAATGTCACCAAGCTTGGAGGCAGAAAAGGAACTCATGGGCTGTTGTAATCTAGGATCCCATCTTTAAAAAGAAAGAAAAGAAAGGGGAAAAAACAAAAATTATTTTTGATGAATTGATAAATCCAGCCAATCAAGGTAGAAATCAAAATAAAGCCCCTAATTACGGAGAAGCTAAGATGAAGCAATGTAGAATGAGCACTGAATCAATTTAAATACAGTAGTAATAAAAATAGCACCGGGAATGAGGATAGGGAGACAAAATATAAATATTATGAATCTTGATTTATAAAAATGCAACTCACGATATTTTTAAAAATAGGCTGGAGCCAATAAATGCTAGATAAAATTTAAAGACGTGATTTTGAAACTAATGAGTACAATAGATCTGCATGGGAGACACTGTGGTAGACACTGGGAATCCAATGTAAGTAAAACATAGTCCCTACCTTCCAAAGGCTTATAATTTCTTGAAAAAGTAACTATTATATTTGAATGTTTTATTAGATGTTTTACATTAGTGTTATAGCCATGTGCATCCTAGAATGAAATAGGCATCAATCAAGGTGATTACACGTGTCTCATGAATTCTCCACAGGTAGTTTTCTGTCTTCATGTTACATTTTATGAGGAATAAGCATTTATCTAAAGTTTATGAAATTCAACTTTACTTCTATTCTTTTTGTGCGTTCAATTCAAAGTAAAGTCAAATTTAAGTTTCTTCTGTGAAAGAAAAAAACCAAAAGCAAGGGAGGAAGGAAAGAACAAAAAACAGGATCCAATTTCAGCTCCACAGTTATGAACTCTGCGCCCTTAGACAGCCTTTAACTTTCTGCATCTCAGACCAGAGGAATGGTGCTAGTTGTTCCCATATTAGTTCCTCTTTTTCTCTTCTAATTTTAGAATCCAGGGATTATTGGTGGCCACGTGACCACCCAGAGGATGACCACATTTCCTAGGCTCCTTGGCAGCGGGTGTGGCGGAGTGACTACACTGCAACCGAGAGGGTTGTAAGCAGACTCTGTGCAATTTCTGGGAAGTGCAGGGGTGACAGGGTGTGTCCAGCCACCGCACCCCAGGCAATGGCCCCATGATGCCTGCATCTCCTTCTCCTTGGGACCGCAGAGCTGCGTTCTATGCAGGCACCACAGAAAGCTGAACAGCTGGTCTCAGATACACATGCAGCTGCCACGCCAGCTCCGCCCTGCCTAAGTCTGGGCTTTACAGGAGACAGAAACAAATGCCTGTCTGATTTCTCATTGTTCTTGCATTTTAGCCATAGTTAATTCTAATCTTTGTGGATGCAGATGCCTTTGCTTTGTATTTTTTAAAGCAGCAGAAGCCCTTCATCCATATTCAGTCACCAGGTAACTCTGTGATTGAAGTCAGGACAAGAGACGAAGCCATGCTGTACCAGTGAGAAGGCGCTGCTCAGGAAGGAGAAACCACTTATAGCAAAGAACAAGCTCAGATCTGATGGAGCCTGGGTTGTCCTAACACCTGCACTCTTCCTGCCAGCACAAGGTTATCCCTTTGCATTCATTTCCTGTGGACCCCATACACCTTCTTCCACAGTCCTTCTCTGCTCAAGTGAAAGCAGTTTTATCCTTTAGCAACTGTGAACTGACGAAATATTTCAATTGCGCAGGAATGAAAAAGCCCAATGAGACAATGGATACCTGTTTTACAAGCTGCACACAATTTATGACCAAGGAAGAAAACAGAGGAGAGGAGCTAACATCCAGTGAGCAGGCTCCCTCCAGATTTCACTTTCCCTACTCCAGATAGCTCCCAGCTGCTTTTCACCCACCAGGCTCCTGTCCTGTCTCTCCCCAGCTCTAGGGAGATGCAAACTCAAAGGCATCCATTCAACAAATGATAGCTAAGATCTACATGGGAACTGCTCTGCCAGATACTAGGAATCCAATATGAGTAAGACATAGTCCTTGCCTTCAAAAGGTTTATAATACCTTTAAAAATAATTATCATATTTCTCTACATTATCGCCACCATCATAGCTGCTCACATTCTAGTATGAAATAGGTATGGATCAAGGTGATTTTGAAAGACAATATGGGTTCCATACAAGAAATCTATAAGAAAAGAATATTATCCTCATTTTACAGATAGCAATAAGATTACTACTCAAGGTTATACAGCAAGTTGTATATGCTCTCATTCAAGACTCACAAAAGTCCAATGTAAACTGATAAAATGTTAGCAAGAGAAATATCTTATAAAAAGATATGAGAAATAAAATGATTGAAAGTCTTACAGGTATTAAAACTCAAACATGAGCCCAGGTAAACTGAACTCCAACTTAACCCTTGTCTTCAGCTGTACAGGGTGACAAGCGCTAGCATGGGGGAAAGCAGAGGAGCAGATGGAAGCACCCAGAGAAGATGAAGGAGGAAGTAGATGGAGGAGTATGCTTAATAGAAGCCCCATACATGGGAAGGAAATGCTCTCTGTGTTGAGAGAACTAAGCACAACATTGTTGGGTGGATGAGCATTAGCACTGTGACTGGGATTAGAACCAGAGAGGTGGAGGGAAGAAAGATGTGACTTGAAATGGCATCTCTGCTTGCTGGCCTCCTCGTTTGAAGACGTGAAATGAATCTCCCCGGACATGCATATTATTTTCCCTGCTTCTCTGGTCCAGCCCCTGTCTTTGCAATTCATGCTCCAACTCTTAAAATCACCTGTATTGTCAACTCCTAACCACATCTTGTGAAATTGTCTGATATCTATGATTCTTCTTATTCCCATTGCTGGATCTTGGGCACACCCATGTCCCCTTTCAAGTTTGGATAAGACAATATCCAGCCAACAATGTTCAGCCCACCTTCCTCAAACCCACATACCACACAAGACCATGGGTTTTAGGGACACAGGAAAGAAACTAGCATTTCATTACCATACACAGATATCCAATACAAACAGAACTATACATGCGGACAGGCAGCCTTATTAGCACTCAAAATAAAGGCAAACAATGACAAAGCTTTAATTCTTCAAACTTTGAAAGATTATAAAGATCAGGCATACTCACTGCTGACAAATATGTGAGGAAAGGGGCACACCCGGGTTGCTTTGGGAGTATAAATTTATAAAATTATTATGGAAAGCAGTTTAACATTGGGTATCAAGATCCTTTTAAAAAGGACTCCTTTCCCAGAACTCCTACTTCAAAATGTTTCTCCTAAAAAAAAAATCAGACCTGAGTCCCAACATGTTCATATAAGGATGGTTGTCATAACATAACTGAAAACTATGTATCAATGGTTAATGGACTGATTTTTAAAACTAGGCAAAACACATACAGATATGGAAATACTACTGAGAAAATAAAAATGATAATATAAAGATATATTTACTGACATGGACAAATGTCAATATATAAATATATATACACTGTGTTTATATGAACACAGTTATATAAAATGAGAAAGCCTCTAGACCATAAAAAAGTACTAGAGGATTTTCCCATTTTTGCACAGATCAATGAATTAGTAATTTGAGTAAATTCCATTGCCAAATCTTACCATATATCATAATCAGAGAAAAACTTATCTTAAAACCATCTATTAAATTAAAAAGAGAAAAAGCTAAAATGAAAGAAACAGTCCTGAAAGTAGGACTAAATCCTTGCTTGGGTTGAAAGGAGTTCCAATGGGCAACCTCAACAACCCTTCTTACACACCAGCGGACTCTTTCAGGCTGATTTCTCGAATCTCACAACCTGATGTCACACAAAATCCTTCATCTCTTTCCACTCCTCATGCTTCAGCATCCACCAAAGTCTCTCACTTATATTCTCTTTCCTCCACTATTTTTACAGTCAATGTCTTGCAAGCCAGCCATGGTCATCAGTGATTCACCAAGAGGTGAGAGAAGGGATAAGAAACAGGGTAACAAGGAAATTCTCCGGGGGAAGTATAAGAATATTACTGAGGTATAAATCCACTGAACGGAGATTCATAGAAATCCTCATTTTCCTGGTCATGTGGGAGTGGAGAAAGAGAGAGAGAGAGGGAGAGAGAGAGAGAGGGGATTAGGTTAGGAGCCAAGGGCAGGGCAAAGTGAGGAACGGTGACTGCTTAGTGGTTACAGAGCTTTTGTTTTTGGATGACAAACAAGTTTTGGATGCTGAGAAAGAGAAAGCTTTGGAAAGAAATAGTGGCAGTGTTGCACCATGTTATGCATGTTATTAAGGCTACTGAAATGTACACTTAAAAATGTTTAGGTTGGTAAATTTTGTGTTTTATATAGTTTTTCCACAATTAACAAAAGGGAAGGAAAAACATAAAGCTTTGTTATTTTTGTCCCCTTGGCCCCTCTTCCTGTTCAGAGTACGAACTTTGCAGTAATAGGCATGAGGACAAAAATGAACATATTAGAGATGATAAAGCATAAAGATTCAGTTTGAGGTCCCTATGAGCATGAAAAGCCTCACAGCCAACTGATTATCCCTATCTGGTCTCTCATTGGGGAGAAAAAACAGTCCTCCTTGTTTAAGGTACTTGGTGGCTTTCCAGTTTCTTGCCATTCTTACATTCACTTCTGAAAGCTACACTTCCTTTGCTTCAGAAAATCAAATATTAGCCTGGCATTTGAGGCTCTTCCCAGTCTCTTTGCAGATTTACCTCCCCCTTTTTTCCTATGAATTCCTGACACCAAGCTTGCCCTTGTCTAAGCAGAACGGTCTCCTTCCTGCATCTTGTCTTTCCTCCCAGTTGTACCTACATAGCATGTCCTGCCCGACTACCTCCATTACTACCCTTCAGCCCATCTCTCCAGGGAAGACTCCAAATAGCCCTAGCAAGAGGTTAAAAACTCTCCAACATTCAAAAGCTCTGTTTGCATCCATGTATCACCAATATGCAACCCATGGCAAGTCTTTTCGGATCTGTTCTGCTCCACCCCGCTCCACCCCGTCCAGCAATGATCACTGGTTCTACCCAGCTGCAGGCCACTGAGGCTCTCACTGCAGATCCAGAACAGCCTCCGCCTGGCCTCTTTATTCTTACCTCCCTCCCTTCCGTCAATTTCTAACACAGACACCAGAATAATCTTTATAAAAATACTGTCAGATCATATCATTTCCTGGCTAAAACCTTCCAGATGGCTTCCCAACACACTTAGAATAAAATCCAAATTATTCTCCCTGGACTACCAGCCCATCTGGAATGTGGTCCTGGCCTGCCCCTCCAAGCTCAATTTTTATCCCTTCCACTCATTCACTAGAATGCAGTCAGGCTAGCATTCCTTTCCTTGAATATGCCAACCTAATTCCAGCCTGGGGACTTTTGCACTTGATGTTCCCTCTGCCTAGAATGATCGCCTGCAAAATCTATTCATAGCTGGTTCCCTGGTTACTTTGACATCTTGCTCAAATGTCACCTGCTCAGACAGGCCTGCCCCAGCCACCTTGTCTGAAATAGATACCCAAATGTGATAATCTTTACTGTGCTTTGTTTTCCTTCATAGCATCAATCCCTACCTGGGCTTATGTGTATTTTAATTTCTGTTTACCACAGGACTCCATCCTCACTGACACACCAGCTCCTTCAGGACACAGGCGGGTTCTGGTCTTCACTGTATTTCCAGCAGCCCCCACAGTGCCTGCCTTCTTGTTAGCATGCCCAAACTTGTTCTGTGTGCTTATAATTTGTGTACCTATTTCACCATTACCCGTAAGTGGGCATTTGCAACCTGACCTCACAGTTAATCTTTTCTCCAACTCTGCCTACTCCTGCATTCATGCTTTCAACTTATGTCCCTGTTACAAAGTTCCAAACATGGAAAGACTGGTAAAATAAATGAACATTTCTATTTCAAGTTTCATTTTAAGTTTTTCAGGAATCCCTTGCTTAATCTGTGATTTTGCCAACAAAAATTTCCCTTTACCAATAGTTAATTATTATTTCACACAAAAGTAATAACTTAGTATTTGTTTTTTCCATTTAGTCAGGATTTATGCTTTAAGTAGTTTTTTATTCTAATGTTTATAGCATTTTAATATGTTTATTCATCAGAGAAGGCAAAATTTTATTTTTCCATTTTACTAGAGGAAACAAAGTCATTTTGAATCCTTACAAAGATCCCTAAGCACATTTTAAAATATAGAAAAAAATAAACTTTAAAATCTAAACAAACAGAAACAATAATAATATTTAAAGGATTGGATGTAGCAACCACAGGTCTGTATGTATCAGTATTAGTTAACTACTTTGAACTATTTCCACTAGAAAACTCAAGTCTAAGTTTCTACACTTCCTGAGAGTAGTCTCCCTCCATGTTATGCTTTGTTGCAGCTTAATTCCTTGAGGTTAGGAGGCGGTACCTAGTGGGTCATAAGGGCAGGGCCCTTCAGCAGGGGTTGCTGTAGTTCCTGAGAACATAGGTTGGTCGTCTGGCAAGCAGGTTGTTATAAAGCATCCAGCCTACTTTTCCCCTCCTTGCTTCCACATATGTCTGCTCATCCTTCCACTTTTCTGCCTGAGGCCTAAGTCAGCTTTCTATTACTGCAATAAAATACTTGAGAACAACAACTTAAAGGGCAAAGGTTTGTTTTGGCTCATGGTTTCTGAGGTTTCAACTCGTGGTCAGCTGTCTCCATTGCTTTTAGGCCTGTGGTGAGGCAGGAACATTGTGGCAGAAAGGGGCCTGGCAGAGGAAGGCTGCTCAACACCTGGCAGCCAGGAAGCAGAGAAGGGTGATTGGCAAGGGACTAGGCCCTGGGGCCTGGGAACAAGATATTCACTTCCAGGCCATGACCCAAATACTAACCTACTTCCTCCACTAGGCTCCTCCTCCAACTGTTTCCACCACCTCCCAATAGGTTATTCTGTTATGAACCCACCAATGGACTAAGCCATGGCCAAGATGGACATTCTCAAGATCCAATCATCTCTGGATACTACTGCACTGGGGACCAAGACTTTTGGGGACATTTCTTATTCAAACCATAACACGCCCTTTGCCAGAAGCTGAGAAGATAAAGCTCTGGATTTTCCAGCCTCCAGAATGGTGAGCCAAAATAAACCTCTCTTCTTTGTAAATTTTTCAGTCTCAGGTGTTCTGTTATAGCAACAGATAACAGACTAAGACACCTTCCAAAGTTGTCCTCATTCCAGGTAATAAATCAAGGTCTCTGTCCATGTTGGAATTTCTGGTGAGTAAAATTTTCATCAGCACCACCACTTCAGAGTTTACTTAATGTGCATCTTTTAGTGAAAGAAGGCAGTCTGAAAAGCCTACACACTGTATGATTCCAACTATATGACATTCTGGAAATGGCAAAAGCTGAGTCAGTAAAAAGATAGATAACTGTATACAACTCCATTGAATTTGACACTAAAACATACTCAAAATGGTAAGTTTTAATTTATGTGTGTATTATACCATAGTTTCTAAAATGGGTAAAAAGGAGTGGCGGCCAGAGGTTTGGGTGGAGAGATAAAAAGGGAAGGGTGAATAAATCACAGGAAGTTTTTAGGGTAGTGAAATGCTTCTGAACCATAGCATAGCCATAGACACATCATGCATGTGTCAAAACCCACAGAGCTGTCAAACTCGAAAGGGAACTCTAATGTCTACTATGGACTTCAGTTAATAAGAATGGGTCAGCACACTTTCAGCTGTTACAAATGTACCTTACTAATGCAAGATGTTACTAACAAAGTGATCTAAGGGGAGGTGGGGAAATAAAGCAGGTAGGAACATTGTACTTTCTGCTCAATTTTCTGTAATCTAAAACTGCTGAGAAAAAAGGAAGAGAAGGAGAGGGTAGAGAAAAGATGAAGGAGGAAAGGAGGAAGGAGAGGAGAAAAATACAGTTCCTTTCAGGGTCATCAGTGTCAACTCAAACAAACAGAATTTTTTTAAAAAATCATCAATGAAATTTATAAATTTAGAGTGGCATTGTCTTAATTACATAGTCTTATTGCCTCTCAATTCATGGGTGAGTTTTCTACTTAATGAGTATTCTTAAATACTAAACAGTTGGGGATCATATTTATAAAGTGCCCGTTCTGTGATGGGTATGTATATACTTTTAACTAGAGAAAGCACAATATTTATTCCAAATCATCCTTGGGGATGGAAAAGAAAAGATTCCTGTGGGACTTTCCCAGCAGCTTTCTTTGGGGTACACAGACCACTTTGGTCCCAAATCATTCTCTCTAACAATCTTAGAGGACAAGATTCTCTCTCCCATCTTCCTCGCATTTTTATGGATTCCTTGGCTCTTCTCAGCAAAAAGAAGATAATTTCTCAGAGCAAAGGGCCACATTGTTATTCATCAGGTAAACCATTTGTAACTGAACAGCAAGACCCTGCTAATGTAAATTTCATACACAGCTTCCAAAAGGTTAAACAATGCTGCTTAGCTCTACTGTGCCTCGAAAGCAAATGACAGAAAGACTCAACCTTGCACCAGGCTGTCCTTATGCAGAAAGTTCTCTCAATAACACAGCCTTGTTTTTTGCTTGGGAGAGATGTTCAACGACCTTTAACAGTCAGAATATCCCAGACACTAATAATTCAGCACACACAAACAAGTCCTACCCAACTTTCTTAACTAAGTAACACAAGTCCACGCGTAAAGGATAAGAGAAAAGGAAAGATGAAAACATTTCAGGTTTGCTCCATGAAAACATGCTCTTAAATAACTCTTCCAAGTCCTTGCTGAACATCATTATTCCCTGTCACTGATCCTTAGGTGCTCTGACTCCAGCCTCTCTCATTCAGTCACTAGCGCTTGTTCAGTACCCACTGTGTACCTTTAGTTGCTAGGGGCACAAAGTTGAGGAATTTGGTAACTGCTTTGCCTCCCAAGAGGCTCGTGTTCAGGGAGAGGCAGACACTATGCTAATTGCAGATTGTGGAGAAAAATAAACCTGGGGGTGATGGTGTAATTGGAAAATGATGGCAGAGGCTCATTGGATGGACAGATTTTAGACAGGGGGGTCACGCGAGGCCTCTGTAAGAAAGGAACATTTAAACTGGGACGGGGATGAGGAGGAATAAACCATCTAGAGAGACATAGAAAGCCCCAGGCAGGAAGAAATTCACATCTCTGGAAGGAGGCAGGAGTGGGCAGAGCAGAGGAAGGGCAGGGACAAGTGGGGGACAGGGGCGGGTCCTGTGGGAACTTGTAATCGTAGTAAGGAATTTGTCTGTATTTTCTGGTGCCAGGGATTGAACTCAGGCCCTCTACACTGAGCTACATCCCCAGCTCCCCACCTTTTGAAACAGGGTCTCTCCAACTCACTAAGCTGCCAAGGCTGGACTCAGACTTGTAATTGCCCTCCCTCAACCTCCCCAGAGTGCTGGGATTACAGGCTTAAATCAACATCCCCTGTTTGATTCTGGGTTTTATATTATGTGTAACGAGGAAGGAAGTAAAGATTTGATTCAGTATAATTATCTGATCTATGTTTGGGAAGGTTAACAGTGTTATGACATGGAGAAAGGATTATAAAGCGAGATTGGAGAACAGGAGACATCTGGGGGAAGACTGGAGGGCGTGGACTGGAAGAGAGGGACTGGCAGGGGTAGGGTTGTGGTACTGGGCAGTCAGCCTGATCCAGGGGAGTCCTCACCTGTTTTGCTAAGCATCTGGCCCAACCTGACAAAGAGACTGACTCAGACTGCGAAGGGGTCTTCTGATTACCCACTGTCCTCAAAGGAACACATTTCACCTTCTACATAAAGGTGACTGATCTGCTCAGGGCGCTTCCTAGACTCGGACAGCCCCAGAGTGATGCAGAGAAAACCCATGAGGGAGGCAATGCCATGGAGAATGACCCCATAACAGGACCTGCAGACAGATCTGCTTGGAGTAAGTGGAGAAAAGAGCAACACTCAGCTTTTGGGCTTCAGCATCATAATAAATGATCCTTTTCCTGAGATGGGGAAGACTGGAGGGGAATAGATGTATAGGACTAGAAAACCAGAAGTGTTACTTCAAACAGGTCAATCTACAGTGTCATCTATTCAAATAGGCAACCTATGCACAATCACATGGGTGGGTTAAAAAAGAGGAGAGCAAGCTCAAGCCTATTGGAGAGTGGCAACATCTGGAGACCAGGCAGGGAGGAGGAGCTGCAGGCTTCCTGCTGAGTGGATAACACACACTGCTACACTGACAGCGGACATAAAGAGCATTGGTTCCAGAAATAGTGGCTTGGAAGGTGGAGGCTGGGGGTGTTCGCTCAATATGTGTTTTATAGCTCATTTTCAATCAAGGGCTCTCATATAAATCCAGACAGTAGATCATCTACAAATTTAATTAACTGTATTTGTGCAGAATCTCAATTTGACCATAAAAATTTAATGCTTAATATAGTTTAAGGTTCAATGGCCTTTCTTTTTAAAAGAAGACAGATGAAATGGCCACAGATTAATTTTTCCAGTCATCCTCAATATATCAGAGTTATGAAGACAACTGAGAAGACTGGATGCTACAAATAAAGGTTTGAATGTTAGATAATATACGGGGTTTAACTATCTCCTTCAAAGTCTCTTTATGCAATAATTTATCTTCTCTAACTGTTTGCTCCTAAGTAACATCTAACTAGTCCTGAAGTTGTTCTCTGAAGTCAAGTACCTATATCCAGGTACAACAACCATATCACCTGCTAATACCCCCTCACCTTTAAGTACACACAGATAGCATGTTTGCTAATAATATTGTGCATGAGGTGGGCACCCTAAAATGACTTGAGCCAGACCTATAAATACTTATGAGATCTGGTTGAAAACTATATGCTGGGTACTTAAAAAACTATATGCTGGGTACCCTTCACCTTTCCTGACTACACTGCTGTCAGGACTGCCTGTGAGCACCACAGAGCGGGTGGTCTGGTTCCTGCCATGCTTTCTTCTCATGAAGCATCTGGGCCTGCACCCCTGACTGGTTGGAAGACATGTGCTTAAGATTCCCAGCATTGTTGAACAGCCAGTGCCAGACACCCACACTAGTAGCAGAGATAGCATCAACAGTGTCTGAGAAAACTTCATTATTCCACAGGGGTCACCACTCCCACTGCAGGGATAACAACACAGGGAGCAAGCAAACCCACTGCTCATTTCACCACAACTGCCTGAATTGCTAGAGTACACCCACTCTTGCATAGCTCACAGAGACAGTAGGTCTCTCTGAGTGCTCCATGGTATGAACTGTACCCCAAATCATGAATCATAGTCACATAGAGACCACACTGGAAATAGTCCAAATGGAAATAAAGTCTACAAAACACATATCTTTAGGGAAACTGCTTACTAAGAAGACCATCACTTTAAAAAATGGTTAAGATATCTAATCCACCTGATGTACAAGTCTCAATATAGAAACACAAGAAATATGAAAAAACAAGATACTATAACACCTTCCAAAGAACATAATAATTCTAGCAACAGATTCCAAAGAAACATGGAAGAAATGCATCATAAAGAATTTAAAAGAATAATTATTAAAAAGCTCAATCATATGTAAGAGAATATAAATAAAACTAAATGAAATTAAGAAGATAAGGCAGTATATGAATGGGAAATTCAGCAAAGCAATAGAAATTTCAAATAAAAACCAAACAAAAATCTTAGAAACAAAGAGCTCAATATGTGAAGTAAAAAATATAGTTGAAAGCCACAATGAATTGGATCAAGTAGACGAAAGAATATCTGAACTTTAAAACAGGTCTTTTGAAATATTCCAGTCAAACCAAGAAGTTAAAAAAAGGAAAATCAAAAAAGAAAAAATACATATGCAGAATGAATCCAGCATTCAAAAATGTACTATTAAATGAACAAACATCTGAATTCTTGGAATACTTAGGAAAAAAGTTAATACTATAGATAACTGTCTGTGGTCTCTCTAGCGGGAGACCAGAGACCCCAGAGAGCACCAACCTTTAAAGAAAGAAAAGGGGACAGCCTGGGAGATGAACAGCACTTTATTCTCCTGGAACTGTTAGACAATCACAAAGGAAAGAAGTAAGGCTTTTATACATGTAGGAAAGCAGCTTAGTTATTCTGGCTATTGTCTTTCTGGTTTTAACATCTGGTGATAACAAGTGACTTTAAGTGACTCGTAAAAGCTACAGGCAAATTTACACATCCCTTGTTTCCATTCACCGATCTGTACATCACAGAGCACACCACAGCCCTCTTCTTATCAGATGGTATCAAGAAGGCAGGGCGACTTCAGCTAAAGTCAAGCCCACCAGCCCACCGCAAATATCACAGATGTACATAGTGAATCATATCTCTCTCACCACCCATAGAGTCATTGGGTTGCGGTTCTTTGATCCCGGACAATGGTTAATAAGAAAACTAGGAAAACCTGTTTTTCTCCCATAAAACTTTTACAACATCTCTTAAAGTTTCCTGGAATTCTTTTAACAAACAGACTAGTGGAAATTCCCAGAAATGACTTCTTAATTTTCTCAGTTAACAAACTTCTTGTGATCAATTCTTACAACTAGATAACTAAATTCTACAATTTCCCACAGATAACCTATATAATAAAATAATAGAAAACTTCTCTAATCTTAAAAAAGACATGGATATCCATGTACAGAACAGCCATAGGACCACAAGCAGACATGGCCAGAAATGATCTTCATACTGCACTATAGTCAAATGATCAAACATACAACATGAAGAAAAAATCTAAAATCTGCTAGAGCAAAACACCAAGCCACCTTTAATAGGCAAACTTCTCAACAGAAACCTCACAGGCCATGAAAGAATGGAATCAGTCCTCAAAAAATTATTACCAATCAAGGATACTATATCCAGCAAAGGTATCCTTCAGAAATGAAGGAAAAATTAAGTTCTTCCAAGAAAACCAAATACTAAGAGAATTCATGACCATCAGACCAGCCTTATAAAAATGCTTAAGGTAGTTCCACATGGAGAAGTGAAAGATATAACTATTATCAGAGAAGCATGTGAAAGTGTAAATACCACTAGGAGACTAATGACACAAAAGAGAAATTAAAAAGAATATAACCACGTCAATATAGTAAACCATCAAACCACAAAGATATACAATAGAGGGGAAAAAATACTCAAAACAGAAGAAAATTAACAAAATAACAGGAGTAAATTCTTATTTGTCAATAATAATTGAATGTAAAAGGGCTAAATTTTCCAATTAAAAGATACAGATTGCCTGAATGGATTTAAAAAAACGATAGTCTTCCTGCAAGAAACTCATACACAAAGACACACTCCAACTGAAAATTAAAAGAACAGAAAATGCTATTTCAAGCAAATGGAAAAGTTAAGCAAGCAAGACCATCTATCCTTGCAACTGACAAAATAGATTTTGAAACAAAAAGTGTAGGAAGAGACAAAGTGTCTACAACAAAGATCAGGGGATCAATATAACATGAAGCTATACCAATTGTAAAGTCTATATTGACTAATGTTGGAGCTCCCAATTTTAGAAAAAGAATTGTTAGACATAAAAGGAGAGATAGGCTTAATACAGTAATACTTAGGGATTGCAATATTTGACTCTCAACAATGGATAAATTATTCAGACAAAAAAATCAACAAGGAAACATTAGAATTAAACTACATTGTTGTAATTCACAAACATTTATAGGACATTTCATTCATAAACCATACACTATGCAACAAGTCTTAAATCCAAAAAAACTGAAATGATGTCTTGTATGTTTTATAATCACAGGGTATAATTTCTAAAATTATACAAATATATAAGAAAAAACACACTTTTGAATGAAAATAACATCATGCTAAGCAAAATTAATCAGACACAGAAGGTTAAATATTACATGATTTCTCTTGTATGAGAACCACAGCAAATAAATAATTTAAGGAGCAAAATTTTTAAAAGATGATAAAAAAATAGGGAGATAGGCTTTCCAGAAGTGGGTCAAGGACTGAGGATGGGGAAAAATGAAGCAGAGGGGAAGGAAGTCAAAAGGATCAAGATGTGATATGTGTATGGACCAATACTCCATAATTATTGCATTAATTACATATCATGCACATATGAATAATTTTACATAAAATCAAAAGATAAATTAAAAATTTTCCAAACAAATGAAAATGGAAATACAACATACCAAACTCATAGGATACAACAAAAATAATTCTGAGAGGTTTATACCCAATAAGTACACAAAAATAAATTAGACATCTTGAATAAACAACCTAATGACTCATCCTAAGGACATAGAAAAAAAGAAAAGCAAATCCAAAATTGGCAGAAGGAAAGAAATAACAAAGGTCACAGTAGAAATAAAATAGAGACTTAAAGAATGCAAAAGATGAATAGAACAGAGTTGCTTTTTAAAAAGATTAACGAGATCGGTAACACTTTAGTTAGAAAAACTAAGAAAAAAGGAGAGAAGGCCCAAGTTTAAAAAAATCTGAGGTGAAAAAAAGGCATTCCAATTAATACCTCAGAAATACAATTAAGTGTTATTGTAAACCATTATATTCTAACAAATTGGAAAATCTAGAAGGAATGAACACATTTCTGTATACATATGACCTACCAAAACTGAATTATGAAGACAGAAACAAACCTGAACAGACTAAAAATAATGAGATTGAATCAGTGATAAAGTCTTCCAACAAATTAAAATCCAGGACTGAATGGCTTCATTGCTGAATTTTACCAAACTTTTAAAGAATTAATGCCAATTCATCTCAAACTTTTCCAAAGAATTGAAAGGGAAAAAACCCTTCCCAATTCATTCTCTGAGGCCAGCATTTCCCTGTTGCCAAAACCAGAGGAGGACAGAACAAAAATGTAACTATGGAACAATATCATTCATGAACGTAGATGACAAAATACTCAATGAAATACAGGCAAATTGAATTCAACAGAGCATCAAAAAGACCATACAACATGATCAAGTTAGTGCCATCTGAGGGTTGGAAGGATGTTTCAATACCCACAAACCAATAAATGTAATATATTATATATCAAACCAATAGAATGAAGAATAAAAATCATATAATCATCACAACAAGTGTAGAGAAAGCATCTGACAAAATTCAATATTGCTTCCTAATAAAGATCCTCAGCAATTTAAATATAGAAAGATTCTACTTCAACATAAAAGAGGCTATTTATGACAAACCCATAGCAAACATTACACTGAATAAGGAAACATTATTTCTTCTCAGATCAGGAACAAGACAAAGGTATCTATGGTCAGTGCTCTTACACAATAAAATATTAGAATTATTATCCTGAGCAATTAGATAAAAGAAATAAAAGGCATACAAATACAGAGTCATCAAACTATCCCTGTTTGCAGATGAAATGACTCCATATACAGAAAAACCTAAGGACTCCACAAAAGATACTAGAATGGGTAAATGAACTCAGAAAAGTAGCAGGATAAAAACTCAATATAAAAAAAAAAGTGATTTTCTAAATATTTGAAACAAATTACAATAAATCACAAAAGCAATCCTATTCACAAGAGCTACAAAAAAATAAAATGCTATACTCAGGAATAAATGAACAGACACTTCTCAGAAGAACAAATGGACATTGAAAATGGGAAAACATTTTCAATATGTGACCATTAGAGAAAAACAAACTGAGGTTCCAACTTACTTCAGAAAGAATGGCTACCATCAAGAAGACAAATAACAAATACTGGCAAGGCTGCAGTAAAAAAGAAACACCTCTACACTGTCGGTGGGAAAGTAAACTAGTAAAGCCACTATAGAAATCAGTATGGAGATTTCTCAAAAAACTAAAACCAGAAATTCCATTTGACACAGCTCTTCCCCATCTAGGTATTTTCTTAAAAGAGTTAAGGATATGCAAAAAAAAAAAAAAAAAAGAGTTAAGGATATCATATTATAGTGATACATGCATACCCATATTTATAGCAGTGGAATTCATAACACTGTGGCTAAATAATGCAAGTGGCCTATATGTCCATCAACACATGAATAGAGTGGTATTTGTACACAATGGAGTACTACTCTGCTGCAAAGAAGAATAAATTTGAGTCATTTGTAATAAAATAGTTGCACCTTGAGACCAAAATATTAAGAGAAATAATTCAGACACACAATTATAAATATTGCATGTTTTTTTCTTATATGAGAAACACAAAGTATAAATAAACTAAGCAGCAAAATAAAAGACAGATAATAGGAAACAAGGAGATAGATCTTTTGCAAATGGAAAGGGGATCAAGAGAGGGATGGAGGGAGGAGGGAGGAGAGGGAAAAGACTTGCAAAAAGAAGTAATATGTGTTTTGCACTTGTACCAATTCCTCAGGATGAATGTAATCATTATGCAGTACAAGAATGTACTAATAATTTTTTTAAAAAAGAACAAACCTTGGGGCATCACAATACCTGACCTTGTTAAGATATAGGGCAAAGCCATCAAAACCCAAACAATATGGTGTTGGCATGAAAACAGACATCCAGACCAATGCAACAGAATAGAGATCCAATCAATAAGCCCATCTTCTGCTAATTGATTCTTGAGAAAGGAATCAAAAACAAACAATAGAGAAAGTAGGTTCAGAAAATGAAGTTGGAAAAAACTGGATATCCATATGCAGACTAAAACTTGCTCACTATCTCCCTGTAAAATATTAATTTAAGGTGGATCAAAGACCTAAATGTAAGATCTGAAATACCAAAACTTAGAAGAAAACATAGGGGAAACACTGCAGAACATTGGTACAAACAATGATTTTCTGCACAAGCTCCCCAAAACTAAGTGTCATAACAAATTTCTACCCAATAAACGGAACAACAGAGTGAAGAAACAACTTGCAAAGAAGTGTCAGAAAATATTTGTCAATATTCATCTGATAAAGGGTTAGTACCTAGAATATATGAAGAACTAAAAAGCTTAGCCAAACAAAAATAGTTCCATTAAATTGACACCTTCCCCCCCAAAAAGAAATACAAATGGTGAACAGACAAATGAAAAAAATGCCCAATATAATTAGTTATGAGGAAATGCAAATCAAACCTACAACGAGATACCATCTAATTCCAGTAATAATGATTATAAAGAAAATAAACACCAGCAAGCATATGAAGAAAAAGGTAGTCATCTACACTGTTGGGAATGTTAATTAGTACAGCCATCCTGGAGAACACTGTGGATGCTCCTCAAAAAACTAAAAAAGGGTCTATCATGTAATCCAGTTATCCCATGCCTAGATATATATCCAAAGGAAATAAGTTCAGCATACCAAGAAGATACCTGCATGCTCATTTTTATTGTAGCACTATTGATAATAGCTGTATATAGGAAATGAAGTATATATACAATGGAGTGTTTTTAAGTCCTGAAGAAGAATGAAATCCCAACAGAGTGCTGTGGAACACACCTATAATCCCAGCTACGTGGGAGACTGAGGCAGGAAGATCAAAGCACAAAATCAACCTGAACATCATAACAAGACTTCATTTCAAAAAAAAATGAAATCCTGTCATTTACACCAAAATGGATAGAACTGGAGAATATTATTTTAAGTAAAATACCCCATAGAAAGACAAGTACTGCACGTTCTCTCTCATTTTTAGAGTTTAAAAATATCTATCCAAAAAAAACAATGAATTTCCTTTTGAGTTAGGTGTGTTTCTTCTATACAGCATATTGCTGGGGTTTGCTCTTAATCCATTCTGTCAGTCTGTTTCTTTTGATTGGTGAATTAAGGCCATTAACACTGATGGTTATAATTGAGAGACATTGACTCATTCTTGCCATGATGCTTTATTGTTGTTGGCTCTTTTCTTATTTTTCCCTCTTTCCCTTTAATGCCTTACCTTGCATGGTGCCTTCTCTCTGTTGGCCCTCATGGAGTTGTGACCTTCATTGTCTTTTTCTAGGATATTGCGTAAAATTGTTTGAAGTGCTGGTTTGGTGTTCATGAAATTTCTCAGGTGTTCTTTGTCGTGGAAGTATCTAATTTCCCCATCGATTTTGAAAGATAATTTTGCAGGATTCAACAGTCTAGATTGGAAGTTATTTTCTTTTAGGGCTTGAAATACTTC
>NW_004624733.1:32549704-32571112 GCF_000247695.1 Heterocephalus glaber | reverse complement strand
AGTGTGAGAAACTGATAGTGTAAACAAGAGTTAAAATGATTAAAATGAATAATTGATAATTTGAAATAGGAAAAAAGGTCCAAAGATGAAAGAGTGAAGGGAGGGGAAGGGGAAAGGAAAAGAGAGAAAGGAAAAACTATGAGAAAAGAAAAAAAAATGGAAAATGAAATCTATGTAAATAGGGAAGGGTGGAGGGGGTGAAGGGCACACAGTTAATGGGGAAAAAAAATAAGAACCAAGATATATCATGTACAGGTAAAAGCACCCAATGATAAATGTAAACGAATTGTATACCTAAAATGTACCAATAAAATGTATCAATAAAATTAATTTTTTTTTAAAAAGTAATTTTAGGCTTACTGTATACATCTTATCAGTAGATTCCTTTTTTTTTTGGTACCGGCGATTGAACTCGGGTCCTTGTGCTTGCGGGGCAGGGAGTAGAAGCACTGAGCTAAATCCCCTGCCCCAGTTTTCAGTTTGTGATAGGGGGAAAACAAAGTTTAGAAATGGTAATTCTGTCAAAAATAAAATTACAAAGCAGAGGAAGCAAGGACTCCCAACAGCCAAAAGCAAGGTCATTGCTGAATGTTATGATATGTGTGTTGAAACACAAAGCAAGCACGTATGGATGCTCTGCCCTTTATAACTCAAACAGAAACATTAGGCCCTTCCCTTGATTCTGCCTCTCTGTCAGGATACTGAGAAGAATATATTTTTTGGCATTAAAATTAATTCTCTACTGGGATCTGGGGTATAATGAAACCATGAGAAAGAGAAGTTCCCATAGTACTTCCAAAGAGAGAAAATTCAGACACCTAGATATGCATGCTGGTGTTTTGCAATGCAGTGGGTTGGCATGGGGAGCTGTGGAATGCCTGCCCAGTCAAAAGACCTTTCCCTGAGGACTCCCAAAGCGTGGCAGCGCCAGGGCCATACTTCTTCCACTGAACCCCAGACCTCTAGCTGTGGCTAAACGCACTAAGAGATGAAGTGAACCCAGATGGCTTAATCAGATTCACTCTCCCATGAGTGCAGAATTAGATCAATATCCACTTATTAATTTTTGCTAGCTGAACCAGAGAGAACATTCAAGCTCAGGAACTATGGAGATGCTGTTTTTACCACATGTAAGCAAGGAACAAAGATAGCTGGTCCACTGAAAGAGAGAAGGGCATGGGGGCTATGCAGAGAGAAGTACAGATAAGAGTCAAATGGGCCCCCAAAGAGGCATCAGGCGGTGACTAGTTGATTTTTTCTTTCTTTCTTTCTTTCTTTCTTTCTTTCTTTCTTTCTTTCTTTCTTTTCTTTTTCTTTTTTTTTTTTATGGTACCAGGGATCGAATTCAGGACCTTGCACTTGTGAGGCAGGCAGCAGCACCACTGAGCTAAATCCCTGGCCCTAGCTGATTTCTACTTAGCCTGTGCACTGTAGTTTTCAGTCCCTGTAAACACCAATCATAGGGTATTGCCCCTGGTTCCATGAGACAACCCTGATACTGTCCACAGAATTTACTTTCTTCAGTCTGAGGAATTTCTCTTGCAGCCATAATAACCATAACTAAGGCCAGTATTGCAGAAGAATATACAAAGTGCAATTCAAGAGACCAGAGAGGGTACCAATGGAAGCTGAGAACTCAGAAAACTACATGCTAAATAGAAAGTCACTAGGAACCAGACTCCAAGGGTCTTGATGCACCCACCCCTCTGCCTGGGAGCTGTGCAGTGCAAATCCCCTTGAGATAGCATGTTCATGACTCCCTTCCTTCACCTCTCCCAGCTGATGTCGAGGCAGTGTGTAATTCCGAGGTGCTAAAACCATTATCAATCATCATTCCTAAAATTAACATCAAGCTTGCTTTGTAAATACAGCCTTGAGAGTCTCCTAATCGACACAAGTAAATTTTTACCCCAAACTCTTTCAATATAGTGCTTGCTTCGGCAGCACATATACCAAACTCTCAATATATAAATTCCTGTAGTAGCAAATTTTCCGTCATTAGAAGGCAGTCTCAAAGAATTATCCAGGAAATATGGTCTTCAGACAAGGAGAGACCTGGAATTCTGGGACATGAGCTCCTTCATATATTAGGGAAAACATGTCAGCTTCTGAATACATCATTTTGGACATGAACTCATCAGCACTAAGAGCTGGCTGTCACCAGGTTGTCAGAGGGACAGTGACCCTCTGAGCTTTGTAGTTCTGCACTCCCTCCTGGAAGTAAAATGTCTCAGATACAAACACTCAGCTGTGCAGTAGCTAAATGCTTGAGAAACATGTCTGGATCACACATTTTTAAGACAGGAAAGCAGAAAAAAGTAGTTAAGTATTTTTGTTTGAAATGAAAGAATTTCACACCTCATTCCTGTTCAGCAGCTTCTTAGTTGCACGCCAGTAATAAACAGTCAAAACAAAAACACAGCAATGTGCATGTGTTCATTCAATTAATATTTGAGTATGTTTATGCCAGGCCATATGCTAGGTGCTCAGCTCATGGGAAAGGTCAGAATAAATATATACCAGGAAGCAGCGCACTCTCTGAAGAAAAAGAACACCAGGTGAAACTGCATTTGAGGTATGGGAGGAGGGGAAGAATCCTCTGGTGGGGGATGTGTGGAAAAGGCATGGAGGAAAGGAGGGAATAGCTGCCCTGGGACAGCATGACAGGGAGGGGTGAACCATATGTGCAAAGGTCCTCAGGAAGGACATTACCAACAAGCCAGTACCCACGGACAGGACATAATGCCACACAGAAAACATAGGCAGCCTTAATGGTGAGAGCAAGGCACACCCCAGATGCTGAGCAACTGCTTCTGAGTCCTTAGCACTTCACCCATCTTCATAAATCCCCTCAGGGTCTATGTGTTTCATCACTTTTCATCAAAGCCCCAAGGCAATTTATTATTGAAAAATAATTTGGAAGTAAAATGTTATTTTTGGGAAGTACAATATTTTTTTTCATTTTGCCCAACCTATTTGACCTGCCAGGTTCAATACAAAATTTGTTAGATAAGCATAGTACTTCTTGACTTGATACACAGTAACCACAGGCCACAAAACAATAATAAAGTAGTCTAAATCAAATCAGAGGCATTAGGGTTATAAACAAAATTTAGAATCTAAACTCAGGACCAGGACTAACCAGTACACGTAACTTTTCAACTGTCACTTCTATAAGAAAAGGCAGGCAGATCAATGGAGCAGAACTGATAGCCAAGTAGCCACTCCCCACACACACTCACACACATACACACTCACACACATATACATAATTTCTCACAAAGGTAGCATTTGAAAGCAGTGAAAAATGTGGAGTCTTCAACAAATGGTGTCAGGATGGCTGGCCAGACATTATGGGAGGAAAATGAAGATGAATCACCACTACCCATGTCAAAATAAATTCCGGTGGATCAGAACGTAAAAAAAATAAAAACTGTAAAAATCCAAGAAAACATCGATATATAAACATACACAGAGGACTAAAGAAAGCTAAAGTAAAACTGATAAAGGATAAATTTTTCTAGAAGAAAAAAATTACTATGACTACATAAAAACTTCACATCCATAAAGCAGTAAAGAGAAAAATATGGTAGGAAAATATAACAGAAAACAAATTACTCAATTCATAAAAAGTTTGGACAAGTTAAATTTGGAAGGCAATCTACCACCCACTCCTCTAAAAGAGACACTTAGCAAGAAAAGAAATACAAGCAGCTTTTAAATATATGTGCAGATGCACATTTAAAATTAAAGCAATGTAATAAATGAAACTCGCTTGTTGTCATAGTAACAAATTCTAAACAGTTCAGAGGCATTGATGAGGATGTAGGAATCAGACTTTCCTATACCATTCTTAGTGGAGATATAAAATTGGTACCTGTTTGATAGACAATTTGGCTACATATGTAACAAACTGAATGTTGCAGGCCCTTTGAAAATTATACTGCAAGAAATTATACTTCAAGCAATTTATCTCAATAGATACATTTCATACATATATAAAGAGAAAAATCTAAGGCTCCAAGGTGATTCATAATAATGAGAATCTGAAAAAACCATGATTTAAATAAAGACACCACAATCGTACTGTTGTACTACTCTATAGCCATTAAAAAGACTGCACCTGACATATGGTGTGATACAAAAGGGCTTCTATAAGATATAATGTTAAGTAATAAAAGCAGGACAAAGGCATTATGAATGCTCTGTGTACATACTCACACACACAAGAGGAATACACTAGCAAGGACTAACCCTGGAAAGAAATCTCTCAGGCTCAGTGTGATGAAATTTCCTGGCTTCATCAGCCCATGATCATACTGCCAATGAGTAACAAAATGAAGACTTGTACACACATCTGTCAGACTCTGAATTCACTCTGTTAATCGCTGAGCTCTATTTGATGGTACCAAAAGGATAAAACTAGCAAGAAAACAAATAAGACTTTTCCTACTTGTGATTTCCCCAACAACCTTGTGTAAAGATGAACAGACTTGTAATAAAGGAAATCATGGAATTTTACAAAAGAAAGATGTATTCATCTTTAAGTCCTTGAGAGGAAAAGGCTGGTACAGCAGAAGAATTTTTAGCTGTCTTCCCTTCCCAAGGATGATCCAAAAAGATGAGCAGAATTTGTCAATATTTAGATGTAAAATTTATCATTGGAGTTCCTAACTTCTGACCATACATGAAACCCAGTATTTCTCTTACTGGCTTTAATTAAATTCTAATGGGCTTAAAAATTAAATAAATCTCCAGCTTTTTTGAAATCATTGTGCATTAAACATATTTATCTACAGCTGGACATGAATATTCTATCACACACTGCGAACTTACTGAAGAGAGATGAGAATTCTCAAATGAGTTCTAAAATGTGCAGTCTTAGAACCTGAAAAAACTGCATTCTAAACTTTGCATTAAGTTGTTCTAGGTCAAAGCCATTAATAATAGCTGCCCCGAGCACAAATAACGATTAAAATGAATAATTGATAATTTAAAATAGGAAGAAAAGGTCCAAAGGGGTAGGGGAAGTGGGAGGGGAAGGGGAAAGGAAATAAGGGAAAGGAAAAATTATGAGAAAAGGAAAAAATGGAAACAAAGTCTTTGTAAATAGGGAAGGGAGCACAGGGAATGGGGAAAAAATAAGAACCAAGGTACATCATGTACAGCACCCAGTGATAAATGTAAATGTATTGTATACCTAAAATATACCAATAAAAGAATTTAAGCAAAAAAATAATAATAATAAAAATAGTTGCCCTGTCTCAAATTTTTACCTTTCTTTGGGCACAAACCCTAAGATCTGGGTCAGGATAGAGACCAAAAGCCATCTCCGTGCTTCTTGATCCACGAGGACGAAGCCCACAGAGCCAGGGTAAGCAAGGGGTCTCAGCTTGGCCAATCAAATTCAAGAGTCTGAAGTTGAGAGTGAAGTGACTCCGTGCCTATTCCGTACTGAGTCTGATAAAGGGTTGTTTCCTAAAGAGAAAGTCCCTGGATTCCTGCTCTTGAAGTTCCCAGAATTCCCCTGACTTTGTCTCCCCCCAAATTTCTTCCATTCTATGAGCTATCTCAGTGAGCTTTGCATTGAGCTGTCTAGATTGTTTGGGTACTTTCAACAACAAAACAGTATTAACAAACAGTATGAACACCCCTGTTTGTTATTTACTCAATACTGTATGCATTTCCCATTTTCCCTTTCTAACACAACTTTGATTTTGTTCATTGTAACAATATTCATATTGAATATTCAATCTCCCATCATCCCTAGCAGCAAGATAATCATGTGACCCAGTCATAACCAATGAGATGAGCAGAAGTCACTGAGGATTCTTCCTGAGAACCCCCTTCGATATGTCTAGATACCAGAGACTTTTATACTTTGCCCTTTGCACTCACCTGCTTTTTTGACTTGAAGGCAGATGTGATGGAGAAAGATGGAGCCACCATCTCGTAACACTGAGATTGACAGCCACACGCTAAGGATTTAGAAGAGGAACAGAAAAAGAGCTCATCTTCAAGACGTCCTTGAATATCTGTACCTGCCCTACTTTCTGACTTCTATGTGAGAAAAGCAAATCCCATTTGGTTTAGCAGTTTGGACAAGTTTCTGAAATAAACAACTGAACATAATCCCCAAAGATGCACCACCTGTCCTTTCGTGAAGTCTATGTTTTCAACTCAAAGTACAGGGAGAGAATCTATTATGAGTTGAGGTGAGAAGGAAATAATGAAAAGTAAGGACAGGTCTGCTCTCTTGTGGCTAAAATACACAACTGCAGTATATAACCCACCCAAACAGAATAGGTGATAAACAGAAATACAGTATAATACCCCTTATCAGTGATTTTGTTTTCTGTAGTCTCAGTTACCTACAGTCACTGGTGACTGAAAATATTGAGTGGAAAATTCTATAAACAGAATTCTTAAGTTTTTAATTGCACGCCATTCTGTGCAGTGAGATGAAATTTCACACCATCTGGCCCTGAGCATTCATCATCCCTTTGTCCAGCATACCTGTGCTTGATATGCTTGCTACCCACCTCTTAGTCACTTAGTAGCTGAGTTGATTATCAAACTCTTGCTGAATCCCAGGGGATGTATTCAAGTAACCCTAATTATGATAGCCTCAAGCAGAATATTGCAGGCAGTGCAGATAGACCAAAAGAAGCCAAAAGTGCTGCTTTTAAGTGAAAAAGCGAGAGTACAGTAAGATGTTTGTGAGAGACAACGTGCACGTAGCTTTTATTACAGTATATTGTTATAATTGCTCTATTTTATTAATCACTTGTTTGCCTAATTTATAAATTAAACTTTATCATAGCTATGTATGTATACCATATTATAGAAATAGTAATATCTTGAGTTTCAGGCAACCACTAGAGATTTTTGAATGTGTTTGCAGATAAGTGGGGAACTATTGTACAAACAACTACTACAGAAACAAAATAGAAAAAGATAAAATCTGACTGACAGAGGAGGGAAAATTCAACACCAAAGGTGGTAACTGATGTGGACCTTGAAGGATAATTTGATAAGAAGGGCCTACAGGCCAGGCACAGAGCATGAACAAAGACTGGTAGGCATGCTGAAGAGAGTTTCTCATCTGCTAGGACCATCTAAACATTTCCTAATAACAAAAGCTGTCATTTTAAGGGGACTTACCAGCTCCAGTGTTTGTGTATGCATTTTCTCCATAAATTCTCAGTACAAGGAAGGAAGGCAGGAAGGCCACAAAAAGCAAAGTACTTTTATCATCCCCATTCTATAAATAAAGAAATTGAAGCTGCAAGAAGTTAATTTCTCTAGCACGACAGAGCCATGGAGTGGTAGACACGGGATACCGACACAATCCCATCTAGCTCCAGAGCCCAGCCTTTTAGGCATCTTGGCTCAAATGCATGATAATGTTCTCATAAAGGACCTCACTAAAAGGCAGGAGGGGCCACTGGTACATGGAACTAGTGGAATCCAGTGGCTAAGGAGAGCACCAGAATTTTGTTTTGTTTTTGTCATTTTTTGTGAATGTGATACAGAATGGTGAGGTTCGTTTTATGAAATTGGTGCATGCATTTAACATAACTTGATCATTTGGGGGAGGCCACTAAGTTTGTAGGAGCATTTTATCGACAAGACCCCAGCCTAAAAGTAACTGACCATTCAAGACTTGACATCACTGATCAGGAAGATTGAGTAAAGTATAAATTTCTTGTCAACAATCCTTGTGACCAAGGAGAATAATGCAAACAGGAGAATTTCTCAAAAAGCAGAGTCCCTGAAGACCGAGTTAGAACACAAATACTCCCAGGGGCAGAAGGGAAGCCTCATGAAGGAAAATACGCCATTAACAAGCCAGAAGGCCCTTGGAATATGGTCAGAATTGCTCAAAACCAGTGACTTCTTACCCATTCCAAATGGAATGACAATTAAAATCATTCTTCCCCTCCTTCTCCCATCATACATATTGTAGATGCAGATTACTGGAATTCAGGGCTTAAGTCACCAACATAGAATCAAAAGGAGTAAAAATCTTCTGATTCCAGCAGCATTATAAAGGCCCATTCTTTTTTTTTTTTTTTTTTTTTTGGTACCGGGGATCAAACTCAGGTCCTTGCGCTTGCGCAGCAGGTAAAACCACTGAGCTAAATTCCCCAGCCTGGCCCACTCTTTTAAAACAACTATATCCTGTGTAAGGCATACTTTTAGATATACTGCTGAACTCACAGGAAATAAGAATAATTCATAAAGGAAGCCAACACATGTATAGCCCCACTCCCGGCATCCCAAAGTGAACCTCAACTAGAACTGTAAGCCCTTCAGCAGTGTTTTGTTTTTATAACTAAACCTTAAGTCATTAGCAAACTGGGGGTGAAGGCTAAATCTGAGTTCTATAAAATAACCCAAGGATCCTAGATAAAACTACCAGTGGTCCTCCACTGGTAGCACTCTGATTCACAGCCTCAAGTAAAACATCTCTCTCTAGGAGGCCATCTCGGACCTAAAAGAAAATCACCAGACATGCCAGGAAATAAACCATCATGACTGAGAAACATCAGGGAAAAAATGCTAATAGAGTTAGACTTCTCTCCCCCCAAGGTCTTAAGATATTAGCATTGTCAGATGGAGAACTTAAAACGACAGTATATAAAATGATTTTAAAGATAAAAAATGGAGTCAGAAGCCCATCAATAAAATACATTGTTGTTGTATATAACATTTATAATAGAAATATATACTTACTATACTTTATTATCACTGGATGAGACAAATAAAATTTAAACATCCCTAATGAAAAACTTGCATTGGAAGAGAGATCTAAAGAAATTACTTGCAATGTGAAATGGAAATAAAAATTCCCAAGTGAAAGGTTGTAAGAACAAAATTGTAAGATGCAAAACTCCTAAATTAAATATTATTATTGAGGTGATTTTTATCAATTAATCAAACATGCCTGTATGAACACAAAGTTGGTTGACAGAGTACAGAGGGAGCATTAACTATATACAGGAAAAAGTTAATGAAAATAAGTGTTTATAAAAATAATAAGCAAAATAGGCACAGAAACTTTTCAACTGGACAAAAAATATACCAAAAGCTTCTAACAAGTATTATGCTTCGTAGTAAAAGGACAGAGATTCTTGCTTTAAGGTTAGAAATAAGATTAATCGCTGCTGATTCCACATTACACAGGAGATTTTAGCTGGAAGAGCAGAACAAAAGCAAAGAAGTCTACTGTGTTCACTGAAAGATAAAGATTCAAAGGCATCCATCAGAAGTGGGCACCAGACCAGACATTGGTCTCCAGGGAGTTCTCCACTCCAAGAGGCCAGGGCTCCTCATAGAAGTGAATGACACAGTGATTCCAGGAGTCAGGCCAGACTGAGACAACAGACACCTGGAATAGTGCAGAATACCCCAGAAAGAAAGGAATGCTCAAAATAAGATGATGGCATGTCACAAGGAAATAGGAGCTAGCTCTGGGCAAGAAATCATTGCAGAAAGTAATGAATTATAAACCATGGGAAGAAAAGAAATTCATGAGTTCTTTTCTATAAAAAGTACATAGGTGAGTAAATACATCACAATACAGTAATCAGAGTCATATGCTAAGGGCTGATGAATGAATTGTAGAAGGCAAGAAGGAGCAATGAATGTTAAGTCTATAGAAATTTTGATGAGAAACAGGATATTTGCAGTTTTTACTTATTATCAATTACAAGAGAGAAAAATAAACAGTGGAGAAATCACAACAGCAATTAGGGACAGATGGACATCACAGATCTCCAGATGTGATACCCTTCAAAGTATCCGGTTCTCTGGCCAAAAATGTGTAAACTAACTACAATCATAAACCCGAAAAGAAAAACCTTCTCTTAAGAATGCATGTGCAGTAGAAGGACCCTACATACGATATGGTATCCTAGATTGGACCTCGGAACAAAAATAATCAGTAGAATAATGGTGAATCTGAATAAAGTCTATAATTCGGTTAGTAGAATCACATGTATGTCAATTACTTTCCTTCCTCTTCCTTTCTTTTCCTTTTTCCTTTCTTTTCTGATTCTGAGGATTTAACCTGGGGGTGCTCTAACCTAAACTATATGCCCAGCCCTTTTTTATTCAATTTTATTTTGAGACAGGGTCTTGTTAAGTTGCCCACACTGACCTCAAACACATGCTCCCATGCCTTAGCCTCTTGAGTAGCTAGGATCACAGGTATGCCCCACCATCCCCTCTGAATTCCTTAGTTTTGACACATGTCAAAGTATAGCTAAAGGATATATGAGCATTCTCTGTACTATCTTCACAACCAGTCTGTAAATCTAAAATAATTTTTTAAAGTAAAAGTTTTTTTTAAAAAAATGAGAATGGGCTGTGATTTCAAAATCACCAATGTTATTAAAGATAAGGAAAGTCTGTGAGAATGTTGCTGATTAGTCGGCTATAGAACAATAAAACTAACTCCAATACCTGACCTTAGATGGGATTCTATGCTGGTGTGATGAAATTACTATCCAAGAAATTGGGTCAAGTGCTAACACTGGAAAAGGAATTATGAAGTATATCAAAGTTAAATTCACTAATGTGGATAACTACACTGTGGTTATGTAAGAATTACCACTAAAGTATTGAGGGAGAGGGAGAAAGGGGGAAGAAGAGAGGGAGGGAGGGAGGGAGAGAAGTACAAGAAGAGAGACGTATATAAATGCTAAGACAAACAGGGAAAGATGTTACCATCTGTGTAAGGGGTACGACCTGTAATTCTGGCACTCACTACCCAAAGATGGGTCAAATTTCACTGGTTAACAGCATAGTCTTTGGCAAGATCACCGTCACTCCCGAGCCCAGCCATATGTTCTGGGGTTCCTAGGCCAACCACACTTCTGGCCAACTGGCTATAAAACCAAGGGTTCTTATTATTTCTTCCAGTTTGATAACTTGCCAGAATAACTCAGAAAACTTAGGAAAAGACTACACATACAACTATAGTTTTACTCCAAATGATACAAACCAGGACCAGCTGAATGAAGAGATGGGTAGGCAGTCTGGGAGGGCACCAGATGTGAAGCTTCCATGTCCTCGGGCCATATCAGCCTCCTGGCACACTAATGTTGGTCACTAGGCAGGAAGGCTCTCCCAAGCTTAGTGCCCAGAGTTCTTACTGGGGTTCTATTACATAGGTATAACTGATTCCGTCATGGACTGCATTATTGAACTCAATCTCCAGCCAGAAGATCAGGCTGATATTACTTGGCTTAATGTTCCAGCCATCTGATAATATGCAGGTCTTACTGGTATAGCCCATCCTCACCTTGAGCTAGCTCATTTGTATATTCTTAGGTATAGTCCAAGGGACTCGCCAGGAATAGCAAAGACAGTCCCATCACTCAGAAGACTCCAACACTGTTAAGACATAAAGGGTCCCCCAAAAGTGTCCTGCGTTCAAATGTGGAGTATTTGGAAGCTGTTTGGATCACGAGGGATCTGATTTCACGAGTGGAATAATCCACTGGTGAGATGATTTGATTGCTTTATTGGAAGGTGATAAAAACACAGGAGGCCGGGCCTTGTTGAAGGGAGTGGATGGTGGCAGATTATCTCGGCAAGGATACCTTGTCCCTGGCCCCGCCCTCTGTCCTGTCCCGCCCCCCCCCCCCCCCCCCCCCGCCTTCCTGGCTTTGTGAGGGGAGCAGCTCTCCTCTCCCACACCCTGGTGCCATGATGCTCTTCTTCTGTTAAGGTCCTCAACAGTGGCCATGGACTGAAATCTTTGAAACCATGAATACAAATAAACTTTTCTTTCTTCGAGTTGTTTATGTCAGGTATTCTGTCACAGAGATGAAAAGCTAGCACAAAGCATTTAGAATTTACCTCCCAGGAACTAGGGAAAAACACCAGCCCAATTCTTTCTTACATTACAGTATGTAAGTATACTTTGTACCGTTTATTTTGCCTTGGACTGTTTATTTTGCAGCTTTTCTGTAAATTTTCCAGAAACACATTAAAAATCTCCCCCTTCTCTCTTTTGGTACATTTATAAAATTTATCTAGGAAGAAAAAAAACACATTCTCATGATGTTGTTTATATATAAAGTCAATATCTAAGCAACAATGATCAAAACAGAATTTCAAAACGGTTGGAGGTATAAGTCAACCCACAGGCGTCATCTCCATTTCTATACATAGACAACTGCTAGAAAATTGTTAAGAATCCCATTCATAATAGCAACATATATATATATATATACAGCATTTTTTAAAGTACAAAATATGTGATAAGATTTTTTAAAAGTTTATGAATCACTGAAGACTAAAGAACATTATATGTCTTATTATAAAGATATTAGTTCTCCTCCAAATTATCCTGACAAGGCTGTTAATGTTCTCATTGTTTTTGCTTTTTAAGAGTCACTATGTTTCTGTGTGTACATGTGTGTGTAACAGGACAGGGTGATTCTTAAATTTATACAAAGGAGCAAAGAACCAAGAATTATCATAGCATCCCCTAAAAAGAATAAAGGGATTTGCTTTATCAGCAATCAGGTTTGACTATGAAGCCATAGCAACTAACACAATGTGTAATTTGGTGCAGGGCTAGACAGAGCAAATGTTAGTAATTATTGTATCAAGTAGATGATCTTGGCTACAAATAAAGAGAAAACTGTGAGTCAAATGGCTTAAACAATAATTTAATAGGAAATCTAAATGTAGAGCTATTTTTAGGATTAATTTTGTGGCTTGACAGGGCCATCAAGCAAACTGGTTTATCCCTCTATGTGCCATTCTTAGTATGGTGCCTCTGCTACTTAGGCTGGTCTTCATAGGCACAAGGTGGCTGCCTCCTAAATGTCAAGTACTGAGCTAAGTACAACGTCAGATCGATCCTTCTATGAAGTCTCAGGACTTCCCAGAATGACGCAACAGCCTAGAGACTAGGAGACTTGGTATAGTCACCTGTGAATATAGGTGGTCAAGCTCCAACTTCATCCTCATCTTCAGACATTCTTCAACCATTCTTCAACCCAGACCTGCTTCTTTATTTTATCAGGCCAGGAAAAAAATATCATTGCAAATAGATTCAGGTACCAAGAAGAGTTGAGAGTATTTGTCTAGATATCTTCTTCTCTACAAACTATACAGGAAATGAAAAACTGCAGAATTCTCGGGACCCACTGTCTACCATCAACAGTCTATTGCAGTGAGGATTTAGGCTGTTTCTTTGTAAATAACTTAATGTATGTAACTTAACTCTATGTAAATAACTTGGAATTTCCCAGGAAACACAGCAGTTCTGGCATCCTCATTGCACATGCAAGACACCATGGCTTCCCTGAAGAGTGCATTAGTGATGTCAACAACCCAAGGTGACTTAAGGTTAGACAGTGAAGACAGGAGTATCAGTGTGGCATAGAAAAACTTCCAGAAGAAAGAGATGAACTTGGCCATTTGGACAGAGATGAAACATCCTAGTGCTGGGGGTATGAGTGTGATAAAAACCAGATTGTTCAAAGTAGACAGTAAACCAGAGAGAGAAACAAGAAGTTAGAGGATGCCATCAACTTGCCACAGTATATGCAGCAAAGAGGACTGGACTTGAATGAAGAGTAAAGAGAAAAGGAAGGTGGTGTGGGGTGGTGGTGGATGAGGTTTTTAAACAATCTCCAAAGACTCCAGAGAGAAAATTGGGGGCATGTGATGTCATTACAATGATGAGTTTGCAAACGGGCCATTTCATTGCCTTCCAGAGTACATGGTTCTCTGCAGTATGAGGTCTGCCAGCAAAAGGGAGCCCAGCCACGAGTCCCCACCTTTCACCAAACCTTGGGGATGCAGAGGGGGTGCTCCAGAAGATAAGATGCCCCTAGAGCTTTCTCTTTAGGAACTGAACAGCCACAGATGGGCCAGGACTGCTGGCCTGTGCACCCCATTCCACCTGGGAAGGCTGAAGGCAGCCCCTGGAAACTGAGACACACTAGCTTCATTAGCTTCATCTTCTAATATACTCTGGAAAGACAGGCCTGCGAGTCCCTGGTAAAGCAAGGGATCTGAAAACTTCAGGGCAAAACTACTAAGTCTACTGTTCCCTCATTATGTTCTACAAAGTCCCAAGGGTGAAAATGTTTGAGGGACACAAGTAGTTTGGGCACAGGGGCCTAAGATAAACAGAGATAGTACTCCAAACAGAGTAGCTTTACCTCCAGGGGTTTCAAGTTGCAACTAACATGTACCTCAGAGGGCTTTCAATGGGTCGAATCTGTACTAAGCATTTTCCATGTTTTCGCACTTCGTTCTCAGAATAACTGAGTGAAGAGCTGCTATTAATATTCCTATGGTCCAGGCAAGGAAACTAAAGCACAAAGAGGTTAAGTAACTGGTCAGGGTCACACATCCAGTAATTGGTAGTGAGACTTAACCCCAGCTCCTCATTACTGTGTTATACAGGGTCCTCGGTAAGATTTCCTCTGATGGAAGGGTTTGCTGCAAGGACACAGTAGAGGATTTATCTAGGATGCCCGAGTCATAGACAGCAACCTTAAGACTGACATCCCAGGGCTTACCAAACTCTCTGAGTCACAGCTGCTCTGCAGTTCACTCTGCCATCTGTTAGAACGAGGAGACTATTAAATACTGACCTCCTGTGGCTCAGGCAGGCTTTGTGAGTTTTTAAGGATTTAATATCTGAAAATCACCTCCTCTGATTACACTGGGGACGCTGCTGTGACCCTCGTGTGGACACCATTCTTCTTCTCTTTCATGCACCCAGAGCCCATGAAGGAGTGGGGACCTCATCCAGCCCTGCTCCCCTCGAGCCCAGCATCAGAGTGGGAGAAAGGCAGGGCTGGCAGAGTAAACCGGAGAAGTGCTGAGAAAGGCCAGGACAGGCACAAAGGACTGTTATCTTTCACACGAAAGAAGGCAATGGTTTGTCTCCCAGAGAAGCACTGTTTGCTTTTATGAGACCATGGAAAACAACTATTTTTTTTCTACCTTGCCTGTCAAGATAACTCTTGTACATTTTATGTTTGATGGCAGTCTATCTCCACAGCTTCAGGTTTTGGCAACCAGCCTCTTCCTTACAATAAAAATTAAAATTATCCAAAATGAGGTAACCATGCCATGGTATGGTCTGGCTTCGTTTTCTTTTTCAGAAGTGGGCAGGAAGCTAAGTAATTAATTATTATTCCAAAAGCGGAAGAGAAGCTGTATCACCCGGGAAACTGCTAAAGAACATGGAGTCCTTTCTCAACCAGGATTTGTTCAGAAACAATCTCCACTCTGGGAGACAAAGCCTGGGAAGAAAATACATTGCTGTTAAGATATTTTACATTTATAAATGTTTTCAATACTTAAATTACTTACAGTGTCTGTAATGCAGCAAGAATCTAAAATAAACATGGGAATAACATAGGGATGGTAGGCACCTAGTTATCTTTTTCTGTACATTTGAAATATCTCATAATTTTGAAAACCCAAATTTCTCAGAGAGATGACCAGCTGGCAGGGAGTTAAAAGGACTAGATATCCTGAATGGGCCCTGATTTCTGTGATGTAAATAGCTTTTTTATTTGAAGTTGCACAAGATTAAGGCAATGAGCAAAACACTTAATTTCCATGTTTGTTCAATAATTCATTTGTAGAGCTCCTCGTAGACCTGACAGATGTGCAGGCCCTAAGGACAGACAGGTGACCCAAGCGGATATACAGCAGTCCTTGCCTTTCTTGACTTTCTAATCTAATGAAAAGACAAAAGGCAAATGAATGGATGGTTACACATTGTAATAAACGCTCTGGGGCCAGCAAACAAAAACCGATCGTACAGATAGAAAAGAGCAGTGAGGAGGCATGGCCCTATTCCAGTAGGTGACTACGGATCCTTCTAATGAAGTTGTATTTGGCTAAGAACTGGCACACATCACTGAGGAAAGGGGCTCCAGATGAGGTCCAAGAAATAGGGAGGGACCAGACCAGGCAGGGCCTTGGACATACAAGATAGAGGTGGCATTTTATCTAAAAGAAAGATGGCAGCCAGTAAACCATCTTAGTGCAAGGGGAGGACACATTCCAGATCAGTTTGAAAAGGATCACTCTGGGTCCTGTATGTAGAACTGACTTGGGAGGAGGTCAGAGTAAAAGCAAGAATATGCATGAGAACAGGGATCTGCCACTGCAGTCCGTAAGCCCGATGGGGAGCACTGCCTGATTTTGTAAATGAAGTTTTACTGCAGTGCTGCACTCTTTTTTATATGTTGTGGCTGCTCTCAAACACGGCAGTGGAGTTTATGACAGAAGGCCCTGAGCTTACAATGGTTCAGCTGATGGTGTTTCAACTTCACAGTGGCGTGAAATGATACACATTCAGCAGAAACTGTACTTAAACTTGGAATTTTAGTTTTTTTCCTGGGCTTGTAGTATGTGATCTGAAACTCTCGTGCTGCTGAGTAGTGGCCGCTCCCGGTCAACTGCACAGTCAGGAAGAGTAAAGAACGGATACTCCACAGGATACTGGGTCGCTAATGTGACATTCCGTAAGTTAGGTATATTATTATCAAAAATCAAATATTTTTTCAATTAATGATGGTTTATCAGGATGTAACCTCATTTTAAGTCAGGAGTGTCTGAAGTTGTAACAGGGATCATCTGGTAAATCCAAAAGCATTATCTAGTCCTTTTCAAAAGAGTGTGCCAATTCCTGAGTTTAAAAGCTGTAAGAGTAACTAGGGTACTATACAATAATAGCTAATCAACATTTATCAAATAAAAATTATTGACCACTTACAGTGTTCTTGGGAGAAAGCCAGGTCCCTATAATCACTTCATACAACTACTATGTAAGACAAGGCTCCATTCCAGAACTCTCAATCCTGTAAGATCCATTCCCTCACACATCCAAAATCCTTCTCTTCCAATGCCTCAACCTTTACCTTCCAAATAAGCCCTCAAGCCTGTGTGAGGTCTTACCCTTTCTGCGAAGTTTTCTGGGAGTTTTACCAAGCTCTAGAGTTTTGAAATCCAACCATAAATATCTCCTGTGTGATAGGAGATATCAGACTATGGCTGATATGGTTTATATCTAGATGTCCCCCCAAGCCCCTTGTGGTCATAGATGGGGTATGGGGGTGATGGGGTTAAGGGGGAAGTATAGCTGGCTTGCTGTTGGGACATGGGGTCTGCTTGGAAGAGGTGGGCTGCTGAAAGGATTTGTCTTCCTCCCTGGCTCTTCCCTTGAGCTCTGCTTCCCTGCCACTATGCCATGAGAGGTTCTCCTCCGCCGTGCCCCAATACAGGGCCATGTTGCCTTTGGAGCGAGCAGACTATGGACTGAAACTTCTACAGACTGTGAGCCAAAATAAACCCAACTATTTTACTCCATAAAAAAGCCCTCCCAACATGGTCACTAATCTCTGAGGTAGCGCTTAAGGCTGCCCAGTGAGAGGAGAGTGTCTGTAAGAGAAGTCATTCAGCGATGGACGAAGGCCCTTATAGAATCTTCCCAGGGCTAGGGGAGGGGGTTTCCTGGAACCCGCCTTTCACAGTACCTCTGTCTTTCCTCATGCAGATGCCAACAGACCCTACTGTTCTGGCTGATTTTCTGTCACGTAAAACAGAAGAAGTCCTGCCCAACATACCAGCCTTCACCAATGGGTCCCCCAGCCCTGCAAAAAGCAGACCCAACTGGGCCATTGGAGATCTCTGCACTCTTAAGAGTGGTGCCCATATGGGAGACCATGTTACCTTAGGCTGCCCCATGATGTGAAGGATTGTTGAGCCCAAGAAAAGCAACAGCAGGTCTGGGAAAATGTTCTGCCTCCTATTTGCCTAAAAATAGGACAGAGATTCACAGAGACAAAAGGTATCCTGTTCCCCTCCCTCCAACTGTGAAAACAAATGCTAACCACAGGCCACCAACCAGGACCTTCTCTGCTTGGAGATGCTTCCTGAGACAGCCACATAGTCCACTAACCAGCCCTTCTCTGTCCTGTAACCGCCTTCCTCCAATGAGATTCAAAGTACTTTTCCTTTGTCTTGTCATTTTTCTTAAAATGTACAGTGGTGCCTCGGTTCATGAACTTCTTACCACAATTCTGGTCACAAACTGAACTGTATGAGAACTGGATCAAATTTCCCCATAAGGCCAACAATGACCCTAACCACTGAATTTGCTTCAGTTCTTATCCAATTCAGTTTGCGGCCAGAATTGAGGAAAGAATTAAGTTCATGAACCAAGGTGCCACTGCTATTCTTTGTTAAGGATGCTAAAGAAATTCGAACTCCAAGCCACCCCTTTTGAGAACTACTCATTCCCTGAGCGTCTCCCTTGCATAGTTGAAATCTATATGTTAATAAATTTCTACTAGTTTTTCACTTGTCAGTCTGGCTTTTGTTAGATTCTTAGGGGTCCATTCCACTTAAGAATCGATGGGGTTTACTCTCCCCCTGTACCAGGGAAATGCACATCACAGGCACACAAGGCAGTGATACACAGGCCTCTCACACTGTCTTGGCCATTAGGGCTGCATCTGTAAACAGTGGAAGAAACCTGGCAACGGTTACCTGCAAAGCCAAGACCTCCTACCCTCTGACAGCTGTGGGGGCGCCTAGCCACTTACCTGCTGTGTGATCTTTGAACACTTCCTTGACTTCCCTACCTATAAAATGAGAAGACTGGCCTTCCTAAGCAGCATTTCCTTTCTCTGATCCCGGCATTTATCTCACTGTCAATTCTTCCATGAAAATGAACATTTTTGATCCCATCACTCTGGGGCCAAGGTGACTGTTTTCACAGGGCACTGTTTGATTTGTTCTGGAGAAGTTAATCCCTGGGCCACAGGCAGAATCAGAGTGTGCTATTTACACTCTACTTCTCCTTCCCCCCCACGCTGGGCAGCCTCTGCTCGCCAGACAGGGGTGGGCTCAGAGGATGAACATACTTGTTTTTGACCATGGTTATGTGTCCCCAGGAAAGTGCTTCTTGAAAAATGTAGCAAGGATATATGAAGATTTACACATGTTAGAGGCCAGCACGACCTGTGTGGAATTCCAAAACTGGCTGTAAACATGTTATTTTCTTCTTTGTTGTAAAAGCAACAGTTAGCTGCTTTTTGTAGGGAAAAAATAGCTGACAAAATTCTCTGGCAATGTTTGCTTGCTTCCTACCCGTATCCTCATTTTTCATGACCTCTGTCATTCATGGCGCATCACAGCTACAATACAGGTCAAGGTCATCACACTGTTTCTCAGCTGAGGCACCATTAGCATTTTAAATAAATCTTCTTGGGTTTCAATATCCACTGCATTGCAAGACATTCACTGTTCCACTGAATATGGCTGAAGGCTGGATCTGAAGCCACATATTTTGACATTTAATCCTAGTGATTTTTATACAACTTACTTCATCTCTGATTACATGTGGATTTCAATTCTATAGCCCAGTGCTGTTATAAAATGAGATCCAAGTTAGTAATATTAATGCCCATTTGCATTCAATTCAGTTTCATACGGTAGTTTGCAACTTTCCCATGTTCACGGGGGTCTGCATTCCCATAAATAGCTCATCACACTTGTGTTTGTTAGTGGACAAGGGATGGCCTAACAAATCCAGAAGCAGCATTCTTGCCCATTGGTTCTCCAGGAGCAGAGAGGAGATGGCGAGAGAGTACCCTGAAGGCAGAGATCAAAAGCATTCAGCAACTCAGGAAGCTCCTTTGCTTCTAAAAATCCTAGCATTGCTGACATTTGGAGCTCTGTTCTGGTGTTTTCTTGTGAGTGTCCCCTTTTGGGAGACCCTACTAACTACAGTGGAATGAGTCTAGGTTTTTAGCAATCATAAAGTACTGTGGCTAAATCTGCTCATCTTATGCCTATTACAGCTCTTCAAATTCCATCCTGTGGCTAGATGCTAGTGGAAGAGGTAAATCGATATGCAAAGGACACTGTCTTTGAGTTAGTATTTGCGCCATACTCTCCTGCTACAGGCAACAAGGACACAGAAGTCACCTACTCAGAATCTGGCTCTGACTCCGTGTCACACTTACACGCACCTGATCCATCAACAGTGAACAGAGGTGAGAAAGGACAGAGCCTTCAGGTCTCCATGTTCTTGTGGCGTTTTCAGAGCAGTTCAGGAAGCTCTTTGAATGCATTTCCTCCTCCAAGATGCGCCTCAGACAAGCCCACAAGAGCAATGACCAAGCCATGCCCAGCCATTCTTTCTGACTTTTGAAAGACCAACCGGCCTGGAGTTGCATTTTAATAGCAAGACTCCCTGGTAACCCAGAGACTCTTTCGTCTGCATACAAATACTGAAAACAGGACAAATTGATTCAGAAGTTGAAAATGATGTACAAAGAACAAAACTAACATCCTAAATTTGAATACTACTTAAATGAAGCATTTAAAGCAATAAAAACAATTTCACAGAGATGCCAATTTATAGCTAATAACAGGTGAAACTGAATAAAAATATATGAACATCTCAAAGGAAACAATGTGATCACAGCAGAGTATTTTCTTTTTTTAAATTTGTAGCAGCCTTGTTAGGAACTCTTTGGAAGTTAATTTCCATTTAATTTATCCAAATAACCAGTGCTGGTTTCATTGTCCAAAAATACATTTTTAAAAAATGTTTCTTCATATCGTGTGGGTCACGTCAAACGAATCTAAAAGTCAGCCTTTTCTTATCCTACCAAAAGAAGGTTGTGTGTGGACTTCCAATCCCTAAAGCTGACTTTCTACTTTTGAGAATCTCCCAGGGGAACCACAGAAATGCACCTGCCTCCTCTAGAAAGGCCAGCAGCTGAGCACAGGGCGATGCCCTCTCCCTCTTCCCTTCCTTTATAAAGCTGAGAGCTACTGCAAACGTTTACCCAACTCCATTCTTCAACAAATATTTGCTGCAAATGAGGAAGTAGGATATAGAAATTTATTGTGAACAGAAACAAATTTGAAAATAACCATCATTCGTGGAGGGACACCCTAAAAAAGTGATTATCTGGCCTGACTTAACGTTAGTCAGAACTATTTTAAATTACTTTGCGTGTAAATATCTGTTATGCTCAAAGGAAAGTGTAAAACCCAAAGGGAAATGTTCAGGAGTGATTGAGTTATAAATCTGCTATCATGGTAGAGTTACCCACCAAAGAAGGGCACGAACTCCCTTCCCTACCTTCCAATCTACCTTAAATTGCTTCCTAGGAAGCACAGTGGCAAAGTAAACTTTCTGGTGGTTAAAAAAAATAAAGAGCAAAAAACTAGGGACCAAATCAAGTAACTGCATCAGACAAAAATCAGTAAGACTGACCTTCAACTCAATTATTTCCCCTCTGAGGATGATCAGTTCTCACAGCAAGGTTTTTGTGAATGCTCCGTTGGTACATTTGTAGTTTACCTAAACATGGTTCAAGCAGGATA
>NW_004624733.1:32519789-32530776 GCF_000247695.1 Heterocephalus glaber | reverse complement strand
AAAAAAAATGATAACTGAGATTCCATCAAAATTTAGAACTTTAAATGACATCATTAAAATGAAAAGTAGTCCTTAAATAGACCATATTTACAATGCATATAACCTATGACCAGAATATATAAAGAATTCTTAGAGCTCATTAATAGACAACTCAATTAAAATGTAGACGTAAGAGATGATAAATAGCCAGTACAGCACAAGGAAAAGTGTGCAACTCTAGAATCAGAAAAATACTAATCAGTACAATAATAAGATTGAATTCTACACTGGTGGGGGGCAGAGCAGGATGCTACCCGCTGCCCTCAGAGAGGTGTCCGGTGGTGGAGAATGAAGACCCTTGCATACTGGTGTGTGAGAGGCAAAAATTCTGGATGATGAGATTGTTCCTGGGCATCTCAGGGCAGGGAAAGGTCGAGGCAAAGGAATGGCCTAGGTGCCTTGAATCATTGTGAGGTGTTTCCTCTCTCTGCCTTATTTATGTGAAACGTGCTGGTATCCCACCATGCTTTGTAAACCAGTTCATGTTCAACACAATTTGCTGTCTGTTCTCTTCCTTTATTCTCTGAGATGAGTTTCACTCTACAGTTCAGGCCAGCCTCAAACTTGTGATGCTCCTGCCTCAGCCTCTCATGTGTTGCTAGGCGTGCACCACCATGCCTGGATCTTCTCTTTCATGGTTAAATGAATGGACCTCGCCCAAGTTTGCCCTGGGAGCTAAGGAACTTCTGTCTCATGAATGTTCTCCCCTGTGGATTTATTCATTTAAGCGAGCTGTGCTCTGTGTGTTCACTCCATGTATTAAAACATGTAGAAGCCTCCAGAATTTAAAGAAAGTATGAGAATTCAATAAATCCGTGTCTTCGCTTTCAAAAGGAGTTTGGAAATTCCGTATCTGTGCTAGCACTGCTAGGCAAGGTCAGCAAATTGAGCTCTGAGTGGAAGCCAGCAAATCTAGGTTCCGGGCACTTCCTTTGTCACTCACTATGGTGAAAACTGGAGCAAAACACCTTTCTAGATCCCAGCCCCTCTCTCTTGATGAAAGAAAGAATTGAATTGGAGGAAGCACTTTTGAATCCCTCCTAACTCTAAAATATTCAGATTGCAATTTTTTGGATCCACTTTCTATCTTTTGTTTTTTAATTTAAAAATTCTTCTTAGTACATATTTGCAGTTCTTTACAATTACCTTTATCGAGGCAACTTGGTACATGTACCTAGCACATCTTAATTTTTTTGGATTTCAGAAGACCACACCACCCATGACCCAGAGAGGGCAGCATAAGCCCAGGCTACCCATGAAAAAGAAAGTGTCTACCGGCTTGCAGATGTCAGCTTTAAAATTCTAAGACTGCCAAAGATTGTATGTTGAATTGACTCATTTCAGAACTGATTTTGTTTTGGAAGGAGAGACACATGAGTCTTGGTGTCTATGAATTCACTAATGAATCAACACATGTAAGATGAGTTTTAAAATATACCCACTCAGAAGATAGAGTGCTATTATTATTTCTCCTTGATTTCTGGATAGAAGCCCACTCATTTGAGAGTTTTGTTTTCAAATAAGATGTTAATATGTTCCTTTTTTTCTCAGAATGGTTGTAATGAAGTTTCGTATTGAGCCATTCACTATTCTGTTCAAATTTCTTTTATTATCCGTGTTACCACGTGCAAGTGATTTAACCTATCTCTTAGCCTCAGTTTACAAGTCTGAAAAAACATTTAAGTCTAAAACGTTAAACAGGGATTAAGAATTTCAGCAACAGGGCCTAACACAGAGAAGAAAGGGTTACAGTAGATCTCTAAGGTTCTTCATGTGTAGATTTTAATAAACTGATACATTACTGATGTTTTATAAAGCTTGTCTCAGCAACAATTCTCAAGTTAGGCAGAAAACAGTAATAAGAAAGAAAGCAAAGCAAAATAACTGCAGGCTGATGCTTTTAAGAGACATATCCAAGTCATGCTGGTAGGAAATACGACTCCTGATCCATGTTTAATCCACTCCACCTTACACTTGAAAATGAACATTTGCTGGGTTACTAGTTGTGCAAGCAGACACCACAAACAGATTCATGCAACATAGTTTACAGTGGGAAATGTCTGGAGTTTAGGAAACTTGTATTCTTATTCTGAACTGCCAAACATGTGCCTTCAGAGAAATGGGTCTACCTGAGTTTCATTTTCCTTGTCTGTAAAATGAGAAAATTAACTATGATCTCTTGCGTAACTACCAATCTCTGATGCTATGGAAGTACATATTTTGAATAAGTTGGATATTTTTTATTTTAGGTGCATTTAATAGCATAAAGATGACAAGGAAACTCAGGAAGACAAAACAAAGAGGAAGCCCATTTTTTTCCCCCCAAAACTGCTTAATTGGTGAGCTGAGCTCACTTCCCTTTTGCAGAGAAGCTTTGGTTTTTAAAGTATCCTGATAACAGTTACATTCCCAGGACCCAGGGTATTTGGGTCTGACATGTTAGCTCAATAATGGATGGTGTGGCTAGAACTCAACATTTGGTGACAATTCCTGCACAAACCCCCTGAGGTGAGGAGAGAGGAGATACCTTGTATATGAGATGAAACAGAAAATTGAATATGGAATTTTCCATTCTTCCCAACGTAGGAGAAAAGAAGCATTGCAGGAAGGAACGCACCTTTCCTAGATGGGAGAGATTGAAAGTGTGAAGATCAAAGTCAGAACATTAGAACACGGAGCTGTGCATATATTAACTAACACAGTTTCCTCCTTTTGTAAATTTTGCAAATGAGAAAACTGAGATCTCACAAGGTTATAGGACACAGCCTAACCTGGGGTAGAACAAGGGTAAGAATTAGGGCTGCGATTGGAATGGAAATGATCCTTAATGTGAGGCTAAAGACTGCACCATTCATTATTCTGTTCTCCAGCAACTGGTCTGGACCCAGCCTCAAAGTAGATGCTCCATGAATACTGGGCAGGATGGACTGGACTGAATGGATGCCTGAAGAATATGTTTGAGTTTTATGTTCCCTTATAACCAGCCAGACAAGCACATGGTCCATTTCAGACCTGTTTCATCTGAGATATTAAAGGGTTCTCTCTACTCGCCATGACGAACACTTTTCTTGTCCTGTAGTATTGCTTCCTCTTTGTTGATGTAACAGGTTACACATCAGAATGTTACCGGATATGTGTGGTGGCGCATGACAAAGATTGAGGCTTCCTTTGATGTGAGTGTAGACTTAGCAGCCTTAATATAGAAATCACTGGTGGTTGGACAGCACACTGTGCTGGCTGGGGCTCAGTGGGTGTGGCCACCACTCCTGTGACTGTGGTGATGTAGATACTTGGAGAAGTACCCAGTTCAACCGGAGAGTTAAAACTGCTTGTGCAGTCATCCTTTGAGCTTCCATCTGAAGAACCCATGTTTTCACATCTTTCTTTGGAGTGTGTCTTGTTGCTGTTGCTACTACTGCTGACAAGTAAGTGCAAGTGGGCATGGACATTTGAAGTTGGAGAATGGTGTGGTAGGGAGCACAAGAGACCAATACAGAGATGGTCATTGCAGTGTTGTTTGCACAAGTTTGGAAGGCACCTAAGTGACCATCAGTGGGGAGTAGGTAGATATATGTGGTATATCCGTGATACAGTGAGCCTGACTGAACAAGCTGATACAGAAAGCCTGTAAGTTATCATGCTATGAAAAACATCAAGGGACAGAACAGTGCACTCACCAGATACTAGACAGAAGTGTGCACGTGCGGGGATTGTAAGGGAGAAGGACTGCTTAGACATTTCCTAATATATGGATTCTAGGAAGGGGAGCTCGGAAACGGAGAGATTCGGAGAGGAAGTTGTGCTTTTCATATGCCATGTTTACTGTTTGAATGTTTACCGGGAAGATCTGTGTGTATGTACACATATGATGAAGGAGTATTTTAAACTTCAACACAACTTGGAAGTGGTTTCACATATGCAAGCTTCTTCTTTGGCCAAGGGTTTTAGGTTTTTATTCATTTTGTCTCTAGTGCATTTCTTTTCATTTCTCCATCTCTGTCTCTGTATCTCTCTGTCTTTATCTTTCCTCTGTCTCTGTCTCTGTGTGTGTGTCTTTTTCTCTCACTCTCTGTCTTTCTATCTTGGTTCTCAGAATGGAACACAGGGCATTCTCAGTGAGCTATATCCTGAGCTTTTTAAATTTGGAAACCGGGTCTTGTAAACTCACTAAATTGTTGGGTGTGGCGGCAAATGCCTATGAGCCCACCACTCAGGAGGCCAAGGCAGGAGGATACCTGGAGTTCAAGGGCAGCCTGGACTGCATGGTGAGTTCAAGGCCAACCTGAGCTATATAACAAGACCTTGTCTCTAAAAAACAAACAACGCACAAGAAAGCAAACAACACACACAGAAACCCCCAAACACTAAGTTGCTAGTTGCTCATGCTGGGCTCAAACCTGCAATTCTTTTACCTCAAGTTCCTAGAGTACAGGGACTATAGGCATGTACCACCATATCCAACTTCCTCCTGATGGTTGAGTGAGAGAGAGGAAGACAGAGAGAGAGTGAGAGACAGAGAGAGAGAGAGGGAGAGAGGGAGAGGGTGATTTATGTTAGCATAGCCATCCTTTGATGGTGTGTGTAAAATGTTCCTTGTTGACAATGACCTTTCCTTACTTCTAGTTTCTGTCAGCTGTGTCCTCTGATGTTTACAGAACTAGTCCACAGCTCTCTCTGAGGACGGTGGTTCTCAGAGTGAGGAGGTGGGACTCTCACCCTGGGAATTGTTAGAAACACAAGGTTTACGGCTGCACCCCTGACTAGCTGAGCTAGAAACTCTAGAGGCCAAACCTCACAATTCATGTGAGGCAGGGCCTCCTGGTGGTTTTGATGCCTCTTCCATCTGAGAGTCACTGACATAGCTACTCATCCTTCAAGCAGGACAGCAGCAGTGGTTTCATCCTTATGCTGTAAAGTATCCTTGCAGTCTTCTGAAATGTGCTGACTTCAGGTGTCACGCTCTTTCCCTCTCCAGGGTCTTTGGAAGTGGCGTACACAGTGGAGTTGGGCCAGAATGCCCAGCTGCCCTGCACCTACCAGCCTGACTCCTCAGGGGCTCTTGTGCCTGTGTGCTGGGGCAAGGGTGCCTGTCCCATGTTTAACTGTCCCAATGTGCTGCTCAGAACTGATGAAAGGGATGTGACATATACGACATCTGGAAGATACCAGCTACAGAGAGATTTCCACAAAGGAGATGTGTCCCTGACCATAACGCATGTGACTCTAGGTGACAGCGGAACCTACTGCTGCCGGGTCCAATTCCCTGGCCTGATGAATGACGGCAAATTCAACGTCGAGCTGGTTATCACACCATGTGAGTAGACCTTTGAATGTCTTCTTTGTGCTTAAGACTCACCTGTAGATCATAAGAGACACACTGATCTTTCCACGTCTGCCCTCCCTAAGTGTATCCCTAATTACAGGGCCCCAGAGACCTACCCGTAATGCCTAGTGATGTATAATACCCTCCATATGTTTTGGAACTCAATAGAATCGACAGAATAGGAAGAAAGGCGTAGACCAGAGGCTTTCTAGAATTGCCTGGAAAGGTTTTTTTTCCTTTTCTTTTTTTCTGAACAACTACATATGCTCAGTCACTACCCACACAGCAGAGACATCAGCATCTCTGAAGATAGAGTCTGAGCATCAGCTTTTTACAAAGTTTACTCCAGGTACAGCCAGGACGGTGAGTCACCGGGCAGTGCACGTGTGTTGGAGGAGTGTGTGTATTCTTGAATGTTTCAAGAGTCACAGGGAATGTTCTTTGTTGCCAGATGGGGGCCAAATTCAAATCCAACTCTGCCTCTTACTGTAGGGAACAGGGAAAGGGGACGTTACTAGAACCTCTGCAGTTAAGTCCTAGTCTCCTGTGAGCCATTGCAGTACACGGCGAATTACAGGAAAGGTAGAAAAATGAGACTGAGAAGAAGCTGAGCTTTGGGTCTGATCAGTGCTGCTCTGGGCAGCAAAGACGAAAGTCCCCAGCTTACCGCACCTTTTATTCAGTACTCAGTACATCGGGAGAAATAAATGTTAACAAATGACTTGCAGAGAGTTCAGTACATCCGTGTAAACATGATGGTAACAGTACAAGAACAATGAGGAACTGAGTAGATGTTTGTTCCTCCCAGGATGTTCTCAGCTCCCAGGATGTTTCTTGTCCTGGAGAATCACAGACAGCATCACCGGATCATTGAGGTCTCAGTTGTGACCGGAGGCCCAAATGCAGTTATGTCTCAGAATTCCATAGCTGGGCTGTAGACAGGAGAACTAGGCTAACCAAATGATTTTTCCCTAAAATTATGTAGCATTGCTCCTGACATCTTACCAATTGTGTGATCAAGAACAAATTATTTAAACTCTGTGACCTCCTCTTCTGTAAAATATGATTCCTACCATAGGTCAATGGAAGACATTCATGAGATAATATTTCATGGGAACCTTTCAGTGTAGCCACATGAATGGCTGTTAGTTCTGTTGTTAATTAGGTTGTAACAATGGTAACTGAATTTGCAGAGTTGACTAGATCCTCACTGAAGGTGTCAGTACGGTAAGTTTGGAAGCTGAGGATGTTTCTCTCTTCATTTATTGTGTTTCACATTTTTCCTGCTGCCCCTTTGATTCCCTGCAAGAACTTCCTTGTTCTCAAAGAAGCCTCATCCTTAATGTTGGTTTCTGGCATTAGCCAAGGTCACTCCTGCTCCGACGGCACAGAGAGAGGGGACTGCAGCCCTTCCAAGGATGCTCACCACCAGAGGACGTGGCTCAGGTAACTCACGGGGCACAGGCGGGAGCCTTTGGTTGGTGTCTGAATTCAGAGGGTGCAGAATGTGGAAAAGGTGGATAGAACAGTGTAAGAGTAGAGGAATGAGGAGCCGCTGCATACCAAAAATGGTGTTCAGGATGAGGAAGGTGGAGACACACTTGTGCTGGCAGCCTGGGTTAGGGTTCTGGGTTAGCCACAAGCTAGCCATGAGCCCTGGACCAAGGTCTTTCACTTCTCTCATCTCAGCTTCCTCTTCTAAAAAGTAAGTTTAGAGACTTTTGAGTTTCGTGGCCCAGTAAAATTTCCCATCCCCTTCCCCAGAAAGAATTTTGGCGAGCTATGCATTTTGCCAAATAAAACATGAAAAAAGTTTGATGTTGCTGTCATTGTTAAAAGACAGTATTTTAGACTTTATTCTGCCTACATTTTTTTTTTTTTTGGTACTGGGGATTGAACTTGGGACCTTGCACTTGCAGGTGGTGGAACCACTGAGCTAAATCCTCAGCCTTATCTGCCTAAATTTTAAACTTTAGGAGTTTAATAAGAAATGATCCTTGTATTTTACTTAAATATTAGGTAATTTTGGTCTGATGAGAAACTCATCACTTTGTGCTCGTTATTCTGAGTAACATGCACCAGTGATGTTTCTGCAAGAATTAACCCAAGTCCATGTTCAGGGACTAATGGGTTGGATTAGGTGATTGGAAATTTCTTTCAGCTGAAATATAGCCCACCAGCTTTCTCAGATTCCAGCTAAATTCTTCATGTAATTCATTGAGGACTTTCCCAGCATGCCCCAGAAGAGAAGACAGGACGGAAAGAGTCACATCAATCCAGGAAGTTAATCTTACATTTTGTTTTTTTGGGTCAGAATCCTAGCATCTCTCTGAAATTCTATAGAGCTCTTCTTTCTCTGAAATGAAATAAAAACAGGTAAGTCCCACCACACAATGTTATCAATCTCATAATCAAACCTTATCAAATTTAAATAAGAAAGTATACCCAAATGCGTAGCTCAGGGTCTGATCATAGTATGTACTTACTGTAGGTTAGCTATTGTCATTAATTTTGTCAGTAAGATCAGAAGGCAGAATCAGATTATGGTCAAGTACTTCAGTGACAGGTAGAATAGGTTTGGAAATCAGTTCTTTCTAGCTTCGAGAACTCAGTAAAGTTGTTCCAGCTTTCTGAATCTCAGATTTTTCATCTGTAGGATGAGAGCAATTCCAGTGCCTGTTTCATAAGTTGTAAAAATTAAACATAATGATGTATAGAAAGTGATCAGCATGGCACTTTGTCCAATAGGTCACTCACATATTAGTTGCTAACACTACAGTTATTAGCTTCAGCTCTCTAAGGTTTCGGTCCTCTAGCAATTGGTAGCTAACATTTCTCATGTGAGTGGTGAGGAAATTCAATGTGGTGGGAACAGATGATTGCCCCCATGTAGGTTAATCAAGTCATACCAGACGCTATAGTGTGCCATTGCGTCATGTTACAGAACTCATCAGCACAGACATAGATGGGACTTGGGGGCACACTTCATCCCACTCCTGCATCCTGTGCTTCAGTGCCCTTCACAGCAGCACCGCTGAGTTGGCATTTACCGAACGCCACACATGCGGGCAGACAGTGGATGGGAGTTCACTTCCCCACAAGACCTTTGCTCAAGACTTTCATTCCTTTGTTCTTGCCTGTGCCATGAACAGAAGTCTCCTTCCATTTAGTGTTTGATTATTGCTTAGTTCTTCCTAGAGCAGGAAAAATGGGGCCATTTCTTACATCAGAGAATATTGGTATACCTCTGAGCATTTTAAGAGCCTGTCTGAGAAAATACTTAAACAAACAAATAAGATAAGGGCTTCAAGTAGTACAGTAAATTAAAAAGTGAAACTGTGTCAAGGATTTAGCTCAGTGGTTCTGGCGCCTGCCTTGCAAGCGCAAGGACCCGAGTTCGATCCCCAGTACCAAAAATAAAATAATTTTTTTTTAAAAAAGTGAAATTAATGTATAATAGATGGCTTGTCTATAATATATATGCCAATCATTGTTGAGTTAACTCTTATGCAGTTATACATACCTTCTGTTTAATGTGAATGCAGTTGCATTTAATACATTTGATGTAAAATGGAGTAGAGCTTTAAATAATGAGTTCCAAGAGCTGCGGAACTTCCTTAACCCACAGTGAATATAGAACAAATGCAATATCTCTCCTTCCTTAAGGAGGTGGGACCTAGTTTGAATCCACCTTTCTCAATTAGTTGCTTTGTGATCATGTTTAAAGTACCTCTCTAAGACTTAATTTCTTCATCTGAAGAATGGGAGAAATAATGGTACCTATCTATTGTCATCAGCATTAAATTGTGTGTAATAGCACTAACCATGATGTCTTCTGGATCATGTGCATATATACATGCACTTATATACTTTTAAGACTATCTCACTCCACCCCACTGCTACCTCCACCCCAGCCACATTGTGTTTTCCAGGAATAAGACTGCAACTTCATCTAGCTGTTCTACCCATGTTGGCCGATGGCAAAATCTTTGTGAGGAAAGCTATGATAATGCAGCAGTGTTCATTTTACTGATCATTTTCATAGCAAAATAAAGTTAAAGAGGAGCTGGGGATTTAGTTCAGTGGTGCTGCTGCCTGCCTCACAAAACCAAGGTCCTGGGTTTGACCCCTGGTACAAAAAAAAAAAAGTTAAAGAGTCAGTTGGGTTTCATGAAACACACCTGTGATCCCAGCACTCTGGAAGACTAAAACAGTAAGATTCCAAGTCTGAGCCCAGCCTGAGGAACTTAGCAAGACCATGTCGGAAATGAATGAATGAATGAATGAATAAATAAATAAATAAATGAGGCTGAGCATATAGCTCAGTTTAAAAGCCCTGAGTTCAATCCTCAGTGCACAAAAATTTAAAAAAAAAACAAAAAAAGGAAAAACGTCAGTCTCAACATTTAGAGTGTAATAATTATAGGGAAGTGGAAAATGAATTTTCATTTGAAAACCCTGCACGTGGTTATGATTCATGTTTACTTAGTAGTTCCACCACTGTGGTTTTTATACTTAAATTCCTGCTTAGGTAATAAAAGCTAAGTGAAACATAATGTCTTTCCCTTTTTTTTCTTAAATTATTCTAGGCTGAGCCTGCCACTTGATAATATTTATACCATAGTCTATTAAACTGTTAGCCAGTAAACCTTTTCTGCACCTTACAAGGTGTAGACTTTAAGGCTCCCACAAGGTGACCGTGACATTTAAGGAGTTTCAAAGTGTGTGACTCAGCCATAAACACGAGCCGGCCAGCTTGGTCTTCCTGATGGAAGGGATCTACGGTGGTTGTGTTCACAACGCCGTGTTCGTGAGATCGGGGCCTGCGGGCATCTTGGTCGCTGCTCTGCCCTATGTACCTGGTGTAGAGCAGTCCATACTCATTGGCTAAATAAGCAGGTGAAGAAGTAAACAAATAAACACAGGGAAAGCTGGTGAGCCAGCAGCCAAGCACTGTGCCCGCCTCACAGTGGTGGCAGTGCCAGGGGAAGGTTGCTCAGTTTGACTGGGTAAGAATGTGTGTTCAGGGCCATGTGGACCCGAGTTGGAGGCCATTTCTATTGCTCACTAACCCGTGTGACCGTGTGTAAGTCACTTGCTGAATTCTGTGTCTTCATCTGTCTAGGGGAACACTAGTCCCACTTCAAGACAGTGATTTTGGATGACAGATGAGATAGTTCCTTCTTTAATAGAGTTTGGCGCAATGTCTGGTGAATTGTAGCTGTAGTATTATTTTCTTTGAAGGCAACCAAATACCCTGTCTTCCTCTTACTGAGTAAATAGCAAACTTTTCCAAGACAATTAATTTTTGTTGTCTTTCAAAGTCTGGTTAGAATACAAGGGCTGTGTTAACCATGTTACTCGATTATTGTAGCAGTCTTTGAAATCCCGAAGACAAAACAAACTACTTTTTTAACATAAGTCTTACTGGCAGAAGTCTCTAGGTCATAAAGTATAGGTAGGAGGGAATCATTATCTAGGTGAAAAATGTAGATACCTTGAAGTTGATTCATAAGCATTCAGTGAATTTTGTTGATCTTCCTATTATTGGGAAGAGTATGGAGAATTAGTTTTAAATAGAATTACAGAAAACTTTATTTTTTCTTTAACTCAGATTGTAAAAAA
>NW_004624733.1:32465574-32486503 GCF_000247695.1 Heterocephalus glaber | reverse complement strand
AGGTGGTTGAGTATCAGAGTATTCCATCTCATTTCCCTTTGGGGTTGCTGTTGGTGATGTGGAAGTCTGGTTTTGAGACTTATTTATGTGTTTTCTCATTTCAACTGGGGGGTGGGGTTCTGTTGGCACCTACAGGGATTACCTCCTCTGAGCTGGGAGAGGTGGGACAGGGGCCAGGAGCAGCGGTAGGGATGGTGGCCTAAAAACCCCTTCCTTTGGGCTGGGAGCAGCAGGAGGGATGGTGGCTGGGAAGCCCCTTCCTCTGGACCAGGAGCAGTGGGACAGCGTCTCAGAAGCCCCTACCTCTGGGCCAGGAGTGGCGGGACTGAGTACTGTGGTCTGGTGGTCCAGTGTCCTCTGCGTCTTTGTAGTGTGGACCAGGTGGCTGTACAGATGAGGTGGGGTGGGGCGAGTGTCCAGTGGATTGTTGCCAGGGTGCAGGCTGATTAGTCATGTTCCGTGCAACTGGCATCAGTCTTTTCTAAGTTCCCCAGATGACTCCAACATGCAGTCACACTGATGGCGGTACTGTACAGCCAAAATTTAATGTGCATATGAGTTGCCTGAGGTCTTCAAAGTTACCCTGCAGATTTAGATCCAGTGGGTTGAGCATACACCCTGGGAGTCTGCACTCTCACAAGCTCCTAGATGATGGTGCCGCTGGTGTGAGCCCCACATTCTGAATAGCAAGGGTCTAGACCAGTGATGGTGAACCTTTTAGAGCTTTCAATGATACAAACAGCCTGGTGCAGCACACGTGCCTGAGGTTCACCACCACTCATTTAGACTATACATCCGTTTTGTTTTCTATTCTAACTTAGAATCTGAGCAAATGATATTCTACTTGGGTCCAACTAGAGCGACAGGAAAAACAATCACTAACAAAGTGCAAGGTTCATGAGTAAAAGAACCAGGAGAGTAGTTGTCTTTGATCTCTAGTTACTGGCTTGGATTGGCCAACTATCACAGTTTGGGCATGGGGTCGGTCTTCCAGCACACAGGACTTTAAGTTTTAAAAATGGAAAACTCCTGAGCAAACCCAGAAAAGTTGGTCATCATAGTCACAGTGGTAAGAGAACAACAGAGAAACTGGGTTTTGGATATCTGCATTCCATGTTGTCTCTCTGGGAGTATGTGGAACGCATCTGGGAGCCTCTCAGAGGCAGCTTGGTGGCTACAGTTAGGACAAGAAAGGCTGACCCACATGACTGTGCCCATAAGATCTTCACAGATTAATGTATAGGGCAATAATCAGCCAGATCCACGTGAACCTGGAAGAAATCCAATACTCAAGCTTGTGACGTAGTCACAGAGACAAGTTTGGGGAATAGGGTCCTGCTCCAGAACTGTATGACTGTGTGGCCTGGAGCAACTTATTTGGCCCTGTCTGGCCTCAGTTTGTACAGCTGAACAATGAGAATTGAATGGAAAGCCCTGGAAGGGTCTTTCTTCCTTCTCCCACTCCTCCACATGTACCATGGATAATGCACAGGGCTGAGACCACATCTGGACAGCTCAAGCAGTGCACTCACCTTGTGCTTGCTGAGCAGCCACTCAGGGTGGCCAAGGACCTTCAAAACAGTATCAAATTCTTGTTTCATAACACTTCCCTCTGCTGTCCTTTCATGCTTGGAAAGCTGAGAACTCGTGTGGGCTCTTTCATTCTTTTTTTCTTTCTCAGACTGTAACATGTTTACAAATCTAAATGCAACTCTATTTCCAGATTTAGTCCTGTGGTTTCAAGTGACTTCCTACCTCTGCTCTTCTCCATGCAGGGAGTCCACTTCTCAACTTCTTTTCTCTAGAGAGACAAAGAGTCTCCCCAGCCAGTCATTGGTGGTTTCCTATTAACCTTTCATTAAGCCTGCTGACAGCTGGCTTCGGCTCTTTCTGAGTTAGCTCAACACATTCCCATTGAAATGGGTCCCACCTGACTTCACTAAAGCTCCTGCCAGATTCTCTACTTGGCACCACCTCTGCAAAAGCAAATCAGGTTCTGAGCCAGTAATATGGGACAGGGAAGGCTGGGGTAGAGGGACTGGGAATGGAGAACCATCAATATTCTCAGGTTGCTGTGGATCTGAGCAAACTCAAGTTGCCCGGAGTCCAATGCAGGTCAGTACCCCAGTGGCATGCGCCTGAGATCATAAATTAGATCCCTCAAATGTGAAGTTCAGGGTCATGTGATGAATGTAAGGTCCTTCAGGCCTGACTCTGCTAGGAGGTTGGACAAGGTGACCTTGGACATGTCCTTTCAATGACAGGAATGACATACCTGTCACTGAGTTGCTTCTGGAATTCCATGAGACAACTGCTTTCAAACATTTGTCACAGTACCAAGAACATAAAATGTCCATTAAAGATTATGTTACTTACTTTAGAAAGGCCAAGGTCAAGGTTGAAGTTGTTTTCAAATCCTCAAGTTTTGATTGTGGATTTACATTATAAATATCAGCTGTAAGAGCCAAACACTGCATCAAAGTCCTTTCTTACAGAAATGGAAGAACAACCTAATTCTGTTTGACTCCATTTCCCCAGTGCGTTTGTCTCAGACTTTAACCTCTCATGACAGAAGCATTTCTCTCTCCTGGCCTCCCCTTCTCCATTACAAAATAGATACTAAAAAGCTGTTTGTAGGGGCTACTCATTCATCTTGTTACACAAAGAGAATGCAAGGAATAACCACACTGACAACCTCCTCTGACCAAGGAGTCTTAGGGTAGGCATTATATATATTTTAGAATTAACTCCTTACTTTATAAAACCCACTCTTTCCCTCAAGTCTCAAGGTGGTTGCCTTGTTCTGGCCCACAGCCATATTTTGCTTGCCCAGGAAGGACACTGTTCTAACAAGCTGTGAATTTCCCTGCTTTTAACTGGACTCACACTCCTCTTGTCACAGGTTGCATATCCTTTTCAACTGCCTGGCTCTGAAGCTACCAGTGCTCATTCTAGATGTGCTCATTCTGTGGCGGTCTAAGAGCTGCAGATAGGGGTAGAAGTCAGGAGATAGAAATTTCAGATCTTCACTGAGGAAAGAGATCTCTGTCACTGCATGGAGAATTAATTAGACGAGATGTGGAGAGCGGTGTTAATCATAGAGGATCCATGTTTAATCTTACCCTCCATAATATAGAGCAAGGAGACTATGTTATGAGGAACCACGTACTTGCCGAATTAGATTGCCTTGGAACGTGATGAACGTTCTGTAAGCCCGAGAAACAAGGAAGCCCATGAGGGTGGGGAATTCCCAAAGAACTGGTAAACAACAAAGCAGGTGTTTTGGATAAAGGTCATGGTTAATGACCTAACTCACGGAGTGTATAAGAGAGAGGAAAAAATAAACTTGGTTGTTTGGTCTTAGGAGCCCGGACGACTCTGTCTTTTTTCTTTTTAAGTGTGTTTTTTCTTTCGTCCTCACCCCTCCTCTCAGGTACTGATCGACTAGTGACGGCGGGTCCCGTCAACGAGAGAAGGAGTAAAAAAAGTTATTACAAGGGTCCAGGCAGAAACGGATGCCAAATCAGGAGGTCCCCTTGTTACAGCAAAGTGTGACAGCTCTGTGTTACACCCAAGTGTTACAATTTTCTAAAGGTCTCTGGCGGCAAAGAAGTCCAGCAGCACTCGGAGAGTTGGAGGGAAACTTTATTACACTGGCAGGCTCAAAAGAGTTCGTACTCCAGAGTCTGAGCCCCAAAGAGAAATGGGAGCAACCTTATACCGAGCTCCATGGTGTAGGGAGGTTGGTTTCACATGCAAGTTAAGCATGTTTATAGAAGCAGAAGGGTGGAGTTAACAAAACATCTTGAAATATTGGGTAGAAACATCTTGAAGCTTGAACAGTTCCATTTGCTGTTAGGACACTTAAATAATTGCATTGCTCGAACAGTTACATTTGCAGTACAGGTGGCTTTAACAAAACATGATTCCTGCCAAAAACATGGGGGGGGGGGCCCCTTGAGAACAGACAAAGGCCTCCCACGTTGTGCATTATTTCCTTATCACCTCTGTCCAGCCAGGCTCACTATGGTACATCCCTGGCACAGGGAGAATCTTTCCTTGTAATCTCAATCCAGTTGTTAGGAATAACTACGATATACTATAATCATTCTCAAACACTAACGTGAATCACAATCACCCAGAGAACTTGGTAGACCACAGATCTCTGGGTCTACCCCCAGAATTTCTGATCCAGAAGGCAAAGGAGTGGGTAATAATTTGCATATTGAACAACCTCAAGATTATTCTGAGGCTGCTGGTCTGTGCCTGTAATCCTAGTACTCTGGGAGGCTGAAGTAGGAGGATCTCAAGTTTGAGTTCAGACTGGGGAACTTAGTGAGACCCTGTCTCAAAAAGGCGTTTGGAATGGGAAAATGTAGCTCAGTGTGAAATCCCTGAGTTCAATCTCAGTGTCAAAAAAAAAGTGCAGTTTGAGAACTACCAGGCCAGAACAACAGTTCAAATGGGTTAGAAGCCCTGGATTCACCTTAAAATTATTTTGAGATGTTTAAAAATTAAAATCAGATACCCAAGTCACACTACAGAATACTTACAAAAGAATCTCTTTAAGGGTGAAACTCGGGAATTGGCATTTCTAAAAGCTCAGTTGATTGCAGTGTTCCCTTACACAGAAAACTGCTCAGTCAGAGGCTCCTGGAGGCCATTGACACTCCTCAAATACCATGATTGTGTCTGTGAAGGTTTCTAGTCTGACCCAGGAGTTTCAGAAAGGACTCAAGATGGTCCCTTGCAAAGCACAAAAATACACTTTGGGCTTCAATGTTCTGCTTAGGAGATATTTGCTGTCTTCTTTTATGATTTAGACTCCAATTGGTAGTGATGGTTATGACTGTTTTGCAAGATGGGCAGGGAGCCTGAGCTGAGTTAGGGTGGGGTGTAAAATACTACAGCCTGACCACCTAGATCAAAGCATCTAGCCCCACTCCATTTTGCAGATGGGGAAACTGGGGCCCTGAACCTGGAATTAGACTCATTTCTTCTTCAGTTTCTAAATAAATGTTTGGGTTTAGCACACTAGTCAAGGTTATGATTAGAATCTTAAGCTAATGGCTCAAGCCAATGAAAACAAAGAAGGAGCCACCAAAGCACTATTAGCTGTTTCTGTTGCTTAGGCCAAAATTGTCATTTTATGCAAAGCCTAAAAAATGAGCCAGGCTGCTCTGGACCTGGTGATCTTCAGATACCCAGGTGACAGGGGGATTTTTTATTAGCTGCTGGAGTGTACTGTGTGACCTAGAAGCAAAGAATTTACAGGCTGTACCACTCAAGTAATGAGACTGGTTTTTGCTTTCCCATAAAGGTAGTATTATGGGAATTGAAATATTTTACTTGGAGAACTGCATGATTTTTCTATTAATGCTGTTATTGCCCTAAACATGCTGGCAGTACCTCCTGAGAAATCCCTTTCAGATCTGCTTTATTTTGCCCACTAGCCAGCCAGAAGCATCTACCACTCCGGCATACTTTTTACATTCATTCCTTCAATAATTGTTTGCTTTAATCTCTCTCACAGGGTTCCTCATTCTAGTAGTTATTAAAGATTTAAAATAAACTTGTTCTTATTGTGGAGCGAATGGCCATGAATTAATTACACTTAGAGAAATTTACTTGAATCTCTGTCACATCCAGGCACCATCCTTGTCATCACCGCATTGTGCTCTGATGGACCCTCTGTTGTCTGCAAAATTAAACTTCCCAAGTAAGATTTAAGGTGTGACACCACGATCACCTTTAAAGACATTCAAATGTGATAAGAAGATAATATAAAACAGGGGACTTTTAGAAGCGAGTCAAAGATCTGGTGTGATTTCCCATCATTGCTTGCATTAGTAATGAAACAGACCGGTGCAGCTCCTACTGAACCCTGGAGTCAGGTGCTGAACTCAGAAAGCTTGGCAGGAAAGGAGTGGTACATACTGTGTCCCAGAAGCAAGGCAATTTAGAGGCACACAAGGTTCTCCTTCCCTCTCAGGAGAACTACCAGGTAGAAAAGAGATTAGTCATTTTTTTAGTTCCTTTGTCTCATTGCTGAGACAAAATACCCAACACCCAAAGTTGAAGGGGGAAAGGTTTATTTAGCTTACAGTTTGTAGAGCTTTCAGTCCATAATTGGCTGGCTCCAAGGCAGGCTGGCATGCCAGACAGGCCTTCCAGAGGAGATACAGTTCATGGCATCCACAGGGTAATAAAAGCAACAACAGACCTTAGCGGCTTTTCTGCCCTTTTACTCTATCTAGACTATGAGGATTAGAGCAGTGCCAAACCAATCAGTGGACTGATTTGGTAATCACACGCCCTTATTCCCAGCATCACACACTCTAGATTCAGCCACCTCTGAAAAAAAAAAAAAAAAGCCCCATTTCATTTGCATGAGACTTTGGGGGGACAACTAGACACAAACCGTAACAGTCATGTTCTGTAAGCACAATGTGTGAGGCTAAAACCAACAAGCTAATGCTATCTGGAGACAGATTTTGTTTAAATATTTCTTACCCTTAGAATTGCCCTAATATCAAATGAACTACCATGGGTGTGTAGGGAAACCCAAAAGCCAAGATGGCGGCACTCTGGTTGAGGTTGTGGAGTGAAGGGGACCAGGGAGGCAATGGGCTCTGTGTCAACAGGAGCCAGAGCAGGTGCATCTCCCAGTACTCCAACGTGAATGACTTCTACAACCAAGGTCAGCGCTGGCCGGTGTGCCTCATTTAGATAACGGAGGTTGTTACTGCCACATGGCCACCTTTGTGTACTTTGGTATAAATGTAAACTAAGTAGCAGAGGACTGCTGCGAGCATGGGTGGGCCAGGGGCACGAGGACTACCAGCTGGGGGCCACAAGAGCAGCTGACCAGGTGGACTGTGGCTAAGCAGCTGAAGAAAAGATGTTTAACCTAGTGCATGGTTCCGTGTCTCTACCGTGGGCTGCCTGAATCTCAAGTGAAACTCTCCAGTCTGAAGTGGTGACAAGATGTGTGGTAAAGAGTTCATCATCACTGAGAATTTTCATGCATAATGTGAAAGATCACTTAGCAGTGATATGGAGGAGCTGACTAAGCGTGGGGCAAAGAAAACGTGGTCTCTAAAGTACTTTTTAGGGCCAAGGATTTAGCTCAGTGGCACCATGCCTGCCTGGCAAGCACAAGGACCTGAGTTCGATTCCCAGTACCGAAAAAACCTTTCAGGGGAGAGATGAAAACAAGACTGGGGCTAATGCTAACAATGGAAAAGGTGAGACTTTTTTAAAAAATGAAAACATCCCAAAACTTATCTGGACACTCCAAATGCCATTCCCCTGCCCCACAGAGCTAAGAGAGGAGTGAGTCAGAGTGTGAAGAGGCCATCTTCATCCTCCCTTTCATGCTGCACGTCACTGAGGGCATTTTGGCTTTCTCCCAGGTCCTGTGGGCTGCAAAGAGACGAGGCAGGCTGAGAAAAGGGAACAGCAAGACTGGGGGGGAAACAGAACACAGATGCTGCTGATTTACTATGCAACTGACCAAAGACTGAGTGAAAATTTCAGAGTCCATCCAGCCCCAGTCTTTTTCCAAATGGAACCTGAGGCTGCAGGCCATGAAGGTATTTATTTGCCAATGCACAGTATTATCAGAAGAGAAGACAATGTTCTTCACAAAATATAAAATCATGATCTGAATGCATTTATTTACCAAAACGACCTCCACTTATGACATTGAATGGTGACCTGCCGGGCCTCAGTTTCTCTGCTTGTTAGTGCTGTTCAATAACAAATGTTATGCTACTAATACAACTGAATAATGAAAATATGGCCTTCATCAAAAACCTACACCAAATTTTTATATTGCTTTCCCAGAAAGCTATAGAACAGGATAGATATCCATGATCCATTTCCAGGGACTCTTCAAGGACTTCTATTTTTTAAGTTAAATAGCAAAATCAAAATAACTGCTCTATGGTCTAATTGGGCAGAGGAACCAAATCCCAGGAATAACAGTCTAACTTTTTCATCATCCACACTTCGCAGTGAACACCAGTTCAACAATGTGCTTTTAAAAGTGAGTCACCCAGAGCTGAACAAATCTAGAGCAGAGCAGTGATATATCACCTTCTTTTTTTTCTGTCATTTATCTTTTATTTTTTACATGCAATACTTCTATTTTTAAAATTTTATTGGTGCAAATTAGACATACATAATGATCACATTCATCATGGGGAATTTGTAACTGTACGTGATGTATCTTGAGTCCTCTTTTATTCCCCAACCCTCTCCTCTCCCTTCAACCCCTCTTCTCCTCCTTATCTGCCAAAGCTCTTTCCATGTTTTTCTTCTCTTCTCACTTTTTTCTTTTTCTTTCCTTCCTTTCCCCCTCCCCCTCCCTAGTTCCCCTTTCCCTCTGAACAATTTTTTTTCCTATTTCACATTATCTAGTCAGCAATACCACTATTACTGCCACCTGCCTTTATATTTTCACTTTGGATAGACATACAGGGTTAACCAAGACAGATGCTAATTTGAGGTAAATCCCCATGTCTTTTTCGCCTCTAATGCCATGTCTCCCCACTCCTGAGTTCAGTCAGAACCCAAGCACAAGTAGTAAACCACTGAGCAGCGTATGAGCATTTGTAGCAGCTTATCTAGGATTACAATAATCAGTCACGTGAGACAAGTTACCTTTTGTGTTTCTGCAAACAGTTGGCTTTCATGACTTTTCCTGAAAAGATAAGGCCACATCGTGAGTACAGAAGCTGCTGTTGGAGTGGGGGGGGCCCTCGGTCCCGTGTGGGCCAAAGGCGAGTTAGGGACCCGTGGCAGGGAAAGCTGTCCTTTCCCTGGTCCAGTGCTTGCTGTTTTCAGCCCCTAATCAGGGCCTATTAACTACAAAGCCGGTCCAACTTTGTGGGCCACAGTGTCAGGCTGTTTCATTTAGGAGTCATTCGCCTAACCAGAATTCCAGTAACATGTGGGTTTTAAAACTCTTTATGAGATATATCCAAAATTTTCCAAAGCTGTAACCGTGACTTTGTATGAGAGTTAGTAGTAGGCTTTCAGTGAGTTCTAAATTTCCTTTTGCAGTGTTCACCTGGGGTAGGTGGGAGGCTATGCAAATTTCCCTCCTGCTCAGAATAGCTGAAACAGTTACTAGTCACATCTCATGACCAACTTCCCAGAAACAACAATTCCTCTCCATTTTAGAGTGGTACCAGGTGCCATGTGCCTGTTTATGCATGAAAACCACCATCTCTATTTCACGGCTCCTTTTTGCAGTGTTTTGAAACTTTATTTGCAGGGAGAGGAGTGTAAGGCCATGGGCCAGCTGGAGAATTTAATGAGAACTCCAGGCCCCATGCACTGGAAAATGCACACATGGACAAATGAACACATTCACAAACTACTTCCAGGGCTTCACATCTCCCCTGAAAGCCATCTGTGGCCCCTTGGTTAAGAAAATCTGTTTTTAGGTAACACATAAGACCAAGATCATTCATGGCACAGTCCTAGCAAAAGGAAGAGAGGACTCCAAGGGTTCTTAGGCCGCAAGATGAAAACAACAATTAGCACTTTTAGTAAGGCAGAAATGAAGGTGGGAGGAATCGGGGTAGTTAATAAACCTGGGACAAAATGTCCCATCTAGGAAGGTGCTCTGTTTCTTGCTTTTACTTTTGCAAAATGTAAAGTCTGCCCGGGGGAACAATACAAAAAGCCACTATTAACTTATGGTTACCTCCCTGGTCTAGACAGGGGCTGTGAGAGGACCAAGCTTCTTTGCGGACAGGAAGCAGAATAGCCCGCTCTGAGATCTTGCTGGAGTCACTCACCCCTAAGGCTCCATCTCACCCTGCCCCGTTGCCTTACCTCGCAGAAGAAACACCCCGAGCAATGCCAGGAGTGCAAGTCCCACACCAGAAGCAATGATTATCATCAGCAGGTAGGTGTCCATCGGTGTGAGGAGCTGAGACACAGAAATGGCAACTGGGCCACTCGTTGCTCAATACTACCATGCCAGGGACACCCCCATCCCAACAGTGCCTTTTCATCACCAGCACAATCCACCACATTTTCCCCAGTGTCTCTCAAATCAAACTAATGCCAGCTTTATAAATCATATTTTAAAATTGTGTTCCATAAAACCTAAAATATTTTACTCATATCTCCAATTGCTCCTAAGTCTTGGAGATCAGGCATACGGAGCTTGTGAGGCTCAGGAATCTGAAGACTAAAAGTCACTGTGCTGTGAGCTGTGTTTCCCACTGTCAAGTCTCCGTCCTGGTCACTGCCTAACTCCTTGAGGATCTCCCCAGCACTGTGCAGCAATTGTCATGGTTGACTTAGGCATCGAGGGGGAAAAAAAAGCCAGATTAAAAAGAAAATGGAGCTCAATTTCAAATTTTCTGCTGCACTGGCTCTCATACTGTAGTAGGGAACCCATGGGATCAAAATAGTTTTTCAGGAGATGCCAATTGCCATTTTCCTGTGCTTCTCCCATGAGACACTGAGACTTCCTCTGTCTCCTCTTAGGCCTGGCATCAACGGGACTTGCAAAAGTGTAAAACAATGCCATTTTCCTTTGGAAAAATACAGTTAGTTGTCATGTTATTTATGTTAATATGTCATGTGTTTGTTCATCTTGGCTTTAAATGAACTAACAAATATTTTTTAGCTTTAATACAAATTTCTCAGTCTTGACTTTCAGGAGTACAAAGGGACCCTGACAGCAAAACGTTTGAGAAGTGCGTCCCTGAGCCAGGCACTCTGCAGGGGCTCTGCCACCTCACACAGACAGCTGCACTCAGCGGGGCCTCCCTCCTGTCCCATTCATGCAGAAGTGGGGAAGTGGGGACAGCAGCAAGGACAAGACCACAGGTTGTCTCTGAGGAGAGACACTTTTCATTCACAAACATCTGTGCTGCCTGAAGTTTCTCCTGAAAGAGACCTTCATCATTTTTGTAATAATAAAAATAAATGAAAGGGCACTCAGAAAATAAGAGCGACTTTGGTGGCAGGTCTAGGTTGTGCAGTGTGTCAATAACCCTGAGCTGCACGGAAGGAACATGTGATGATTTTCTGTTTTTATATTTTTTTCTTTTCAAAGCATCTGCAGATATAGAAATCATCGATATTATTTCTGCCAAAAGTGTAAGTCTATAAATTCTTTATCTATTTTGTAAGAGCCTTGATGCATTTTCTTATTTAGCAATATTCTATTCTCCCTGGCCCATCTACACAAGCCCCTGCTATAGATTTTTTTAAATATAGTCATATACTTTAAATATTTCATAGATGTTTTACCTTTGGCTCTGGAACTTTCTTCATGGATGCTGGGAAGGCAAAGAGGAGAAAATGGTTATGTTTCTTGTGGGAAAACAAAAAAACACTTCCTAAAGTAGGAATTTCAAGGCCATCTGGAACTTCAGCTGATGTGTTTAATACCACCTTTTCTTTTTTGTATAGTTTATTTATACATAATTGCTCTGATACAGTTCTAAACAGAGGTTCATCTGCTCTCCAACATTATCTCACAGGGACATTTCCATTCTGTAGGCAGATGGAGTGAAACATCTAACCAGCACACAGTCCGCTTTCATTTTTTCCACAGGTTACAGCGGTGCATTCAGGATTTTTATCCAGCAAGAAAATGTGTTAGTCTTTCAATTAACAGATGCCTGGGGCCAGGGATTTAGCTCAGTGGTGTGGCACCTGCCTTGCAAGCACAAGGTCCTGAGTTTGATTCCCCGTACCAGAAACAAACAAACAAAAAACAGATACCTATTAGGCACTTATAGATTAGATATAGTATAAGTGTCATTGAGCACACTGTGCTAGGTGTATCTTGGACCTCAGAATTTGAAGCGTAGTGCAGAAAATAAAATTTAAACAAATACAGCCGTATATCAGGTAGCAACATTTTGGTCAATGATGAGCTACATATACAAAAATGGTCCCATAAGATTATAACAGAACCGAAACATTTCCATCACCTACTGAAGTCCTGGTCATCATAATGTCACAGCAAAATGCCTTGTGTTTGTGGTGATGTTAGTGTAAAGAATTGCATTGCTGGTACAGTGATGTACAGTACATAATACTTGATAACTGACACTGGCTTACGTATTTGCTCTACTACACTTTTATGTTATTTTAGAGTATAATTCTACTTATGAAACAAAGTTTATTGTAAAGCAGCATGCTCTGTTACTCTGGCAGCTGCCTCATCCATCTCACATTACCATCTCTCAGTGGCAGTATATTCTCTTGTACTTGATTTGATCTTTTTTATTCATCATAGGCTAGGTATGATAGGCTGCACTATATACATGCACATTGTGTAGCCGAGGAGTGTAGTAAGCTATACCGTCAAAATCTGCCAAAATACACTCTATGATGTTCACACAAAAACAAAATCACCTAACGATCCCTTCCTCAGAATGGATTGCCATCGTTAAATGACACACACCTGAAATGTAAATAATAGAAGAAATAATCTGTTACAACGGTGCAAAACTCTGTGAAGGGAGAGCATGGAAGAGCTGAGCTGCAGGGTCAAAGAAAGATTCTGCGAGAAGGGGAAATTTAGGTTGAGACAAGGAATCAGTTGCTCCTGACTGCTAGCTGAGTTAAAGGGCATTTCCTGGTAATTTACCACATGCTAAGCACTACTCCAGGCACTACTTAGCTCCTACTATCTGTAAGGAAATTGTGTGTGTGTGATACTGGGGAATCGAACCGAGGTCCCTCTCACTGAACTACATCTCCAAATCTTTTATCATCATCATCATCATCATCATCATTTTGAAACAAGGTCTTCCTAAACTGCTAAATTGCCCAGGCTAGGCTTACACTTGTGATCTTTCTGCCTTAGCTTTTCGGAATGCTAGCATTACAGGGGCGTGCTCATGTTCAGCACCCACAAGGAATTTACAGTACAAAGGCAAGACCAAAAGATCATTTGGCCTAACAGGCCCAGTGTAGTGATAGAACCCCACACTGCCTGGTACACACTATGTGCTCAGTAAATGTTTGTTGAATGAATAACACCTAAGCAGAGATAAGATTGTATAATAATTAGCCAGGCAAGGAATGTGGAGAAGGGCACTTGAAATAGATATAGCAGCATGAGCCAAGCCAGGGAAGCATAAATCAGCCTGGCACCCATGGCCAGTGGCAAACATCTGTGCAGGTGCTAACAGAGGGGCAGGCAGTGGCAGGGGAGGGCAGGGCTAGGGTGAGCAGGGCTAGGGTGGGCAGGAACTGGTCAGGGAGGGTCCTTTTGCATGCTGGTCAGTTCCTGACTCAGGCAGCAAGGAAGCACAGAAATGTTTCAGTATGAGAGGTCTGGGTAGGAGCATAATGGGATAATTCAAGGGAGAGTTCGCATGAACTCCAAGTCTGAAGCTCACAGCTAGCAGAAATGATGGCATAGACACAGCTTTTTAGAAGGAAGGTCGGTTGATAGGATATAGACATGGAATTTGGAGTGAGGATAAGACAAGCGTCTTAGATCACTCACAAGTTCCCACTCTGTACAGCAGCCCAAGGCCCAGCTCTACATGAACTAAGATCAGGAGCAGGGCGAGGAGAGCAGAAGTGCAAAGCTGCAGGAGAGGGGGATGAGCTTGCAGTCAGGAGCGCTGAGCCAAGGTACTAATACTGTTCACCTCATCAGCACTTGATAAACCTGAATCTGAACCAAGTTTGAAAAAGTGTAGTTGGAGACACTGACTGAGGAGTCACTGGTGTCCAGGGAGCAGTTAACATCTTCAAAGTGGATTAGAAATCTAAGGACTGCAGGTTCAGAGAGAAGAACAAGAATCCGGGGAAATATTGGCATATAAATGAAAGCAGACCAGTCGAGTGCTGTGGTTGTACACTAGTAATCCCAGCACTCGATAAGGCGGAGGCAGGAAGATTGTGAATTCAACCTCACCCTGGACAACTTAGCAACTTAGAGCTGATCTCAAAATAAAAAAGGTCTGAGAATGTAGTTCAGGGTGAAGGTCCTGGGTCCATTCCCCAGTACCACCTCTCCCACCAAGCATGGGTCGAGAAGATGGAAAAAAACAAAAACTAGGACTGGTTAGGGAGATCCGAAAGTAAAAGCAACCCCAGAAGCCAATACAGGGGCAAAATAATCCAGGAATGATGTGAAAATTATATATACAATAAAATCTAAAATGGAAACAACATATAATGACACAGAGAGATGGTCTGAATACAACAAATATCTAGGCAAATAATTACTGAGACTGAACATTAAGTTTTCCCTTCAAGTGTTCTCACCCTTAAGGCACAATAAATATGATAGGTTTTGTAAAGCTCATAATTGGGACCAGAGACCTTATTTGTTTTTGCGAGAAAGTAATCTGTTGAATGCCTAGGAGCATAAAAACCCAAGGAGGAAATTCAACATATTTTCAGATCCTACAACTAAGTTATTTTGCTTTTCTCTCTGCAAGTATGCCCTAGAGCTAGAAGTCGCAGGTAGGAATTAAAAACTTCTACCCCTATTCTGTCAAAATCCTGTTGTATTATACTCATTTGTAATGGAGAAGCCTGAGATTGAAACCATCAAACAGAAAAGCCAGCCTGGGTCACTTTGATCAAAGTTCATTTGTGTTTTAAATTGGAATTGTCTAATAGGAGAGATACTTTGCAATCACAGACACTGCTGCATGATACCAAACAGCACTTTTTTTCTCTCTTCTTCTTCAAAAAATGCCAAATATCCTTGTGGGAAGCACCATAAGGGCTCCAGTGTCATGCATATAATATAGACATGAAACACAAGGACATGATTTTTTCCTTATGAAGAGGAACCAGGTTAGTGCTTAGAGGCTAGAGGTTACACAAGTCAAGACTATTGATTTTCATGCTTTCTGTATTTCTTGATACTCAGATTCTCAAAGCCCCAAACACAGATACACAAGTTCAGGACAAAGCTGATTTTTATACAAAGACAGGAGACTCCCAGAACTTGCTAGGAAAGCTATTCTACAAGAGGTGAATTGTAGTGAGTTGAATAGTATCCGCCCACCCCCAAATCATGTCAATCTAGAACCTCAAACTATGACCTTTGTTAGAAGTAGAGACTTTGCGTGTGATTAAATTATGGATTTGAAATGGGAGGTTTATCCTGGATGTCTTAGTTACTTTCTCATTGCTGGGACAAAATACCTGATACCTACAATTTAAAGGAGGAAAGGTTTGTTTCAGCTCACAGTTTGTAAAGATTTCAGTCCATAGTTGGCTGGCTCCAAGGCAGAGCAGCATGGTAGAGGGACATCACAGAGGAGAAACAGTCCATGGGAGGGTAAGCATGAGGCAGCCTCTCTTATCTCATCAGGTTATAACCCTATTGATTGGTGCCACCCACACCCAGGGTGGGCTTTTCCATCATCTGCACCAAGACCTATGCTAAACCAGTCACTGGACTAATTTATTTATCACACATCCTTAAGCCATATTCATACACCTTATATACAGCCACCTCCAAAACGCCCACCTATGAGTGCATGAGGCTTTGAGCGATGTCTAGATAAAAGCCATAACACTGGATAATCCAATGGTCCCTATATAATAAATCCCAAGAGCCTGTGTAAAAAGGAAGAAAGAAGATCAAAAAAAGGAGATGTGAGGAAGAAATCAGAAAGAGATATGAAGATGCCATTTTCACGATGGAGGAAGGGGCTGTAAATCAAAGAATGCAGGTGGGCTCTGGAAACTGGAAAAGGAGATATCTGCTCTAGAGCATCTAGATGGAATATAGTCCTGCCGGCACCTTGATTTTAGAACTTTTCACCTCCAGAACTATAAGATAGTACGTTTGTTCTGTTTTAAGGCACTAGGCTTCTGATCATTTTTTACAGCTGCAACAACAAACTCAGTGCCTCTGAGCTTGGACCAAGGAGATCAAGGGAAGACTGACTTCATTTTAAAGTTTTGTGTACATTTGGCTTCTGTGTGCATTGTGTTAAAATTGATTAATTAAAATGTAAGAACAAGAGAATGTTACATTAACCTTTCTTTCTCCGAGTCCACATGTTTACCAAAACTTCTGAACTGATATTAGATTTTCCTACAGGATGAGAATGTATTCACATGGAAAAATACAAATATGTAGAGCTCTCAGTAGCTAGAACTCTCATGGTAAATTAGTAAGTTGGCTTTTTGGTTCATATTTTGGGCTCTTGAGTTCTTGGTAATCATGGGTACTTGGGGAAAACGAAATTCCTCTAACACTTAGCCCCTGATATTAAAGTACTACGCAGTGCTGCCACTGAGTCTGCACTCGTCTGGCATCCTAGCCACTCTCTACCACCATTAGATATTTATCCCAGGCTTCCTGGCTGTGTGAATTTGGGCTAGACATTTTCCTTCTCTGAGTGACATATTCTTCATTTGACAAGGCTGGTATTCCACCAACTGATTCCCTATGGCCTTTTTAACTTTTACAATTCTGGATGTTGTAGTACAAAAAATTTAAATGACCTGAGGAAATTATCATTACATAGTAATTTTTTAAAAAGATTTAATACTATCCTTAGTATAGGGAGTGTGTAAATATTTAATAATATATACAAGCACACATCTACACTTCTTGCTCCCCAAAAGAACTAAAAATAAATACTAAGAATACATCTGGTTTTGAATGGAGATATTATAGACATATTTTTTCTTATTAGAAAATGTAGAATTTCTGCATTTTCTCAAACAGAGATTTTTAACTGTAAAATACTGTGTGTATCATGTGATAATCACTAAAAATTCCCAGATGGCTGAATTAAGAGCACACTCTTGGGGTGTGTCATTTCTCTGAAGCAAGGCACCGTGACCTTCTAAGCAGAATTTTGAAGACAGCTATTAGAAATCTGGTGACTCACACCCAAAAATGACTTGGGGTGGTACTGTTAAAAGGCAGTCCTAGATGTCAGAGTACTGACATGCAAAGATCCCTGATACAGACAGATTGACAGATACATAGGACAAAGATACATATGTAGGTAGACAGGTAGACAGATAAAGATATATGTTACTTTTATAGATAAAAATTAAAATATTCAATGTCTATTGACTGACAAGGAAAGGTAAAGGAGAAAAACAAAAGAAGGAAAAATGGAAATAAATCTTTTATAAAAAAGGAAGGGAAGAAGGGTTGAATGGGGGGGAGGGGAATAGCGAGAAATAGAACAATCTACATATCTTATGTACAGGTAAATTACCTATGATGATTGTGATCTTTATGAATATCAAAATTGGGTCAAAATTAATTTTAAATGACTGATAAAATCTGAGTAGGGCTTATATACTAGTTAATTCTAATGTACCGATGTCAAGTTCCTGGTTTTGACAATGTACATAAAATGCTACCATCAGTGGATGGTAGAATAATGTATAGGAGAGCATTCTATTCCTATAACTTCTTGGGAGTCTAAAATTATTTCAAAATGAAAAGCACTTTACAATGGTTTACCTGAGAGCTATTACATATTCAATCTAAGGCATACATGGTGTATAGTAGCTGTGCAGTAAAGACTTGTAGAGTAAATCTGTTGAATGAATTTTAAAGTGGTTTTAAAAGATCATAGAATGATTTTGTCTTTTAGAAAAAAGATTTTTTTTGGTTAAAAAAAAATAGCATGGCATACATTACTACACTATCAGGAAAAACAACCTGGAAGGAATTAACCCAAAATGACATAGTAATTATCATTTGCTCATGGAGAGGGAAAGGGGAGTGAACTTTCTTTTTACCATGTTTTAACTTAGTCTTTTACAAGAGCATATATTTATTCTGTAATATGGAAACTAAATAAAAATGAAATGAGAAAGTGATGGAATTAAAAACACCAGCTTTACTTTCTAAGGACCTGAAACCTGGCAGGGCAGGAGGCGATGCTCAGTGAATGTTCTGGAAGAGCCCTACAGAAGCAGCTTCACATCTGCCCTTCCTAAGGAACTGTATCTTTGAAGTATACGGGTTGGCAAAGTTCATCCTGAGGCCCAAAAGCTCACTGCTGTTTTTTGTACAGCCTAAGAGCTAAAAATAGTTTTATAGGGATGGAAAAGTTCAAAAAAAATACTTTTGTAACATGTAACAGCTATAAAAAAACTCCTCCAATTTCTGGGTGAGTTAATAAAGTTTTATTAAAGCACAGGAGCACCCATTCATTACATCACAGCTACGACTCCTTTGCCTTCTATGGGAGAGGTGAGAAGTTGCAACAGAGGTTAGACTGCATGCTAAACAATGTACTTTCTGGCCCTTACAGAAAGTTTGTTGAACCCTGGGATAGTTAGTCTACTGGTACAGAAACAACCATGGTGCAGAAAATTAAATTAACTATATCTAAGGACAGTTATTAAGAGCCTTAAGACCAGACTCCAGTGAGATGAAACACTTCCCTCCCACATGATTATGCCTGAGGTGGTAGACTAGAACTTACTGTATCACTCAACTTGAGGTACTACATACTATTTACAATTCTGAAAAGGTATTGAAATTTTACACTAGAGATCTTTTAAAAGTCCACTTTAAATACCATCACTATTCCATCTCATTAGTAAAAATTTGCTTTAAAATACTAGAGACTCCTTCTCAGAACTACATTATGGAGCACTGCATGCCTGACACAAAATCAAGCACATCACATAAATTACCACATTTAATGCTTACAAAATCTGTTTTAACAGACTTGTAAACTGAGGTTAACAGAGAGGTTAAATCACTTGCGCAAAGTAACACAAACAATAAAAGAAAATTTGAAAACAATTGTGAATGGCTCAAAACAAAACTTTAGTATAACCATTCTGAGAAAAAGGTAAAAGACCATATTAAAATCTTATTTGAAAACAAAACTCTCTAATGAGAGAGCTTCTATCCAAAAATCAACCCGAAATAACAGCACTCCATCTTCTCAGTGGGTACATTTTAAAACACATCTTACATGTGTTGATTCATCATTGAATTCATAGACACCAAGACTCATGTGTCTTTCCTCCCAAAACAAAATCAGGTCTGAAATGAATCAATTGAACATATAATCTTGAGGCAGTCCTAGAATTTCTTTTTTTTTGGTACCAAGGATCAAACTTGGGACCTTGCACTTGCAAGGCAGGTGGCAGAACCACTGAGCTAAATCCTCGGGCCCAGTCCTAGAATTTTAAAGAGGACATCTGCAAGCCAACAGAGAGACAGGTCATCACATTCACAAGTAGCCTGGGCTTATGCTGCCCTCTCTGGGTCATAGGTGGTACGGTCTTCAGAAATCCAAAAAAATTAAGATGTGTTAGGTACATGTACCAAGTTGCCTTGATGAAGGCAATCATAAAGTACTGTAATCATGTACTAGTAAGAATTTTTAAATAAAAAAATCAAAATATAGCAAGTATATGAAAAACATTGCAATCTGAATATTTTAGAGTTAGGATTCAAAGTGCTTCCTCCAATTCATTTCTTTGTTTGTCAAGAGAGAATCTGGGATCTAGAAAGATTTGTTTGCTGTAAGTTTCACCATAGTGAGTGACAAAGGAAGTGCCCAGAACCTAGATTTGCTGGCTTCCACTCAGAACTCAATTTGCTGACCTTGCCTAGCAGTGCTAGCACAGATATGGAATTTCCAAACTCCTTTTGAAACCGAAGACACGGATTTATTGAATTCTCATACTTTCTTTAAATTCTGGAGGCTTCTACATGTTTTAATACACCGAGTGAACACACAGAGCACAGCTCGCTTAAATGAATAAATCCACAGGGGAGAACATTCATGAGACAGAAGTTCCTTAGCTCCCAGGACAAACTTGGGCAAGATCCATTCATTTAATCATGAAAGAGAAGATCCAGGCATGGTGGTGCACACCTAGCAACACATGGGAGGCTGAGGCAGGAGCATCACAAGTTTGAGGCTGGCCTGAACTATAGAGTAAAACTCATCTCAGAGAATAAAGGAAGAGAACAGACAGCAAATTGTGTTGAACATGAACTGGTTTACAAAGCATGGTGGGATACCAGCACATTTCACATAAATAAGGTAGACAGAGGAAACAGGATCTCTAGCTCACCATGAGTCAAGGCACCTTAGTCAGACTTTTGCCTCAACCTTTCCCTGCCCTGAGATGCCCAGGAACAGTCTCATCATCCAGAATTGTTGCCTCTCACTCCAGCTCTCACACACCAGTATGCAAGGGTCTTCATTCTCCACCACCGGACACCTCTCTGAGGGCAACGGGTAGCATCCTGCTCTGCTCCCACCAGCTGATCAAAAATCCTGACTGAAGGATGGAAAGGTGTCTAGTTTACCAAGAATCTCACAATGACTAATAAGAACAGCACGGAGTGGCTACTATATAATGTGTTTAAAATAAGCCAAACAAGAGTTCACAGAACTTCCTAAGTTTGATATCAGTTAATCCTCAGAAAATGCTGTGCAGAGGTGAGCTGATCCCAGTGAACAGGAGGAGGTTTCCAGGGTGCTGTACCACCCCCGGCAGCACAGAGGAGGTGAGCCGCTCCGAGCCAACAAGAGGAGGTTCACCTCACAGAGGAGGTGAGCCACGTGGGTGCCAGCAGCAACCACCCCGCTGCCACCCCCCACCCCTCCCACCCCCCGTTGAAATGAGAAGACAGGTAAACAAGTTTCAAAACCAGACTTCCAGATCACCTACAGCAACCCCAAAGGGAAAGGAGATGGAACACTCTGATACTCAAATACCTGGACTCCCTGAACTGGCAACAAAAGAGGATGGAAAAAATGAAATCAGAAATAGTTTCTCAAATAACAGCAGAGATTATGCCCTAAGTGGAAGACATGATTGATAAATCTAGAGAGGACACAGATAAAAAAAATAAGGAGCTGAGGAACATGATGGAATCCCAACATAGGAAACAAATGGAATCCATAAAACAGATACAAACAGATTTCCAGGAGATTAAAAACTCCAT
>NW_004624733.1:32444054-32461800 GCF_000247695.1 Heterocephalus glaber | reverse complement strand
AAAAAATGCTGTGTGGAAAGCACTGTCATCGTCCTTATCTTACCACCAGGAACCTGGAGCCCAGGGAGGTCAAGAACTTTGTGAAGGTCATACAGCTAGGAAGGGACAGAGCAAATCTCAGAGCTAGGATTATCTATCTGCTGAGCCTAAGCTCTTATCCTCTGGGATCAAGGGATTGTGGAAAGAAGAGAAAGAGCCCATGTCTTGCTCTGAAAATATCAGTGCTGGAAACTGGACAAAACAGTAAGTTATCCGCTTAGAATGGAACCACACTTCTCTGCTGGGTACAGTTTCACTAAAAGATTCTAATAATTATTACTGATGATTATGAGCACAATGGAAACACTTGGAATTGAACAAAACAAATGTTATCTCACATGATGAATGCACTTTGAGACCATCATGTTAAGTAAAATATATGTCACATAAAAATAATTTAAATAAAAAATAAAGCTTCTGCACTGCAAGAGAAACCACCAACAGAGTTAAGAGACAACCTACAGTGTGTTGTCAGCTGTTCCTCAGACAAAGATCTACTATCTAGAATATATATTTAAAAAATCAGACACCCCCTAATATAAAGACCCAATTCAAAAATGGGCATCTGAAATGAACAGACATTTCTCAGACAAATAAGTAAATGCAGCAAATAAACATGAAAAAATGTTCAACATCACTCATCATTCGAGAGATGTAGATGACAAAAATACTGAGATTCCAGCTCACCCCAGAAAGAATGGCTGCTATCAAGAAATCAACCAATAACAAATGCTGGCGGGGCTGTGGGGAGAAAGGAACCCTTCACCATTGTTGGTGGGAGTGCAGACTGGTGCAACCACGGTGGAAATCAGTATGGAAATACCTCAAAGAACTAGGGCTAGAGGTCCCATTGACCCAGCTATTCTCCTGCTGACTATCTTCCCAAAAGAATTAAAAGAATCATACCACAGCGATATATTGATATATGTGTATCCATGTTTATAGCGGCACAGTTTATAATAGTGAAAACTTGGAATCAGCCCAATTGCCCATCAACTGGAGACTGGATAAAGAAGATGTGGGGTTTTTTATAAAACGGAGTACTACTCAGCTATAAAGAATGAGAAACTAGAGACATTTATAGCTAAGTGGGTCCACACTGAGGCCATACTCTTCAGTGAAATAAATAGGACACCGTGTGTAAATACCAAATAGTTTCTCTGGTGTGAGAAACTGAAAGTGTAAATAGGAATCAAAATGTATAATTGATATTGTGTAATAGGAAGAAAAGGTCTAAAGGAGTAGGGGAAGTGGGACAGGTAGGGGAAAGGAAAGAAGGGAAAAGAAAAAACATGAGAAAAGGAAAAACATGGAAACAAAGGTGTTGCAAATAGAGAAGGATAGAGGGGGTGAAGGGAGGGCAGGGGAAGGGGGAAAAAATAAGAACCAAGATACTGATGTAATGGTACAAGATCCCAATGATGAATGTAACTGTATAGTATACCTAAAATGTACCAATAAAGTTAATGGAAAAAAAGAAATTACTACAAAGACATTGAAAAAGAAAAAAAATTAAAATAGGTGATGGGAAATAGGGAGACAGTTTTTTTTGGAAAAAGGTAGAGGACCAAGAGATGGAGGGAGAGGGGAGAAATAGGGTGGGAAGAGGAAAAAGAATTCAGATGTGCCATGTACATGTACCAACTCCCCAGGATGAATGTACCATTATGTCCTGCAAATATGTACTCATAAAAATGAGAAAAAATTTTCAGAGCTTTAAAAAATGTAACATTTGGTTAAATATCCAAACCAGTGCATCTTCACTTAACAAAGTAATCCTCAGTCATGTCTAACAATTATATATGTCTGTTAATTGCCACATCATTGCCCCTGCACACATGAGATATAAATGTAAATTCAATATGCACCATTACAATATGCTCTTTTTTTTTTTTGGTACAGGGGATCAAACTCAGGTCCTTGGGCTTGCGAGGCAGGTGATGGAACCACTGAGCTAAATTACCGGCCCATAACCTCTTGTTTTTTTAAAAAATTAAAATAAAACTAACAAAAAAGATAAAAAGGATTATCATCTTTGACCTCCAAAATGATTCTGTGAGGTAGTAACTTGCGCAGAGCTATTGAAAGAGAAAGAAACTGGAGAGCCCCCATGTCCTAGGGCTAGTCAGGCTGCACAGAGGATAATTATTGGTAGTAAGGGGCAGAGCGATGCCGCCTCATTCCAAATTGCATTTCTCTCCTCCTTAATCACCCTGCTGATCATGTGAGGGTTCAATATTCCCTCAAATACAGGTGGAAGGTCCTTCCCAAAAGACATCTCTTCCGTTTTTCATTCATGTGGGAATAAGTGTCCTAACCCCTATGAAAGCACAGCCTTCTCCAAGAGCCAGGGAGCCCTCTCTGGGCCACAGCAGAGAGAAATCTGGGCCTTCAGAGAGATCACTCAGCTCGGATTACCTGGCTCTGGATTCTATTTCAACACCTAAAGTTACTTCTTTCCCACTCTGGGTCTGCCTGACCCTGCACATGGCTCTTAAAGCTTGACAACTGTCTTTGATCTTACTTGGTTGACCTTTTCTGAAGGTGAACTGTTACGTGCTAGAATTCCATGAATTCAGTTCCAACTTTATTGATATAAAATGTCACCTGTACATACAATATAATGCTTTCGAGAGAGGAACCCTGAGAACCCACGTTCTGTCCTTCTGCTTTACACCCCAGACTGTCAGCCTCCCAACTGACTAGAGCTGGTGAACAGCACCGAGCACCAGAGATAGAGCATATCTGCTGATGCCTCATAAAAGATGTTGACTCTGAAATCAACTGCATCCAGTTTCTTTCTTCCTAACAATGGCAATTGTAAGTAAAACCGACCTCTGCTTCATGTCTCTGCTTCCCTCTGAATTCCTGCTGAATGTGGGCTGAGAATGGCAAGGCTTTCTCTGACTTCTTTACATCCTCGATCAACCAAGGCTCCAACAAAGCATCAAGTTCTGATAGGGCTCAGCTGTATCTTTTACAAACAGTGGAAAAGAGCGAAGACAACTCTGATTTGGAAGCCAAAAGAGAGTTCCACCAACAGTGTGGTATCCACTCCTCTTGGAACTTTTTGAATGCCTCTGTGCCTCAGTTACCTCCCTGGTAAAATAAGGAGAGTGCACTGAAACAGCAGTTCTTAATGCCTTCTTGGGGCCAGCGCTGGGCTAGCTTCAAAGAATCCCCCGAGGAAATTTGTTACACATATAAATTCCTGGCCAGCCTTAGAAGATACTAATTTAAGCTCTCCGTGATTCCAGCCATGGCCAGGTCTGGTATTCCAGTAGGGCAATCTAAGCTCAAGGTCTTGGATCCCTAGTCTTCTCCTGCTTCTGCACATGAGATCTGATTGCTCTTGCACTTTCCCCTTTTCTCTCTTCACATGCTTCTCTCTTGGAGTCCACCCACAGAACTCACAGTGTGCACTTTGCGGCCACCTGGCTGCAGTTCACAGCCACCTGAATGTGTCTTCCCGCTTGTCCAGCACTGAGAACCGCCCCCCCCCCAATGCCAGGGTACATCCCTAGCCCTTGTCAGCCAGCTGCCTCTGACCCCGTGAGGTCTGTCTCTCACCCTTATTGTGGTTCCATCCTCTCTGCCTTCTTAGCTGTCTTTTCTTCCCCCACCACACACTCACCCAACATATTTGTTCTTTCACAGGGCAGAAGAAGCAGGGATGCTCCCTTTTCACCTCTTCAACTCTCCATTCACCTCACAATGTCTTAGGCAGGCATCCAGGAGCTTCACTCACCCCCACCCCCTTCTAATAAGCAATAGAATAAAGTGTTGAAGAACCCAGGTTCAAAAGTCAGAGATGGGGTCGGGGATTTAGCTCAGTGGTTTTGCTGCCTGCTGCGCAAGTGCAAGGACCTGAGTTCAATCCCTGGTACCAAAAATGAAAAAAAAGAGTCAGAGAGACCTTGGGCTCAAACACTGGTAAATTCCTCTCCAAAACCTTTCTCTTTTCCTTTATGATGCTCATAACAGAAGCTTCCTCCCAGATCTAGACAATGCCTGTCAATGAGACAATCCCCTGAGAGCACTGAGGCCAGCCCTGGGATATAATAAGCACTTAATAAGTATCTTCTATTAGCAAAGCTTTTCAAAATTATGTCTTTAGACGTGAACAACCCCTTATGAGATAATATACAAGAAAGCACTGGCATACTGGCAAGTTCTTGTTTGGCACTTACCATTTTGAATGATGACAGTAATTATTTTAACCAAAGAAAAGTCATCAGGGATACCCAGCCCCACCCAGGTACCCAGCAGTCAGCAGGCTTGCATCTCCAATGGCACACAAGATGCTTCTCAGGGATGTTCTTTTGTTTGTTTTTTTTTTTTGGTACTAAGGAGTGAGCTGAGGGCATTCACATTGACCTACATACTCAGCCCTTTCGACTTTTTTTTTTTAAATTTCGAGATAGTCACTAAATTGCTAAGGCTGCACTTAAACTTAGCCTTACAGTCTTCTTGCTTCAGCTTCCCAGTGTGCTGAATTAAAGGCATATGGCACAATACCTGGCTCTCAGAGACATTTCAAACTCAAGATCTCCTGAGGAAATTTTACTCTTACTCATGGGATTGTTTTATCAGTTAACCCATCACCCTGGCCTAGTCTACCTGGTGCAGCGAACAGTTACCCTTCATTCTCACTTGGTCACCAAGTCTTCTGAATTCTAACTCCTAAATGGTTTGACTCCATCCCTCTCTATCACTGCTGCTGTCGTCATTCCAGCCCAGACACTCGTCTATCACTGAAGTACTGCAGCAGCCAACTGGGTCGCCTGCCTTCCTCCAGCCTTGCCTCCCCCTAGTCCATATTCTACTCTCTTGCCAGAGCAATGGTCCTTAAAACAGAACTGAAAATGTCATTGGTCTCTCAAAAAACAAAACATGAATATGTCCTTATGACTCTGCAACAAAACCTAAACTTTTCAACCCATCATTCAAGTCCCTTAAGAACTTAGGCCATCCCCACCTCCTGTCTCCATCGCATTACACTCTAACAGTCTCCACAGACTTTCTGGCTCCAGTCTTGGCTCTCCTTCTAACTCATACAAGCCCTCTCTCAACTTGCTCTGGGCCTTCTTTCCCATCCTCCACTCCCAGTGTTCCACAGCCAGCGCTTGTGCATACCCCACCCCCATCCCAGCACCTCACAGACATATGATCAAATCTCTAAAGCCTGGCCGTGCGTCCCAGCCCTGCCTCCATCCAGCTGTGTGATCCTGAGCCAGTCCTTACACCTCAAAGCTCCAAGTCTATGCAGCCAGAGAGTGGAGGTGAGGATGTGCCACCCTGGCGAGGCTCCTTTCAGGGCAGACCAAACACCTTACATTTGGAGGAAGCCACTGAACCAGAAAGAAGCATACAAGGTGTTACCTTATAAAATACATAGCATGAATCTCAATGTCCTTGCATGGCAAAGTAGACCACAGCTCTTTTTCAGCCACAGTGTGATTTTCAAGCCTAAATTATATGGTAGAACCTCCACAGACTGAGCCATGTAAAGAGAACAAAGCAACCGAGAGACAGGGGTAGAGTCAGTGTGTCTGCCCACGTCAGTAAGCCTGCTAACTGCACTTACTACAGAGCTGTCTAAAATGGCATCGGCAAAAAGGGTTCAGAATCTCACATTTACTCTACTCGTCAGTAGAGAATGACTATTATGAGATTTTAAAAGCTTTTGTTGCTTCCCCAAGTTTGCAGTTTTGTCACGCATTGGCTATTTCCCCAGTGTGATTAGCAGTTTTTTTTAAATCAGAAATCTAGAAAGTGAGTATGTACATAGGAAGACCAGCAGTCTATTGAGGGCTGGTAGAAATGACCTCGTGTTTCTCTGCTATACTGGTCTAAAAAGGAAGGTGTGTGAGTGGGAATCACAGCAGAGGTATGAAGTAGGGAGGAAATAGGAATCCTCCATGATGACTATCACTTACCACCCAACCATTAGACACTGGGCATGTTTTTCACACATTTCCAAACTTAGCAGCCCTCTGATATGAGCACTCTTGTTTTCTCCATTTCACATTTTGAAGAAAGTGAGATTTAGAAAAAGAAAAAACATGAAACTCACCGGAGATTCTAAAGAAGAAAAGAAATCACAAAATGATGATATAATCATGAGCCTTTGGGCTCCCAGTTGAGCTCTCTCTCGGCCTCTACCTAATGCTACCCAGAAAGTTAGTGAAAGAAAGGACTAGAAAGAAAGGAGTTGGGGTGCTGAGGCAATAAAAGCAACCTTGCAATGTCATCAGCAGAGGACTGAACCCCAGGCCACTTTGTCTCATTTAGGACACGGCATGACGATGTAGCTCCATTCCCCCTGGACCGGCAGTCCAGGAACAACAGAGATTGGAGCGTTGCGGGAAATTTGGGACCATTTCACAAATTCTTGCACTAAGCAAGAAATGAAATGAATCCTGGAGTATTGATAGTTTGTGCTTCTCTAACAGATGACCAAGAGGGACAGTGAACCTACAGAAAAGCTTCACCGGAGATTTCATTGTTGTGTTTGTGATTGAATGGTGGCTCCTCACCATTTGAGTATTGCAGAACTTTTGCAGAATCTAATGAAAGTCCTGGACTTCTCCCAGAAAACTGTGTAGAGACACAAACACAAATAATTATTCATGTAATTTCAGGTGGTTCATGCTCCACCCCTCAAAGTTTACCCACAGACAATTCACCTAAGAAGTTTGAAGACAGAGCTTTAAAAATTTCTGAAATGGTTTGTGACTCTCAGCTCCTCCACTGCCCAGCTGTTGCTCTACAGCTCTGAGTTTCACTTCTAGGCAACCATAGAGTAGAGGAGGAACTGCCACCCTGAATAGTGCAAGATATTTTTTTTTTCCAGTACTGTGTATTGAATGCAGAAACTTTGCACTGAGCTACATTCCCAGACATTTTTTTCTTTTCCTTTTTAAATTTTTAGAAACTTTTAAAGATAAGTTCTCACTGAATTGCTGAACTGCTCAGGTTGGACTTGAATTTGTGATCCCCCCGCCTCAACTTCCCAGAGTACTTGAATTATAGGCATCCACCACCATGCCTGGCTCAGGGCTAAAGATTTAAAGAAGCCCTCAACCACAGAAGCTCTGCCATCCAAAACCTACAAGAAGAAATGGGGAGGAAACTGGGAATAGATTACCATGGAAAGAAAACTCCACAGAGGCATGCAGAGCCTGTAAGGTGGTTTAAAAGCATTTTCCTGAAGAGGAAGAGGTCACTGTATCCTATAAGAGGCTCGGGGGATATAAGGAGGGAAGCATCATGGCATGGTGTTAGAGTGGTGTCAAAATTGACCCAGGAATGGTGGCGCACACCTGTAATCCCAGCACTCAGGAGGCTGAGGCAGGAGGATCACCATGAGTTTGAGGTCAGCCTGCGCTACATAGTGAGTACAAGGGCAGTCTGAACTACATAGCAAAATCCTGTCACGACAAAACAAAACAAAACAAAACAGCTCAAAGAACATGTATTAAATCCAGGTTCATCATGAGCTTGACAAGTTATTAATCTTTAACCTCTAACAAGTGTGTAACTATTTCTATCACGTAAGACTTTGTGAAAAATACAAAGAGATAATACAGACAAAATGCATCTTTAAAGAAAGACTTTGGCTAATTTAGCATCTCTAATCAGCTCCGTGCTCCTCCTTTTTTTGGGGGACCAGGGATCAAAGTCAGGACCTTGCTCTTGCCAGGCAGATGCGGTGCCACTGAGCTAAATCTCCGACCCATGATCATCCATTTCTTTACCTGTAAAGCGGAAACAATGTCTGTCCCTGCCTAGAAGGTCACTGAGATTTAAATATGAAAATGGATGTCAAAATCTTAAAATAGCACCTGATATACAGTTAGGTTCTCAGTAGGAGGAACTGCAATTATTACTGTGAATGTCTCACTGCAACAAAAAGTGGGATGATAAATGAAAACAACTTTTATTTCAGGAAGGCCAGGTAAAATAAAGTAATGTGTGAGAACATGCAAGAGGTAGATTCTCTGGATCTGATATGTATCTGAGAGCTGTGTGGCCTTGAGAAATTTAGGGAAAATAGGGTCTTGAACATCTGCCAGAGAGATATTGAATGAAGTGGCCCATGCGAACATCTTAACACTGACCCAGCATATACTATGAGGGTGAACAAAAGATACAGTAATGTTGAATTATTTTTAAATTATTATAGCAAAAGATACATTGTCATTATTCTTCCTCAAAATATCAACCCTCACTAAGCCCCTACCTATCCCATTGTTCTTGTCACTTTCTTAAGCAGTTCTAGAAATCCTGCTGCATGAGCATCTGTAGTTGTGCTGTCCTGGCCAGTTTGATGTCCTGAATCAATTCAAAATATTTAAGGCCATTTCTGTCAAATAAAAACATTATGGTGTGTCCTCATCCACCTTGTTTACTACATATGGCACCATGCTACTTCTGGCTCTTCCTCAAAATCAAAGTGTTCGATAAAACTAGTTTCTCACATAAGGACTACATGTGACATGGAGACCGACTGGCTGTCATATGGCAAGCGCTTCTTCAGCAGCCCGGCCCATGGACACTGCTGCAGCATTCTCTCTCCTGGGCTTTGGTCAGGAGGAGTAAAATGAAACTTATCAGGGGCAGTATAGAAGAAGATGAAACAACAAATGATGTCTTATTTCCTCACAATTCAGTGTGCAAAAATCCAAGATTTAAATGGAATGAAGAATAATAGATTTGGAACGCTCTTCCCACTCTCCATTATCTTTCTAGTCGTTGCTTTCTCTTTTCCCTACAATGCAGTCCCCTATGTATAACCCATCCTCTGAGAAAAGAAGGCTTGGATCCTGGCACCCAGTTTCCCTTAAGTTGTCAATTCCTATTCCAGATTTCTGCTTTCCTGCTATGGGCAAGCCAAATCTTTTCAACATCCAATCACTCTTGGATTTCATCTTGATTTATAGTCTTACTTCCAAAGCTATTCCCCTTCCACTCACTCTTGTCTATCCTTCGAAGCTGGTCTTCCAAGCCTGTGTGAGTGATGTTACCTTGCCTACTATGCAGAGTTGAAGTGTAACTGTTTTTTACTAATAAACATTCAGAAATATACCCACACTCTCTGTTAATCAGAACAGAAGAACATGACGACATGTTCTCAGGAGATTGAAACATTAAACAAATGGTCCTATCAAGTGTAGGGAGGATATGGGAAAGTAGATACTCTGGGGGTAGGAAAGGAAACTGGCACAGCCTTCCCCTTGGACAATTTTGTAATATATGTTAAATTTTAAAGTGCACATTTTTTCAACCTAGCATTTCTACTTCTTGGCCACCAATCTATCTATAGAAACATTTGCATGAATGCTTAAGTAAGCACACACTCAAGGGAGTTCACAGCAGCACTATCTATATAGTGAAACACTTAAGTGTAACATGCCATTAAATAAACAGTAGATACCATGAGAGCCCATAGTATGAAATACTACACAGCAATTTGACATAATGGTGCAGATTTCTCCACAAACTAGAAAACAGTGAATAAAGACAAATAGAAACAAAGCTGCATATGGTTTCTGACGACTTTTTAAAAATACGTAATACTTAAAAATATATTTCTGTACCGTAAACACAGATAGGAAATGGAAAAAAGATCTAGAATGGTTGACTTCAACTAGTAAGAATGATTGCCTCAGAGCAAAGTTCTGGGATTGAGGACAGGGTTTCAAAGAGAAGTTTATTTCAGTACTTATGTGCCCCTAACCAAAGTCCATTGGCATAAGGATTCTGTGATTTAGAATAAAGAAGTAATCCTTTGAAAAATGAGTAGGTGATTCTCCTATCACTATTCCTAGTTTCAAGTCAGAAATTGTTAAGGAAGAACTAGACCTGACAGAGGGGTTTCAGGAATGAGCAGAGGAGAACAGGAGCCACCCCTGAGGCCTGCAGTGAGTTTGTGAAATTCGGCCACAATGCAGTACAGCCCAAACAACTGAATTCCGAGACATGCAGGTGTGGGTCAGATTGTTCCCTACACAAAGCAAGCCACTCAAAGGAACACTGCTCCCTGCCTCATGGAGGAAAAGTTACTGGATTACTTACTGTCTTTAGACATCTTCCTTGTCACCTGGGATGTTGATGAGTGAAACCAAGCTTCAGATCCTTCAAAAAAACAAAAGGAAAAGAGAAAACAAACTTATTGAGTTTCAACAAAGAAAAAAAATGGAAACGAAGTCTGTGTAAATAGGGAAGGGCGCACAGGTAATGGGGAAAAAACAAGAAGCAAGATACATCATGTACAGGTACAAGCACACAATGATAAATGTAAACATATTGTATACCTAAAATGTACCAATAAAAGAATTTAAGGGAAAAAAAAGAAAATCACTGCCCTTGGAATTAGGATGAGACCTCTAGTACAGTGTAGTGACCAATATGCCAGAGATGTGCCATGTGCCCCCACCGAGAACTACAAGAATCAAGAAGAACACTCTCCCTCCTCCTTTTTCCCAAGAGCCACAGTAATGAAAAAGCTGTCTGATACTCTTTTGTGCCAAGTAGATCTCAGGACCCAAAAGGCTGAAGGTCAGGTCTAGTGATCTGAATCTTTCAGTGATTGCTTCTCCCAGGGGCAAAGAGTCCAGAAGACAGAGCAAGCATCCCCAGACCTTTGGGTGTGAGCAAGCTGCTGTCTGCAAAAGTTGCCTCAGTGCTTCTCGGGGAGTCACTAGACAGAAGAAAAGTTCCTTATTCTAGAAGAAAAAACGGCTTGATAAAAAGCACCTGAAAATACCAGTATTAACAGTATGTGTGGTGGGTGATGGGATTCAGGGTGATTTTTATAGTCATCTTTGTGCTTCTCTGAATATTTCCAGTTTTCCTTAAGAATTGCAGGCATTTTTTTGAATAAAGATAAAGAAACTACAAATGTGTTCTAACATGATTATTTAACAGCACAAATGAAATTTTTAAATGTACAAAAATTGTTTAATATAGAGTTCATGGATTTCAGTGACAACTCAGAGTATAATAGAGTTAGCCTATTCCATATTTTAAATCTATTTGAACCATCCAGGTCTTATTGAGGCAGCTGAAATGCCTAGGAAAACCTTCAAGCTTTCTAGTTATTGCTTTCCAATATTCTTACCTCAGAATCAAAGGTTGAAACATGGTGCAAGCCTTCACACTCCACACAACCAATGAAACTAATCACTAGAGAGATGTAAGAGGCAGGGCCAAGAAAATTCAGAAGCAGGGGAAAAAAGGAAAGAAGGAAGCAAAGACATAGAAGAGAACCATTTCAGCATGAAGGGGTGTTTCAAGCCATCTGGACAGCTGTTCTCAGTCAGTCTCTAAGGTCCAGGCAGAGACTTCATCCCAGAAAGGACAGAGCTGGGGCCTGACCCAGAATACCATTCCCTGGTTCTTTAATAAGCAACTCCTGCAACTCCTGCAACTCTGGCAAGTCAACTAGAAAATGCAAATGCTGACATTCCAGAAACACACACAAAAGAGAAATTGAAGAAGAAAACACTAAAACAAAGGAAGCAATATAGCGAAATCACATCTTTACACACACACAAACACATGCATGCACACACACATGCTCACTATTTTGGGCTGCGTTGTCTGCAAAATTCACATGTTGAAATGCCAACACTCAGTACCTCTGAATGTGACTGTATTCTAGACAGGGCTTTCAAAGAGAAGATTAAGGCAAAATTAGGTCCTATGGATGGACCCTAACCCAGTATGACTGGTTTCCTAAAATTAGATTAGGACACCAGAAGGACAGTCAGACAGAGGGAAGACCACATGAGACATACTGAGAAGACAGCCATCTACAAACCATGGAAAGAAGATGTAGAAGAAATGGAAGCTTCTGACATGTTAACCTTGGACTTCTAACACCCAGACTTGGGAGAAAATAAAGTTCTGTTGTTTAAGCCATGCAGTCTGTGGCATTTGTTATGGTAGGTCAGAAAACGCGCGCACGCGCACACACACACACACACACACACACACACACACACACATGAATCAAGGGCACATGGCTAGATTGTCCCATCCAGTGGGAGAACCCTACTCTAAGAAGAGCAAGGCATGTCTGCCCAGTAGAAGGGAAAAGTGGCCATTTCTGTCCTGTACCTGCAGTGGAGATGGGCCCTTCCTTGGAAGTCTCCGGGGTTCTCTCTGAGACAAAGCTCGGCCTTGTCAGGAGGCACATGGTTGCTGTTGTTGTGAAGATAGAGGTGGCCTTTGCTTGAAAGGGGGTTCCGGCTGTGAGCTCACGAGTAGTCTCGAAGGTTGTTGGCAGCACAGCTGCGGTCGTTGGCACGTGAGGGGCGGTGGTTCGGTGGGAGGTTGTTGTAGTCACACCTGTAGTCGGTAGCACAGCTCTGGTGGTAGGCATGTGTGGGGTGGTAGCTGGGTGGGAGGCTGTTGTAGCCAGGGCTGTTGTTGGCAGCACAGTTGTGGTTGGCAGCAAATGAGTGGTGGTAGTTTGGCGAGAGGTTGATGTTTGGTCCATAGTTGTTGGGGCTGTAACCAAGAGAAGATGTGTCTTACACCACATGAGATGAAGAAATGGATCTGTCCACTTCTCTCCATTTCTGATGCTTCCACCTGGTCCACTGGCATGGTCCACCGTAATGCTCACCAAAATTGGGTTTCTTACCTCCATTCTTGTCCCTTCCAATCTATTCTTTCATAATGGCTTGAATAGTCTTTTAAAATTACAAATCTAATCATCCCAATTCTCTGCTTAAAACTTGTATGGGGTCCTCCTCGCCTATGAGATAAAGAATCCAGCCCCTTGGCCTAAAAGGCACCATCTGCCTTGACTCTGCCTTTCTTTCCAATCATGTCCCCACTCTCTTCTTTTTAGTTTTCTCAGACAACTCATCTTTCTTCAGTTCTTTGAACACATCAATGACCTTCTGGGCACAGGGATTTCCTATCCTATTTGCATTCCTATTCACTAGGCTGATCCTGCCTTATCCTTTGGTCTCAGCTCAAAGGTCTCTTTACTTTTGTGAAGAGGACATCCAGATTCTACAATAACAGTAATGCCTGGTATAAGTTCTCATACTGTACCTTCACAGAATTTATGGTATTTCATAACTACACATTTCCTTGATTGTTATTGTTCAATGTTTCCTTCTCCCACTAGGCTGTAAGCACCATGAGAAAAACCAGATACTGTATTTACTTTGGTTTCTGTTATGAATCCAATACATCTCCCTGTGTCTGGCAAGCAGTAGGCAACCTAGAGTGAGCATGCATCTCCTTCTGATATAGAAGATTCAATTGCAACATCACTTAGTCCATCAACAACTACATTTGGGTTTATTACCCACAGTTGAGTCTATGGATCTCACCATTTCTAGAATATGCCAAGTTCCCCTAGACTTTAATGAAGCAGAAAGACATCATTTGTTCCAATTGAACTTGGAAATGACCCAGTAGAATATTGAGGTCAACAGATATTTTATAAAATGATAGTGAGCTATATCAGGCAAGAAAATACTGGGGTTGGAGTCATTTAACTTCAATACATTCACTTTCCTCTTATACCAAATTAGAATAGTGCCTTCTAGCTCACTTAGTTGCTTTCAGAGAAAAAGATACTAATTGTAGTAATAGGTAAGAAAAAGCACCCACACCCACTGTTCCCCAGCTGTAGTGCGCATTAGAGAAACTTGCAAAGCCTAACGAATACAGCTATGGAGACCCCACTTTTCAAGGTACCAGTCTGTTGGAAACAGACCTAAGATTGCAAAGCTCCCTTAAGACAAGCACTAACAGGGGTTATCATTAAAATAACTCAACCACAGGCTCAGTGCAGCTTATTCTGTGAAACTCAAATCTTCAGGAGTCCCATCACATTCCAAAATTTATCAAAAGCAACTAAGTGTAACAGAAGGAAAGAATGCCTGAAAACTGCTGAGACTGTCTCCAAATCCTATGCCCTCACCTCTACCGAAAGTCACCAACTAATTCTCTACAGGCGGAAGCTGACCCGGAAACACATTCTACTTAGTTCATACCATATTTTCATTTGGCTTTTCAAATTCTCCAATATGCAAAGCTAAATATAATTCACATAAAATCTAGGAGGTCTGAAAACGCTAGGCCCAAATTTCTGGAAGGTGACGGACCATTCCCTAGATAAGTAGCAGCTGCCCTCTTTAGATTCCTTATGTAATTTCCCAGTTCCCTGTCATTTCCTGCCCTCCCTTACTCATTTCCATGGATGCCTTGGTCCCCACATGCATTGTCCCTCCCTGCTGCCTATCATGGCTCATCATTTCAAATCTCATCTTTCCACTCCCTGCTTCAGCAAGTTCAGCCTCCTCAGTACCACCCGGTGAATCCATTACCCATCGACTGGGGAGTTTCTCCTTCCCCAGATTGGAGCCCCACCTGCTCACCTCTCCTCAGCACCAGTTGAATGTTCCTCTTCACATCATTGAACCAGCCAGGCACTTCTATGCGGCAGCAGTACACCCCGCTGTCCCCTTCTTCGGTGTTTAAGATGGTCAAGGAGACATCACCCCTCTGGATTTTCCCCCTAAGTCTGTATTTTTCTGACATACGCAAAGTCACTCCAGTTCCATCCGTGTGGATAAGCTCCTGGTTGCATTTGGAATTGGGACACTGGCCTTTTCCCCAGCACATGCTGTGGCTGCTCGGAGACCAGGACAAGTACAAACAGGGCAAAGTCACTGATTGACCCAAAAATGCTGTAAGGGCAACCTCTGACCTGGCTGGTGCTGCAAGGAAAAATGAAAAAACTAAGTTGTGCAGTACCAAAGTCTCACAGATATGCTGCAGTTTTTGTGCAAATAGATGATTCCAGGAAGATGCATAGAGTCACAGTGTATACGTTTCTTTAGCATCAATTTGATATGATCATAAGCCCTGCCAAGCTTCTCACTCTACATGCTGCTGCCCCCAAATAGAGAGAGTTGGCCACCAGCATCTCTAAATTCATCTCAGAAGTAAGACCTTTCTGCTGATTTAAACACTCCAATCTTGAGTGTCATTCAATAAACCAATAAACTCTCAAATGAAAAGTCCTGGCTCTGCAATTCAATTCCACTATTTCATATGAAACCAATCCAAAAACAACACCATATTCACTGCTCTCAATAAGCAGATATTGTGCACTGCTGACTTGAATGCCTTGAACAGGACAGTGCTAGGCCTGGAAGATGGGCTGAGCTGGTTCTGATGTGCTATTCCCCTGTCAGTCAGTCCTGGAAATGGAATTGGCCTGTTCGGGACCACTTGCTTGTTCTGCAGGTAATATGAAGTCAGAAGGAATTAATAGATCATTTACTTATTTTTCTTTAAAGGAAAAATAATGATTTTGTATTTTGTGGTTCAATATGAGGTTTTGATCTATGTATCCATTTAAGTAAGTTTCAGTTAAACTAATAATGTATTCATCACCTCACCAAGGTATCAAATTTTGTGATGAGAACATTAAAAATCACTTAGCAATTTTGAAATAAATAATCCACTATTAGTATTAACTGTGAATACCATACAGTACAATAAATCACTAAAATTTATTGCTCTTCTACTATGTTTCTTCCTTGGAGCCTGCTGACCATGATTTAAACCATGAGCCTAATTCAACCTCTCTTTCTTTAAGTGTGGGTGTCAGGTTTGTGTTCCAGTGACAGGAAAGCTGACTAATGCAATACCCTACTCCACTATAAAAAAGCCCGATACTAAAAGTAGCAAAAGACATAATAGGTAATTCACATATGAGGAAAAAGGAGCAGCCAATGACTGTCACCCATTAGACTGCAATGATACAGATGATGTCACATGGCCAGGCTGTCGTTAAAGGAGGCTCCCAGACATTGTTGAGAGGGCTAGGAAAGCATACAGCCTTCCAGAGGAAACTGGAGAAAAATGGTGCTGTGAGTTCATGCAGCTACTCTTGGAACAATTTGGAAGTTTCTACTCACTTTCAGTACATGTGTCCTAGCTACGCCCTGAAGATGGCACAGTTGTTATCTACTCTAGAAAACCACATGTCCACTAGGATGCCAATATGCAATCGTTCATAGCAGTCTCCACAATGGACTACACAATGTATGTATGGCAAATGGTTAAAGCACAGCTACTTAGATTCCATGAAATTTTATATAGATTGGTAGAATGAGAGACAACTATAGGAGCTGACATGAAAACTCTAAGCTGGATTTTACTGTATAAAAAGGGAAAATTCTAAGATAAAAAATATATGTTTCAAAACTAGAAATAAAATATAAAACTGTTCTCTGGTACATAAAATGTTTGCATTTTCATGGGCTCAACTGTATGAAAACAAATGCACAGAAAAGTGTCTGGTGGGACAGACACCAAACTCATGGCCTTTGTTTCCTGCAGGATGAGAGGAAAAGGACTGGAACTGGGTGTAATGGTTAAGATGGATTCTATTTCCCTAATCTTCCTTTTATAACATTTTTATTATTTCACCAAGAGCTTCTACATTTGATTAAAATTTAGTATTTTTAAAAAGGAAATGCGTGTTTGTGTGTAAGGGAAAAATATCCATTAGGGTTACATAGTAAACCGCATGCTTCTAGTCACTCCTTTCGTATTCTTGGAGGGAAACCACAATAATTCTTACTGTAAGACAAAGAGGATAACACTTACCTCAGAAACAGTCCTAGAATTCACATGACATGAAGCATCAAATGCCATGTGAAATTAATAAAGTGTTAGTACAAGTACAAACACATAGGAAATAGGGCAAGAAACCTCTTTCCAGCCACAGACGTATGCAGGAGAAAAGGAATCACTGAGGTCAAATCAGGTTACCTTCTATGGAATTCCTGAGTGAGTATAACCTAGGCTATGGTTTCCCTTTAGCTGGTGACTTTAAGCAAAGCTCTTCCAAATCCAGAACCCAGTTTCACCACTATAGCAATGGTTAAAAAACAAAATAGGGCTGGGGATTTAGCTCATTGGTTTTGCCGCCTGCTGCGCAAGCACAAGGACCAGAGTTCAATCCCTGGTACCAAAAAAAAAAAAAAAAGAAGTAATATAACCACTATAGCAATGGTGGCGAATCTATGACATGCACTCAACTCTGTTTTCTTCTTACAACAAAAGATGTAAACGTAGAGTTGTTTTTCTGAAGCAAAGCCTCACTATTCTAGTTTAATTGCTTTGTGATGCACAAGTAGGGTTTGGGTTGGAATATGGCACTCAATCTCTAAACTGTCTGCCATCACAGATCTATAGAGTGAGGGGCTTTCTTAGGTGCCTCTGAAGAGCATACCCATTTTATGACTCCCTAAACAGCCACTGTCCTTTAAATTTTATAAAAAGCACATGTGAGGAACCTGGAAGGAAGCTTCCCCACTGCCATGCCAAGCTCCTAGGGCAGAGAAGGTGAGCCAGTCCCAGCACCTGGAAGGAAGCTCCCCCACTGCCATCCCAGGCTTCTAGGGCAGAGAAGCTCAGCCAGTCCCAGAACCCAGAAGGAAGCTCCCCTGCTGCCATCCCAAGCTCCTAGGGCAGAGAAGGTGAGTCGAGCAGGTGCCAGAAGCACCCTCACACACACTGTGGAAATGAGAAGACACGTAAACAAGCCTCAAAAACAGACTTCCACATCACCTACAGCAACCCCAAAGGGAAACGAGATGGAACAATCTGATACTCAACCACCTGGACTCTCTGAACTGGCAACAAAAGAGGATCT
>NW_004624733.1:32409186-32439028 GCF_000247695.1 Heterocephalus glaber | reverse complement strand
CACATAACCCAAAACCACCATCCAGTTTATAGTGCAGGGAAGAGGAGGTTCAACAGAAGCACCCTGTGGTTACAACAAGGACTCAGGCAACACCAGACCCAAGGTCTGGCCCAACACCACCACTGGACAGTGAAGCCACCTGGTGGGGAAAGGCACAAAGGATAAAGCAGATTAGAGGACCTGCACAAGATGATTTTATAGCTCTTTCAGACTCCACAGATGCAGTGATAGATCCAGCACTACAGACCAAGGTAGAGGAAGAATCAAATCAATACTCACCAGCCAGAAGTGTATCATAAATCAGTACTTTTTTCACCACTAATATTTATTGGCTGCTTAATTATATGCCAGCTATTCTACTAAGTCATAATGCTTCATTTATTTTTCACAGCTCTAAGAAATACGTATCTCTTATGCCATTCAACAGCCAAACCAAATGAATCTTAAGAGGGTTAAGTAAATTACTCAATCACCATAGCTAAATAGTTGCAGATACAACACTTAAACGTTGGACTTCCCATTCCAAAGCCCATGCTCTTAATCAGTACACCCTTCTTTGACTCGTGAGTCTTAGGGTAAAACATCCATAACCCCACGCCTGTCCTACCTAGCACTAGAGAGGATATTAGAGGATGTACAAGTGTTCTGTATTTTTAATAAAAACGCTAATTTGATTATAATCTGCTAAATAAGCTGCAAACATTCAACATTACTCACACTATGAAAATCTAACTATCAGATGAGGCTCTAGACTCAGATGAGTTCTATAAATGAGGCAGGGATGAAAATAGGGAGATTCAGAGAAAATCTTCCCACTGATGCCACAGATTATGGGATCCTTTTCTCACACTAACCCAGGAAACTGAGAGATTCATCTTTGGATAAACTGGATGTGCCTATAAAACTCATATTGGTATTCAAGTACTCCTCAATATACCATGCCGTCTCCCTTGATATAGTCAGCAGTGCATGATGCCAGCCACGGACATAGAACTGATCATTATTAGTTTTTGCTTTGTGTCACTTTTAGCTATGAACAGACAACTAAGGCTCACCATACGGAAGGGTTTCAACTTGACCAAAATAACAAGGAGAGTAGAGAAAAACATTTTCAAATATTTTTTTAAAACTATTATCTTCTCAGAAAGAAAGATCTTACATCCATGAAAAGGAATGGAGAAGTTATAAAGGGAAAAATCAGAGACTAAGAAAGAGTTCTTGAAAATTAAAAATACTTTCTCTATTATGTCTCTATTATTACTTTGTGGGAAGTTTGCAAAATAAAGAAAATTTCACAGAAAGTATAATAATCTAAAATTACATATTCAGTAGTATTGTTCCAGTGTGTTAAAAATAAGAAAATGAAAAATAGAGAGGAGGATACTGTTAAAGCAATAATAAAAAATAAATTCCTATTACTAAAAGCCTTCAGATTGGGATGCCAACCAAAAGCTATACTCCATGAACAAAAAGATTCCTGACAAAATAGTACACTGTCATGTAATATGCTGCATTAAAAGGATTTGGAATCATAACACCATTGTTCTTCTAAACAAAACTAGAAATGTACACAAGAATGTTTTTAAAATTCAAAAGGAAAAATGATATTCAGTGTAGAATCTTACTTCTACCCAATTTGTTATTCAAACATGGCAATATAAATGACTTTTTTGAACATAAATAATTAACATATACTTTCCACACTCCCTTTTTTAGGGAACTACAGGAGAGTAACCTCTAGCAAAACAAGAAAATTCATCAGGAAAGTCCTAGAAGCTGGAAAACGGGATATCTGAATCAAAAAAAGGAAAATTCCAGAAAGTATTCTGCAGAGCAGAGCTCAAGAGTAACTGCTTCCATTCTCTGTCACTATCACAAATCACCCTGAAATGTTGTGTCCAGAAAATTTACTTTGAGTATGTCCTGGGTGACTGATCTCAGATGGTCTTTTCTAATTCAGGCCGATGGCTAGAGCTGCAGACAGCTCAAGATCAGCCTGAACTGTTTGTCCAAGAGAACTTTTGCATTCACCTGGTGGATGATCAAGGATGGATGACTCTTTTAGTTGGATGTTCAATGAATTGTGGGAATGCTTACGTGAGTTACGGGCCAGACTGGCAACTCCACATGGTACCTTGGACTTCTTTAGTATATGACAGTCTCAAAGTATATGGATTTTTTTTACATACTGTCTGACTTTCTCAAAAATGAGCATTGCAACAGGCTCAAGAATAATATGCAATTGTTTTAACCTAACTTTAGATGTCATTCATTATTATTTCCATAGTATTCTATTGATCAAAAGTTTTAGCACCATCTCAGAGTCAAGTGGAGAAACAATACCATGGTAAAATAAGCATCAGGAAGCGTGGTTCACTAGGGACCATAGGGAAGCATTTCTGGGGACCAGATACTATAACCATAAAGTAAGGCTGGAGCGGAGGACAGAGGCATAAGGTTTGGAGGCATAGTGGAGTTGCAACTGGTTATTTCATGCACTTAGGTGTTTGCTTTGAAGCAAAACTTAAATAAATACAAGTCCTTCCCACAGTTAGGTAGATCTTCCCCCTCTATTTTCCAACCCCCTCCCCTGTAGCTGCAACTCCTTGTTCTGGTACAGGTAAAATTAACAACTATGTCCTATAAATAAATATTCTGCTCTCATATGATTCATAAGGCACTGTCTTCTTTCAAGGTAAAGTTTCAAAAATGTCTACCCTTGTCCTGTTCTGGTAAAAATACTTGCTACATCACTAAAAAAACCCACCATCTTTGACCAAATGTATAAAAGCTGAACTTTTCTTTGTTCAACGCTCAGCCATTTTAAACACAGAGTCTGCTAAGCCAGCGTATACACCTTAAATACATTCTCCTGACTCCCACTTGGTCTCTCCTGTCTCTTGGTATTCTGCAACATTTCTGTCGACCACAAAGGGACTGGAGATGAGAGCTGCTGTCTCCTTTGCCTGCAGGCCTGAAAAGGGCCTGAGCTGCAGGAACCCTGAGTCTTTTGGTGCCACCAGGTGAGATTTCAGCTCTGAGAGGGAATCAGCCCTCCCACAGCCCTGAACCCCCCACCCCTACCCCACCAGTGCAAAAGGAACCTGTTGGGATTGAGGACAATTCTGGAACAACAGTGCACTACAGGATAGTGGTAAGATAGGGGCTCCCAGGGAGAACCTGTCCTGTATGGACAAAAGGGGAAGCTGAATACTTCCCAGGGAATACCAAGTAATCTGACCCAGATTAAATCACACCACACCAGCACCCCCATCAGGAGTGGCCTACGATGAGAAATGGCTCCTAGGGGTGCTAGGGACATGGAAGTGGCCCACCATAGGAGAGGCTCATGGCCGGTCAATCTGGACTGAGTCAGACAAAACCTACAACCCCAAGTGGAATGTGGGACAGACCTGCAATGAGAATGACTTGTAAAGGGGGTATGACAAGTAGTCAGACTCTGGGGGAGTCAGACAAAACTCACACCCAGGTGTACTTAGTAGCTGGACTCAGAATGAGTTAGGGGAAACCTACACCCAAGCAAAACCTACACCCATGCTAACAAATGAGATAGGAGAGGTGTATGAGTGTGTGTGAGTGAACCAAATAAAGTGTGTGAGCCCAGAGAGTGTGAGAAAAGAATATAATTATGTGTAAATGAATGGAGTAAAGTGTGTGAGTCCAAGGTTGCCTGAGCTCAGCTGGGGACTGGGGGAGGGAGATACTCTAATTGGTCTAAAAACAAAAGTAATTGAGAGAGTGATTTGTGCTGTAAAGGGCAAAGGCATGTAGAAAGCTGCTTAGCTTTGGTGCACTAGGATATACTGGTGGTGCACCACAGACAAGCTAATAAAAAAATAAAAAGCACCTTGTAAAACACGGTGATGATGCTGCCCAGCCCAGATGGGGACCGAACCTAAAAGAATGCCTGAGCCTCTGGCTATTCCAGTGGGGCTGGGGAGAGGGTCAGGGTGGAGAGACTTAGACCCAACTGTGCCTGCTGAGGTTAAAAAGACAAAACAAGGATCATTCTTTCATTTTAAAGGACCAGAAAACAAGGAGCAAGACAATGCAAGGTCACTCTTGGTTCAGGAGCCCCAAGGCCATTGCTTGTTCAGCATTACCACCCTGGCACAGCCTGCAGGTATTTGAAAGCCTGGGGCTGAAGGGTCAAAGTTAAAAAGCTGCAAGTGCATCCTGAATTAAAAGCATAGAAATGTTTTACAGGAGGAATCAAATTACAAAGTTTAGCTAATTGATAAACGAACTTTTGGTTTCCAATTTGAGTTGTGTTTAATTGGTGTACTTGCTTTCCTCTCTATCTGTTGATAAGAACATTCATTCAAGGTTAATTTGAGGTCTGTTGGCAGCCAGTCAAATTTAAAATTTAACAATCTGAGAATTTAAAGAAAAAAGGAACACTTTAAAATCCAAACAGCTGCAGCCAAGTTTGTTATAAAAGATTTATAGTAAATGAGATAGAGGAAAACATTAAAAAGGCTATATGTACAAAAATGTACTTTTAATATGAGAAGATTTTATATGGTAAAAGTTTTGTCCTGTTAAAAAGAGAGATGATGACTAGACTAGAAAGCTTACAGATGTCAAGAAAAAGCATGCAGAAGTAATTTATCAAAGAAACTATGTATGTTTGCTTGTTGGTTTGGTGAAAGCCAATGTTGTTCTTTCCAAAAGCTTCTTGTTGCTCAAAAGACTCAAAGATACGTATGGTTGCTTGTTAATTTAGTAGAGCTCAAGTTATTCCTAAAACAAAAGTACTTGAGAAAATAATTTGTGTCACAACAGAATAGATACAAGAGAAAAAACATCAAAACCCACCCCATTAGGATGTATATTAAAGAACTTTTTAAAAAGCTATATTTTAAAAAATGATAAAAGTTTGCTGATGAGAGGCTAACCATCTCCAAAGTGCTGGGCCCCGAGTTGATACAACAATTTCATCAGAGGTGTCATACAGAAAAGACAACATTAAAAACATTACTAGGCCACCATTTCTATATGCCATGGTTCAGGGATATCACTTGGACTGTTGGTAAACAATGCCTACCTAACCTGTCCCTGGCCCCTGAGTATCCAGGAAAGAAGAGCTGCCCAATGTAAAAACTTACTTATACACTTTACTAAATTGCCCCAATCTGGTGGCCATCAATATATATTGGTGCTTGCCTGTACCTTCTCAAAATGGATTAATGCCTTTGCCACCCAAACAAAAAGGACATGAGAGGTGATGAAAGTACTGGTTAAAGACATCACCCCAAGATATAGTCTGCTTTTGACCTTAGGAGTTGCACCATAGACCAGCATTCATAGCTGACATAGTCCAAGAGCTCACACAGATGTTAAAGATATAAAATAGAAGCTTTACATGGCTTACTGGCCACAGAGCTCAGGAAAAGTGATACACATGAACCAGACCCTCAAACAATTACTGAAGAATATATTGTCAAAAAAGCCCACTTGAGATAAGATCAAGTCCTACCCATTGTCCTCCTCTAAATCCAGTACACCCCCACCAAACAAACTGGGTATTCCCACTATAAAGTTTTGCTCAGCTGGCCACCCCCCATCCTAGGTCAAATTAAGAGTAATCTTTATAAACTAGAAAAATTGTCCCTAAAAAACCACATACAGGCTTTGAGAATAGCCCTGTAAGTTATGCACAGCTGGGTACAAAAAAATATATATATATATATACACATAAGCTTAACAGACCCAATACCAACCTGGGGACTTTGTCTGGGTCAAAATAAATAAATAAATAATAAAATAAAATCAACAACTCTAGGGCCTATATGCGATGGGCCTCATGTTATAATCTTGGTTTTTTCTTGTTAAAATTATAGGAACTGTGTCTTATATCTACCACAGCCGGCTGAAACCAACCACTCAAGACAAATAGACCAGCCAACAAGATTCAGACCACCCTGGAGGTGACATCTCTGCCCAGTATTAGCAGACTCTGGTTAATTGCAACCCAGTCTCAGCATCTTTTGACCTCTCCAAGCATGACAAGCAGTGCCTTCCCCCTTTACATCCCTGTTTTCATGTCAGCTATCCCTGCCTGGATATCAGCTATCCCTGCCTGCATATCAGATATCCATGCCTGCATATCAGCCATCTCCAGATGCTTCCACCCAGATGCTTCTGGACTCTTCAGACTGTGCCACTAAATGTCTTCAAAGCATACTCTTCTTACCTTTCCACACTGCAGACTATAAAATACTGGTTCCCCTTGGCACCCCTTGTCTCTGCTGCCCAGAGCACCAATCAGCCCCAAGACCTAGTTCTCTCTAAGTCTCATTTCTTTCTTTACTCTTTAACAGCTTGTGTCATAGTGCCTCGCAGGAGACTGTAGACTTATCACATAAATCTATAATAATGTCCCCATTCCTGTTCCCTATACCACCCAAACCAGCTGATCCTGCAACAAGATCAGGGCACCACCAGAGATGACAACCCTCCTCTGATCACTCTAGAAGATGACCAGTCCACACATGTCCAAAGCTTAAAGATCAATATAGAGTTACAAGGAAAACATGAGTTTCTTATCCTCTTTGTTGTAATTCTCCCTTGCCTCTTACCCCTACTTGTTAAAAACAGCCATAGAGACTTTGATAAATAGGCAGTGGCAACAAATCAACTAATGGCCTTAACCAAGTACCAACCTCTGCTCAGCAGGTTGTACTGAGCACCCCCTTATGACAAAAAAATAATGATGCTCTCTAATAAAACTTGTTATAGAGGACATCAAAGGGGAAAAGAAGCAGGACTTAAAGACAAACAAGTCCTTCCCAGCCTTGGACAGTTCCAGCCTCCTATCTCCCCCTCTCTCCTGTAGCTGGAACTCCTTATTCTGGTACATTTGAAATTAACAACTAACTATGTCCTATAAATAAAGTTTATGACACTCTGTTCTCATATGATTCGTAAGACACATAAGACTCGTCCTATTCTGGTAAACTCATTTTCTACGTCACTAGAAAAACCATCTCCTTGAACAAAATATATAAAAGGTAAAACTCCTCTTTGTTCAGTGCTCAGACATTTTAAACACAGAGTCTGCTGAGCTGATGTATACACCATAAATAAATCCCCCTGACTCTCATTTGGTCTCTCCTGTCTCTTGGAACTCTACAAAGCATGACTCTGTTTGTACTCGAGATCAAACACACAAAATTGAGATGACTGCATTAGAAAGGTGAGTAGAAGGAATGTTGGGTCCAGCTGGGGATTTAGCTCAGTGCTTTCGTTGCCTGCTGCGCAAGTGCAAGGACCCAAGTTTGATCCCCGGTACAAAAAGAAAAAAAGAATGTTGGGTACAAATATTTAAAAAGTCAACTACAGGGGTCATTAGATAATAGCTCAAATTAATCAATAAAAAATATCAGAATAACCACACTATTAGTAATATAGAGACAAAAAACAGAAGACAACTGCTCAAAAGAGTTTTAATTCAATGGGAAAGAGTGGGAAAAGAATTCATTAAATTCTTTTTAGTTATAAGCCATTTGCAATAATTTTATTTTTACTTTGAGCACATAGAGTATATCAATCTTAAGTTTCTAATACCACCCTCTTTAGTATATAATCTTAATAGGGAGGAAATGCCAATACTTTGGGTTCATGCCATGTGCCAGACACTGTGCTAAATAAACCCCCAGAGCACCATATTAGACAAGCCATTCTTATGCTTAATAATCTCAAAGCCTAGTACCTCCTAATGGGAGATAATCAAGTTAACAAGAGTACAACACACAGTGGCTACAAAATGTGACAAGCAAAGGACAAAACACCAGGGCAACAGTGGAAAATGATTTTTAGTCCAGTATTGAGGATGTAAGAGGGGGGTCAGGGAAACGTTTAAGTCCAGTCCTAAAGATACTGGGGAGAGTTGAGTGGGTGGAAATAATTTTAGACAGAATAAAGAGCATATAAAACGTTCAATGTATTATCACAGCACTTTACACTAACAGACAAATTTCAACTTTATAGATGTTTATTATACCATTTAAAAGTAAATGAAGAGACAGAAAAAAATAAGACACGCCTCTATGTAAGTCAACAATGAGACTACATAGTGACCTAGTGATAGTGACTGATGTGTTGTGTGTGTGAATTTCACTACAGCTGGACCCCACATCAGGGGGCAAGAATAGGATTGAAACAGTGGGCAGGATCACATCATGAAGAGCCTGATACTTCACATAAAGGACTACAGGCATTATCCTGAAAGCAAAGAGGCACTGACGTTTGTGGATGATTATTGAGCACAAAAGAGGAATGCTTATAATCAAAATACTCCAACAATTATGAGTATTTTCATTAAAATGGTGTCCAGGAGTAACTAATTTTTAAGACTTCTATATTTCTTCCAGTTCGGGTAGTGTATAACTGCACATGAGGTATTATCAAAATATATGGTGAATGGTTAAATTTTTAAAAAAATATTAAAGGACACTTTACTATTAATACTCCTCAAAATATCCCCCCTCATTTCAAACACATTTACCCTTTCATTCTTGCCACTTTCTGAAACAGTTTTGAATGGATTCAAGACATTGAGGCAGCTATGACAGCCCTGCTAAACACACTAGGGGGAGGAAACAACTGTCTCCTGCAGAGGGGACATTTGTGAGTTATTTCAGTGAGGGGAACAGCGATGTTTTTCTTGCTTATTGTCAACTATGAGGGTCTACACAGCAAGCTTTTATTCACATCATGACTTCCACGTCATCTTCCTTATTTCCTGATTTGCTATGGGTGAGAAATCAGACTTCCTGGGTTCCATTTGTACATGATACCAGCTACAGGATTATGAGCACCTTACTCAATCTTTCTATGCTCTACTACCTCTCTAAAAAATGAAGATAATAGTATCTAATCTTAGATGCTATGAGTACTGAAAAAAATGCTGTATGAAAAGTACTTAATACAGTATCTGGCCAACGTAGAATGTTCAACAAAGGTTAGTTATTTAAATAGCTGTTATCCAGGGAGTGTAGAGAAGCACAACAGATAAAATGACCTGTTTTACTCCAAATATCTTGCCATAGACTGCTTAATAGCCTTTCCTCATTCTGTGTGGGTACACTCTGGCAGGTGAATTGGCCCTGCACTTAATCAATCACTATAATCTATGTTTGGTGGGGATTGGTAGAAGGCAAGGGAAATACATGTGCTTTCTGGGAGAAGCTGATTCAGTCAGAGACATGGAGGGCCAGGGATTCAGCTCAGTGGTTTCGCCACCTGCTGCCCAATCGCAAGGACCTGAGTTCGATCCCCGGTACCAAAAAAAGAATCACAGTCCGAGACATGGAGTATTGTAAATATTGGAAAATAAAGGCAACTAAAGGGTCACTAATGTCACCATCCATCCAAACCCTGACACGTATAGCCAACCCTCTACTTGCCCACTTCCTTCTGAGATAATCCACTCCCCGTCCCCAGAGACATAGCTGTTAGGGAAACAGAAAAGCACTCATATTCACTAAGCTATGGATGTGTGCTAAGAACTGTGCTAGGTCTCATTTGCAAATAATGCCGAAAATTAAGTTGTGAAGAGTATAATATATTTTGCACTAGACCTACAAGGAAAGAGGGATCAGAAGACATTGAAAGTTTAATTCAAAATATACTTTTTATTGCCCATTATATTTATTAGAAATTATTGCAAGGTAAGAACAGAGGCTCACTCACATTGTGCCAAGGAGAATGGGATTCATACAAATGTACACGGGGTCTGGAACTGGCATCCTTCAGGGACTTCAAGGCATCAGTTGCTCTGCTCATCTGTAATGTATCTCCTGCTTATCTTTAAAGCTCTCCAGACCAGCTTCCTAATGGTGCCAACTTTCTCTTTGTCCATATCAACCCAGCTCCACATCCTGTTCATGATGCTCAACTAGCTCTCTGAGTTAAAAGACTTGTTCTTTCAATTCTAAACCTTAGATTCTTGAGAAAAAACCTGTGTCCTTTCAGTTCACATTTTCCATTATGATTGAATTAATCACGTTCCCATCACCAGGACAACATACCTGATACCCACAACATAAAGGTGGAGAGGTTAATTGGACTCACGGTTTTCAGAGGGTTCATTCCATGGTTGATTGGCTTAAAGGGAGAACGGCATGGAGGAGGAACACTGCTCACTCCATGGCAGCCAGGAAGCTGAGAGATAGGGAAGAGCTGGGGACAAGAATACACCCTTCTAGGTCATGCCACCAGTGCACCACCTCCAAACAGTCCCTGCCTCCTAACATCACATGCAAATACTCAACTCATTAGTGGATTAATCCACTGATAGCATCCCATGACCCAATCACCTTCTAAATATATAAGACTTTTGGAGGGCATTCTAGACCTAAACCATAGCAATGGTTTTCATGTTAGTTCCTGGCCAGTCTGTGGTTGGCTACCCTGGGATCATGCGTACTCATGCGGGAAAGGATCCCCCTTGGCAGAATCCAATCATTCCACTTGCACTTTTGGCAGGGGAAATGTGAATGTGGAACTGCTTCTCAGAAGTGGCTGGTGTCAGCCAGCAATGATTAACAACTTTAATACAAAAGGAAATTATTTTGTGAGTTTGTGACCAAAACAATGGAGTCATTTAGGAATTCATTCAACACAAAGTAAGCAAAAAATCCAATTTAAAGAAAAAAAACATATAAAAGATTTGTTTTTCTTCTCCTAAGAAGAAGGCTGGATGTAGGCAGCCCAGGAAATAAAAAAGTAGTTTTGGGGAACCTGGCTCTTTTCTTCCTGTTCCTCCACATTTGTTTGTCTCAATTTGGTCACAAACAGCTGGAATACTTCTGGACATCAGTTCGTTCTTGGGAATGGGAAAAGGGAAGTAGAACAGCTTTGGCATAATTAGTCCTTGACTTTTTATCTGAGAAAGGAAGCTCTTCTTAGCAGATATCTGCCTTAGAATTTACTATCACCTATCCTCAAATCTATTCCATTAGATGGATATAACTGGATTAAAGCTAACAGGGCCATTCCCTGAGCCTGGGGTAGAAACCTAGGGTTTCAATGATCAAGGGGTGGAACATGCAAGGTACCTAAAAATAGAAACTTGCATTCTAATAGAAGGAGGAAAGACTGTTGGCTGAGCAATGAACAGTGTTTTCTTAAACAGAGCACAAGAAACCAAGTGCATATACTGCCTACAGTTGGCCCAGTGCCAGTATTCTAATTGATAATAAGCTTTTGGTGAGTGCATGAATAAATATTTTGACTCATTAGATGGACGAAATGGTACAAAGTAGGAAGAAAACAAGGGTGACTATCAGGAACATCAATATTTCAAAATCTCTGAGACTTTTTCTTACCCCTAAATCTGATTTTCTTCATCTATAACACATTGGACCTTTGACTTATGAATTCAATTCATTTGTGAGGGCTGGTTGTAACTCAGGTTGGCTGCAAGTCAATACTATTTTTCCCATAAGATAGAATGGAAATATCCACAATGGGTTCCAAATCTCCCCAACCACCCCTTAACTCACCTTTTCATAATACAAAAGGGCTGTATAATGTGCATAATTTACCAGAAACACCAATAATTTTCCTACTGTGTTCACCAAAAAGTTATGAAGTGTTTCCAATTTGCCAGAAACAACAATTTCATACTGTACTCACCATTCAAGTTGACATCTTTGGCTTGCAGGAAGGGAGGATGAAATGGAAAGTGGTTATTTTCCCAAGGAGAGTCCTTTTTCCTAAGAACATCAGGAATCCAGCTCTCTGGTGTCCTTTCTCTCCTTGGGAGAGTCTGTAGCCCACTAGGACCCGCTTGTGGCTCATTAGGTCTCAACATTTTCAGAACTAAACATTTCTCTAAGGTAATCTGTTTCTGTCTTTTCTTTAACATTGTTCTGTAGTATGACATGACATTGTCATTAAGCAAGTGAGTGTAATGATTGGTTTTTTCCTCTGTCTGGGTGGGTCTGATCTACAAGTATTTGTAGCTCTCTCCATTTCTTTCTTTCTTTTTTTTTTTTTTGGCACTGGGGATGGAACTACTGACCTTGCACTTGCGAGGCAGGCAACAGAACCACTGAGCTAAATCCCCGGCCCTCTATTTTTTCAGGATTTCCTTTATGTACTACAGCAGAGCTTTTCACTGGTTATTAATACTCCCCCCCCTTCAGAAAGCTCCTCAGCTGTCATTCTCTATTGCTTATCAAGGAGTTGCTGAAGTTCCTCTGTAAACAATTCCTCTGAGTGTTCCTCTACCAGTTCCTCAGCAACACTCAACCCTACCTGCAAGCCTGTGGACTCTGCTAGAGTGACAATGTCATCAACCACAGGGTCAATGGAAGGTTCAGGCTTCTCTACATAGCCTTCAAAGTCTCTCTCATATCATTTTAAGCCACATTTTCATCGAGGCAGATCTCAGGGTTCTTAGAGAGACATTGGCCCAGGATTTCTCAATTAACCCCACACAGGAAAGGATGTTGTAATGTTCCTTCCAGAACTCTTTAAGGGTTAAATCTGAATCTGAGACCATCTGGAAGCACTTCAGGAACAGCTCCTTGGTGTATAGCTTCTTAAAGTTACCTATAACCTGCTGGTATATAGGCTGCCTTAGAGGAGTTGTATTAGGTGGGAGAAAATTGACTGAGAACCACGAGAATCCTTTAGCCAATTCTTCTTCCAAATCTTGTGGGTGAGCAGGAGTATTGTCTATGATGAGAGTCTTGAGGGGTAAACATTTGTCCTCTAGATGTTTCTTAACAGTGGGACAGAAAGCCTCCTTAAGCCACTCAAGAAAAAAAGTACTCTTGTTATCCAGGCTTTTACGTTAGATCTCCACATGATCCCTAGCCTATTCTTCCTGAGGGGTCTCAGAGTGATAAACCAAGACAGACTTTATCATGAGGTCACCACTCACATTTGCACACAGCAATAAGGTTAGTCTATCCTTCATAGGCTTGTGGCCTGACATTTTTTTTCCTTCCTGGGTAATGTATGTGCTCCTGGGAATTTTCTCCTAGAAAAGGTCAGTTTCATCACAGTTAGAAAATTGATGACAGCAAAAGTCATTTCTCTGTGTCATCATTTTGAAGTGGTGCAATTTTCAGCAACCCTTTCATCGGCATAGGCTGCTTTGCCAGCCTAATTATGCTACGAACCCCAGTTCTTGCTTTAAAATTGTGAAATCAGCCCTTACTGGCACAAAATGTTTCACCATTATCATTCATTGACGGATTATCCTTTATGAGATCTGCATTTAGAGCCACAGCTTTTCACAAATTATAGACACAGGCAGGCTCTATATTATAGACACATATAGCCATCTGCCTTTTGTTTATCCACACTAGTAATCCCCTTCTACCTTGTCTAACACAGTTGATCGTGACTTAATAATTTGAGTAACACTTTTAGCAAAACTAGCTTCCTTATACAAGTGTATATTACACTGTGTAAGACTGTTGAGATGATGGATTTTGACGTGCTGTACATATTAGTGAGATTGCTCACACGAATGCCACTCTCATATTTCTCCACAGTTTCCTTCTTCTTTTCAATTATGATTGCTTTATTTACCTTCCTTTCCTTCCTGAATTTCTTTTCTAGTTTTTCTGGGGTAATTTTGATAGCAGTAATCATAGCAATGATATAAAGCACAGACCAATATCACATCCACAAACATGTACATCAGGGCTCAGGCTGATGCTTATGTATGCTTACATATGCTTTTGTGGCATTGTAAGTCTTTGTTTACAACCTCACAAGCAGCCAGTATTCCGGTCAAACTCAAGACTATGGCCATAAGTTAAAATTAAAATTCTGGTCGTAACCCAAGTTGTGTGTATGAGGCCGGTCCTAACTCTGGGGTCAGCTGCATAGGGCTGAATAATCCCTTCACTGTTGAGTTGATTTGAGAATTAAATGAAACTACTTTTGAATGAGTTCTTTGAAACCCTAAAGAACTAAGGAAATGTTAAGAAAGCCAAGATGGGAGGAAGGTGCTATGAGTCAAGCGGCCTTGAAAATCAACCTCAGCAAGGGCAGAGCCACAAGTAGAAAAGGAGAAATGAATCCTGGGTGGGTGCATACTCTGGTTGGTTCAACAAGTCCTTGTGATGTCCATTTTATCCTCTGAATGTCAAAGTTTCCATCTGAAGAAATACGGAAAAGACTGAAAGCTTAGACACCCAACCCTTACTTTCCTGGCAAGGTTAGAGTGGATTAAGAAATTGAAAGTGAGAAACTAGATGTAAGCATGAAAACCACAGCATTCAGTTCGCCTAGGGGGAACTGTTGATACCAATATAGTGAAATCAGTTCTTACAGATCACATGGTAGTGTGAGACCTGAGATGAACATAACTGGCTGCCTTTGTCAATTCAGCTTAATTTGATTTCACATAGTTTAGTAATAGCTATTTTTACACATATTCCAGTCATCTTTGAGATGCATGATAGAGAAACATACCTCATCCCCATGATATTAGATGTGGCCACCTGACTGGATTCAGCTACCATATGTGAGCAGATGTATCATGGGTCACTTTCAGGTAGGAGCCTATAAAAATCTTGTGCAATTCCTTTTTTTCTGTCATTTCCCCTGGCAGAACAATTGGCTCCACATAGTAAAAGCCCCATAATCTTACATGGGAAGAACATCAAGAAGAAACCCATCTCTCACCCCCACAATGCTCAATGGAAGTAAACAAACCAAAAACAAAACTTGGTTGTCTTCAGTTTGTTTAACTGCAGCATGGCCTGAGATATCCTGCCTAACCCCAGGTCAGTCATGTGAAAACAGCAATAAGTAGTTCAGAATATATTTTGGAGTGAAACAATCTGACAGTGGAAGCTCAGGTACTAACTAGCTATCCCACATCTGCACACCCTTGTTCTTGTTCTTCCCATTCTACGGCTCTAGTTCTCAGATACACTCGCTCCTTAAAAAAACAGTAGAATCTCCAAGTTCCATCTCCCAATGTGTAATTTCATCAGTCTGCTGTGGGGCCTAGGTATGAGTAATTTTAAAGCTCAAATGTGCAACTAAGGATGACAATCAACTGTCTAGAATCTCTGAATCTCATTTAATTGGTCTCCCCTTCAACACTTGGACTGAATCTCCTCCAAAAATCTCCCTGAATCTAAAGTTCCCCTTGAGATCCAGTAACAACCTAGACTCACCTTACCCTTGTGAGTAAGGATCAGATCCATTTCCAAAGATAATGTATAACACCAGGTATTTCAAAAAAGCTAGAAGATGGGATTTTGAAAGTTTTATCACAAGGAAATGATAAATGTTGGAGGAACTAAATATGCTTACTCTGATTTGAACATTAAACAATTTATACGTATGTGGAAATATCACATGGTAGCCTATAAATATGTATAATTTTATGTGTCAATTAAAAAGTATAAGCATGCAGCAAATGTGATACTGTGATGCTAGTAGGGCAGTTTAAATATAATAAATGAAAAGCAGTATTTAAACAAAAAGATTATCAATTTCTATATCTATTTTCTAGCCACAGTGTGAGTTTCTAAACTCAGAGACTGTACTAGAATTATCTTGTCATCCTAGTACTGGGCACAGATTCTGGTATCACATAATATACAAAGGTATCTACCTAATAAGTACTTATTTATCTAAAGTGAAAGAAGTCACCATTGAGTTAGAATTAAGAAACCATTCTTGACCTCTTAGAACACAACTGTAAGAAAAAGGTGGAACAAAGGACAGCCGCTGGAGATGAAGAAGTGAAGAAGAAAATTACTTTGGCCAACAATGTGAAGACATTGTCCTGAGATGAAAAAGAGAGAGGCAGGTGATGGTGGTGAGGAGAATGTTTGGTGTTATTATTCCAATCATAAAAGGATGAATTTTGTAGGACTAGGAAAGACATTACTTAAAAAGGAAAATATATTTCATCAGAAACATAATTCTTGTTAGGCAGTTGGAATATATATATCTTAACAAAAGATATATCTCAAACTGAGAGATCTAGAAATTATAAAAACTAAAAATAATCAGGAGAATCATAAAACTTACTACCAACTTAAGCATTTCATTACAAAATCAGACAACAGACCTAGACATTATAATTTAATAACCTGAATAAACTTATTAATAGGTTAGCTATCCTATTATCAGGAATATCCTAATATTCCTGATATCCAGAGCTCTGTTTTCCTATTTATCCCTGGGTCTCTCAGCTCTGTGCATTGTAATATACACTTTCGGCATACAGAGGTCTTGTGAGAATTTGAGATTTGTGATCAATATTAAATAATTTCTCAAATCATTGCCATGATCATACTAGTTTTCATTCTGTTCTTTCTAATCATTTTCTGACCATGGCCAGCTGGCTCCAAGGAAGAAACAGCCTGATAGAAGAGCTTGCCAGATGGAAAGCTGCTCACATTATGATCATCAGGAAGTAGAGACGTCTTTCCTTTATTGATATGTGATGCTATCTCTGTCATATGTAGGATATTAGACAGACCATGCATTTAATGTATATTCCATGTTGTATGTTGCATTGGGTTTTTATTCTTGCATTGAGTTTTTTTTCACATTACTTATTTTGAGGCTTTGTAGCAACCTTTAAAGTTAATAAGGTGAGTCCAACCCCTTTGACTGCCTAGCTCTTTTTAAAACAAATTTTTAGCAATTTTATACTTAAAGTTTTGAAAAACAATTCTAGAATCAGTTTTTGAGTATCTAGAAATATCCTATTAGACTTTTCTTATTGGAATTGCTTTGAATAACCTGATTAACTCAGTAAGAACTGATATGTCTATATAGGTTAAATTGTTTTATCTATGAAGTTGGTACTGTCAATTCTTCTTATAATCCTGGTAGAGTTTTACACTTGATCTTAGCCAAAAGGCCGAGAAGCGATTGGTAGAGTTTTAATTTTATTTTCATCCTAAAAGTTTTGTGCCTTTTGGGTTATGCTAATTACTATATTCTCTATGGTTTTTTTATTGCTAGTGTGATCATATGTATTATTGCTGAGCCAGAACTGCTATTTATTTCACTATCCTCTACTTTATATTCAATTAACATGAATCATTTTTCAAAAAATTATGAAACAAAAAGGGGATAAGGGCATAGATGAAAAGTTTGCTTTTGTAAAGAAACCAGGGTGCTTCTTTCTCAGAAACAGGAAGGAATTAAATAAGAAAGGTTAAAGATACAGAAAATGATAGGCGATTAAGGGAGGGAAATTGAACACTTGATTCTTCAAATTGAAATAATACTGAAAGGCTTTATCCTTGAAGCAAGACAAGAATTTTTTATTCGAAAGCGGAGTTCTGCCATTAAGAATCAAGGAGTTTCTAAAGGAACAACACTTTTCAAAAACACATAAACCAAGAATTGAGGAACTAAGCCTTTTCAGCAAAATGAAATTGAAGATTAGAATGAAATCTGAACAATGTGCTTGCTCATCTATAAATACAGAGGCTGCACTAATTAATATCCAAACTTCCTTTTGCTTCAAGTCTCAGAAAATACTATTTTTTAGAAAATTAAGGGATGGGGTGGCAAAGTAATATTAAATAAGGATTAAACTTCACTAGTGACTTTTCTAGTCTAGCATTCTCTCTGGCAGAGAGAACAGTGACCATAGATTGAAACTGCTGATGCCATCAGCCAAAACAAACATTTCTTTCTTTAAATTGATTTTTCCTGGGTATTTTGCCACAGTGGTGGAAAGCTGACTAACACGACAGGAATAAATTTAGTCCATACCAACTGGCAGAGATAACTTGGAAATGGACACTTTCAGAAAGGAATTATTTTTACCATTGCCATTTTGTCTGGACACTGAGCTGGCTCTTTCTTTGTGCCCTACTCTGAAATTGAAGCTCTTTTCAAGTAGGTCCATGTATTTCAAGTATTTTCTAGTTTGAGATAAAAATGAGAAGTGAAAATTGCATTGCTAAGGGAAGCTTGAACTTCCAGACCCTTCCTTGCCAAAATGTTTACCCAAGTTGCTCTTTTAAAGAGTTGGAGGGACTTTTTCCACATTCAAATAAGAAATATATTTGAATCAAAATTCAAAGCCATTTACTTGAGTGTCTTGCAAAACGGACATACTTCTTCACTTAGATGAGTTGCATCTCTCCATCCATACACCAAATTCAAGCTCCTCACCAACATCTCTAAGGTGCCTGGGTAACAAACCAATGTTGTGCTTTTAAAAATTGGTAAACCTTAAGATCAAATAATTGCCTCAGATACAAATAAATTCTCTCTTTTTTTTAATATGGAACACTTCACGAATTTACGTGTCATCCTTACGCCGGAGCCATGCTAATCTTCTCTGTATCGTTCCAATTTTAGTGTATATGCTGCCAAAATGAGCACCAAATAAATTCTTAAAAATAAATACAAGACTAGCAGTTGGGTGGCTGGGGCAAGAATATTATAAGTTTGATGCCAACATAGGCTATGCAATGAGGTTCTGTCTCAAAAAAAAAAAAAATAGCAAATTTAAAAAAAAAAACAAGTACAAGATTAATGGTAATAATATTACAGTATAAAATTTAAAATAACCTAAATGTCATGTGCATTAATATGAAGATCCATACTGAGACACCAAACAAAGTTTCAGTTAGCAATTAAAGGGATGCTGTAGGGCTGTGTGTATAGTTCAGTGGTAGAGCACTTACCTAGCACAAGCCCCTGGGTTTGATCCTTAGTACTTTGTAAATAAATAAATATTTGTAGATGCACATTTATTTATGTGAAAAGAGCTCCTGGACAGAAGTGAGAAAAAGAATCCACATGATTGAGTGTGACAAGCATGCCACAAGAACTTTATAAACACACAGAAATTAAATAACACCCTCCTGAACAACTAATGGGTCACAGGTGAAATTAAACAAGAAATTAGATAGTTTTTACCATTAAACAATAATGCCAATACAACATACTGGAACTTATGAGATGCAATGAAAGCAATCCTAAGAGGAAAATTTATAGCTGTGAATTCCCCTATCAGAAAAAGAGTGAACTCAAATAAACAGCTGAATGTAGAATCTCAAGCTTGTAGAAAATTAAGAGAAAATCAAGCCCAAAGCTCATATGAGGGAGGAAATTATAAAGATGAGAGCAGAAAATTACACAATTGAGACTAAGAAAATAATATAAAGAATCAATGAATTGAAGAGTTGGTTCTTTGCAAGATTAAATAAAATTGACAAACCCTTAGCCAACCTTATCAGAAAAAAAGGAGAGAAAAGATTCAAATTTAAGAATGAAAAGGGTGAAATCACAATTCAGCAGAAATCCAGGAGATCATCAATACCTAACTTGAGAATCTTTATTCTAATAAGATGGAAAACACAGAAGAAATTGACAGATTCCTAGTTTCATATGAATTATCAATGCTGAATCAAGAAGAGATAAAAATTCTAAATGAAGTAATGTCAATCAATAAAATTGAAGATTAGATTAAAAACCTAATAACAAAGAAAAGCCCAGGCCCTGACAGTATCACTGCTGAATTCTACAAGAAACTTAGAGAAGACTTAATGCTGCTACTTCTCAAACTCTTTAATGAACTTGAAAGGGAGCAATACTCCCAAATTCATTCCTAGAAGAAAGCACTATCCTAATACCAAAACCAGAGAAGGATCCAACCAAAAAAGAAAACTACAGGCCAATCTCCCTAATGAACATAGATGCAAAAATCCTCAATAGCATACTGGCAAACAGAATGCAGCAAATCGTCAAGAAGAAAATACACCACAACCAAGTAGGATTCATCCCAGAGATTCAGGGATGGTTCAACAAACGCAAATAGACAATATCAAGAGAGCCAAGGCCAAACCATGTGATCATTTCAATAGATGCAAAAAAAGCATTTGACAAAGTCCAATACCCATTCATGATTTAAAAAAAAAACCTTCAGAAAATTGGAATAGAAGGTACTTATTTCAATCTGATAAAAGCCACCTATGGCAAACCAACAGTCAACATCATACTAAATAGAGAAAAACTGAAATCTTTCACTCTAAAATCTGGAACAAGACAAGGATGTCCACTATCACCACTCTTCTTCAATATAGTTCCAGAAACATTAGCCAGACAAATTAAACAAGAGAAACAAAAGGAATAAGGGTAGAATAAGAAGTTAAATTACCATTATTTGCAGATGACATGATACTCTACATAGAAGACCTCAAAAACTCCACCAAGTGGGAGTGCAGAATGGTACAACCACCATGGAAATCAATGTGGAGATACCTCAAAAAACTAGGATTGGAAGTTGCATTTGGTCCAGCTATTCCTCTCCTAGGTATATTCCCAAAAGAATTAAAAGAATCATATCACAGTGATATATGTGCACCCATGTTCATAGCAGCACAGTTTGTAATAGCTAAAACTTGGAAACAACCTGATTGCCCATCAACTGGAGACTGGATAAAGAAGATGTGGGGGTTTTTTATAAAAGGGAGTACTACTCAGCCGTAAAGAAAGAGAAACCAGAGACATTTATAGCTAAGTGGATGCACATTGAGGCCATACTCTTAAGTGAAATAAATAGGACACACATGTGTAAATACTGAATAGTTTCTCTGGCGTGAAAAACTAAAAGTGTAAATAAGAATCAAAATGTATAATTGATATTGTAAAATAGGAAGAAAAGGTCTGGAGGAATAGGGGAAGGGGACGGGGAAAGGAAAGCAGGGAAAAGAAAAAATATGAAAAAAGGAAAAACATGGAAACAAAGTCTTTTTAAATAGGGAAGGGTGGAGGGGGTGAAGGGAGGGCAGGGGAATGGGGATAAAATAAGAACCAATATACATCATGTAAAGGTACAAAATCCCAATAATGAATGTAACTGTATTGTATACCTAAAATGTACCAATAAACTAAATGGAAAAAAAAAACTCCACCAAAAGATTTCTAGATTTAATATTCAAATTCAGTAGCATAGCTGGATATAAAATCAACACTCAAAAATCAACAGCACTCTTACACAAATAACAAACTCACTGAGAAAGAAACTGGGCAAACAATCCCTTTCACAATGGCATCCAAATAAAATGAAATGCCTAGGAATCAATCCAATGAAGGAAGTAAATGAACTTTACATTGAAATCTACAGTACTCTAAAAGATGAAATCAAATAGAATATCAGAAAATGGAAAGAAATGCCTTGTTCTTGGGTAGGAAGCACCAACATAGTAAAAATGGGCATGCTTCCAAAATAGTTATACAGATTTAATACAATTGTAATCAAAATACCAATAGCATATCTCACAGAACTAGAGAAAATAATCCTAAAATTCATTTGGAATCAGAAGAGACCTAGAACACCAAAGGCAATTCTGGGCAATAAAGGCAAGGCTGAAGGCATCACAATCCCTGAAATTATACTACAAAGCTACTGTGATAAAAACAGCATGGTACTGAGGGGAAAAAAAAAAAGACCCAAGGATCAGTGGAACAGACTAGAAGATGCAGAAACAACTCCAAACACAATCAGCCACCATATTTTTGACAAAGGAGCCACACACCTTCACTGGAAGAAAGACAGCCTCTTCAATAAATGGTGCTGGAGGGCTGGGGATTTAGCTCAGTGGTTCTGTCACCTGCCTAGCAAGTGCAAGGTCCCGAGTTCGATCCCTGGTACCAAATAAATAAATAAGTAAATGGTGCTGGAAAAACTGCCTTTCCACATACCAAACACTAAACATAGACCTACATCTTTCACCATGCACTAAACTAAAATTGAAATGAATCAAAGATCTAAATATTGAAACAAAATAATCTGCTGGAAGATAGAATAGATAAAACTTGTGAAGACATAGGTGTAGGAAAAGACTTTATTAGAAGATCCCTGACCACATGAGAATACTACAAGAAATCAACAACTGGGATCATATCAAATTAAAAATTTTTGCACAGCAAAAGAAATCACCAACAGAATGAGGAGACAGCCCACACAATGAGAAACAATTTTCCCAGCTATTCCTCAGACAAAGGACTAACATCTAGGATATATGAAGAAGTTTAAAAAAGCAGAGTCCCCCCCAAAAAATTTAAAGATCCAATCCAGAAATGAGCATCTGAAATGAATAGACTCTTCTCAGATGGAGAAATACAAACAGCAAATAACTATATGAAAAAACGTTCAACATCACAGGGCATTCAAGAAATACAAATTAAACAACACTGGGATTCCATCTCACTCCAGAAAGAATGGCTATCATCAAGAAATCAACCAATAACAAATAATATTGCCGCTATAGGGAAGAAGAAATCTTTCTCCACTGTGGGTGGGAGTATAAATTGATACAACCACTGTGGAAATCAGTATGGAGATTCCCAAAAAAATTAGGACTGAACATTCCACTTAACCCATCTCTGTCCCTTCTAGGTATCTTCCCAACAGAGTTAAAAGCATCATACCACAGTGACATATGCATACCCATGTTTATAGGAGCACAGTTTATAACAGCTAAAACTTGGAAACAGCCCATATGCTCATCAACAGATGAATGGATAAAGAAAATGTGGTTATTTTGTACAATGGAGTACTACTGTGCCACAAAGAAGGATAATCTTCAGCCATTTTTAGGTAAGAGGATGCACCTTGAGATCATAATGTTAGGTGAAATAAATCAGACACACAAGTTTATATATTGCATTCTTTCTCTTGTGTGAGAAACTCAAAGGGTAAATAAGCAGGAAAATGGAGAATAGATATGGAGAAGTGGAAGAACATTTTCAAATGGGAAGGAGAAAAGAGAGGAGGAGGGAATGGGAAAAAAGAGGAATTTGGACATATTATGTACAGGTTCAAATTTCCTATGATGAATGTGATCATTATGTATGGCAAATACGTACTAACAAAAATAAATTTTTAAAAAATCTCTCCTGGGCAGAAGAAACAGGTAAAACAGGTAATATTTGGCTTCTTTTTTCTTTGTGAACCTGTACTTTCTCATTGTTATAACAGTGAACTTATATTCTTACGCTTAAGGAAAGGTTTTTAAAGAAGAGAAAGCAGAAAACAAAAGGCAAGTGAGCATTGAAGATCCATGTCCTAGACTTAGCATGTCCAGGGGCTAGCGGTAAAAATGTCTGAGTGATTATCAACTCTCCCTTGTGTCTCAGTTTATCTGTAAAATAAGAATAGCTGCCTTTCTCTGGCACAGAGTTTTTATAATGAGGCCAAATGCCTTCACACACACACACACACAGTTAGCAATAAGTTAAATATCACTTGCACACCTGCCATGAGAGAAACCAATTCCACTCTTTGGTATTTACCCAAGAAAAATGGTACCACATTCAATGCTGTTCATAGCAGCATTATTTTAACTAGCCAATGACTGTAAATGACCCACATGGCCATACAACAGCATGCTACCTAGCAATAAAGAAGAAAAAAACCAGAGTCATACAATTACAGCAATTGATATATAAATATATACAAATATTTGTTAATTAAAAATAATTAGTTTTGAAAATCTCATCAGGACAGATGAAAAATCTAAATGTGAAAGGCTACATACTGTGCTATTTCATTTATATGAAATTTTGAAAAAGGCAAAACTATTATGACATAAAACATAAGAATGTTTGCCTAAGACGTGGGTTAGGGAAGGAGACTACCTGCAAAGACAGCTCTAATCTTTATGGAAGAGGCACTGTGTAACTTTACGGATAAACTTGTAGGAGTAATGAAAATAATCTTTGTCTTCAATTTGGTGCGGGATACATAATTGTCTGCATTTGCCAGTATTATGTACACTTAAAATTCGTAGGTTTATTGAATGTAAATTATGCCATTATATAGCTATTTTGATGGTACGCAGGAGAACTTAAGATGGTTTCTTAAAAAACACTATCCAACAAAATATGTGGAAATATACGGTAATATGCAACACTCCATAGAAAGGTAAGGCATTTTTTCTTCTGTGTATTTCTTTTACAGCAAAACAAGGTACAAAGAACTAGAACATATTCAGAAAGCCAATTGCAGAATACTGTATATCCAGTTAACGACAATTTTTTCATGGACAAAAGGGGGAGTGAGTGTAAGCAAGGTGAAAAAGGAATTGTTTTCTGCCCCTTTGATTTCTTTTAGCACTGTTAAATTTTGTATAACAGTTTAGGGGAAATATGTAGCCCTAAAAATTATTTTCATGTTTTCTGCTGAATATTTAGTTGGAAACTAGAAGAAAAAAAACCTTCCTCAACTTTAACCCCAAATCCTGCCATTTGGAAACCTTGCAAAACAGCTGTCAGATGTTAAATATTTAGAAAATAAAGCTTCAAACTGACATTTTTTAATTTACAATACTGTCCTGAGGATGTATAACCGCTGGTCACCACCCTACCCCGGCTGCCTCAAAGAGAAGCCCTCTGCCAAATAAATGTACAGTGAGAGCCAGTGAGAGGATGTTGAGGGACGCAGCAGGAGGAAGTTGTTTGAAAATAAGAAACGGGCTGGCCAACCAAAAGGAAGCCTACGGAGTGGTGAGGCGCCGGAAGTCAGATTCTCCTTTGACAGCAGTAGCCTCGCTGGCCTCTAGTGCCCCTCACCACAGACATGGGGAATGGGTAACCACGAGGCACAATCTGGACTGTGTCTAGGGCGACAGCCCGGGTGTCTCAGTGTGGGTAGAGAAGTCCTGTGCTGAGGGCTCCCGAAATGGAGCCGCTACTAATGCTACTTGTTAAACTACTCACTTACACGTCGGTCCCCTTTTGTCTTGTCTGCCCGCTTTTGCGCACAGGATCCTGGGCCCCTCATGTGAGGGAGCCCTTAGCGCGGTCATCTCTAATGGTGTCACCCAGCACTCAACCCTAGAGAGTGCTCTGAAGGTACTGAGGAACCTGCAGGTCACCGTCTTAATACCATTTTACTTCCAGTGGACGCTTTGGAAAGAAAACTGCCACTGCCTTTCTATTAGCATATTACAAAGTAATGCATGATCACTGTTTCTCTCCCTCTCTTTTTATTTCCTACAAAGGAGAAAGGGACAAATAGCTCATGATCCCAGCTCAAATCCAGAATGTTTTGCTGTCAACCCTTCCAGTTATAATCCCACATAGCATATCTATGCTTTTTACCAGTTCCTTTTTACTGTTTACTGTGTTTCATACCCTTAAAGTTTCAATTTAAACTTTTCTTTACTGAATATTTTAATGTCTTTAAGATTGTTTGCACACGGTGAATGATAATTTATTTAAACATATTTACACAATAGATTTTCCTCCAAAATTTTTATATTAGAAAACAGCACTTTAGTAATACATGTATGAAATTTTTTCCCCAAAAATATTAAAACAACATAATCAAGCATTTATTTCTAACTTCCAGTTTACAGGAAATGAAACCATCCAAAAAGTAGGTAGTGGGAGGCATTTTACAGTACAACTTGTTAATTTTTTTCGACAATCTACAGTATGGAAAAATGGGGGTCCCTGCTGCAGATAAGCAGAAACATAAAAACAACACCCAGATGCAAGCATGGGTCTTGTTTGGATACAAATTTAAATGAATCAAATATAAAAAGATATTTGAGGGAAAAACACAGGGAAATCTGCTCAATATTAAAGAGTTATTACTAATTTTTAGGTATAATGATGCTGATTATAAAAATGTGTCCTTATATTTAAGAAATACATATAGAAATATTTAACTAATGAATGGCCTTTGGTTTAATATCCTGATTACTTTAAAAATGTTTAGAATTGGCTTTAAAATAAAGTAGAAATATGGTTTAATAGAATTTAGTAATCACTTTATAGTTACGCTTAAATTTAGAAGAAATCTAGATAGTAGGTGTAACTTCATGACCTATATTTTATCTATGCTTGAAAAAAATTTTAAACATAAACAAAAATACAAACAATATTAAATGTATTTCCCTTTACCCAATAGACATTGAGAACCATGGTGATATGTTTATATGTACATAGGAACATGGGCATACAGAACAAAATTTTAGGCAAAGGGTAGGCAGGTGTGTAGATATTAAAATAGAGAGGGGAGGACTAGGATAAATGTAAAATAATTTTTTTAAAGTTTATGACTACAATTTCTAAAGATTTTGAGTCAAACGTGGCCTAGAAAAATTTGAGAAATAATCTTTTGCCTCTAGTGATAACAGGAACTGACATGATTTCTAAAGACATGTTCGGCATTATGTATCCAACGCTTCCAATTAAGGCAGTAATTTTCCTTTCATGCAAGTGTCTTAAGAAAAATGGTCATGATTACTTATCTTTATTTGGTGGCAAGTATATTTTTAAAGGTGGTAATCACTTATTTATTCTATCTAAGTGTTAATTAACTTACTTTTTTTTGCTTAAATTCTTTCATTGGTACATTTTAGGTATACAACACATTTACATTTATGTGTTTGTACCTGTACGTGATATATCTTGGTTCTTATTTTTTCCCCATTGCCTGTGGGCCCCTCACTGCTCCACCCTTCCCTATTTACATAGATTTTGTTTCCATTTTTTTTCTTTTCTCATAATTTTTCCTTTCCTTTCTTTCCCTTCCCCTTCCCCTCCCACTTCTCCCACCCCTTTGGACCTTTTCTTCCTATTTCAAATTATCAATTATTCATTTTAATCATTGTAATCCTTATTTACACTTTCAGTTTCTCTCACCAGAGAAACTATTCAGTATTTACACATGTGTGTCCTATCTATTTCACTTAAGAGTATGACCTCAACTAAGATCAAAGTGGATTAAAGATCTAAATATTAAAACAGAAACACTAAACTTGCTGGAAGATAAGTTAGGTAGAACTCTTGAAGACATTGGCATAGGAAGAAACTATGAACAAAGCCTCAGTAGCACGGGAACTGGCACAAAGAATCAACAAGTGGGATCTCATCTTATTAAAAAGCTTCTGCACTGCAAGAGAAACCACCAATAGAGCTAAATGACTTACTATTTTAACTATACACAAATACATTCTTCTTGTACAAAATTCAAAAATATAGAAGTATAGAAAAAGTGCTTATTTTACCCCATTCCCACCTTCAAGACCCCTCCCCTCCCTATGTACAAAAGCTTTATTTCCATTTTTCCCTTCTATTTCCACTTTTGTTTCTTGTCCCTTCCTTCCTTTCTCCCTCCTTCCTCCCTTGTTTCCCTTCCCATTTGAACATTTTCTTCCCATTTCCCACTATTTATTATACATTTTAGTCCTCTTGTCCACTTTGTTTCTCACACCAGAGAAACAATGTGGTATTTATTCTTTTTTTTTTTTAACCAGTAGCTTGAGCTTGCAAGGTAAGGTGGTATTTAAACATGTGTGTCCAATTTATTTCACTTAAGAGTATAGTCTCAAAGTCCATCCATTTAGTTATATATGTCTGAAGCTCATCCTTCTTTATGGCAGAGTAGTATTCCACTGCATAAAAAAACTACATCTTCCTTATCCATTCATCAGTTGATAGGCATCTGGGCTGTTTCCAAGATTTAGATATTACAAACTGTTCCACTATAAACATGGGCATGCATATATTGCCGTGGTAGGATGTCTTTAATTTTGGGGGGGAAACACCAAGAAAGGGAATAGCTGGGTGAAATAGAACCTCTAGCCTTAGTTTTTTGGGGAAATCTCCACACTACTTTCCACAGTGGTTTCATCAGTCTACACTCCCACCAGCAGTGGAAAAGAGTTCCTTTTTCCCCACAGCCCCACCAGCATTTCTTATTGGCTGATTTCTTATTAACAGCCATTTTTTCTGGAGTGAGATGGAATCTCTGTGTTGTTTTAATTTGCATTTCACAAATGACTAGTGATGTTGAACTCTTTTTCATATATTTATTTGCCATTTCTACTTCTTTATCTGAGAAGTGTCTTTTCATTTCAGATGCCTATTTTTGCATTGGGTCTTTAAATTTGGCGATTTTTTTGAGTTCTTTATACATTCTAGATAATAGTCCTTTACTCCTATGTCCTCAAGCATTCTACCTAGTCTCTCTTCCAGCAGATTTAGTGTTTCTGTTTTAATATTTAGATCTTTGATCCATTTCAATTTTAGGTTAGTGCACGGTGAAAGATATGGGTCTATTTTCAATCTTCAGCATGTGGAAAGTCAGTTTTTCCAGCATCATTTCTTAAAGAGACTATCTTTCTTCCAGTGAAGGTATTTGGGTCCTTTGTCAAAGATTAGGTGGCTGATTATGTATAGAGTTGTTTCTGCATCTTGTAGTCTGTTTCATTGATCTTTAGGTCTGTTTTGTTGCCAGTACCATGCTGTTTTCCTCACAGTAGCTTTGTAGTATAAAGTCAGGAATTGGGATACTCCCTGCTTTGCCTTTGTTGCCCATAATTGCCTTTGCTATTCTAAATCTCTTCTGGGAGCCAGGTGGAGCTGAGCTGCACACACCACCATCAGCGCTGCCCCACCCCCAACCCAGGGCCTCTGAGCAAAGAGCAGAGCCATTCAGGTGCCTGCAGCACCACTCCAGCAGCCCCCACCACCACCACCACTGGCCTTCTGGCTGCCCCAGTACCTGGATCCACACCACAGAGGCACAGGGCTTCATAAAGGCCATTGTCCTGAGCTCCTGATGGTAGAGCAGAAGTGAACAACAGAAAGAGGGCCTCTATCAGGCTCCTTGATGAAAACTGAAGCTCACTGGAAAAGTGAAGAGAATCTGCAATAATGGCACACCAGACCACCATAGTTGGTAAGTCAGAGGGATCATCACCTCCCATCAGAACCTGGACTATCTTCAGGGGAAGGGCAGCTGGAACCTGCACTAGATCCTTGCAGAGTTCAACCCTGCAGGAGAACAGGGAGCTCAACTTGGGCCTTGCAGCCAGAAATCAGCCTGAATCTTAGGAGTCTGCTGCTGGCTTGCTGAGACTCATTGACTTAGATCTGCACACTGCTGCCCATGTTGTCTATTGTGACAGTAGAAACATACCCTGAAGCAGGGCCTTCATTTTTATTTTTTTATTTTTCATTTAAAAAATTGTTTTTCTCTTATTTTTAATTTTTAATTTTTTTCTACTCTTCAAAGTTTTGCTTTTCTTTCTTTTATCTTTTCTTTCTCTCTCTGTCACTCATTCTCACACTGTCCCACATTGTGGCTCATCTCCCCATTTGTTCCTTTCTGCCCTGAATTCAGATTTCTCCCTTATTGTTTTTTACTTTTTTTTTTAATCCTTCTCTTGATTATCATTAGGTTTAAAGGAAAGTAAATTTGGTATCTAGCCTCCCTGTTGCTGTCAGATGATTCTACTCACATCTTTATTCCATCATTCTGCCTTTTTCTCTTGCCTTTAACAACTTCTTAGAGTTTGTGTGATCTTTCTGTGTCTTCTGGACTCACCGCTAATCTTATGTGTTCTTTTTACCTGTCCCTCCCTCCCCAACTACTTTTAACTCCCCAGGCTGAAGGGGAAATATGCTATATTGAAGAGTTTATTCATTATAAACTTATGTTGGGTTGGTCCTCAGTTTTAATTTAACTCACATAGTTAAAAGTGATAGATCAATAACTACCACAAACTGTCATTTTCTAAGCTGTGCTTGATGCTATGGTATTGCTGACTGTCATTTGGGCTAACATGTTGTGATTGATCTAATTAGTTTTCCTTCCTGGTATAAGAAAAATAAAATAGCTTCAGAGTCATTAGAGTCTCAAAACCCAAACACAAGCTATATCTGGAAGACACCTCTGAAAAGCAATCATTCCACAAGGGCTTCAAACACAAGCAACAAAGATACCTACATAAAGCAATTTTGAAATATCAACCCAGGAATTAAACCAAGGACAGTACCAAAAACAAAAATGAGAAGACACATAAGCAAGGCACAAACACAGGCTTCCATG
>NW_004624733.1:32376879-32403735 GCF_000247695.1 Heterocephalus glaber | reverse complement strand
AAAAAAAAAAAAAAAAGCTTTGAAAAAGAAAAGGTTGTGTTCAGTTCTAATATTTCATTGTTGATTTTTTTTCAGTTGATCAGTTGATTTGTAATAGTGGGATACTGAGATCACCCATTACAACTGTACTAGTGCTTATATCATTTTTCATGTTTGTTAATATTTGTTCTGTATGGTTGAATGCACTGCTATTTGGTGCATATATATTTATGATTGTTGGGTTGGGGATTTAGCTCAGTGGTTTCACCACCTGCTGCGCAAGCACAAGGACCCAAATTTGATCCCTGGTGACAAAAAAAAAATCTCAAAACAAAAAATATATTTATGATTGTTATCTCTTCTTCTTGGATTGTTCCCTTTACAAGGATGTATTGACCTTCTTTGTCTCTCTTAATCAGTCCTGGATTGAAATCCACTTTGTTTGCAAACAGAATAGCTGCCCTTGCTTTTTTCCAGGTTCCTGTCACATGGAATATTGTTTTCCATCCCTTGACTTTCAGTCTATGAATTTGTTTTTGAATTAAATGTGTTTCTTGTATGCAGCATATTTTTGGATCTTGCTTCTTAGTCCACTCTGCCAGTCTGTTTCTTTTGATTGGTGAATTGAGACTGTTAACATTGATATGTATTGTCTTATCTCTGTCATATTGTTTTCCTGTTGTTGGCTTCTTTCCTTTTCTATTTAATTTCTTGCTTTAACTTGTGGATTCATTTTGTTGGGTTTCATGGAGTTGTAATCCTTGTTATCTCTTTCTAGAATATCCTTCAGAACACTTTGGAGTGCTGGTTTGGAGGTCATGAATTTTTCTTCTGGTGTTCTTTGTCATGGAAGTATCTCATTTCTCCACCAATTTTGAGGGATAGTTTTGCAGGGTACATCAAATCTGGGCTGGAGATTGTTTTCCTTTAGGGCTTGAAATACTTCACTCAAAGGTCTTCTTAACTTGAGAATTTGTGTTGAGAAAACAGCTCTGATTTTGATGGGCTTTCCTTTATAGGTGACTTCTTTCTTTTCTCTAACAACTTTTAATATTCTGTCCTTGTACTGAATTTCTGGAATCTTGACTATTACATATCTTGGGGAAATTTTTTTTGATCATGGTTAATTGGAGTCCTATATGCCTCGATTATCTGTATGTCAAATTTTTTTTTCCCATTTGGGAAGTTTTCTGGTATGACTTCTGTGAACAGGTTTTTTATGTTATTTACACTATTTCCTGCTTTTTCATTTACTCCAATTAATCTTATGTTATTCTTTCCATTATCTAGCAGCTGCTGGATTGATTTCTTATGATCCCTTTCTATTTTTAGGAAATCTTTCTTTTCATGATCACTAACCACAATCCTGTCTTCTATATCTGATATTCTGTCCTCAAGTTGACTCATTCTACTGTGTATACTTTCAATGGAGTTTTTAATCTTCTGGATATCTGTTTGAATCTGTTTCATGGATTCCATTTCTTTCCTATGTTGGGTGTTCGTGGTTTCCATTTATTTCCTATGCTGGGCATTCATGGTTTTCATCATGTTTCTGAGCTCCTATGTTTTTTTGTCTGTATCTGCTCTAGAGTCCCTAAGAATGTCTTTCATTCTAGTCACCATCTCTGTACTTATCTGGAAAATTATTTCTGCTCTAATTTTTTTCTAAATCCTCATCTGCTTTATGTCTGCTGTTACCACTTCAGAGAGTCTAGGTGGGTGGCTTTTGGATTGTTCTGCCTCATTGACCCTGGAGTTTGGCTTTGGTGAGCTGAAAGTCTGGGGGATTGCATCTTGTTTAAGTGTCTTCTCATTTTCTATTTCTTTAAGTTTGATTCTTGAGTTGATGATTGTATATTGCTTATGGCAAGTAGCTTTATTGCCAATATTCAGAACCACTAGTAAATGACTACTTCTCAGAGTATCTTCCAGGGGTAGATGCCTTTTGGGTTTTGAGTCTGTTGCAAGATCCTACCTCTTCAGGGCTAGGGTTTTAGCTCAGTGGTTCTGGTGCCTGCCTCACAAGTGCAAGGTCCTGAGTTCAATCTCCAGTACAAAAAAAAAAAGAAATCAAAGATCCTACCTCTTCAATTCAATTTTGCCTAACTGACTCAGCTGTCAGTTCTTTGGCACTAGGCTACAGTTGTTGCTTTTTTAAAAACCCTTAGGCAATCTCAGTCTTAGTATACCAGAAGGAACAACTGATTAGCACAATTACGTCACCATGGCTAAAGTAGTACAATCAACAATAACAATAGCATCAAATACAGCCTAGAAAATGACAAACTGTAAAAACTATTAATTTGCTACCTTTGCCCATATGAACTAGATTTGTGGTTATATAACAAAATCTAGAATTAATCCAAAAATTGTATGGAATAAATAAGCCCTTAATATGGTGATTTTACTCTTAGGGCTTAAAAGGGGTTTGGGGGGAGAATAGAAATAGAAGAAGAGGAAGAGATCAGAAATAAGGCTAGGGGACAAACTTTAGAAAACTGGTGAAGGATGGGAGAGAGAAAAGGGAAAAATAAAAATAAGAACAGTGCAAAAAAATGACACAACAACAACAAAAAACACTACAAGCCATATTCAAACAATCAAGCAAAAACAAGAATCAGGAAGGAGGGGGAGAAAAGAAAGAAAAAAAAAAGGAAAAAAAGTGCAATTCAAGGTCTCTGCTGTCACTGATAGGCAACATAGACAAACAGAGTCCAGAGCCAAACTGATTAATCCTAGCCAACCAGCCCCTTTAGTTCCTCTGCAGTTCAGGCTGGCTGTGCAGTTTCTGGCTATGAAGCTGGAACCAGATTCCTTAAGCCTACAACAATCTAGGTATCTCCTCTCAACTTGAACTCTGCTCCCTGGCCTCCTGATGTCTTGAACTCAGCACCCTTGCTGAGACACTGGGAGCCCCTAGATGGAGTCTGCCTACAGCTGTTCAAAGCTCAATTAGCTCCTCTCCAAGATGGCTGCTGGCCAGTCACCCTCACCTGGATGAAGTCTGAATCTGGATAACTCACCAGCCACTGAAGTCTGGTGTGTCTACTGCTCAGTTCCACTGATGGATTTTTCCCTGGAGGCCTCTGGGGTTGCCAGTAGTCATACTACATCTGCAGGTTCAGCCCACCATTTCCTTGTGGGCTCTGGGAGAGAGCACTGCTAGCTACCTCCCTCCTCTTTGTTAAAGTCTCTCTCTTCATGCTGCCTTTGGACTTCAGTTCTTGCCTCAGATCCTTCCTGGATCCTGGGAGCTCAGTTCCCTCCTTCTCCTTTTTGCACTGCTATATTACAGTGTCCAAATCTTGGAGAGGGTCTTTCACTGCTAACATCTCTGCCATCTTCCCAGAAGTCAACCATAAACTTTTGAATGAGCCAACATGAAATAACTTCATCCTTCCAGGTCCTCTCCCTCATTACTAAAAACTTCATTAGGGCTGAGTGATAGCCTAGTCTTCTACCTCACCCCATTATCCCAGAGTAGCAAGGAACATGTCCAGTGCCCAGTGTCCAGCAGAAGCATGTGATGGAAGACAGAATCCCCTACTTTAGACATGTTTGCTGGGCTGATCATCCATTCCCTACCTAATGGAAAGAGGCAGAGCTCCAATTTTCAGTGATCTGGGTACCTTACCCAGCACCAAGGAGTCTTCACAAAACACTGGAGAAAATGGGCAGGCACAAATATGCTTCATACCTCCATCACCCCCGTCAGTGGGGTCCAGGGGGAATATGAGCCTCCACCTTCATGGGAAGCAAGAAAACTGAACAAGGCAGTGGGAAGAAGGACAAGTTAATTCCTTCTAACCACTTCATGTGAGCAGAGCCAAGTGCTGAGGTAATCAAGCATGAGGAGGTAGTGCGAGATAAGGAATTAACCACTTTCTATTTTTCTTCCCTTGGTGTCAGCACAGCCCAGTGGCTTCTGAGCTTTCACACACACCCCCAACACACACACACACACACACACACACATACACACAATATCAACAAGGTGCAACAAGGTTCTTAGGGAAGGAGCTACTTGGAACTTTATGCCCACCTACTCCTTGTTCCCTGGTGTCAGCAAGGCTTGGCAGGGAAATGAACTTACATCCATACACAAAAGGAATGAGGCAGTGCTAGAAAGCACTCTACTGCCACTAGCAATGGGTAAATGGTGCTGCAGCTTCTGTTCAATCCATCTGCCATAAGGGTGCATGAATCAATGTTGCACATGTATCAGGGTGCTGTCAGTACAGCCCAGGAAGAATGTGAGGCTGTACAACACCCCAGTGCCTTGCACAATACCTCAACAAGAATAGCTTCTCAAAAAGATTAAATACAATTCAAACACTTATAATCTAATGACAACAGGAGCAACAACAACAAAAACCGGAAAATCACAACATGAATGAAGAACAGGCAATAGCTACTGATACTGAGATGAATTGGCTGTTGGAATTTTCTGCAAAAAAGATTCTAAAACATCATAAAAATGCTTCAACAAGCGATTTGAACTTTTCTTGAAATCAAATGAAAATAAAGAGAAAGTATGAGCAATTTCAGTCTCTTCAATAACCCATTGCTCATTTAATAACATTTTGTTTCTTTTCCATGGATTTGTAATATTTTTTGTTGCTGATTTATAGTTTTATTCCATTATGGTCAGAGAATATACATGCTATGATTTTAATAATTTAAATTTGTTGAGACTATTTATGGCCCAAAACATGTTCTAGCCTGAAAAGTGTTTCAAGTGCTGATGGGAAGAAGTTGTACTCTGCAGCTATTGGATGAAACATTCCATAAATATTAATTAGGTTCATTTGCTCTACAGTATATCTTAACTGTGATGTTTCTTTGTTTTGTTTTGTTGTTTGTTTGTTTTTGTTTTTCGTCTGGGTGATCAGTTCATGCATGAAAATGGGGTGTCAAAATTTCTTGTCAGTATTGAAATCTTTTGATAGCTTTCCCAGACTTAATATTATTGTTGAAATGTTCATAACACCCAAAGTGACTTTCAGATTCAATTTAATCCTCATCAAAACACCAGTGACATTCTTCACAGAACTACTTTTAAAAAAAAACTCCTAAAATTCATATGAAAGTACCAAAGACCCTGAATAAACAGAGCAATCTTGACCAAAAAGAACAATGCTAGAGACACCATAACATCTGATCTCAAGACCTACTATAGGGATCTAATAACTAAAGCTGCATGGTGCTGGCACAAAAAAACTAACACATAAACCAATGGAACACAGCAAAGTGTCTAGAAATAAATCCATGCATCTACAGCCTACTTATTATGACAATTGTGACAAATATATACATTTGAGAAAGGACAACCTCTTCAATAAATAGTGCTGGGAACACTAGATATTCATATGCAGAAGAGTGAAATTTAACAACTGTCTCTCACACTGTAAAAAAATCAACTCAAGATGAATTAAAGATTATAGGCAATGATTTTTTTTATAAAACTACAAAGGCAAATAAAATAAAAGCAAAAATTGAACATTATAATTATATAAAACTAAGACAAAAAAAGAAAGGAAAAAAGCAACAAAGTGAAGAAACAACTTAAGAAAGGAAGAAAATATTTAGAAGATATTCATCTCATTCATGTTCTATTAAACCAAGAGCTTGAGTATTGCCAAGATCAAATCACATTTTTCAAAGTTCAGCTAAGAATAATTTTTTTTTTGGTACCAGGTATCAAACTCGGGACCTTGCACTTGCGAGGCAGACAGTGGAACCACTGAGCTAAATCCCCGGCCCCAGAAGATATTCATCTGATAATGAATTAATATCCATAATATACAAGAAATTTAAAACACTCAGTGACCAAAAAAAATTCAATTAGAAAACAAGCAATCAATTTGTAAAGATAGTTTTCAAAAGAAGAAATACATTGCCAGGGATGCTGGCACATGGCTATAATCCCAGCACTCCAGAGGCTGAAGCAGGAGGATTGCCATAAATTTGAGGCTAGCCTGAACTTCACAGAGAGATCCTGTCTCAAAAGAAGGAGGAGAAGGAGAAAGAGGAGGAGGAAAAGGAGGAGAAGCAGAAATAAAAATGTTAAAGAAAAAATTCAATCTCCCTACCCATTGGGCAAATGCAAATCAAAACCACAGTGAGTCATTATCTCAACTCAGTTAAAATTATTATTCCCCCCTCCAAAAATAAAGAAAATATTAAATGCTGGTAAAAAGCAAAGAAATGACACAGCTACACATTGCTCAAATAAATGTAAAATAGTGCAGCTATTTGTCTATCTCACTCCTGGGTTTACAGCCAAAGGATATAAAGTCAGTATGTCAAAGAGATATCTTCATTCCCTTATTTATTGCAGCACTAATTACAATAGCCAACATGTAATCCACATAATTGTCCATCACTGGGTAAATAGATAAAGAAAATAAGATATAGGTACATAGATGCTAGATAGACATAAATATAATTCAAATAAATCTGGGTCCATCTTTAATTTGCCATATAGGCTTGCTGCTAAAGACTGAAGGGACTGACAAATATTTGTATATTCAAAAGTATTTACTGAATATCAACAATATACTACCCAGGCATCAGAATATGGCCAACAAATAAGGGGACAAATAATATACAGTTTCTGCCCCCAAAAAGGACCCAGGGCAATAAGAGAGACCTATAAAGAAATTATGTTTTGATAAATGCAAAAATATAAACATGTTCAATGTTTGGAATGGCACAGGAGGATAATGTAGAGCAGACTGTAAGAAAAAGATGAAGCCTGCACAGCATGTTGAGACATAATGGGAGTTATAAGATAAATGTGGTTACCCAGGAGTAGTAGCACATGCTGCTAATCTCAGTACTTAAAGAGACTGAGGGAGGAGGATCTCAAGTGTGAGGCCAGCCAGGGCTATGCAGTGAGTTCAGGGTCAGCCAGTATGACCTATCTATACCCTATTTAAAAAAAAAACAAAACAAAACTGAGAGATAAGCAAGATTATGCTAGATAGAGGAACCAGCATATGCAAAGGAGCAAAAGTGAGAAAAAGCATTGTGTGTTTAGAGAACAATGAGCCATTTGCCTTGTGTTCAGGGGAAGGGGAAGGAAATGGGGAGGACTAGGAGTGGACAGTCACCAGCAAAGAGGTACAGTGGGGCCACCTTAAGATTCGTCAGTTCTATACGGGATGAAAAGAAGAGTCCTAAGAGAGAGGGAAATGTGACACACTGTGTGCTTCAGCCTATCTCTGCAGTGGTTGTGTGGAGATGGACAGAAGGAGAACAAGGGAAGAGGAAGAGACAGAGGGAAGGGTACTGCAGTGATCTAGTCAAAGTGAAGCAGGGCATGAACTGAGGGCACATATGTAGGCAGGGAAGGGTGGGGATGGATTCAAGACTATAGGGACATAGGATCAACAGACTGCATGAATTGCTTGCAGGGGATGGAGAAAGAGCTTTGGGTGAGAAATAAGCAGAAGAGGAGAATACAGAATGCATACACATTTTGTTTGTTTGTTTGTAGGTTTTGAGGATGTTTTGTTTTGCTTTGCTTTGAGACAAAGTCTCACTATGTTGTCTAGGCTGGTCTTGAACTCACAGTTATCTTCCTACCTCAGCCTCTTGAGGATTAAGGTTATAGGCATGCATCACTGTGCCCTGTACATATACTTTCTGGACATGATGCTGTTTGATACTAAGTTCAGATCTGGACAGTGAACACTCTCTCTACCTGTGAAATATCCAGGAGAAATCATACAATCAGCAGTTCACAACTGAATCTGAAGTTCAGGACCATATCCTGGCTTTCACAGAGATTTGAGGGATCTCATGTGTTGGGCAGTACATGGAGGCCTGGGGTCCATGAACACTTAAGGAAATAAGAGAAAAAGGACCTAGCTCCAGAGTTTAAGAACAAATGCAGAGGGAGAGAAAGAAAACTGAGATAAATGGTATGGTAAGAAAGATGGTTTAGTTATTGGGGTCAAATTCTACAAAGAGGTCAAGCATAACAAGGATTGAGAAACAACCACTGTATTCACATTGAACTTTGGCCTAATGGTGCCATGGTATAATAAACTTTTATCACATAGAGTGGTTTCCCCTTCTCTGTAGGTTTGCTTTCCATGGTTTCAACTATAGGTCTGAAAATATTAAATGAAATATTCCAGAAATAAATTATTCATAACTTTTAAATTTCATGCTCTTGTGAAGAGCATAAAGAAATTTTACACTGTCTTGTACATTCCTCCTAGAATGGGGATCATCCTTTGGTCCAGCATTTTCACACTATATATGCTACCAATTACTAGCTGTTTGGGTATCGCAGTGACTCTTGACGTATTGCAGAGCTTGTTTGTAAGATTTACTACTATTATTAATTTGTAACCATCCACTAAGATTGTTAGAATATGTCTTCTCAAGAAGAGACTACTGTATATGTTTTGAAAATACAGTGCTATCTTGGTTCACAAACTTAATTCTTTCCACAATTCTGGTTGCAAACTCAATTGGATGAGAACCAAATCAAATTTTCCCATAAGGTCAACATGGAACCTAACCATTAAATTTGATTCAGTTCTTGTCCAATTCAGTCTGTAACCAGAATCATGGAAATAATTGCTAGTGAACTAAGGTACCATTGTAATTTTCTTCCTTTCTATGTGTGGCCTTTCCATTTTCTTAATACTATCCTTTAACCAACAAAAGGTTTACATTTTAATGTCACACTTAACTACTTTTGTCTTAGTTGTTCATGCTTTTGGTATCATAGCTAAGAATCATCACCTAATTTCCTCTTATTGAACTTTAAACATATGTTTTCTCTTACTTAAAATCTAAAATAGCTTTTTTTTTTAAGTGCCATCTGCTTGCAGTGCCACCTCCTGTTCCTCCTGCCGCTGCGGCCGCCCTTAGTCATTCCCTGCGCATCTCCAGCTGCCTCACTCCCGGAACTAGCCACTGACATTTGCAGTTCTTACAAGATGGCAGACATGGGCAAAAAGAACAGTCTGAACTTGATCAAGATTTGGATGATGTTGAAGAAGTAGAAGAAGAAACTGGTGAAGAAACAAAAATCAAAGCGCATCAGCTGACTGTTCAGATGATACAAAATCCTCAGATTCTTGCAGTGCTTCAAGAAAGACTTGATGGTCTGGTAGACACATCAACAGGATACATTGAAAGCTTGCCTAGGGTAGTTAAAAGAAGAGTGAATGCTCTCAAAAAACCTTCAAGTTAAATGTGCACAGATAGAAGCCAAATTCTATGAGGAAGTTCATGATCTTGAAAGGAAATATGCAGTTCTCTACCAACCTCTATTTGATAAGTGATTTGAGATCATTAATGCAATTTATGAGCCCACAGAAGAAGAATGTGAGTGGAAACCAGATGAGGAAGAAGAAATTTCAAAGGAGTTGAAAGAAAAGACCAAGATTCAAGATGAAAAAAAAAGATGAAGAAAAAGACGATCATAAGGAATTCCTGAATTTTGGTTGACTGTTTTTAAGAATGTTGACTTGCTCAGTGACATGGTTCAGGAACATGATGAACCTATTCTGAAGCATTTGAAGGACATTAAAGTGAAGTTCTTAGATGGCCAGCCTATGAGTTTTATCTTAGAATTTCACTTTGAACCCAATGAAAATTTCACAAATGAAGTGTTGACAAAGATGTATAGGATGAGATTTGAACCAGATGATTCTGATACCTTTTCATTTGATGGACCAGAAATTATGGGTGCCAAATAGATTGGAAAAAAGGAAAGAAGGTCACTTTGAAAACTATTAAAAAGAAGCAGAAACATATGGGTCGGGGGACAGTTCGTACTGTGACTAAAACAGTTTCCAATGATTCTTTCTTTATTTTTTTTTGCTCTTCATGAAGTTCCTGAGAGTGGAGATCTGGGTGATGATGCTGAAGCTATCCTTGCTTCAGACTTTGAAATTGGTCACTTTTTACATGACCGTATAATTTCAAGATCGGTGTTGACTTCACTGAAGAAGCTATTGAAGATGATGATGATGATGATGATGATGATGATGATGATGATGACGACGACGACGAAGGTGAGGAAGCAGATGAGGAAGGGGAAGAAGAAGGAGATGAGGAAAATGATTCAGATTATGACCCAAAGAAGGAGCAAAGCCCACCAGAGTCCAACCAGCAGTGAAGCAGGAGTATGTGGCCTTGAGGATAACCTGCACTGTAATGGCCTAAAAACAACTATTATTTACTTACAGCCATATGTTTTTGTATTTCCTTGGTAGACTCAGTAATGTTTTAAAGGAATTGGTATTTTAAAGACCAATTTGTTTAACTAGCATTTTAACTATAGTTCTACTGTCAGATACATAGAATGAACAGATTCTCTGAATCATGTTCATTCACTGCTGCAATTTGGTTCTTTGCATCATATAATCATTGGAATATAACTATGAAAATTAAGTTTTTCCTGAAGAACCAAAATAGTTTTCCTGCTAGTAGTAGAGTGGGTTTAAGTCGGTTGTATTGTTGTGCTTTTCATTTTTTTTGTTACAGAAATGCAGTGACTTTTACTAAGACAATTCATCATTCAAAGGAAAAAAAATAAACTTGTGGTTAAGAATTTCCAGTAAGACCAAATCTGATAATTGTTAGCTTATTAATGGATTTTTATATTTTAGATGATAGTTAATTATAAGGAAGTCTAACTTACATGGTTATGGTTACCACAGGGAAGGGAATAAAACCTAGAATTTTCAGAAGTTAAACTGATACTATTTTAGTGTACTTCTAAATTTAACATCCATTAACTAAGTGTCTTTTCTTTGTGGTAGGGTCTGCCTTCTGCTTTCCTGGAAAGTATGACTTTACATCATTTGATGAGCCTATTTCACATTTTTTTGTTGTTTGTCTGCTTGTTTTTGTTTTTGCAGTCTAAAATAAAAATGTTAAATGCAAAAACTTATAATAACAAAATAAAATCTAAAATATTCCCTGCATGGAAACTGCACAATAAAGACAAACAAAACCAGATGACTCACACTGCTGGTGGTTTCACCACCTGCTGCGCAAGTGCAAGGACCCGAGTTTGATCCCCCGTACCAAAAAAAAAAAAATTCTACTTACATTCCTATGGGACTCATTCTGAGAGTACATCACACTGAGCCAAAGGCAGCATCCAGAGCCTGGGCTCTGTGTGTGACAGGTGATGACTGTAAGACCTTCAGAAGTCAGACTGGGTTGGGTACTGCAGCAAAAACTGCACAGACTTGAGTCAGAGGGAATTTGATTTCAATCCCTTAGCAACATGGCCTCTGCATAAACATGTAGGCAGCCGTGTGTGTATATTCAGGTATTTCTAGCCTGGATATCTTTGAATTACAAGCTATTAATAGTACATATTAAAATGTGTTACAATCAAATTAGATGATGCGTATAAAGCATGCTTGTTTTCAGTACTGGGTAGTGAATCCAGGGCCTTCGAACTGACTGAGCAACATCTCCAGCCTTTTTTCTATTTTCAGTTTGAGAAAGGATCTCGCTAAGTTGCCTAGAGTAGGAGAAGACTGCAGTCCTCCCACCTCAGCTCCCAGGGTGCTGGGATTACATCTGTGTATGTGCCACCACACTCGGCCCATCCTCGGCCTTTTTGATTTTTTATTTTGAGACTAAACTGCCCAGGCAGGCCTTGAATTTATGATCCTCCTGCCTCAGCCTCCCCAAGTAGCTGGGGTGACATGCCTGCGCCACCACGCCCAGCTACAGCTTATCATCACTAGGTGAAAGGAGCCATGAGGAGGAGGGAGGGACACTTTCCAAACATGTGACCATCTAGTGAGGAAAGTTCAGCAACTTCCCCACGGGCACGCAGCTGGTATGGCAGCTGAATCAGGAGCTGCCCTCCAAAGCACTTCTCCCAGTCTGGCGGTCACAGACACAGGGCCTGCCTTGGAAGAATTCAGTGAGACAATGCAAGTCTCCTGGCACACACCTCTGTCACATGGGTGGCAGGCCATGTGACCTGCCTTCCAGACTCCACAGTCTCCTCTTCCGTACAGCTCTCACCAACAGAGGGCTGACAAAGGTGTGATGAAGACCTAGCCCAGGGGCCTCAGATACTCCGCCAAAATGTCAGCAGGCACAAAAGTCCTGGGGACAGAGCTGCTCCAAGTTCTGCTCCACTCTGGAAAGCTCTACCTGGACCAGGTTTTAATGACATGATATTGTAGAGAAAAATTGCCCGCTCCCACTCTCTTCCTCCTCAACCCTAGAAGAATGGGTACAGCTCCTCCTACTGCTGTTACCCTGTATTTCTATCAGTTTCCATTCTGCTTTTGTACCCAGAAACAGTTCACAGTAAGGACCCCAATTTCAGACCCAAATATCACCGTTATCTAATCCCTACTGACTGTGTGCGAATCTCACTGCAGGTCCATTGTAAAAGTCACCAGTTTCCGGGAATGTGGGGAAAGAAAGGCCACAAGGGTGGGGAACCCACAGTTTGGTGACTCCTCAAACAATGAGTCACGCACATACACAGACCTACCCTGCAAGACTTGATCTCTCTGGATATGACACAGGCACAAGGACACCTAAACCAGCTCTAAGCCACAGGAAGTTCAGCACATGGTGCTCTCAAAACTTAACACTATGGGTAACAAAGGGAGTTAGTTGGGATAGGTGACAGGCTTCAGGGAGAGATGACCTTTCTTCATCTAGGATAGACAGGTTCATTCTATATCGCCAAATAGTGGGACCAGCCCAGAACCGGGGCACTGGGGCATTATGTAGAGAAGCCGGGCCTCAGGGCAGCCTCTTTGGTGCTGGTGTTGGTGCCTTCAGCCCTTCTTAGTTTGCTCAGGCTGCTGTAACAACATACCTTGGACTGGGTCACTGATAACCAAAAGAAATGTATTGGTCTCAGACCTAAAGGCTGAGAAGGCCAAGATCCAGACGCAGGCTGACTGGGTACCTAGTGAGGGTTTTCTTCATCACAGATGGCACCTTCAGTGCAGCCCCTTGGGGAGGAAAGGGCAAACAAGCCCTCTCTGGTCTCTATTATACAGGAAGTAATCACTTCCCAGATGTCCCACCTCTCGAAACTCTTGCACTGAGCATTAGGTACCAACATATGAAATTGAGGAGTGACATGAATACTCAGTCCACAGCACCACCTCAGAATGCCCATGTGAATACAAGCTTGACAGCAGGGCGGCCTCCTGGGCATATTTAGGGTCTGGGACTTGGAGGAGGCCATCCGAGGGGTCAAGCTCAGGAACAAGCTTGGAGCCAAGACTGGTTGATTTGATTTACAGCAGTAGAGTAATATGCACATAGATGTCCCGTACTATGCTTATGGATTCTGGATGTTCTGGCTAGTGGAGTGGCTTGTATCTGTCCAAGCCCTTCATCTCACTGAATCTTCATAATCAGTCTTTCACATCAGTGCATTACATCTGTTTTACAAATCACAAAACAGATTCAGAGAGGGAAGACATCGGTATAAGTTACATTGTTGACTAGAGTGGACAGAATCACAACTCAAGTCAGATTCATTGTATTCCAAAATTTATGCTCTTAGTTAAGGCAATGGCTACCATGATCTACATGCTCCCAGGGTTCAGGAGAGAGAATGCAGTTACCTGTTGGGCCAGAGTCTGGGGAGGAGGTGGTGAGCTGAGGCTTTGTTTCCTGCAATGTTGTAGGCTGGGTTTCTCCTGCTTGACTAGAGACAGGTGGAGTAGGTTCTGGAATGAAAACAAAGGAAAAAGTATGTTCTATTTGTAGAGGGAAATTTTCAATGCCAACAAAAATAACAAACAAGTCACTCATGGTGGCGAACACTTATAGTCCTAGCACTTGTGAGGCTGAGGCAGAAGGATTGCCATGAGTTCAAGCCCAGCTGGGACTACATAGTGAGTTCAAGACTAGCCTGAGCTACACAGTGAGACCTTGTCTCAAAAAAGCAAATACATAAGTACATACATACTAAATTGTAAATGACCATCAATTTCCCACAAGGCCTTCATTCATGAGGTGTGATATCCACCCACTCACTTCAAGCCCTTTTAATTCTCCTTAGTAATTTATTTTTAAAATGGCCCCCAGACACTGAATTGCTACCTAGTTATTTCATTATCATATAGGAAATATGATCTATAAAATATTGTAGTTTTATCAATATACAAAATTATTCCCTATTTGCTACACTCCCAGAGCCCAGTCCTCCCTATAAATGCAAAGCCTACAACAGTGCATCTCATGTGGAACACACGATTGAAACTTTTATGCTATTTACACAAGTGACATTTTACTTTCCACTAACCGGCCCTAGCCCACTGATAATAGTCTCCATCTGGATCTCCTAGGTATATTCACCTTCTAGGTTGTCTGCATACCTGTCCAGGGAGGTAAACATAGTGACTGACTCATTGTGTGTACACTACTTGATCCCTCGATGTCTCCTCAAGGTGACAATATCGCTCAATGTCTTGCCCCAGGTAATGATTTGCAAGCCTCAAAGCAAGGCCCCTGGTAGACCTTGGTCCCAGCTCTTCTGCATGTGCATCCTAGGCATCTTTTCTGAAGAGTAATTTCCTGACTCATCCTGCATTAATCATCCAAAAGATTCCACTGAGAGTTCTCTCACACAGAGCTATGTGTCGCTTTCCTCTCCTGAAATCTTAACTTTTATTCTGATCGCATGGCTTGCCTTATCTGCAGAGCTGCTCACTTGTCATTATAAGGTCTTCCCATGATCTCTTTGTCCAAGAACACCACAGAATTGTGGGTCAAACTCATGGGGGTGGCTGGATAAGAATTCCTCAGTCCAGCCTTTCCTAATTGCTCCTCACCAGTCTTTCTGTTTCCCTCCCCATCACAGTCTAGATAACTTTACATTTCAGCTTCACCCTTTCCCATGCTCTGAACTGTTTTCCTGTTTTCTCTAGTGTGGCTGTCTTTAGGAACTAAAAACAAGGCAATGCAAGGGTCAGATGGTCAGTGTTCACTGATTCAGTTCTATACAAATCTCCTCTTGAGCTTAATTTCTTCCTCTATGGCATCTTTCTCTTCTCCCTGCCTTTTTTTTTTTTGTACTGGGGATCGAACTCGGGACCTTGTGCTTGTGAGGCAGGCAATGGAACCACTGAGTTAAATCCCTGGCCCTTCTCCCTGCCTTTTACAACTTCACATCTAGTGGTTCCATGACTAGTATGTGCTGCTGGAGTGAGCACTCCATGACTACTTTAGGCAGCTAACATAAGTCTAGGCAGAGGCGGATGTAAAAATCATTGTCCCTGCATTAGATTGGCTGGAGTGCTCCCCTCCTCCCTGTACTATACATTTCAATCTAAATTTATACTGTTTAGGTAACTATCAGGAGAAGAATAAGGCAGGTGTGATTGCACATGCCTGTAATCCCAGCATTTGGGAGGCAGACAGGAGGATTTCCAGGACTTTGAGACCTGCTAGGGTACACAGTGAATTCAAGGCCAGCCTGAACTGCAAAGCTAACCCCTGTCTAAAAGAAAACAAAAAACAAAACAAAACAAATAAACTCAACCAAGAACACACCCTAGCTCATATGGACACATAATTCACCATCTCTGTCTATGTCTCAGTTTTCAAGGAAGTCAACAAATTATACATATTTTCCAAACCAAGTCCAGTAATCTTTCTAGTTAACAGGCACAAAGTAAGCATCAAAAAGTTCAATCAGTATTAAGAATGTCTCCCAGATTTTCCAGTGTGTTCAACTGCCTGGAACAAAGCTGGTTTTCTCTGACAAATTTTTATGGCTTTAAAATCCCAGTTATAACCCTAAAGCCCTATCTTCCAAACTCAGCTCATAGCCCAATCCTTCAGATCACTAGTGGTTAAATACACAGATGGTTCAATGGGAGTCAAGGGAAATCAGTATATTCCACCTATTTTTCTAGCTAAGAGTTTGTGACATTTCTGTTACTGCTCTGAATGCAAGGCTACCTCAAGAAGACAAAGGGGCTTTGAGAATCTCCATTGAAAGTTATCTTTTTATCCTGGAAATAGAAGATTTGAACCTAAACTTGTCCTTGGGATGATAAGCTATCTCTTCACCTGTAAGTCATTTCCATTTGTTTTATGTCTAAATTCTTTTCTGTGGGGAATTTTAAGTGTGAACAATACAACATGGTTTGACCACATAAATATGTACATACTAAACCTCTGAACTCTTTAAATTCAATGTTTACTTTTTAAAAGGATACATACCAAACCATTATTTGTAATCTCCATGCCACATAAATTAAGATAAAGGGTCCTTAAAGCAAAACTCTGCCAGGCACAGACTGTCCCCAAAAGACAGGGTAGTTTTATGTAGTCTTTGTCCGTGAGGATGTCAAAACACAACAAATCCATTCAAATGTAAACCTCAGTATTTGTGAGAGGAGAGATGATCCATCAGTTAAAACCACTGGCCTCAGATTCAAATGAACACAAATTGAATCCTAAGTTGACTACATTTTTTCTTAATGATTTTTAACCATGATCTTTAAGACCCTATGTCTCAGGGCTGGGGATTTAGCTCAGTGGTTTCACCACCTTCTGCGCAAGCACAAGGACCCGAGTTCGATCCCAGTACCAAAAAACAAACAAACAAACCAAAAAAGACCCTATGTCTCATTTCCCACCATTATAAACTCTTATAATGACATGATTGTCGTGAGTCACACCTATAATGACATAGCTATCCTGGGAATTAAATGGCATAACACTCTAAAGCATGCAGCATGGTGTGCAGCACAAGTATTAGTGTCATTGAAATATGATCCTTAATTGGAGGGCCTAAATTCAGAATGAACTACATGATCCAGAAACTCATCAGACAGGCTCTTGTGCCCAGGCTTTCCCTATTTTCTCATCACAGAGCCATGCCCAAGTAGGTGAGATCCACACAAGGTGTCCTAGATCAGTGGTCCAGGTACTCTTCAAATGCTTACACTGTGAAAGGTGCATATCATCTGAGAACAGTGGAGGACAAGGAATGTGTGAAGCCCATGTTTCAAACCCAGGTGAGAATTCTTGCCCTAGACAGTACTTATGTCTTGACACAGTGCCTGTATGGTCTATAGCCTCCCAAGAGAAGGCCTCTGGGCTCCAATACTCAGTTTACTTGTTTTGAGGTTCTGGGTATGTACTGGTGTTGGAGGAGCAAAAATAGAGACATGAGGTGATCTTGACATGCTTGTCCTCTGGGCTGGAATTAGAAATCAAGATGAAAGCAGAGATTAGTTGAGGAACAAGAAACAAGAGCCTTCTACTGCAACTGGAGGTGAGCACATGAATGACAGACTATCCCTAGGCAGGGCTATCTCTCCAGGACTTGGTTTTTGCAAATGGCCTGTTAAAACTTCTTATATGGGAAGGATTTGGAGATATGCTGGCTTTGAAGTACAGCAGGTAAATTGAAAATTAAATACTGAGGAGATAAAAACCCATAACTCATATGTGCATTAAAGTCTCTTTTAGAAGACCTATCAGAGGAAAGGTGTTTAGAGTGAAACAGTGCCCAATGTGGTTCCCAGGATCCCCTCTGTTCTCCAATTCACATTTTACCTGTTTTGTAGCTCTGTGTATGTGCTGGTGTTGGAGGAGCAGCAGAGACATGGGATAAGGTTGGAGCTCTTGTGGTTGTGGCTGGAATTAGCAATCAACATGAAAACAAGAATTAATGGAGAACAAAAAACAAGAGCTTCTGTGGCAACTGTAGCTGAGCACACCGTTGACACACTGTTTCTAGGCCAGACTACCTTTTCTGAACTTGGTCTTCACCAAGGGCCAAATAATATACATCATAGGGGAGGGCTCCGAATACATGCTCTGGATGAAGTGGAGGAGCACCACTGTAAATTAATTATTGAGGAAATAAAACCCTAATCTCAGGGGAGGATATAGTCCAAGGGTATAGCACCTGCCTGGCAAGCACAAAGCCCTGAGTTTGATACCTGGTACCAAAAAAACAAGAACCAAAAAAAACCCCACTCTCATATTTCATTGAAGTCTCCATTACAAGACCAATCAGAGGGAAGGGAGTTAAGAGTCACACAAGGCCCTACGTGGTCTAAAGCCCCCCATCTTGCCTCCAATTCACATTTTACCTGTTTTGTAGCTCTGCGTATGTGCTGGTCTTACAGGAGAAGTAGAGGCATGAGGAGTTGCTGAAACTCTCCTGGTTCTGGCTGGAATTAGACATCAACATGAAAGCAAGAATTAATGGAGCAACAATAAACAAGAACACCTGCTGGAGCTGTAGTAGAGCACACTGATGCCAGACTGTCTCCAGGCAGGGCTATCTCTCCTGAAGTTGGTGTTACCAATGGCCAAGTTGCTGGTGTGACAGGGGAGGGCTTTGGAGTTATAAAGGGCGTGGAGTGCAGAAGCTATGTTGAAAAGTATGTATCTGTGAGATTAAAACATGTATTTCGCATTTGTATTGAAGTCATTTTTAGATCAGTCAGACAGAAGGTGTTTAAGAGTCACACAATGCCCTGTATGTTCTACAGCCTGATATCTGGGCTTAAATTCACATTTTACCTGTTTGGGGGCTCTGTGTATGTGCTGGTGTTGGAGGAGCAGTAGAGACACAGGATGTTGTTGGAGCTCTTGTGGTCATGGCTAGAGTTAGAAATTAACACGAAAACAAGAATTAATGGCACAAGAAACAAGAGCTTCTTACTGCAACTGTAGCTGAGCACACCTATGACAGACTGTCTCTAAGCAGAGCTATCTCTACTGAACTTGGTCTTCACCAATGGCCAGCCAGAAACTTTTATAAAGTAAATCTTTGGAGACATGCTGGGGGTGGCAGAGTAGATACACTGAAAATTATTTGTAAGCTGTAATATGGCGGTAGCGATGGCAGCCTGAACTCTGGGGAGCTAGGCCGACTTTTTGATGCTTCAGAACAGAGTAAAAAGATTGGCTTGGCTCAATTATCATTGGTGTTTTATTTTTCTCAATTTAAAGACTGAAGTATTGGAACCATGGGAATAAAGGTTGAGCGTCCTCGATGTTTTTTTGATATTGCCATTAACAATCAACCTGCTAGAAGAGTGGTCTTTGAATTATTTTCTGATGTGTGCCCCAAAACATGCGAGAACTTTCGTTCTTTGTACAGGAGAAAAGGCAACAGGGAAATCAACTCAGAAGCCATTACTTTATAAGAGTTGTCTTTTTCACAAAATTTTTAAGGATTTTATGGTTCAGGGTGGTGACTTCAGTAAAGGAAACAGAAGAGGAGGAGAATCTATTTATGGAGGATTTTTTGAAGATGAGAGTTTTGCTGTTAAACACAACAAAGAATTTCTTTTGTCCTTGGACAACAGAGGAACGAAACCAACCCCTCATTTAGATGGGCATCATGTTGTTTTTGGACAAGTGATCTCTGGTCAAGAAGTTGTGAGAGAGATAGAAAACCAGAAAACAGTCACAGCTAGCCAACCATTTGCTGACGTACGGATGGATACTCAGCTGTGGAGAGCTGATCTCAAAATCTAAAGTTACGGGCTGGGGATTTAGCTCAGTGGTTTCGCCGCCTGCTTCGCAAGTGCAAGGACCTGAGTTTGATCCCCGGTACCAAAAGAAAAAAAAAAAGGAAAAAATCTAAAGGTAAAAAAGAAGAAAAGAAAAGGCATAAATCATCATCCTCTTCCTCTTCATCATCCAGTAATTCAGGTAGTTCGAGTGATTCTCAGTCCCCTTCTGAGTCTTCTGATCCTGAAAGCGCTTCTGAAGAGAAATCAAAAAAAAGAAGAAAGAAACAGAAAAAATTCCCGGAAACACAAGAAAGAAAAGTAAGAAAACTGCATCTAGTGAAAGTGAGGCTGAAAATCTTGAAGCACAACCCCAGTCTGCTGTCCCTCCAGAAGAGATCCCTCCTATACCAGAAAATAGATTCCTCACGAGAAAGTCCTCCTAAAGCTGATGACAAGGAACGGAAACACAGAGAGAGAGAAAGAGAGAGAGTGTGTAATGTGCCTAACTCCCAGCCTGCTTCGCACCAGAGACAACTCACAGTTACTAGATCTGGCAGGAAAACTAAAGGAAGAGGACCAAGATGTTATCGAGCTCCTTCCAGATCCAGATCAAGTGATCTTTTCAGATGTAGTGAGATCTTCTGTACTGAGGAGCTGCCAACTGACCTTAGCTGATGGGAATGGTAACTGTGCAGGGATGGAATGTCACAGATCAAGTTATCTTGGTCTATCTTTGCTTCTCTCTCTCTCTCTCTCTCTCTCTCTCTCACACACACACACACACACACGCACAAACACACACACACTGTTTGTTTGGCAGTGTGAGGGATAAAACCCAGGGCCTCATGCATGCTAGGCAAGCTCTCGACCACTAAGCTGTGTCCCCTCTCTCATTTTATTTTGAGACAAGGTCTTGCTAAATTGCCCAGGCTGGCCTCAAACTTGGGATCCTCTTGTCTCAGCCTCCCAAGTGGCTGGGATCATGGGTGTATGCTGCCACACCTGGCTTTAGTCTTTCTTATTGATCATTTATTATCAACATCTCTATCTGTCCAAACACCCTCCTGACATCAGGATAAAGATTTTGGACTGTACAGCTAAGATTAACAGACATCCAGCCTCCATCACCCCTAAAGCTAAGATGTGATAAAGGAACATCTGAAATCTATAGAAGAGATTTCTTTACTTTCCTGTAGCCTGATGTCATTGGTACCAATATAACTGGTAAATGTATTGACTTATGACGTTCTTGTGTTCTGTGACTATAAAAGTTCTCTGACCTTTCCCACGATGGGACCCGTCATCAGTGGTAACTTGTGTCCATGTTCCTGGGCCATGGTTACACATATTTGATTCAGAATAAACTACTTTCTTATTTCCTTTGAAGCAGGGTTATTTCATGTTAATAGATGAATGAAAACTTTTTTCTCACCAGCCATATCTTTTTCTTATAAGCAGTTTTATTAAATCTTCCTTAAGTATAAAACAAGACCATAAGTCCCTTGAGTAGAGAATAATTGGTTTGAAAGCTCCTTTAGAATCTGATCGATTTTTGCCTTGAAGAAAAAAATTCTTGTGGGTGCCTATGATGTACAAGGCATTAGTGACAGTACAGGTCAGCAAACCTTTTCTGTAAAAGACAAGACTGTAAATGTTGACGGGAGTGGTGGCACATATTTGTGATCCTAGCACTCTAGGAGGCTGAGTCATGAGGATCTCACTTCATGTTGTACCTAGGCAACTTAGTGAGATCTTGTCTCAAAATAAAAAATTAAAATGGTAAGGATGTGGCTCTGTGTGAGGCCCTGGGTTCCACCCTCAGCACAAGAAAACAAAACAAAACAGATTATAAATGTTTTAGACTTGAGCATCTACAACATAATTTCAACAGCAACTACTTAGCACTATGAATTTAAAAAGAGCCTTTAGCAATACATAGATAAATAGGTGCAGCTGTATTCCTATAAAACTTTATTTTCAAAAACATTCAGTGGGCCTGTTACACGATTTACTCTGGCTGTTGGGTACCATTTGCTAACCCAAACAATCTATAACCAGAAGGTTGTGCTGAGGGTGGAATACATAGCCCCACCTCCACAGTCTAGAAATCTAATCTAGAGAAAAAAGAAAGCAAGCATGCAAAAATATCTGATTAGAGGTTCTCAACAGACACAAAACCAAATGGAACCTCTAGTTTCAGTTTTTTGAGGAATCTCCACACTGATTTCCACAGTGGTTGCACCAGTCTGCACTCCCACCAGCAGTGGAGAAGGGTTCCTTTTTCCCCACAGCGCCGCCAGCATTTGTTATTGATTTCTTGGTACTATCCATTCCTTCTGAAATGAGATGGAATCTCAGCATTGTCTTAATTTGCATTTCTCAAATGACCAGTGATCTTGAACATTTTTTCACATATTTATTTGCTGCTTCTACTTCTTCATCTAACAAAGGTCTATTCATTTCAGATGTCCATTTTTTTATTAGGTCTTTAAATGAGGGAGTCCTGATTTTTCTGAATTCTTTAAATATTCTAGATATTTGTTCTTTGTCTGAGGAACAGCTGGCAAAATATTTTCCCATTCTGTGCATTGACTTTTTACTAGTTGGCGGTTTCTTGCTGTGCAAAAGCTTTTCAATAAGATGAGATCCCAGTTGTTGATTCTTTGTAATATTTCCGATTTGACTGTGGAGATGCCTCAAAAAACTAAGAACCTCTAGGTTCCATTTAACCCAGCTAGCTATTCTTCTTCTTGGAATCTTCCCAAAAGAATTAAAAGCAGCATACCACAGTGACGTATGCACACCCCTGTTTATAGTATCACAGTTTGCAATAGTTGAATCTTGGAAATAGCCCAAATGCCTATCAACTGATGACTAGATAGGTTAGATGTGTTTCTTTTAAATAATGGAGTACTACTCTGACATAAAGAAGAATAAACTTGAGACATTTATAGCTAAATGGATGCACCTTGGGACCACACTCTTAAATGCAGTAAGTCTTACCCACATGTTCAAATATTCCATGGTTGGGCTGGGGATTTAGTTCAGTGGTTCCGCCTCCTGCTTCACAAATGCGAGGACCCAAGTTCCATCCCCAGCACTAAAGAAAAAAAAAAGAAAAAAATATTAAAAATTTGCTCGCTTCGGCAGCACATATACCAAATATTCCATGATTTCTCTGGTGTAAGAAATCAAAAGTGTAAATAAAGACCAAAATGTATGCTAGATATTGGAAAATGGGAAGAAAATATTCAAATGGGAAGGGGTTCTAGGGACCAGAGGGGTGGGGGGGAAGAGAGGAAAAAGGAAAAAAGAGAATAGAAGGAGAAAGTGGAAACAGAGCTTTTGTAAATAAGGAGGAGGAGAAGGATTAAATAAAGTGGAGGGGAATGAGAAAAAAGAACAATTAAGATATATCATGTACATGTACAAATTCCTTTTAATGAATGTTATCAAAATGTATATCTAAAACCAATAAAATTAATTTTAAAATAAATTAACAAGAAGAAACAAAAACAAAAGAGGAAAAACACTCAACAACTCAGAGGCATTTCTGACTCAAGGGCATTTTCCCCAAGGCAAAGCTGGGAAAGGTCAAGAATAGAAAGACCTGGACAGGAGAAGCCCCAGGAGAGCTGAAGAGTAAGCTCAGCATTTTAGCTCCACGTAGAAACTTAAGCAAAAAGCTGGCTTAGTAGAGCTGAGGCAGTTACACTGGCTCAGTTAGAGTCACTCTGACTGAACCAAGGAGTAGTTTTGTAAATATTAGAAAACTGCACATCTGTAATCCTCGAACTCCAGGAGGCTGAGGCAGGAGAAGCACAAGTTCTCAAATCCACCCTGGGCAACTTAGCAACTTAGCTAACCAAAAATAAATAAATAAACAAAAATTTTAAAAATCTAAGCATGACAAAAATAAAAGCCTCCTAGTTTCATTGTATTTCATTTTTTAAAAATTATCCAGGGCCAGGGATTTAGCTCAGTGCTTTCGCTGCCTGCTATGCAAGGGCAAGGACACGAGTTTGATCCCTGGAACCAAAAAAATTATCCAGGTCATCGATATAATTTTACAACTCCAAGAAATTTGCAATCATAACCATATCAACTCCTCTCCACGAGCTCCCTCCCTACCCCACAATGATGCACCGCCCCTCCAATTTGGCTTCCCTGAATTGCCTCCCAAACACAGCTACCCCAGTCAGATAAAGAAAATGAATAGGACTTCATAAATTTACTCCCTCACAGGTGACTTCATCTGCTTGCCTTTCAAAGGGAAATGAACCAGACCTAAAAGTGGAGAGACTGCAAAACAATGTTCCCCTTAATTAAAGAGAGAGAGAGAGACAGGCTTTTAAGGCCACCAGTATTAGGTTTTCTTTCCATTCTAGTAGCAGGAGATTCATTTGGAAACAGGACCAAAAAGCAAGAAATATGCAAGGACCTGTTTCTTTCACGAAGTGCTGATGGAAATTAGGATGACCATAGCAAAAGGAAACATAATGTTCCCAGATGTTTGGATTTCATGAACTTCTTATAAACAACTGAAGAACAATTGTTGGAATGGAAAAGCTTGCATATGAGGTCATTTTAATTTGTAAACCAGCTCATATCTGTTTTTCTGATAGAAGATATATTTAAAAACACCAAGGTAGGGCAAAAAAGTGGTAAAACTATATAACTGGACAATACACAGCATGTACATTTTAATGAACCATACTTTTAAGAGATGAACTCAGAGAAATCATGCAATTCTGTAAGCACATTGCCCTTGATAAACCATTCACAGATCTCACTGTGGAACAGTGAGTACCATTTTGCAGACCAAGGAGCCTGTCTGCCTTGCTGCTCTGAAAGATCCTTGCCGACTCCAGCCCAGGGCCTCGAATCAGGGCTGGTCTAGGACTTCCTCTACACAAACAAAGTTACTCTGTTTCTAAAGAGCAGGTGTTGATTGGCAAACAGGATTGAAGAAACCTCCCCTTTCCCTATTAAAGGAAAGAAAATTATCCACTTGTCACTAATGTGAGTGAAAGGATAAGAGGAAACAAGGTAAGCTCACCTGGCACAACGCTGAGTGAGATTTTTTTTTTTGATACTGAACCCTTCCGGAACCTCAATCCGGCAGCAGTACTGGCCTCTGTCACCTACAGTTACATTCTCGATGGTCAAGGACACATCTCCTTGCTTCACCTGCCCGTTGAGCTGATAACGCCCATTTTTCCTAGAGGTGACCCAGTGTCCATCCGTCCAGATAAGTGTATCTGAACACTGATTCCTGGGACAGGGCCCTCGGCCCCAGCACATGGATGTGGCTGATCCTCCAGACACCGAGTAGGTGCAGGGCAGTGTGACCGACTGCCCCTCCACTGCACTCACTTGGGTAGAAAATACAGAGCCTAAAATAAACGGGAAAAGGGAGGCTGAGACCTCAATATTTTCCTCATTTTTTTCCTCTTTTTAATTTATTTATTCACATTTTTCTGTGTTAGTTTGTAAACGTGAATTTTTAGCATGATTTTCTTTTATTGATACTGGAGATTGAACCCAGACTCATGAATGCAAGGTAAGGGTTCTACTGCTGAGTTTTATGTCCAGAAGGTATTATTCTGAGACAGGGTCTGGTCTCACTAAGCTGCTGGCATTGGCCTCAAACTTGAGGTTTTACTGCTTCAGTCTTCCTAGCAGCTGGAATTCAGGTCTGCCCCACCACATTCAGCTATTATAGCTTAAACTTTTAAGTTTTAATACAAAAAACATTTTCCTGTTAGTATATTCTTCATCAACATCATTGTTTTACAGATGTATTTGTGGATAAGGCAGTGTATTGTACTGTATGATACTCATGATGCTCCTCATTTTTACTATTATAAAGAGCATTAAAAAATCTTTCTGGGCCGGGCATTTAGCTCAGTGGTTCCGGCACCAGCCTCGAAAGCGCACGGTCCCAAGTTCAATCCCCGGTACCAAAAGAAAAAAAAAAACTTTCTACAGGGCCAGGGATTTAGCTCAGTGGTTCTGCCGCTTGCTCCACAAGCACAAGGGCCCGAGTTCGATCCCCTGTACCAAAAAAAAATCTTTGTATCACAAAACTGTTCTATATTTGGGTTTTCTGGAGGGTAGATTTCTAACACAGAAATTACCAAGAGGGGATTGACAAGTGTGTGCCACCATGCCCAGCTCACAGGGCTTTTAAAGATGCTGGCAGCAGCAATGGGTATATAGTGCAAAGTCTCCCTTCAACTGCAGGGTCCAGGTCCTCTTCTCCATATTCATTCCCTGTATCAGGTAAAATATATTTTAAAAAAATCAAGTCTAGCCAGGCACACTGGGGCAGAGCTGTAGTCCCAGCACTATGGGAAGCTGAGGCAAGAGAATCACTAGTTCCACCCCAACCTGGGGAATTTAGGGACTTAGGGAGACCCTTTTCAAAATAAAAAAGACCAGGCTGTGGCTATAGCTCAGTGTGAAGGTCCTGGGCTTCATCCCCAGTACCAAAAAAAAAAAAAATCAATCCTCCTGCATTTAAGCTTCAAATTTTTAATTTTCGTTCATTTAAAAACTGCTCCTGTAAAGGAAATTACTTCCTCTGTAACTGCCCCCAAAGCAAGAAGAGCTGATGTTTAGTTTAAGATAATATTGGCTATCGCGCCGAGCTGACAGAATGGTGGAGCAGGTACTTGGTGCAGTTGGAGCATCATCTGAGACATTCACAGAACTGGACGTTTCCTATTTTCTACTTAGACGACTTCTAGGTGTGCGTACAGAAGGAGACAAAAAAGCAGCAAAGGTGCAAAAGCTCTCCAGGAATGAAGTGCTCCTGGTGAACATAGGATCTCTGTCTACAGGAGGAAGAGTTAGTGCCGTCAAGGCTGATTTGAGTAAAATAGTTCTTACCAATCCTGTATGCACAGAAGTAGGAGAAAAAATTGCCCTTAGTCGAAGAGTTGAAAAACACTGGCATTTAATTGGTTGGGGTCAGATAAGAAGAGGAGTGACAATCGGACCAACAACTGATGATGAATGAAGAATTACAGCTAAATAATACACTTGGATGAAGCCAGAGTTTTTCTTAACAACCTTAGGGATATATTTTTAAAGCAAAACTGGGAAAATAATTTTATATCTTACTACTTTACTATATAAGCTGTCAGTTTTACCTCATTTTTGTCAGGAAAATTAATGTCTATTGCTTAAATAGTAGGTCTCCAATAAATACTTAAATTGACATGTTGCTGGATTAACCTACATTTTAGCAGACATTGCTGATTGATACGTATTTTCAAAGTTACATGTCAGTGCAGCTATAAAATAAAACTGGTTGTTATAAACAGCTTTTGCTATATCATACATACCACGGACCTTGCTTGAAATAAAGTTTTTCTTCTTTAAAAAAATAAAAATTAAT
>NW_004624733.1:32283673-32325808 GCF_000247695.1 Heterocephalus glaber | reverse complement strand
CATGTTTGGCAGTTCAGAATAAGAATACAAGTTTCCTAAACTCCAGACATTTCCCACTGTAAACTATGTTGCATGAATCTGTTTGTGGTGTCTGCCTGCACAACTAGTAACCCAGCAAATGTTCATTTTCAGGTGTAAGGTGGAGTGGATTAAACATGGATCAGCAGTCATATTTCCTACCAGCATGACTTGGATACGTCTCTTAAAATCATCAGCCTGCAGTTTTTGTGCTTTGCTTTCTTTCTTATTACTGTTTTCTGCCTAACTCGAGAATTGTTGCTAAGATAAGCTTTATAAAACATCAATAATGTATTAATTTATTAAAGTCTACACAGGAAGAAGCTTAGAGATCTACTGTAACCCTTTCTACTGTGTGGAAGGCCCTTTTGCTGAAAATTTTAATCCCTGTTTAACTTCTTAGACTCCCTAATTTTTGCAGTAGTAGGGTTTAAATCCAGGGCCTTGCACATGCTAGGCAAACTCTGTACTACTGAGCACAGATTTTTGGGGGGTTTCCTTTTTGTTTTAAGACACATTTATTAAGCATTATGATCAGACTATTACATTTAGCAATCATTAGCATGGGTGCAAAAAACAAACAAACAAACTACACTAAAGCCCTTTGTTGGAATGCCTTACACTTTTCACAGAGGAAAACTGAAAATAAATGTTATACATTCATCATAAATCTAGTCCTGCAGTTTTTTAAACTATACACGAGTATTGTCTAAAATATGTCTTCTTTGTAACAATGAGACCCTGCTACCACTGCCCTTGTCTGAGTTGTCTCTTGTTTATCTTTTAACATCTACATAATGTTTAGTTCTCTTTTTTACTGTAATGAAACACCTGAGACTAGATAACTTATGATAGAAAGAGGTTTGTCTAGCTCATACTTTTGGAGGTTTAAGGGCACTGGCTCAGCTCTGAGGAAGACCTCACAGAGGACAGGACCCAGACAGTGGGAAGCATGAGGAGGGAGAAACACCAGGGTGACACAGGAAGCCAAAGTCAGGCCAGGGAACAGGCGTGTTCTCTTGCTCACACTCTCTCAAGCACAAACTCAGGGCTCTGTGAGAGCTGTCTTAAGCCCCTTCAAGGGTGATGTCCCCTGTGATGTACTCACCTTCTTCTAGGCCTCAGCTCTTAAAGGGCCACTGTGTCTGCTTTACCACTGGGAATGGCTTCCCCTAGATGAACCACTGAAGGACCAACCTCATCCAAGATGGCTAAGAAGACAAAGCACCAGAAAAGCTCATGCTAAGGAGCCTGTCCCACCCCTCCGTGTCTCTTTCATTTCTCCTACCCGCATTTTAGGTTTCCCTTTTCAGAAATCTGTTTCCCCACTAGAAACACAAGAAAATGAAATATCTCCTTACTTAGACAAAATAGTACATCCCAAACACTTTTGCTTCTTACCTTTTCTTTTCTGCTGTTTTGGTTGCTAAAGTATGTTAAAACAAATCATAGACATGAAGCAAATCATAGACATATTATTCCACTTGTACAACTTCTCTGTACAACTTCTTTCAAAATAATGGAAATGATGCTATGTAATAATAATACCGCTATCACATAAAGGAAACAAAATTAATAATGATGACTTTTTATACCTCATACTTTGGTCCAAAATCAAATTTCCATAATCTCTCAAAAAATGTTCTTTTTTAGTCAATGTGTTTAAATCTAGACCCAAGCGCCACCCACCCCAGGAAAAGCCCCCCCATTACAGTTGGTGGTTATGATTCTAAAGTGTTGTTTAACCTAAGGCATTCTGCTTTTCAATCCCCTCGCCCTTGATTGGTTATACAAACCAGTTTCCCTGTGAAACGACTAACATTATGGGGCTTGTCTGTTTCCTTGTGATATCACTAACACTTCTCACCACTTTTTTTTGTATTTCCTGACAAAAAAAATTTAGCGCTAGAGATTTTTCAGATTCAAGGTTGACATTTTTAGCAGAAATACTTTACAGGTAACGCTCTGGACTTCATATTCCAGCACAAACTTCTGATTCCTTCACATGTAGAGATACTAAAATCGGTCAGCCTGTAACTTTCTTTTCAACATTATATTCTGAAAATCTTTCCATTTCAGCTCATATAACCTGACTTCATTCTTTATTGCAACTAGATAGATTCAATAAATGAAAATATTGGGTGAAAAATTAAAAAAATGTGTCATTCCTTTTCAAATAGTCTTGCTTTCTTCACTTGCAAAAATAATAAGAAGAGAGCCATCCACAAGGATGAGTTTTAAAAAAAAATTTTTTTATACCTGGGATCAAACTCAGGACCTTCCACTTGCAACACTGAGCTAAATCCCCGGCCCATGAGTTTTACATTTTAAACAATGGGATGTATTTTTTTAAAGGAGCCTTTGGACATGTTTTTTGACCAGCAAGTGTTTTGTATCATAATTAGTTTCTAAATTGTGTTTAGAAAGTTGTGCCACACATTTTCTTACAGGCTAGTTGTTAACTAGTACTTACAATTATGTAAAGGAATAGGTACTCTGCTAGAGATTGCATGGTTGTTTTCCCCCTTAGTTAGCAGGAAAAGTGGCAGAAAATATCAAACCCTTGAAAGATGGCCTCCAAGCTCCAAAAGGAAACATTAGAATTATTCATAATTACAATTGCCCAGTAGAGAATTAAGGGAACACTTGACAAAATTCACAAAGGGGAAGTTACAGAATTTTATCCAGGTCAGGGGATAGGAAAATATGGGTGATACAGATGGGATTATCTAGAAAAGCTCGGGCCAATCGGAATCTACCCTATATGATGATAAGGGCAGTAGAGTGGATATTGGATAGTAACCACAATGACTACTAAACGCAGGGCCCCTACATATAATTGATTTGCACTGATTATCTGCTCTTATTTAAATTCCAACTTATCAGATTACATGGGCCATTAATCTCAGAGATACATAGGTTGGATAATAAGAATAAAAACTTAGGGCCGGGGATTTAGCTCAGTGGTTCCGGTGCCTGCCTCGCAAGCACAAGGTCCCAAGTTCGATCCCCGGTACCAAAAAAAGAGAATAAAAACTTAAAATAAACAATTAATTTTCAGATTTCCAGATTATAACTAGCCACATGACTTCCCTTTAAAAATAATTGCTACTGGGCTGGGAATTTAGCTCAGTGGTTCTGCTGCCTGCCTTGCAAGCGTAAGGAACTGAGTTCGATCCCCGGTACCAAAAAATAAATAATAATTGCTACTTTCTGTGTTTGCACAGTACTTAAAGATATGTCCTATTAAAAAAAAAAAAAAGATATGTCCTATTTACTGCAGATGATCATGAGAAATAAGAATAAAAAATAAATAAAACAAAGCCAATGATCCCAGTTCCATGAAATAACTTCTATCAACATGATGGATCCTCTTTCAGATGTTCTCCTATATACCTCTATACAAATATAAACATGTAACTTCTTGTTCGTGTCAATATATCCCACTGATATGCTAGGAGAAAAAAAATCTCCCTCCTGTACAATCAGGACCATCATGGAGACACGTAGAATTCAACCTGGCTACACCAGGTTCTGGCCAACAAACCCTGATAGATAAATGAAAAATGCAAGGGACAGAGAATATCATTGCAGGACACAGGGGACTTCGTTGAAATGAAGCCCCAAACTGACTCAAACTCCCAGTTTTATTGAGGAACAACAAAGGAGTTCTGCTGAGCACAGGGGTTTGTTTCAGGTTAGCAAGGCACAGTGATCATTTGGCTGAATTAACTTTCATCGGGTTGTCCCCTAGGGAGCTTCCTTGTTTTCCCTGTAAAACCCATCTCTGATCAGTTGGCAAAACATCTCAAATTCAAGATATCCCACTTCCTTAGAGTTAGCAGTCTTCTATCCTGAGGCAACCTAAGCACACTTTGACCCACTGGGTGTCCCAAGGAATTCCACAAAGATACAAGATATTTCTCTGCATTCCCCACTTCGTCACCATCACTTCATGGTCTCAACCTCAGATGGATGTACGTTTACTTATTTATTTTTGTCTCAATCCCCTCACTTTTGCCAAAGTACTTTCAACTTTTTTGCTCCCCACCCCAGGACCCAGCACTGAGGGGACTATTTCAGACAATCTGGATTTTGGACATATACGGAGAGAATTATTTCAGGATCTTCCGAACAACATTTACAAAGACAAATTTCTCATTGCCATTGACCACCTCTCATAGCATGACTTTAGTGTGTCCTTACTTTCATTTTGGTGTGTTCATTTGCGAATAGCCTTCCATCACAAATGTGCCAATATTTTATTTATGCATCAAAAGAGAGAAAACCAACTAAACTGTCTTAAAGGTATAAACTGAAAACTCAAGGTTACTTAAGGCTTGAGTCAACAGCGCCCAGTAAGGTCACGAAAAACTTAGTTTCTGGCTGAAGTCAACTCTCACCTGAATCCAGTGCTGCATCCTTTCTCAGATTCCACACAAGCTCCTCTGCTACATGTACAGAACACACATGTGCCCACCACAGACACAATCTCTTGGCTGTTCCCACCCCGATCCAGGCATTCATACTCCCTCAAAAGCCTAACTTAGGTTGCAGACTCATTCCTGAAAAATCTTTGGGTCCAAAAGGTCAAAAATCATTAACTGGGTCCGGGGATTTAGCTCAGTGGTTCCAGCGCTTGCCTCCCAAGTGCAAGGTCCTGAGTTTGATCCCAGGTACAAAAAAAAAAAAAAAAAAAAGCACTAAGTGACTTCAGCCTGAGTCACTTCCCCAAACCTCCTGTCCTGAGAGTGAGAGAAGAATGATTTCTCAAAACAAAAATGTAGTGTGAGAACAAGAAGGGCTGACGGGGAACAAGATGACAGCTAAGACACTCCCGCCATCAGCTCCCCCATGATATGCCAATTTGAACAGCTAGTCACATACCTAGCTTTCTTCCCAAAAGCTAAGGAAGTCAGGTTTATACACATATAAATAGATACAGATAATGTCGGGAGCAATGCTACATAATTTTAGGGAAAAATCATTTGGTTAGCCTAGTTGTCCTGCCTACAGCCCAGCTATGGAATTCTGAGACATAATTGCATTTGGGCCTCCGGTCACAACTGAGACCTCAATGATCCGGTGATGCTGTCTGTGATTCTCCAGGACAAGAAACATCCTGGGAGCTGAGAACATCCTGGGGGGAACAAACATCTACTCAGTTCCTTCTTGATCTTGGATTGTTACATCTTATTTACGCAGGATGTACTGAACTCTCCGCAAGTCATTTGTTACATTTGTTTCTCCCGATGTACTGAGTACTGAATAAAAGGTGCAGTAAACTGAGGTCGTTGTCTTTGCGGCCCACAGACCCAAAGCTCAGCTTCTTCTCAGTCTCATTTTTCTACCTTTTCTGTAATTCGCCGTGTGCTGCCGTGGCTCACAGGAGACCAGGACTTACTGCAGAGGTTCTAGTAACGTCCCCTTTCCCTGTTCACTACACAGATACAGAAATATTTGTAAAGGGCTGGCAATATAGCCCAGTGTGAATGTCCAAGGTTCAATCCCTAGTACCAAGGCAAGAAAGACAGACAGAAAGGATAAAACAAGGGGGAAAAAAAAAAAAAAGGAATGTGCATAAGGTGCAGAGATGCTGAGAATCTTCTAGTGGTACATGTCTGTAATCTCATCACTCTGGGAGCCTCAGGCAGGAAGATCACAAGTTTGTGCCCAACTTGACAACTTAACAACAGAAAGACCCTATCTCAGTGAAAAAAATGGGCTGGGTTTGTAGCACAGTGTGAAGGCTCTGGATTAATTCCAAATCCAATACCACAAAAAAGAGTGAGAAGAGGGGAGGAGAGAGGAGGGAAGGGAAGGGAAGAACAGGACATGAGGAGGTTAGGAGGAAAGGAGAGGACAAGAGAAGAGGGGAGGAGAGGAAAGAGGAGAGGAGAAAAACAAAAGTGTAAGAAGAAAATAATTGCCTGTGTCACCACTCCCCCTAAGCAGTGTGCAGAGATGTCTCCAACTTTGGGGAGAGAGAGGGAATCAGTCCATGCCTGGGACAGGAACCCAGTACTAGACCCACCATAGTGAAACCTAGTATGGGGCAGAGCCCCAGGATTTCTGCCCAAACCTATATATCTGTGAACTGAGCAGCTGGAACTTTGTACCTAGTGCCATGGGCTCATTTGAGGGATTGCTGCCACCACCCCTTTCCCCAATCTTAGGCACCAGATGAAGGAGGAAGATTCCAATAATGTGGAGCAGGGCACAAAAGCTTGCACAGGCCTTTGCCACAGAACTCAGTATCAGATGCAGCATGAGGCAAAAGAAGCAAAGGCCCCTTTACATAATTAGCCCTGCCAGAGCTTGCAGACAGACTCTAGACATACCATGGCATCAGAGAAGAGGCTTGCAGCCTGGTTGGGTAGACTCAAGTTTTAGCCTGTGTCATTGCCAGCCTTGGGGTGGGCCTGGGGCACCATGCCTGGCACTGCTGCTGTGATACTCAGGTGCAAGACCAGGCTTAGCATGAGTCTTGAGGACAGAAGAACTTTCTGTCACCCCTCTCCAAATCTTAGGTAACATAGCTATACCCAGGCCAGGGCTATCGAGAAACAAAGCTCTAGATGTACCCAGCACTCAGCAGAGACCTATATTTCAGCCTGCATCAGGGCCAGCTGCACCCCTGAAACTGTGCAGGTCCTTCCAGTTGTGAGGCTCAATCCATCAGCCCAGCTGGTCAGGACTTCACCTACATTACCCCAACCTCAGACAACATAGTGTGCTCTATTTGCTGGGGGTAAGACAGAACAGTAAACACAAGGCTTTGTCCTGAGACTTAGTGCTGGCAGATCTGGACAGACCTCATCCCCAGGCCTGCTTACAGATGAGGCCTTTGAAACAAACCTAGTACCAGAGTGAGACAAGAAGCCTAAGTCTATCAAATACCTATTCCAGCTCGCATTACCTGGGAGTGGTAAAGTGGTGGTGGGTCACCGGTCCACTTCAGTAATAGGCAGCCCACAGCAGCTTGGGCCTTGGTCTTGCCCCAGCTTGTGCTGATCTGGGCAGCTTGTGGGCTCAGCATGTAACCCAGCTTGGAATGTGGTGGTGGCCACCGATGTAACGCAGGAGCTTGGGGCTGGCCCATTCATAGTGACTGCCCAAAGCAAAATTCTCCAGCACCTGATGATAGACTGGTAACTGAACACAAGGCATCCAGGCCCACCCTGAGCCAAGAAAAGGCTTAGGGGACAGACTAGTCTAAGTAGCCTCCTGGTCCTTTCTGAACAACACACCAACAGTGTATTTGGGACTCATCTGGGTTTGGATTGCCCTCTAGTTCTGAAACAGTGACAACACACCTTCAACATACTTCTGGTAAATCTGGACCTGAGTGGCAGCTAGTGTAAAAATAGTGGGGATTACTACTGGCTCAGACTAAACAAGCTTTCTTAGAATGTCTTGTAAGAAAGGCACATACCAAGCCAGGTTAGGAAGATTGGAATACATGCCCAGGTGATGCCACATACAAACAAGCATTAAGCGCTTTCAGGAGCTCATGACCTAATACTTAAAATAGATTCCCGAAACTGACCAGACAGTAATCAATATGGCAGAACTCTCAGAGAATTTCCAACAAATGTTTAAAGGAAGATCAATGAGCTTGGAAGAAACAGAGAACTAGGGCTGGGGATTTAGCTCAGTGGGGGCTAGCATGCTTACTGTCCCCATTCAATCCACAATAACACAAGGGTGGAGCATACTGAGAAACATTTCAATGCTGTAACAAAGAAACAGATGGAAGCAACTTTTGGAAAGTCAAACAAATTCTTCAGCTAAAAATATACTCCACGAAATTAAAACATATTTGAAGGCATCAGTCGCAGGATATATCAGACAAAAGCAAGAATGAATGAGATCAAGGATAAGCTATTTGGAAATACACACAGGGAAGAGGAGCTGGGCATGGAGGTCAGTGGTACAGTGTTTGCCTAGCATGCACAAGGCAGCTCGGGGTTTGATCTCCGGTATCGCCCCCTCCCCCCTCCAAAAGGACTGAAGAAAGCTCATGGAATATTTTAGACAGTATTATAATCACAAATATTTAGGCAATTGGAATTTAAGAAGGACTTAAGAGTATCAAAGGGATGGGAAGTTTATAGCCTGACAGATGTGGTGGTTCATGATCGTAATCCCCGCAGTGTGGGAGACTGAAGCAGAAGGATTTCAAGTTCAAGGTCAGTTTAAGCAATTTAGTGGTTTAGAGATACCCTGTTTCAAAATAAAAAGTTCAATGTGAAGGGCCTGGTTTTAACCCACAATACCACAAAGAGATTTAAAGAAGTAGTAAAAAAATTCCCAAACCTAGAAAAGTATACAAATATCCAGGTATGGGAAGGTCAAGGTCACCAGTCGAGTTTAATTCAGTCCTACCCCAAGACACCTTATAATCAAGCTTTCAAAGGTGAAAGATAAAGAGCTCTTTCCCTTCCCCTCCCACAGACCAGCGATCCTCAACCTTGTAGAACTACCACTTCCCTCTACCTTCATGGAGCTTAAAGTGGTAAAGAAAAAAATAATTAATTAATTAGTCCAACAAAAAAGAAGTCTTTTTTTAAAGGCTGTGAGAAACTGGTCACAGACAGTCTTTCAGAGAAAGTCACTCTGATAATTAATATATCAACTTGCCTGGGACACAGGCTGTTCAGAGAGCTGGTTACACATCATTTCCAGGCCTATCTGTCAGGGTGTCTCCAGACCATGAGATTAGCGTTGGAAATTGTGGACTGAATAAAGCACATGGCTCTCTCCAGTGTGGGGAGCCTCGGAAAAGCTGTGAGGCCCTGGACAGAACAAAATGGCAAAGGAAGGGTGAATTAGCTCTGCCTGACTACTTGAACATCAGGCCTCTGACTCAGTGTTCATGGATCTCAGGTCTTTGGACCAGATCGCAACCTGTACCACCAGCCATCCAGAACTCTGGACTTCAAACAACACCACCAATGTTTCTGGGTCCTCAGCATGCCGGCAGCATACTGAAGGATTCTCAGCCTATGCTAATATCTTCCTAGATAGATAGATACATAACTTCCTTATGTTCTGTTTCTCCAGAGAACCCAGAGTAAGACAGTAAAACATGAGCTGAGTTATACAAGGGAAAGAGTCAACCATACAGGGAGCTAAATTCATGATCTCCCAGATGGAGAAAGCAGCATGCATAAAAACACTAAAAATGTGTGAGTTCCCAGAGGCGTAAAGGCCACTGTGATCAGAAAGTGGTGAATAAGGGGTAGATGGTGTGTGTGAGAATGGAAAAGCTGCTGGACCAGTGACAGATGACATGAGCCAGAGGAAAAAATGGAGGGTTTATTCTAAGTACTGTATCTGCATGGATGACATGTTATCTTTTATATTTTAAGATGACTATGTTTTATCTTGGGAATGAAAGAGTAATGTCCCTATAGTCTGTTCAGCCTTCCTCTTGTTAGTTATTACTAAAAATAGGATAAAGTACTCTTTTTTTTTTTTTTTGGTACCGGGGATCGAACTCCGGTCCTTGCACTTGCACAGCAGGCAGCGAAACCACTGAGCTAAATCCCCAGCCCTGGATAAAGTACTCTTAACTTTAAAGGTTTGTTTCATTTTTTTTGTCCATTCAAACCACAATGCATAATTAATGGGCTTAACACCACAGTATGCTATTCTCCCCTGTACTTTTGTGGGCTAGCTGGGCCCAGCTGGGCGATTCTCATCTGGGAACACGCCTGTGCTTGTAGTCAGATGGTGGCTGGGGCTACAGCCATCTGAAGGCGCCACTAGATGTCCAGGACAGCAGCCTCCTGTGGCTGACAGCTAGGCTGCCTTTTGGCTGAGAACTCAGCTTGGCTGTCAGCCTGAGCATCTGCCCAGCCTCTTCATCTGGCTTGGGCTGCTCTCATCATGGAAGCTGGGTTCTGAATAAAACCATCTAAAAGGGAGTGTCAGGAACAAGCACTCCAAGCAGTCTAGCTCATTCCAAACGGTCTAGTTGGAAGCTGCAAGACTCTGTGTGACTGAGCTGCAGAAGTCCTACAATATCACCTCTGGCACACTTTCTTGGCCGAGCAATGCTAAGGCTAACCCAGATTCAAGATGAGAGGAATTAGACTTTACCTGTGAAGGAGAGGACACTCCTCAAGATATCTATCACTGGTTATAAACACGGTTATGGATAACAAACTATGGGCTAAGAAGCTCCTCTGGATTCTCTGCTTTAGGGTCTTTTGCAGACAAGCAATCAAGGTGTCGTTCAGGGTTGAGGTCTTATCTGAAGGTGCAGGTGGGAAAGGCTACACTGCTCATTCACATGACACCTGGCAGAATTTAGTTGCTTGTGGTCTGTGCCACTGAAGGCTTGGACTCCTGCTAGCTGTCATCCAGAGGATGACCTCAGGTCCTTGCCATGTAGTTTTCTCTGTCTGATGGCTGACATTCACCCCAGCCAGAAAGGAAGAGAATCAAAGGAAATCTGAACAATAAGTCCTCTGTACTCACAGTGAACTTTGGCCTAATGGTGCCATGATGTACTAGACCTTACCACATAGAGTGGTTTCCCCTTCTCTCTAGTTTTGCATTCCATGGTTTCAACTACAGGTCTGAAAATATTAAATGAAATATTCCAGAAATAAACAATTCATAACTTTTAACTTGCATGCTCTTTTGAAGAGTATAATGAAATTTCACAGTCTTGTACATTCATCCTAGAACGGGAATCATCCTTTGGTCCAGCATTTTCACACTGTATGTGCTACCAATTAGTAGCTGTCTGAGTATCACACTGACTGGGTGAAGTATTCCAGAGCTTGTTTATAAGATTTAGTACTATTATTCATTTGTAACCATCCACTAAGATTCTTAGAACATATCTTCTTCGGAAAAGACAACTGTATATGTTTTTCAAATACAGTGGTACCTCCATTCAAGAACTTAATTCTTTCCACAATTCTGGTCACAAACTCAATTGGATGAGAACCAAATCAAATTTCCCTATAAGGTGAACATTGAATCTAACCATTGAATTTGATTCCGTTCTTGTCCAGTTCGGTTTGTAACCAGAATCGTAGATAATAATTAAGTTTATGAACTTAATGACAATAAATAGTTAAGTTTATGAACCAATGTACCACTGCATTTTCTGCTTGCCAGGCAGGCCCTGTGCAGCTGAGCTAAATCTCCTTCCATAATATTTTGATTGATTGATTGATTGATTGCAGTACAGGAGGTCGAACTCAGGAACTTGCACTTGCCAGACAGGTAAGGTGCTGCTAAGCTAAATACCTGCCCCTTCTGCTTTCTTAATAGTAACCTTTAATGAACAAAAGGGTTACATTTTGATGAGGTTTAACTTAATTATTTTTAACTTAGTTGTTTATGCTTTTGGTACAATAGCTTAAGCACCATTATCTACTTTAAAGTATTGAAATTTACACTTATGTTTTCTCTTACTTAAAATCTAAAAACTTCCTTGTGAGGCAACTGCACAATAAAGATTTGTTAACAGTTGGGTGAAAGATCAGGAAAATAGAAGTCAATGTGAATTTTTGTTCTTAAAAAGTGTGAGTATAGAAGGGAGCTTCCTTACTTTGATTTTTTAAATCTTTTAAAAAACCTCCAGCTAATACCAAACTTAATGGTAAGAAACTAGATGCTCTCACTAACAAGATGAAAAAAAAGATATGACTCTCCCCTCTCAACATTCATTTTCAACATCATACTGATGTCTTAACTAATGCAGTTAAGATGACAAACAAGAAGTATACAGATTGTGAAGGAAGAAATAAAATAGTCTTCATTCACACGACATGGTTGTAGAAAATCCCAAAGAGTAGGTGAGAAAATATTCCTACTGGACTTAATAAATAATTACAGCACAGTTGCAGGATATAAAATTAATACCCAAAGTCTATTACCTTCCTATAAACCAACAATGAAAAACTGGAATTTGATATTAAAATAAAATACCATACAAATCCAACAAAACACATACAAGACCTAAAAGATGCCACCCAAAGATGTCACATGGGCTGGATGGGCTCTGGCCTTGTGCAGAGTGATCTGAGCTAGGCGTTAGCAGCACGCCTGGCATATGGGCAGCACTGCATCTCTCCCTGCATAGTGAGTAACTGAAATTGGGCTGCATAGAAGTTCTCAGGAGATTAATTCTGCCCAGGCAGATGAGGTACAGAAGGGCTGAAGTGGTGTCACTGGGGCTAAGCCCTGAGGAATAATGTGCCTGGTAGAGAAAGGGACAAGCCTTTCCAGCAGGTGGAAAGACAATGCCCAGGGTAAACAGTAGGCATCTGAGGGGTTGTATCCACCGCAGCACAGCAGTGAAAGATTGCATGAGGTCAGCAGGTGAGCAGAGCATAAGTGGAGACAGCTCACTGTGGACTTGGGACTTTTACCCAATGACGAGAAGTTTCAGGAGCTAGTCAGACCTTGACTTTGCATGGCGCTGGTGGCCTTGTGGAGGAAGTACTCAGGGAACACTGGGAACAAGCAGAAGAGGCCATCAAAATCCTGAGTAAGGACTGGAAAGGAATGTCTGGAGCTCAGCAGTTCAAAGAACAGTGCCCCTCAATTGTCCAAAAGAGACTGGTTCTAGGATCTCCTACAAATATCAAAATCCACAATTCTCCAGTCCTTTACACAAAACAATGCAGTATTTGTACATCCTCTCATATACTATAACTCACCTTGATTACTTGTCATACCTAATGGAATATAAATGCTTTAAGGAGTTACGCTATACTGGTTAGGGGACAATGACAAATTTAACACATGTTCAGTGCAGGGGCACAATTTTTCCAACATTTAAGCCCATAGTTGGTCAAACTCACAGATACAGAGAGCCAACTCTATTTGAATTATTTTCCTGCAGCCCCACACATCCTTTGCTCACATTCTGCATCAAGGACGCCAAATACACCATCTTATTTTTGGTACACTATCATTACCTTTGTAGTAGGTAGACCAATGGCTCTTCGTGTATTTTTCCTTCAAATATTTAATGAGATCAACAGTAAAAGAATAAACAGTTTGAGAAGACCTATATCCTGAGACCTCCCAAAGTGTTCACGAGAGACAAAAGAAACCTTGATGAGGGAGATCAAAGCACAAACTGTTTCTTTCCTTCCAGAGAGCTCTGGAAACTAGAGGAGACATGTCTGCACAAGCTGAGCGAAGGAAACCTGAGCGTAAATGTGTTCACATTTCTCAGGGTTTTCCTACACTTTGGGGACTTTGAGTGAGGAATTCTCTTTGGCTCAAGTATCATGACTATACCAATAAGGAATAAAGTAGTTTTTGTGTTCACTTCCTGAAACTTACTACTGAAACAAAAATGAGGGGTTGATGTACTCATACTCTTATTTCTCCATATTCTTTAACCAAGTCCGAATGTTTTTGTTGAAATGAAAAATAATTAGTCGTACCTTATCTTCTGTCATGGAAACAAACACAAATGATTGGGTCCCACCTGCCTCACTAAATCAGAATCTCTATTCTAACAAGAGTCCAACTGATCTCATCTGTGGCTTCCACAGCCTCAGTCATCTCCGTAACTTTACCATATTCACTTTGACTTTTGCCGTTATTCTCTCAAAAAGCTTTCATTTAGTTAACTTTAGGGATGGACAAACTTTTCGACCCTAACCCTCTTTTCCACACCTTTCTTGTGCTTATGTGTTTAGTTAGAAACAGGGTCTATGTACCCAGGCTGGACTCTAACTCATGATAATCCTCCTGCCTCAGCTGCCCAAGAGCTGGGCTTACAGGTGTGCAGAGCTTCCTCTGGGTGCCATGACACAGCCCTGTGACTGCAGGATTTACCGAACTTCCCCTCCTCTTTTCCCATCTGCCCTCTGCCAAGGCAGCTCTCGGCTCTTTCATAGCTATAACCCAACATAAGAGTGTCACTGAAGCCATTAACAGGCTGAAGTGCTTTATTTTCAAAAAGTGGGATTCTTTTCTCAAGCAGATTGTTCACAGAGCCTTTCTCATTGGCCCCTGGAGCTACATACAGCTCCCATCTCCCCAGCCTCACTTCCCTGCCTCCTCCTCTCTCTGCTGCAGCCAAGTCCCGGGACACAGTTTTCTCTCTGAGTACTTAATCTTCTTCCTACCCTGGGCATTTCAGATGTTCTTGTAGTTGCCACTGACACATTCTTTTGGTTCATCTCCAGTGTCACCTCTTTCCCACAGGCACCCCCGACACCATGTCCAAACCCAAGATGTCCTGTGCCACAGCGGTTCACGCCTAGGGCTGCTGTGCCCCTCAGCAGACATTTCCAGTTGTCACACCAGGAGGGTCTTACTGGCATCCAGTGGGTAGAGGCCAGGGATGACGCCCAACCCCTCACGATGACTGGGACGTCCCCCAGACAGAGTTTCCAGCCCCAGACACCAAGGTGGAGAAACCAGGCTCTTTCACAATATTCTCTTTTTTCCTTGTCTTCATCAGCGCCACAATGATAGACGTTTTGTTTGTTTGCTCATTTTGCTTAACTATTTCGGTACTGCAGTTTGAACTCAGGGCCTTCACACTAAGTAAGCTACATCCTCAGCTTCTTTTACATTCTATTTTTGAGACAAAGTCTCCCAGAGCCACTTAAGCTTGAAATCTGCCTACCTCAGCCTCCCAGGGTATTGAGATTACAGACCTGACCCACCCCGCCCAGCTCTATCTCCAGCACCAAGAGGGCCTGGCACCTACTGGACAATCAATACATTCTGACATAACATCCAGAGTCCTCAGCAACATGAGGATGCCCGGCCCAAGCTAACTGATGAACCCCCAAAAATGACAAGTCATTTTCTAAATAAAAAAGGAACTTTTATTACACAATCAGTAAGAATCCCTCACTGTAATGTACTCATAAAATTATCCCATTTTTATACCTAGCAGTGAATGATTGGTTTTCCCATTTCTAAAAGATGTTCAAAATTTCATCAATTTAGGTAAAAATATTAACTATAGCTGTGTTCTAACATTCCAGGACAGATTATAGGTAATGGATTCTATCACGTTTCAAAAGATCAAAATCAAACCAAATTCTATATTATCTATGACTGATAAGTTTAGAGAAGAATTCTCTTAAATTCCTCCATTTTTCTTATCCCTTCTTCCCATTATTACCAATTTACTTCTATACTATAGTAATGAAACCACCCAATATCAACTCTTCCAAAAATGATTATTTCAAAAATATATATATATTCATATACAGCAAGAGATTTATGAATGTAACTCCAGTGAAATGAAGTACTGAGAACAGATAGTATATTTGCTAACACTAGAAACTCTGCTGGGGGGGAAAACTTGCATTCTGTAGTGTTTTTTACTTTTTAAAGTCTTCTAACAAGTAACATTTTATTGGAATTTCCACTATATAACAAGGTAGATATGAACTGATTATATCTGATAGGAATAAAGACCAAGTTAGTCTAAGGTCACCTAGTGTTACTGCTAAGCGTTAAGACTAGAAATCAGGTCCAATTCAAATCCTGTAAAATTCGTGTTTTCTGCCAAGGTCTGGTGTATTTTGTTCACAGGATGCCACTAGTTACTGGTACTCCTGTGTTCAAACAAATTCAAATGCTAAATAAACAATTGACCCTATTCCCAGGCCCTTTAAGGTGCACTATAAACCTGCAGGAGGATGTGGAGAATTAGAGCAGGTGGCATAAATACAAAGCCCTGCAGGTATCAAACAGGAATACAAATAAGTGTGCAGGAAGACAAGGAGCTCAGTGCTAGAGTGTGTGGCTCCATCTCCTAGGGCCCTGGCCACATCAGAATGCAACCCAATCTTGACAAGTCTTTCCGGACAAGCTCCAAATCTGGGGTTTTATTTATTTTAAAGTTTCCCATTTATGCATGTTGCCTCAAATTTCAGACAAAGAAAGCTCTGCAGTGTGAACACGGTAAAATTTTACACCAAGCCATGTTAACCTCACTTGGCAAACCCAGAATAAAGTGTGCAGCTGTCTTATGCCCCAGACCCTCCCTCTGAGGACCTCCTCACTTCCTAGAACTCTGCAGAGCAGTGGCAAAACCAGGACCTTTGAAAACAAGCGCCCTGCCCTCCTAGACCACTATGGAGAGAGCAGCTGTGAGCCCCAAGCGTGAGTTATGTCAGCGTTTGCTCAAATCGAAACTAAAATGAACACCCAGGCCTGTTAACGGTGCCTGTAGAAACGCTTCTCTCTCTGGACAACGCTAACCCTTGTAAGCCAGCACCATAAAGAATCACAGCCGTGACTGAAGCTATCTTTAGGGCAGCCTTTGTTTAACTCTCTTGACAGAACCAAACATTTGATTACATAGCAAAAATTACATTGGTATTGATTGATAGGAAAAAGACCCTTCAGAAATAATTTGAAATCTAAAAGTGCTCTGGGGACAATTTAGAAAGTTAGAATTTTGGTTGAAAATGGTGGCGACAATTTTAAATACGATTATACACGCAGTAGGACTTTTGTTAGGTAGAAAACCTTTTTCCCATTCTTTCCTTCTTTGCTGTTCATTTCTGCCCTGCCTCGTTCTCAAGCTTACTTCAGAGCTGGCAGTTGTCCACAGCCAGCACCGCGCCCAGGGACAGTGTGACACACACTGAGGCTGATGGGCCATGGGCAGTGACTGTCTTCCCCGGGTGCCTACTTGGCTCCTACTCAGAGCGGTGACTTCACTGACAGCTAAGAGGGCCCTGTGTGTCCCGGGACCACGCAGAGCCGTGAGAAAACATATCTACCTACAACACCGAAAGGGGACTCACTTCTGCTTCCTCATAAAGCAAATAAAACCCTGCTACTCACGTGATTTAAACTTAGGGAGCAAACGAGATGTCACATTTGGACTTCCAGTGTGAAAACAACAGGTAACCATGAAACTCTCCCAAATGAAGACTCAAACTGGATATTTTGATTTTTAAATCCTATTCCTCTTGACAGTGGTGGTGGGTTCATTTCCTGTGCTATCCCCCATTACTCTCTTTGGTGGACAGAGGGCTGATGGAGTCTAAAGAAAAGACAAAATTCTGAGGTGTTCGCGTTTGACAGAGAGTGCTGCAGTGCCTGGAAAGACTGGGCCAGTCTTAGCCTCAAAATGAGGACTCCATTAACAATGAATTTGACAACATATGGCTTTGACCCCGAGAGTTACTCTATCCAGCAGCACTGATCTTTTGGAACGGCAGAGAAAAGTGATACAGAAACGTGGTCCTGGGATTGAAAAGGCCTTTATGTGGTGATGCCAGGGCACTGTCTTCTGCAGTCCTGGAGAGAGAACCGCTGGGCCTTAATTTATGACTCAGTGGTTTGCCTCGATGATGTAGGTATTGTCTTCTGCTGAGGCTCGCAGTTCCAAAGCTGGAATTGGAGAAGGAGTCCACAAAACCTTGCTGCAGAAAGAGGGGTTGAAGAATAACATGGGTAAGGAAAAAGCAGATCACTTGTAAGTATGAGCAGTGTTTACATATATGATCCAGCAAGATTGGCTATTTGCGTCCTCTAGTTGCCCTGTTCACACAAAGGAAAAGAAGCACCTTTTGGTGGTATAAAAAGTGTGGTCCTTATTATGAAACTACAGCAATGTTTGATTTAATAAGCAAACAGACTGTGTGCGGGGGTGAACACCTGTAATCCCAGCAACTGGGAGGCTGAGGTAGGAAGATCACAAATTCAAACCTAGTCTGGAGACTTTGTGAGACCCTGACTAAAAAGGCAAGAGGGGCTGGGGATCCATGTGAAGGTGCTGAGCTCAAACCCTAATACAAGAACCTCAGAATAGTGTCCTTCAGATGCTCATATAATAGAACCAAAAAATAAAACTCCAAGAAGACACATATTTAGTATCAAACTGAGTTCCTCGCTTTTTAAATATGGCTAAGGACTGGATCCCTGATATTTGCTGTGAATTCTGATCCTTTAGAGAGGGTTATTAGGTCCGTTTAGCGATGTACATCTTGTAAGATAAATACAAAAAAGAAAAGGATCCAAGGCAGCAAACAGCCCTGTTTCACACACATCTACTGGATCCTCGCCCCACAATCCTTGCTGTGTCTTATGTTCGAGTCTCAGAAGGCCCGGGTTAGAAACTTTTAAAACACATCCATTAATAAGAAACACCGAAGATACAGGATTGACTTTTTGGACAGAACTGTGGTGTTCCGTGTGCCTGCTTCTCACATCCATTTGGGGGGCTTAGTGAGGCTGCTTGGGGAGTGCATGCTGCCTCCTGATGTCCGCAGTGGGCCCCGTGGACCCTGACTGAGCTGCACAGAACCCAGGAGGTCCAGTCAGGAAGCCAGCAGACTCGGCTTTAACGCGCGCCTGGGGTTTGCATGTGGCTGGCATTTTGCATTTGGTATAACAGTGACTGTTGCTGCCATGGAAAATGCGGACCTCGAGTCTTTAGTCCGGCACCGATGAAGACTATGTTGCCACCCATTACATGGAAAAGAACAAGTGAGACAAGGTATCTCTGTGGTCCTGGCTCAGTCACACATGTGGTTAACAGATCCAATCTCAACAAACTCAAGTGAGTCAGTGTGACAACTGCCAAAAAGAAAATCAGTAGGAAAGGCTCATAATATGGTAAGTTGGGATTATTTTTTTTTGCTTTTTATACTTTCTGTTTTCTGCAATAGTTATACAGTGATAAAAGTTACACAGAAAAAGATAGTCAACAATCCAAGACAGAAATCACATTTCTGAAACAATGCTATGCTCCATCATTTTCCACCTAAAAGGAGCATTTCCTTTCCATGCGCAGAGCAGGTAATGAAAAACATTTACCGGCATGGGTTCCTGAGATTTGGTTCTTTATAGACTGCGTGTTAGAACCTGGGATGTCTTTGCAGGTTTCTGAACCTGTTTTCTGGTCTGTAAAATGACACCATTAACCGTCCACCTCATTGGTTTATTGATGTGAAGGCAGAATGATGCACTGGGTGCTTACAATGTGTTGGACACTGTTCAAGGCACATCCTGTGGATTGGCTCTTGTGACTCACACACAGGCAGCTCTGTGTAGAGTCATCCACAAAGGACAACTAGGAATGGCAGACAGTGGCCTGGTAGGCACTGATTTTGAATTTTGGGTAAAGTCCACCTGAGTCACATGAAGCAGGATAGTTGGCTTTCTAATGGGGCAGAGAGCTGCATGGCATAGATGCCGTCAAAGAGATCAAGTGTAATTGAAAGATCTTCACAAATGTAATTACTTTACATGTCTATAAAGCCAGATAAGCAATGTCAGTGAGTAGAGTGAGCTGGCTGAGGAGCAGCTGAAGTGGTGGGAGCTGTGTATACCTGGAGGCACTGGCCCTACCTCAGAGCCTTTGCACTTCCTGCCCCTTCAGCCAGGAATTAGCTTCCTGCAAATCTGCTCCCTGAGGCTCACTCAGGCAGCCCATCCCCTGTCCTCCTGTCTCATGGGGTTGGTATGGAAACACCTAAAAGGACCTTGTTTAGTTGCTCACATGTTTTTGTTCCCTAAATCAGTTTGGAATTTAATAGACACTCAATAAACAGTAAGAGAAAGCATTAAAAAAATTTAAAAACAAATCAAAATGACTCATTCAGTATACAGCTCCATGGCACAAAAATTGCAATGCAGTTCTTTTACTCTAGGATTAGGCAAATCTCCTTCTGTACCAGCAAGTGGAGGGAAATACAGAAACTTAAAGCATTGCTGGAAGGTGTGCATGACAACAGAGGTGCACATTGAGATAAACTTTCCTAATCCAAGGGAAAGAATGGAAAGTTCAGGAGGAAAAGAGGAGAGCAACTAAGAGGAATTTCTCTTTATTCTTATTAGAGTGAGAACATTAAAAGATGTTGTCACAAAACTTTCAAACTTACCTTAGTGTCCATGTTGCCTTTTTGCTGATGAAATACTCTGAGTAGTGGTGCAGAGAGCCAGAAAGGAGTGGACAAGAAAATTAAAATGTCAGCAAAAACATTCATGATATCTGCTTCCCACCAAATATGCTGTTTTTGTTATCATTTGAACCCTTCCCTGGTACCTTCAGGTAATTCTTCCCTGCAACCCCATCTGAGTCTACAGAAAGCCTTACAAGGTCTTTAGTGCTCAGTGTCTCATTTTCATTGATGTTCAGTATATTCACCCACATATCATGACTTGTGTTTTTGTTTGTCTCTGGAACCAGGGATCCAACTCAGGACCTTGTTGTGAGGCAGGCACAGCGCCACTGAGCTAAATCCGCAGCATGACTTGGTATAATGAAATTGTTAAATTATCTTTGTTGGAAACAATGGGAAAATTCAATTTTCCTAACTGGCTGTGGGTGATCAGGCATAAACCCAAGATTGTCCCAGGCTCACGGGAGAGCAGGTCCCATGCTCAAGGGTCACACCTCTGTCAGAGACCTTTCATACTTTTGTCAATTTTTTATATTCCCCATAATCTCTCATCTTAAAAGGGAGGGAAATTATTTTGGTTAAAGAATGGAGCATATTTGAGGTATTTTACCCAATTTCTAATAATCATTCCAACTAACCAAGTTTTAATCCCAGCAGTTTTGTGGAAATGTCCTCAAATTTGATAGCAAACTTAGTTTTCTGATTTTTGCTCAGACACAAGAAACAGATCAGCAGAGTTCATATACAGTGTCTTGTCAAAAGATGACTGAGGTTCTCCAGGGGAGGCAGAGAAACACACACACACGGCCCTGGCAGAAAGGGGACATTCATCCTGGGATGGCTGCCTCTTAAAGGCCTGTAATCCAGAGGTCTAGCATTATCCTCTCAGTGTCCACTCCCAGCCTCTCATTACCCTCTCTGCTCAACAGGTGCTCTAATCTTTCCACACACCACCCAAGGGGCCGAAAATTGGACCTTCAGGGGAAAAGGAACACATCTTACGCATCACAACAGTTTGTTGCTTCCCACATTCCAAACCTACTCAACAAACTGTTACCTTAGTATTTAACACCTTCTTAGATAGTTTAAATTTATTTTTCCCTGTGTGGGAGCAGAAGTTGAAAAATAACAACCATGATTAAGAAACAACGATATTTAGTCAAAACTCCTCTAGAATGTAAGCTCCATGAGACTTACAGAGGTGCTGTACATGGCAAAAAGATCTTTTCTAAAAATAATAATAAAAACTTCAGATTGCTGTGCATTTCCCATAGGACAGACGTCATGCTCTCTGCTTTGTACCTAGTAACACAGCCCCTGGGAAATACAAGGTCCTACCCTGTGCGTTTGACAGATGAGGATTTGGGGACCGGGGAAGTCACATGGAACAAAATGACACGCCACATGGAGTTACACCACTTGAATGCAGGCATTTGGCTACAGAGCCCTTGCTCTAGTCCCTTAAGAACGATCTTGAAATGACTTACCTTTGATAGCGATGGCGACCAAAATATTGAGCAAAACCAAGGTACAGACAAGGATCCCAATATAGAGCCCGTCAGTGTTCACCCAGGGGTTTTGTGCTTCAAACACCTGCTGAGGAAACGCCAACAGTTGTAAAAGCACCTTATTAGGGTTATGAACAGCAAACGCTTCCTACAGTACCGTAACCCAAACACTTACTCCACTGGCCCTTGGTTACTTTTAGACCAAAGGTACCTCAGACTGATAGGTCTCCCACCACCTCAGCAGCTATTATGTATAGTAGCTGCCCTCTTCCTATGGTGCCTTGCCCTCTCCCCTGTGTGACGTCATGCCAAGATGGTTGCTCCCACCAAAGAACAAACCCTTCTTCCCAGCATGCCCCTGTTCCCACCTAGAGAGTAACCTAATACTCGCTCACCTCCTACCACCTAGTGACGTCACTGGTTCCTCCATTCCCTGGTCACTACCTCACTCAACCCCGCCTCAGCCCCTACAATCCCCACCCCAGTCTCTATAAAAGACTCTCCCTGCCCCAGCCATATTGCTTTTGTCTCTCCTTTGTGCAGAGACAGCCCGGCAGATCTATTCCCCTAATAAAGGCTTGTTGTGGCCTGATCTGATCTTGGTCTTCGGCCCTTTTACCTGACACAGACCAAATCGTCTGAGGATATAAACATACACAGAAATTCTAAGACAACTTGAAATTCAAAATGTACTTCAGGGATAATGGAAATAGTTTCCATTTTGCTTCAGATAATATTTACATACTTGTATACTTTGGTAAAATTAAAACTGTACAGTTAAAGCGGGCTTGTGTGTGACATATATAAATTACATCTGTTTTAAAGCCAATAGGCTATTTCTGTAGTACATCATCTTACAGTATTAAGAATGAATTTTGGGGCTGAGGATTTAGCTCAGTGGTGCCTCTGCCTGCCTCACAAGCAAACAGTCCCGAGTTCAATCCCCCCATACCAAAAAAAAAATGAATTTTTGTTCATGTATAAGTTGACTCGGGGCCGGGGATTTAGCTCAGTGGTTCCGCTGCCTGCCTCAAAAGCGCAAGGTACTGAGTTCGATCCCCAGTCCCATAAAAAAAAAAAAAAAAAACAAAGAAAACGTTGATTTGATTTGCTTTTATCTGAATTTGCTTACTTACTGAATTTGGTCTTTGATAAACTCCTTAATTGTTTTTCAAAATGTATTATAAATTGGGTGTGCCTGGTGTACTACTGTAATCCCAGCATTCTGAAGCAGGAAGATCATAAGTTCAAGCCCAGCCTGGGCAACTTAACAAAGTTGATTCAAAATTTTAAATAAATAAATAAATAAATAAAGCCTAAGAATAAATAAAAAGACTAAAGATATAGTCCTGTGTGTATGGAAGCTCTGGATTCAGTCCCACTTACTGCAAAAAATAAATTTATAAAGAAAGAAATGAATGAATGAATGGAATGGAATACAAGATAATATCTTTATTAAGAAGACTTGGAAATAACTGCTTATGGATGTGACCCTGAGAGAACACTTTAACAGGGTGCAATGAGGTAGAAATGCAGAGTTTATTTAAATCTAGTGCAGATCATAAGAGATTCCTTCCTCCTGGAACAAAAGTGAAACATTCCAGGTATTATGTCAGGCCCCTTTTCGTAACTGAGCTCTAATCCCAAAGAGATCCCATAGAACAGGTATTTTAACAAAAAGAAAGTGGAAGATCAGAGAAAAAGATCAAGTCTTTTCTACAGAAGAGCTAAATGTCAACTTAGTCACTGTGTGACCAGGGACAAGTCATTTGGCCCCTCTGACTTTCCATTTCTATGCCTACAAACAACACATACAGTAAGGTCCTTGGGTTAGATACCTTTAGCTTCCTGAGATAGAATCCCTATGAGGAATATAAAGGAAAGTGACAATATATGCATCATCCTTGTTTGGAAAGGACCTACCCAGTCCCTGGGAGGGAAAATTGTGCTGCTTTTACCATAGTATGGGGAGGGAAGGGGAGCACATAGATGGAGAATGGGGTCTCAGCAGACAGGCTTTCGTTTTGTTTTTTAAATTGTATCACCCCAATTCGGCATGGTCATTTGAGAGTATGCAGCCAAGAAAGGAAAAAGGAAAACTAAAAACAATGATTACACGATATCCATAAACAAACATTTTACCATTTTTGCTTTATATATTCTTCTAGAGTTTGTCCTTCTAGGATCTTTTAACAGATACAAGAACTAAATCCTGTTAGGACCTCACTAGTCATTAGCAGGCCTGAAAGACCAACAGGGTTCAAAATAGCATCCTTTACCAGTTAAAATTAAGTGAATGAGGGGTGGGGATTTAGCTCAGTGGTTCTGCTGCTTGCCTGGAAAACTCAAGGTCCAGAGTTGAATCCCTCGTACCAAAAAAAAAAAACAAAAAACCTAAGTGAATGAAAAAAAAAACCTCCCTGTGTAATGCATTTATGATCATCTGCTAGGTCTCAAACAATCCCAGCAGGAAGCTCAATGACACTTGAAGGTTCTACCTCCTGCCCCTTCATTAGGAAAGGGAGCTATTTCCACAACAAAGGCACAAAGCACACCTAGTTGTCATGGCCTGAGGCCCAATGATATCAGAAAGGGAAACATCCTTTAAAAACCTTCTTGTCTTACGCTAAAACCTAATTTAGATTAGGACTTTTTTTTGTAAGTTTCTTTCATGATTATGGCCCCTGAGAGAACACTATCTGAGAAGAACCAGGAAGACATATTTTTTTTTAACCTTCCAGAGTCCTTTTATTTTGGAATATCCTGTAAACAAACCACCAGAATACCACTGTAAAACAGTAAAATGTTCTCTTGCATTAAATTGAAGACATCTGTTTAATAATAAAAAAAAAGAAAAGAAAATGTAAAAAGGTACTTAGAGCTGTTATTTTCTAAGTACACAACACCCTAGATAATTCAAGGCATCTTAATTCCATCAAGAACAACAAAAAAATAATTTTTGTCATCCTGTTAAATCCATCATTATGGATTTAAAAACTGGTGCAAATTGGTCAAACGGATCCAACAAACACTGATGTCCAAGCTGGCGTATTGGCAACTAATACGTAACTGGTGGTCAACAGACAGTTTAAAAGATCTCAGGAAGACATTTTTGCAATTCCAAAGTAGCCTCTAAGACAAATGTTCCTAAGCATCATAATCACCATGGTTTCTTTTTTTTCACCATAGTTTCTTGAAGCCCAGGAGTAACTTGTGTACACAAAGATGTCCAAACTCTGCACTCTCCCTGTGTGTGCCTAGTGGGCACTGCCTGCCTTCTTTCAAGGTGTAAATTTCTCCACATTTGCTTTACAATAAACTCTGACTACACTTCTGAATGGCTGCCTATGTGTCTTGACTGAATTCATTCATCAAAGTCACAAAGGACAAAGCCCAGGGCCAGTTTCAAATGGTGTCCCGACTCAGCTCCCCAGTGACAATCCTACATGTGCTATGGTATATACATGATTTTATAAGTTACTGTTCTCTTTTTCTAATCTATGGTGACCCACTCCTTCCCATGTCAATAAGAGTGCTGCAGGAACTGAATTCTTTCTGGCAATATTTGGTTGAGTTTAATTCACTGAATCCTTTACTACTGAACATCTCCCTGTTTATAATATATTCATTAGCAACAGTAGTAATGAGAATTCTTTCTTATGTATATTCATATATTTGTTTAATTCTCTTCTTAAGGTAGAGCCCAAGAAGTTAACCCACTGGGTCAAACTGTATGCTGTTATTTACTCTTTTCAAATATTTCTGGAAAACATCTTCAGAGTGAAGGCACAAAAAGCTCGAATTTTGTTATTTTTACCTGTTTTGAACATGCTCCTAAGTTGCTTCCACATGCTGCTAAACATACCTGTTCTACAAATACCTGAGGTGAACAACATCACCATTTAGAGGATTTATAAAAACTTTAACATAACTCTGCTCATTAAGCAACACAATGAACACCTACGTAGTAGTAGTTCTGATATTAACCAGTGTGTACAAATTTAGTTCATATTTATCAGCTCAACCAATGACCGTGTGTGTTGCAGGAGGGATTACTGGGGATTGAATCCATGGCCTTTGCACTGACCTACAACTCCAGCCCATTTTTATTTTTTACTTAGAGACAATTTCTCTCTAAGTTGCTCAGGGTGAGCTTGAACTCATGATCCTCCTGCCTCAGTCCCTCTTAGAGTCCCTAACATCACCCTGCAGAGGTGTTCTCATTCTCACTACAGTACCCAGCATAAGGCCAATTGGCCCTACACTAAACAGTCCCACCTCAGCTGAGCTTTCTGAATTCTTTCAAGGGCCAACATTTGATTAATTTGTCTTTTAAAGATACTACTTGCAGATATTGAAATAAAGGTTGTTTCCCCCTGGAGCCAAAAATAATCTTACTGATAAATTTGCCAACTTATCTGCACAGTTAAATGTTTATGTGTATCACAAGACTGAGGTTCCTTAGATTTTTCTCAAGCTCCCTTTCGAAGAAGTTTAACAACATCCTATGGAATCAAACTTTTTGAAGACCTTACTATCTTAATAAGTAATTATATGGGGAGTTCTAAATTCAATGGCCTAGGAATTTATGAACAGAATAGTCATTGAGTAAGAAAAGATGTTTTAGACCTATCTTTATGTAAGAACTTTTCCCCTTACATTCTATTTTTGTTTGGGATAGCCCCAACTCTGTCCCACGGATCCAAAGCATGTTGTATCTCTAGTGATCATTACAGGCCTTCTTGGTATGTTAGGTTACCTTATTCTCTTTAAATTAACTCATCTTTTCTTTCTAATTTTTGTCCATGAAGAGGTCTCTGGGGTGTGTGTGTGTGTGTGTGTGTGTGTGTGTGTGTGTGTGTATGTTTGCGTTATTTAGTAAAATATCACTTATTAAGCTTATCTAACAAACTGGGCCCATAGGGAGGAATATGCTTACAGTTTGATTGTTACGCCAAGGGCCATCTGAGGACTGGGTCACCATGGCATTCCCACCTGCTAAAAGGAAGAAAAATTAATTAGAATTACCAAACATATTGGACTTTTACTGCAGACACTAAATATATTCACATTGCCCTCTGGTAATGAATGGAAAGTAGAATGATAATGTGATAGAGTACTGCAGGCATTCCAGCAGTCATACCAAGTTATTAATGTTTTATTAATTTATCTTACAAATGTATGTTTCTTAACATTTTCATCACGGACTGTTTGAAATGGACTCCTTTTTTTTCTTTATGGGGAAATAATGCATGTATGAAAAGTTGTACCTGCAATTTTGAGAAATCAGAGAAGTACGTTCAGGCAACCAGGTTAAGATGCCACTTAAATGTAATCAAATATTTTCATGCTGGCTAAGAAGCTGACAGTGGGCACCCACAGGCCATACACAGCTCCAAAGACCAGAACCACCCTACTCAGAACGGAGTGACCCTGGCTTTACAATCAGGATGTGGATGAAATGAGTGATGATTTGAAAAAAGGTTGGCCTGTATATCTCACACGATATGCCATGACATCCAGGTTTGGATCCAGAAACTCTTTAGAAAATACGTTGTATCAGCCACAAGATCAATGTATTTTATAACACATAAGGATTAGGATCTCATATAGTATAAGAGACTTTGATCTTAAAGTTTCAAATATTCAGATTTTTAAAGTGTTTTTACAATATCTATTTTGTAACAGACAACACATAATTTTTTCCTTTTAGGCATCTATAGGTCAAATACTAAGCATGGTACATACTAACAGCCAGGTCCTTAGTCCCACTGGGGAAGAAACAGCGATGGAATGGCAAGACATATTTCCGATGTTTCCAATTTTATTTAAAGATAGAAGCCCCTGCTGTAGCCATGACACATGTTTTTCTCCCATCAAATGGAAATATGTTACCTCTCTAAAGTTTCCTTCCTACAGCAAAAGCTCACAGAATCCCTGCAGGAACAAAACCAGATGACTCACACTGCTGGTTTATTTACATTCCTATGGGACTCATTCTGAGAGTACATCACACTGAGCCAAAGGCAGCATCCAGAGCCTGGGCTCTGTGTGTGACAGGTGATGACTGTAAGACCTTCAGAAGTCAGACTGGGTTGGGTACTGCAGCAAAAACTGCACGGACTTGAGTCAGAGGAAATTTGATTTCAATCCCTTAGCAACATGGCCCCTGCATAAACATGTAGGCAGCCGTGTGTGTATATTCAGGTATTTCTAGCCTGGATATCTTTGAATTACAAGCTATTAATAGTACATATTAAAATGTGTTACAATCAAATTAGATGATGCGTATAAAGCATGCTTGTTTTCAGTACTGGGTAGTGAATCCAGGGCCTTCGAACTGACTGAGCAACATCTCCAGCCTTTTTTCTATTTTCAGTTTGAGAAAGGATCTCGCTAAGTTGCCTAGAGTAGGAGAAGACTGCAGTCCTCCCACCTCAGCTCCCAGGGTGCTGGGATTGCATCTGTGTATGTGCCACCACACTCGGCCCATCCTCGGCCTTTTTGATTTTTTATTTTGAGACTAAATTGTGCAGGCAGGCCTTGAATTTATGATCCTCCTGCCTCAGCCTCCCCAAGTAGCTGGGGTGACATGCCTGCGCCACCACGCCCAGCTACAGCTTATCATCACTAGGTGAAAGGAGCCATGAGGAGGAGGGAGGGACACTTTCCAAACATGTGACCATCTAGTGAGGAAAGTTCAGCAACTTCCCCACGGGCACGCAGCTGGTATGGCAGCTGAATCAGGAGCTGCCCTCCAAAGCACTTCTCCCAGTCTGGCGGTCACAGACACAGGGCCTGCCTTGGAAGAATTCAGTGAGACAATGCAAGTCTCCTGGCACACACCTCTGTCACATGGGTGGCAGGCCATGTGACCTGCCTTCCAGACTCCACAGTCTCCTCTTCCGTACAGCTCTCACCAACAGAGGGCTGACAAAGGTGTGATGAAGACCTAGCCCAGGGGCCTCAGATACTCCGCCAAAATGTCAGCAGGCACAAAAGTCCTGGGGACAGAGCTGCTCCAAGTTCTGCTCCACTCTGGAAAGCTCTACCTGGACCAGGTTTTAATGACATGATATTGTAGAGAAAAATTGCCCGCTCCCACTCTCTTCCTCCTCAACCCTAGAAGAATGGGTACAGCTCCTCCTACTGCTGTTACCCTGTATTTCTATCAGTTTCCATTCTGCTTTTGTACCCAGAAACAGTTCACAGTAAGGATCCCAATTTCAGACCCAAATATCACCGTTATCTAATCCCTACTGACTGTGTGCGAATCTCACTGCAGGTCCATTGTAAAAGTCACCAGTTTCCAGGAATGTGGGGAAAGAAAGGCCACAAGGGTGGGGAACCCACAGTTTGGTGACTCCTCAAACAATGAGTCACGCACATACACAGACCTACCCTGCAAGACCTGATCTCTCTGGATATGACACAGGCACAAGGACACCTAAACCAGCTCTAAGCCACAGGAAGTTCAGCACATGGTGCTCTCAAAACTTAACACTATGGGTAACAAAGGGAGTTAGTTGGGATAGGTGACAGGCTTCAGGGAGAGATGACCTTTCTTCATCTAGGATAGACAGGTTCATTCTATATCGCCAAATAGTGGGACCAGCCCAGAACCGGGGCACTGGGGCATTATGTAGAGAAGCCGGGCCTCAGGGCAGCCTCTTTGGTGCTGGTGTTGGTGCCTTCAGCCCTTCTTAGTTTGCTCAGGCTGCTGTAACAACATACCTTGGACTGGGTCACTGATAACCAAAAGAAATGTATTGGTCTCAGACCTAAAGGCTGAGAAGGCCAAGATCCAGACGCAGGCTGACTGGGTACCTAGTGAGGGTTTTCTTCATCACAGATGGCACCTTCAGTGCAGCCCCTTGGGGAGGAAAGGGCAAACAAGCCCTCTCTGGTCTCTATTATACAGGAAGTAATCACTTCCCAGATGTCCCACCTCTCGAAACTCTTGCACTGAGCATTAGGTACCAACATATGAAATTGAGGAGTGACATGAATACTCAGTCCACAGCACCACCTCAGAATGCCCATGTGAATACAAGCTTGACAGCAGGGCGGCCTCCTGGGCATATTTAGGGTCTGGGACTTGGAGGAGGCCATCCGAGGGGTCAAGCTCAGGAACAAGCTTGGAGCCAAGACTGGTTGATTTGATTTACAGCAGTAGAGTAATATGCACATAGATGTCCCATACAGCACCCAGTACTACGCTTATGGATTCTGGATGTTCTGGCTAGTGGAGTGGCTTGTATCTGTCCAAGCCCTTCATCTCACTGAATCTTCATAATCAGTCTATCAGATCAGTGCATTACATCTGTTTTACAAATCACAAAACAGATTCAGAGAGGGAAGACATCGGTATAAGTCACATTGTTGACTAGAGTGGACAGAATCACAACTCAAGTCAGATTCATTGTATTCCAGAATTTGTGTTCTTAGTTAAGGCAATGGCTACCATGATCTACATGCTCCCAGGGTTCAGGAGAGAGAATGCAGTTACCTGTTGGGCCAGAGTCTGGGGAGGAGGTGGTGGGCTGAGGCTTTGTTTCCTGCAGTGTTGTAGGCTGGGTTTCTCCTGCTTGACTAGGGACAGGTGGACTAGGTTCTGCAATGAAAACAATGGAAGAAGTATGTTCTATTTGTAGAGGGAAATTTTCAATGCCAACAAAAATAACAAACAAGTCACGCATGGTGGGGAACACTTATAGTCCTAGCACTTGTGAGGCTGAGGCAGGAGGATCTCTGAGAGTTCGAGGATGGTCTAGACTACAGTGAGTTCAACAGTAGCGTTCAAGACTAGCCTGAACTATGCAGCCAGACCCTGTCTCAAAAAAACAACTAAAGAAGTAAATAAATACTATATTACAAATGACCATCAATTTCCCACAAAGCCTTCACCCCAGCCTACTCATGAGGTTGATATCCACCCATTCACTTCTAGCCCTTTTAATTCTTCTTAGATATTTCTTTTCTTTTCTTTCTTTCTTTCCTTCTTTCTTTCTTTCTTTCTATATTTATTTTTTGGTACCGGGGATCAAACTCAGGACCTTGTGCTTGCAAGGCAGGCATGCCATCAGTGAGCTAAATCCCTGGCCCTAGATATTTATTTAAAAAAATGGCCTCCAGACACTGAATTGCTCCCTAGCTATTTCATTATCATATAGGAAATATAATCCTTATAATATGGTAGAGAGTTTAATTATTGTATAAAATTATTCCCTATTTGCTACACTCCCAGATGCCAGTCCTCCCTATAAATGCAAAGCCTACAACAGTGCATCTCATGTGGAACACACGATTGAAGCTTTTATGCTATTTACACAAGTGACATTTTACTTTCCACTAACCGGCCCTAGCCCACTGATAATAGTCTCCATCTGGATCTCCTAGGTATATTCACCTTCTAGGTTGTCTGCATACCTGTCCAGGGAGGTAAACATAGTGACTGACTCATTGTGTGTACACTACTTGATCCCTCGATGTCTCCTCAAGGTGACAATATCGCTCAATGTCTTGCCCCAGGTAATGATTTGCAAGCCTCAAAGCAAGGCCCCTGGTAGACCTTGGTCCCAGCTCTTCTGCATGTGCATCCTAGGCATCTTTTCTGAAGAGTAATTTCCTGACTCATCCTGCATTAATCATCCAAAAGATTCCACTGAGAGTTCTCTCACACAGAGCTATGTGTCGCTTTCCTCTCCTGAAATCTTAACTTTTATTCTGATCGCATGGCTTGCCTTATCTGCAGAGCTGCTCACTTGTCATTATAAGGTCTTCCCATGATCTCTTTGTCCAAGAACACCACAGAATTGTGGGTCAAACTCATGGGGGTGGCTGGATAAGAATTCCTCAGTCCAGCCTTTCCTAATTGCTCCTCACTCTTTCCCTCCCTGTCACTAACCATGCATTTCAGCTTCAACCTTTCCCATGCTCTGAACTGTTTCCTCTAATACTCAAACCAGTAAGAGGATGTGGCTGTCTTTAGGAACTAAAAACAAGAAAACGCAAGAGTCAGATGGTCAGTCTTGCCCGATTTAGTTCTGCACAAAAGTCCTCTTTAGCTTAACTTCTTCCTCTACAGCATCTTCCTTTTCTCCCCACCTCTTACAACTTCACACCTAGTGGTTCCATGACTGTCTTTGTGTATGTGCTGCTGAAGCCAGCACTCCGACTGCTTTAGGCAGCTGATTGGCTGGAGTGCTCCCCTCCTCCCCATACTGTACATTTTAATCCTAAACTCAAACTCCTTAGGAAACTCCCAGGAGAAGAATAAGGCAGGGGTGAAGCTGCCTGCCTGGGAGGTTGGGCCAGGAGGACTTCCAGAATTTCAAAACCAGCTTGGGCTACATAGTGAATTCAAGGCCAGCTGAGCTGCATAGGAAGACTATCTCAAAAGAAACCCCAGAAACCAAAAAATGAAAAAACAGAAAAAAGACTGAACTGAGAACAACCCCCAAGTCATATGGCCACATAAACCAGCACCTGTCTATATCTCAGCTTTCAATAAAGTCAGTAACTTACCCATGTTCTCCAAACCAAGTCCTTGAAACCATCTACCTTAGAAGTCACAAAGTAAGTATTAAAAAGTTAAATCAATATTGAGGAAGTCTCACAGATTCTCCAGTGTGTTTAACTGCCTGAAACAAAGCTGTTTTTCTAATGTGTCTTTATGGCTCTAAAATCCCAGTTATAACCTAAAGCCGCTGGGGATTTAGCTCAGTGGTTCTGCCACCTGCCCTGCAAATGCAAGGACCCGAGTTCCATCCCTGGTACCCGCTCCCCCCCCCCGCCAAAGATAACCTAAAGCCCTGTCTTCTAAACTCATCTTCTAGCCCAACCCTCCAGACCCCTCATGGTTATATGTATACGTGGTTCAATAGGCGTCAAGGGAAATCAGTATGTTCCACCTATTTTTTGTTGTTGTTGTTCCACCTATTTTTCTATCTAAGTGTTTGTGACATTTCATTACAGCCCAGAATGCAGGGCTACCTCCAGGAGTCAAAGGGTTTCAGGGTGCTTTGAGAATCTCCATTGTAAGTTATCTTTTCAATCCTCGAAGTAGAAAATTTGACCCTAAACTTGTCCTCAGCATGACAAAGTACCTCTTCACCTGTAAGTCATTTCCATTTTTTTTACTGTTTAAACTCTTTTCTCTGGGGAATTTGAGGTGTGAACCACATGACACAAATTGACAACATGAACATGTACATTCTAAACCTCCGAAGTCACTAAGTTAAATGTTTCTTTCTCTTTTTTTTAGTATAAATACCATCTTTTGCAATTTCCATACCATGTAAATTAAGGTGAAGGATCCCTGAAGCAAAACTCTGTAAAGCACTGACTGCTCCACAAAGACAAGGTAGTTTTACAAAGTCTCTGTCAATGAGGATGTCAAAACAGGACAAATTCATTCTCACATAAAGTCAGTGACTATGATAGGAACCATCCATGATCCAGTAATTAAAAGCACCAGCCCCACATTCAAATGAATAGAAATTAAATCTTAATTCAACTACTTTTTCTCTTTATGAATTTCAACAATTACCTTTTAGAGTCTGTGTCTCATTTCCCATCACTATAAACTCCCTTTGAATCCTCTCTATAGTGACAGCTATTTTGAGAATTAAATGATATGATACTGTAACACATAGTGCCTGGTACACAGAATAAATATTATTTTCATTGAAATATGATCCTCAATTGGAGGGCCTAACTTCAGAATGGCCTCATGATCCAAAAGCTCATTAGCCTGGCTCTTCTTCCCCAGAATTCCCTATTTTCTTATCACAGAGCCTTGCCCAAGTAGGTGAGACCCACACATGGTGTTCTAGATCAGTGGTCCACCTCTTTATGGCTAATAAGGAATCCTTTTGAGAATCTGATAAAAAGTAATGGGCGCCCTCACTCTTCACATGCTTACACTGTGGAAGGTACACATCATCTGGGAAGAGGGGAGGACACAGACCTTGTGAAGCTCATGTATTGAACCCAAGTAAGAATCCTTGACCTTGATGGTACTTCTGTTCTGACTCAATGGGCTGGATGATCTATACCTTCTATGAGAAGGCCTCCAGCTCCAATTCACATTTTACCTGTTTTGTGGCTCTGTGTATGTGCTGGTGTTGTAGGAGCAGTAGAGACACCCGGTGTTCTTGGAGCAGTAGAGACACCTGGTGTTCTTGGAGCAGTAGAGACACCTGGTGTTCTTGGAGCAGTAGAGACACCTGGTGTTCTTGGAGCAGTAGAGACACCCGGTGTTCTTGGAGCTCTTGTGGTCGTGGCTGGAGTTAGAAATCAACGTGAAAGCAGGATTAATGGGGGAACAAGAAACAGGAAACTCCTGCTGCAATGCAGCTGAGCACACCAAGGACAGACTGTCTCTAGGCAGGGCTATCTATTCCTGAATTTACCCATTGACATTGTCCAGCTAGAACCTCTGGCGGGAGAGCTTTGGATACCTGCTGGGAGTGAGGGGAGCAGCTGTATTGAGAAGCATTTGGGATATGAAAACATGTATGTCATTTAGTACTCATGTCCCTTTCTGAAGACGTGCCAAAGGGAAGGAGTCTAGATTCTGGGAATGTGGGTTGTCCTCTCAAAGCCAAGTGACTGACTTGAATAGTGCTTCCTAGGCCAGCAAGTTTACTAAATAGTGTTCACTTCTGTCAGTTCTAGGGAAAACACCCAAGAGACTAGTATCTTAGCTGAAGGCTAACTCCTGCCCTTAATCTATGCTAGATCACATGGAGGCGCCCTGGGGAAAATTTGCACACTTGGTAAGAGGGTGGACAAGAACTTGGAAGTTTTCCCATCTAAGATTTACAGCTTGAGTATCTTTTCTCTAAAATGCTTCCAGTATTTGCATATCCATAATGAGATATCCAAGAAATGGGACTCAAGCCTAAATATGAAATTCACTGTTTCACATATACTTAATACATATAACTAGGTGGAAAGCTTATATAATTTAATAACTTATTATTAAGATTTTAATAATTTTGTACATGAAACAAATTTCATGCTTGAAATTATCCAATTTTCCTGTCATGTCAATGCTCAAAATTTAGATTTTGGAGTATGGTGGATTTTTGATTTTTGGATTAGAGATGCTCACTCTATACGTTACAAATCGACAGCATCTGAAATATGTAAGAAGCCACACAGCTCTATGAAGTTCTGGGAGCCAAGCAGAGAGCTGAGAGGAGAATTAAGCCTGAACAGAGTGCCTGGCCCAAAAGCAGAGTCAATAAAGCAAGGGATCAAGCAGGTGTGAACAATCTGGGAAGAAGCCACATCTGTACTGAAGAGCTGCAGACTGACCTTGGCTGAAGGTAATGTAACTGCAGGGATGGAATTGTAAGACCGGAGGCCTTACCAAACGCTTGGAGGAGCTGACTGTAGTGAAGCACACCCAGGGATCCCAGCGGTGCCTCCAGAATGTAAGACCAAGGGCCTTACCAAACGCTCCGAGGAGCTGACTGCAGCGAAGAACACCCAGGAAGGAACACACCGGACAAGTTGGAAAGTAAAACAGACCTTAGTCTGGCCAGAAGGCACTCCCAAAGCAAAGTAGCTTAGAGAGGCGATCAGCCCAGAGTCCGAGGCTCTTTTTATAGGGGGTTCCAGGGAAGTTAACAAGCGAAATTTACCGAAGGGGGAACAAAGGTTAGTGGTCTTACATTTGCACGTTAATTAGCCTGACATGTACTGATGGTCAGCAGATGTTTTGTAGATTGTTCTATAGATAGCGGTGTCCCGAACATCAGTTTTTGAACAAAGAGTTGAATAATTATGGCTGATACAGATCTTATCTAGTGTCCTGGAACTAACAAGCATTTTTATCTATTTACTCACATTCAATCACAGTTGGGGCTAGGGGAGTTTTATGATTACAGAGTTATGCAGTCCCACAGAATGCCACAGATCAAGTTATCTTGGTCCATCTTTGCTTCACAGAAACATGCCCCTTTTGTTTGGCAGGGTGAGGGATAAAACCCAGGCCCTCAGGCATGCTAGGCAAGCTCTGGACCACTGAGCTGTGTCCCCAGCCTTTCCCCCCTTTTATACTGAGACAAGGGCTTGTTAAATAGCTTAGGCTGGCCTCAAACTTGGGATCTTCTCTCAGCCTCCCAAGTGGCTGGGATCATGGGTGTATGCTACCACACCCGGTTTTAGTCTAATCTATTGATCATTTATTATCAGCTTCTCTATCTGTCCTAACACCTGCAACAAGTGGATAAAGACTTTGGAAAGTACAGCTGAGTTTGACAGATGACCAGCCTCCACCTGCCCTAAAGCTAAGAATGCGATAATGCAAGTTATCTGCAGCAACTTGGATCCATACTCCCGGGCTATGGTCACGCATATTTGGCTCAAAATAAACTACTTTATTTCCTTTAAAGCAGGGTTTTTATTTTATGTTCACAGATGATTGAATACTTTTTTCTCACCAGGCACATCTTTCTCTTATAAGCAGTTGTCTTAAATCTTTAAAATTATAAGTATTGCCAGACTGTGAATATTGCCAGGAGCAGTGGCCCGTACTTATGATCCTACGGGTCAGGGAGGCTAAAGCATGAGGATCCCAATTTCAAGTTGTACCTGAACAATTTAGTGAGATGCTGGCTCAAAATAGAAACTAGATTAAAAAGGGCTTTGCGTGAGGCCCTGGGTTCAATCCCTAGTACAAGAAAACAAAACAATCTAAATGTTTTAGATTTGGGGACCTAAAACATGATCTCAGCAACAAGTTTTAAAACAGCCGTGTATTCCAAAAAACATTTCTTTTCAAAAACAGTTGGTGGGCTTGTTACATAGTCTGCACTGGCTGTTGGGTATAATTTGCTAACCATAACATAAGGTATAACCAGAAGCTTGAGCGTAATCTATAGCCCTGCCTCCACAGTCTAGAAAACTAATCTATATAAAAAAGAAGATAAGCATGCAAAAAATGTGATTAGAGGATCTCAACAGACACAAAAATGAAAATAAAATCAAAATCAAAAAACAAAGAGGAAAAACCCTCAAGAGCTCACTTTTCTGGCTCAAGGGCATTTTTCCCAAGGCAAAGCTGGGAAATGTCAAGAATAGAAAGACCTGGACAGGAGAAGCCCCAGGAGAGCTGAAGAGTAAGCTCAGCATTTTAGCTCCATGTAGAAACTTAAGCAAAAAGCTGGCTTAGTAGAGCTGAGGCAGTTACACTGGCTCAGTTAGAGTCACTCTGACTGGACCAAGGAGTAGTTTTGTAAATATTAGAAAACTGCACATCTGTAATCCTCGCACTCTGGGAGACTAAGGCAGAAGCACAAGTCCTCAAGCCCAGGCTGGCAACTTAGCAACTCAGCTAACCATAAATAAACAAAATTTTTGAAAATCTAAGCATGATTTAAAAAAAAAAAAAAGGCTCCTAGTTTCATTGTATTCCATGTTTAAAAACTCATCCAGGTCAATACTATATTTTACAACTAAAGCAAGTTTCGATCACAATCATATCAGCTCCTGCCCACATCTCCCTGCAGCACGGTGGATCGCCCTCCCTTTGCTTCCCTGATTTGTCTCCTGGACAGTTTCCCCAGACTCAGCTAATTAAGACATACAGACTTTCGGACCTTAGGACTTCCTCAATTTACTCCTCTACAAGTGACTTCATCTGCTTGCCTTTCAAAGGGAAACAAACCAGATCTAAAAGCCAAGAGACTGCAAAACAATGTTCCCCTTAATTAAAAAGAGAGAGACAGGCTATTGAGGCCAACAGCATTACGTTTTCCTTCTGTCTCAGTAGCAGGAGATTCATTTGGAAACGGGACCAGAAACCAAGAAATCCTCAAGAACCTGTTTCTTTCATGAAATGCTGATGGAAATTAGGATGCCTACAGCAAAAGGAAACAAATGTTCCCAGATGTTTGGATTTCATGAACTTCTTATAAGCAACTGATCAATGGCTGTTGGAATGGAAGAGCTTGCATATGAGGTCATTTTAATTTTTAGAACAGCAATTTTTCTGATATGATAGAAGGTATATTTCAAAACCCCAAGGTAGGGCAGGGAAAGGCGTAGAACTCTAGGCCTGTACAATATACAGTATGTGCATTTTAATGAATCATCCATCTAAGACATGAACTCAGAGAAATCATGCAATTCTGTAAGCACATTGCCCTTGATAAACCATTCACAGATCTCACTGTGGAACAGTGAGTACCATTTTGCGGACCAAGGAGCCTGTCTGCCTTGCTGCTCTGAAAGATCCTTGCTGACTCCAGCCCAGGGCCTCGAATCAGGGCTGGTCTAGGACTTCCTCTACACAAACAAAGTTACTCTGTTTCTAAGGAGCAGGTGTTGATTGGCAAACAGGATTGAAGGAACCTCCTCTTTCCCTATTAAAGGAAAGAAAATTACCCACTTGTCACTAATGTGAGTGAAAGGATCAGAGGGAACAAGGTAAGCTCACCTGGCACAACGCTGAGTGAGATGGTTTTTTTGATGTCATTGAACCATCCCGGAACCTCAATCCGGCAGCAGTACTGGCCTCTGTCACCTACGGTTACATTCTCGATGGTCAAGGACACATCTCCTTGCTTAATATGCTGGTTTAACCAATAACGTTCATTTCTCCTAGAGGAGACCTGATGTCCATCCGTCCAGATAAGTGTGTCTGAACACTGGTTCCTGGGACAGGGCCCTCGGCCCCAGCACATGGATGTGACTGATCCTCCAGACACCGAGTAGGTGCAGGGCAGTGTGACCGACTGCCCCTCCACTGCACTCACTTGGGTAGAAAATACAGAGCCTAAAATAAACGGGAAAAGGGAGGCTGAGACCTCAGTATTTTCCTCATTTTTTTCCACTTTTTAATTTATTTGTTCGCATTTTTTTTCTTTGTGTATTTTGTGAACATGAATTTATAGCATGATTTTCTTTTATTGATACTGGAGATTGAACCTAGATCTAAAAGTCATGAATGCAAGGTAAGGGCTCTACTACTGAGTTTTATGTCCAGAAGGTATTATTCTGAGACAGGGTCTGATCTCACTAAGCTGCTGGCGTTGGCCTCAAACTTGAGATATTCCTGCTTCAGTCTTCCTAGCAACTGGAATTCAGGTCTGCCCCACCACATTCAGCTGTAGCTTAAACTTTTACATTTTAATACTACAAGCATTTTCCTGTTAGTATATCCTTCATCAGTATCATTGTTTCATTGATACATTTGTGGATAAGACAGTTTATTGTACTGTATAATATTCATGCTGACCTTCATTTTTACTATTATAAAAAGCATGGCAAACTCTTTCTATTATAAAACTATTCTATTTAGGTTTCCTATAGGACAGATTTCTAACAGAGAAATTGCCAAGAGGGATTGACAGGTGTGTGCCACCATGCCCAGCTCACAGGGCTTTTAAAGATGCTGACAGTAGCTCTGTCTAACCCGAAACCTCTTCTGATCACAGCCCAGTAACTAAGCAAGTCCAAAACAAGTGAAACCACAGAACTGGAGAATATTCAGTCAGGATCCAAATTATACACTTAAAAATAATAATAGTAACCACGTGTGGGAGGCTGAGGGAGGAGGATAACTGAGTTCAAGGCCAGGCTGGGCAATGAAGAGAGTTCAAGACCAGCCTGAACTACCTATCAAGATCCTGTCTCAAAGAAGGAAGGAAGGAAGGAAGAAAGGAAGGATATAATACCTCAGATACCTGTTGTCAAATGCATTCAAGACATCTCTTAAATCTGAGATTTACTAACTACATAATCATATATAAGACTGGGCTGTGAGTTTGGGAAATGCTCAGAGAAAAAAATGTTCACTACTATATAAAATATGAGCATATTTTTCACTAGATTTGTAAATTTCTCTACTGAAGACTAAACCCACTGCATTTTTTATTTTGTATTTTGAGGTGTAGTCTCACTAAATAGCAATGGTTGAGGCCGGGCTATAAACTGTGATCCTTCTGCCTCAGCCTCCTAGAGTGCTAGGATTATAAGTGCCACACCGTGCTCAACTATCACTGGAATTCTTGTGGTGGGATTACAGGCGTGCGCCACCACACTGGGCTGTAATTCTTATAATTCAATCTTGCTTCAGGTCATTCTTTGGAGTACAAGTACAATGCATATTATTACAATTAAAGTAATAAACTCTCTCCCATAATCCAACCCTCCAACATTAGATTTTAAAATTTAAGAGATACTTGGTCATTTCACGCAATGTTTTCAATTAAAATATTGCCAGATTCAGTGGTGCATGCCTGTAATCCCAGCACTCTGGGAGGCTGCAGCAGGATTTCAAGTTTAAACCTAACATGGGCAAATTAGTGAGACCGTGTCTCACAATAGAAAAATAAAAAGAGCTAGAAATATAGCTCAGAGTGAAGGCCCTGGGTTCAATCCTCAGTACAAGAGAAAGAAAGAAAGTTATTTTTAAATGAAATGGTTCGAAAGGGTTTAAAACTACCAAGAAGCACAAAAGAATTTAATGAAATGCTGCCCTCCCTCTTCCACGCACTGTCCGTGTATATACAGCTCCCCACCCCTGTGTGTTAAATACAAATGGCAGCCTGTGTCCTTCCTCCCAGCTCACTCCCTTAGCTGTCAATGTTGGAATCATAGCAGTTACATAATTGATGTGGAGTCAGATTTCGTCCCAGTGCTCTGCTCCCTGGTTAGCAGGTGACCATCCTACAAAGCCCAGGGACGTCTGTCTCTCTCCACCCCCACCACCCCCAGATGCCAGCCCGCTACTCACTCACCTGTGTGAAGTAGCAGGAGGCCTAAGGTGACAACCTGCAGGTGAAGGACCATGCTGACCCGATGATGTCTGACCAGGCCTCAGTGCTCAGACTGCAACTTCTCCTTCACCCTGACTGTCAGTCAGGGCCGCCTGCTCTTCGGGAGGAAAGCACACAGCGGTTCAGAGCGGGGTCAGCTCCTAGTGGAGGGCAGGGAGAGCTGTCCTCCAAACCAGCCCTTCATTTCCCAATTCCTTCTCCACATGCAGCCTCCAATCTGACTTGGGTTCTGACGTAGCAGAGAAGGCAGCCAACAGCTGCAGCCAGAGGCAGTGACGTGAGTGTGGCTCAGGAGCAGAATTCCAGAGCAAAGACAGCCTTCCAGTGGCAGGGATGGGGTGGCAGGGCTTGGAGCCTCACCTCGACCAGGCTCAGGGCCACGTTCACCTATGCTCAGGTGAGCTGCGCAAGAGCATGGAGCACTGTGTCTCCGTCCTCGTGCTACCGGAAGCAGGGGCTCGGACTTCCTTTGCTGAGGGACGTCAGGAGAACACCTCAAGAGACCCTGGGTTCAGATCCAAGCCCCTGACACTCACAAAGCTGGGTGACCCTCAGGGTGACAGAGCCCCTCCAAGCCTTCATTTCCTCACTGATAAAATAGCACTAAGCGCACTTGCTTGCTCTTGCAAATGATCGTCCTAATGAGCAGAAGAGCTGTGGTAGAATTTTGAAAACCGACCTAGGGGGCTAACAGCTAACAGCTGAAGCTCCGTTAGCTAGGTCCTGTGGAGCAGACTCTGCTCAATACTCACAGGCATTTAATGCTGAAGGCAGCAGCTTTTAGCTCATTCATGGAGAGGAAAGCTGGGACTAGTGGGACTTATGTATGCTTGCACTCCAGGCTGGAATTTAACTTTTGCTCTGACTCATTGAGCCACACAAACGTGGGTCAGCTGCCTAGTACTTCATTAGCTTCCTGTGTGGTCTAAAGATTCAGTAATTTCTCCCAAGTAGCAAAGGGTACTTCACTTCCGGCTGTGCAGCCTATGATGGGCTTGGTGGAGACACAAGGGGACTTGGCACACTGAGGGCCTGACCCGCGTTCTCTGGGAACCCTGCTGCAACAGACTCTGGACTCGGTTGAACCCAGGGCCTTCGCATTGAGCTACACCCCAAGCATATTTTATTTTTGATTTTGATACAAGGTCTTGCTAAGTTACCAGGGAGGGCTCACACTGGGAACTCTCTTGTCTCAGCCTCCAACAGTGCTGGGATTACAGGTGTGCACCACCACACCTAGCTCTTTTACACCTCTTCTGAAATAAAATGAGTTGACAACACGGAGCCTGTACCATTCTAACCATTGAAACGTCTTTCTCCAGCCTGTCCCAGGCCCACGTAGTGAACTTTAGTGCCTTACACCAACGTTGGGTGAAAGGAGATCTTTGCCTGAGGTCTCAATCTTGTTCTTCTTATTGTTGGTTTGGTTTGGTTTGGTTTGATTATTTTGAGACAGAGCCTCACTAAGTGGTCCAGGTTGGACTTGAACTTACTATCCTCCTTCCTCAGCCTCCCAAGTGCTAGGATTATAGGCCAGTAACCCCATCCCCTGCTCCTACCCTCTAGAACTCAAACTCCCTCCAATCACTGGGCCATCACCCAAGATGTTCCACAGCCTATCACTTCATAGTCTCCTCTTCCATAAAAAACAAAAAGACCCGAGCCAGGATCTTGAACTGCCCTTCCAGAGTTCCAAAGCCAAATTTTCTCCACTCTCTTGCACTCTAGTTCTTGTTACACAGAATAAGTCTGTTTCTGGTCACTAGCTGCCCTGTTTCTCTCTGCTTTTGTGTGCTTGAAAGGAACACTCCACCTCAACCATCTAGGGGAGAACAGATGCCCGAATGCTCATACAGAAGTAAATCATGCCCTTTTTCATTTGGGAGACAAAATATTTTATAACAAGTCTTATTTTACTCTCAGATGGGCCAAAGC
>NW_004624733.1:32267473-32282148 GCF_000247695.1 Heterocephalus glaber | reverse complement strand
CCAGCCCTGCACTTCCAGCCCTGACTGCACACAGCTCTGTTTCTGTAAAGCCGGGAACGGTGCAGTGACCCAAGCGTGAGCTGCTTCACTATTCTTTCCTGTACACCGCCCCCGGCCCCCACTCCGCCCTGCAAAAGAGGGCAACTGCCAGGATTCACCGTATTTTCACCACAGCTAGATCTCCTTCACCCACATAAATATCGATAAGTTATACCAGGTATGCATGTTTATCATAGTGAAAAACAAAAATAAGCCTGCCCTGGTGGCACTAGAGATTCTCAGCTACTCAGGCTGAGGCAGGAGAAAAAAAATCGCAAATTCATGTTTCGACCTGGGTAACTAAAAGATCCTCTCTTAAAATTTCAAAATGAAAGTTAAAAAAAAAAAAAAAAAGGTGGAAAAAGGAAACCAGACAGTAACTGGGAACAGGGAGTGCTGTCAATGAGATTTAAGGCAAATGGCAAAAATGGACAGGGATGATGGGAAGTGGGGTCATTTTTTTGGTTTGGTTTGGTTTGGTACCAGGGATTGAACTCTGGTCCTTGCCCTTGCAAGGCAGGCAGTGGAACCACTAATCTAGATCCCCAGCCCGTCATTTTATTTTTAATGGCAAAAATAACATACGTTTGTATGATCAGAAAATGATCAAGAGGAAGAAAAAAAAAGTGCACAAGGGGAAATTTTGCTGAGTAATGGAGCAATGGAGTCGGTGCCCAGCTAGACGTTCTGGTTTGGCCAAGATGGCAGGTATCAGATCGGTGCACTCGCTAAGTGGGTAGGTTGCTGGGGCTCTGGGCTGATGGCTTCCTCAGTGGAGTAGGAAATTAACCAAAGTAGCTGGGTGTGTGGACATACCTCTGTAATCCCAGCCCTCTGGGAGGCTGAGGCAGGAGGATCACAAGTTTAAGCCCAGCCTGGGCAAATTAGAGACTTGGAGACACTCTGTCTCAAAATTACAAAAATGGACTGGGGATGTAGCTCAGTTCAAAGGCTCTGGGTTCAATTCCCCAGAACAAAAAAAGAAAAGAGGAATTAACCAAAAGTTCACAGTGAGGACAGGACAGATTTGGGGATTTGAGGAGAGCTACAGGAGATGGGGTGCACTGGGGACTAAAGCACAACTGTCAGGCTGCTCCTGGGTGCCACTGCAAGCAGGGGGACATCAGAGGGACAGAGTGCAAGAGGACAATGTCCCCTGCCACCAGCTGCTGCAGCTCACAGGGAGGAAGGAGTAGGAGAATCTTCTTAGGGAGATAATGATGCTTTAAACTCAGGGTTTCTCTAGATCTCTCCCCAACCCTAAAATTCTTCAGTGGCTTCCCAGCCCCTCCCAACTGCAGAGGCCCCTCAGGCCATATCCCAGGCTGGACACACCCTTCCACTCCCCCCAAACCAAACCTGCTGCATGCACAGACTTTCATAGCCTCAGTAGTCTCTAACATAGACCTTGAAAAGTCAGCAGCCAGTAGTTTCTAACACAGACCTTGAAAAGTCAGCAGCCAGTATGACCCTCCTCTTTCAGAGACCATTACACTCCACTCAGTGAGTTAATTCTTTTTTTTTTTTTTTTTTTTTTGGTACCAGGGATCGAACTCCGGTTCTTGGGCTTGCGCAGCAGGCGGTAAAACCACTAAGCTAAATCCCCGGCCCCAGTGAGTTAATTCTTTACAAATATTTTTTTAACAAAGTCACAAAAGTCAGTGAACAAAACTGAACATAGCCATACCATTGACACATGTTACCATATTTATTATATCATACCTATAAATAATGGCCTAAAGAAATATGGCTTAATCCAAAGGCATCATCTTGTTTTCTAGAGGTTTTTTCCTTCCTGTCAGTCTGCCCTTCCTTAAGACAAAGCTTAAACAATTCAGCTATGTGGTGTTATTACTCCTTTTAAATGAGAATCTATCTCACAACAGACCCAAGGAACCATTTATGCTGACTTCCCCTAATTTCTGCTATCAAACATCATCCTGCTCATTGACACCCAACTCAGACTGAGAATGAGGCAGGCAGCAGTGTTCTGGTTCCCTCCCTGGCATGAGTCCGCAGAGGACTGGACTTACCAGTAAGTCAGGAGATGGTTTCTCAGTCTCTCGATGGAAGCCTGTGCTTCTCCCCACCTGCCTGTTGCTGACCCCCTCTCCAAAGCTGCTTAAGGACAGAGACATCCTCTCCCAGAATTCCATGCTTATCTCTGCACCACACCTTTACATTAGAACACTGGGAGGGAGGCTTGAAAATCAGATCTGCAATAGGTTGGGCCTTTTGCAAGATTTTATCCACTTACTACCTGAAGCAGGTTCTGGGCAAATCCTGGGCTAGAATGAACAGGATTTCTTATCTGCAGGGCTATTTTAAAAGATGCCCCCCCCCCACCCCCACCCCAAGATTTTCACTTTTGGTGACTCCAGGCCTGAAAGCTCAGGTAGACTTCGAGATGACTGGTGCGGGAACTGACTCTGAACACCTGGGCCACACTCTCAATTTACAGGCGAGTGAACTGAACCCTAAAAGAGGACGGGAGGGAGAGGAGTTTTTGTGAGCGGAGGCAGAAGTGAAGGCCTTGCTGAACTATTTCCCCTGCACAGTTCTGCCATTCAACAAACTCTTTTCCCGAGTACTGGGGATGGAATGCAGGGCTCACCCGTGCTAGGTAAGCAGCCCTACCATGAAGCTACATATTTGGGCTCTCCCTTTTATTTTTTACTTTGAGAAAGGGTCTCACTCTGTTCCCCAGGCTGGCCTTGAACTTGTGATCCTCCTATTTCAGTCTCCCAAGTAGGTGGAATTACAGATGTGTGCCACCTGGCCAGGCTCAGCAAAGATTATTTCAATAAATGCTTATTGAGAAACTCCTGCTAAAAATGGAACATTCTAAGCAAACGAAACCTGTCTTTGCCTCAGAAGTTTAGGAAAATAGGCTGTCAACTTGAAAAAATAAAATAAGCTACCCCAGGCCCCAGTGTGATTTGTATACATTGTTCTAATGTTAGTAATGCACTTATTAAAAAAAGTAATAATGCACTTATTCAGACTGCTGGAGTGTTGAAGTTACAGTGTAGGACAAGGATGTTAATCTTGGGTGTGGCCAGTTTCTGTGCAGGCAGCTAGAGGGCACTACCTGGTGTAATGCAGGAGGTTTCTCCAAAGAAAGATGAGATGGTGCAGTACAATGCACACTGCCTACTTAAGGACATTGGTGCCAGCGTGGTGACACATGCCTGTTATCCCAGCACTCAGGAAGGCAGAGGCAGGAAGATCACAAGTTTGAGCCCAGCCTGAGCAACTTAGTGAATTAGCTAGACACTGGACTGGGGTGTGACTCAGTGTGAAGGCCCTGGGTTCAAACCCCAGCAGACCACCACCAAAAGGAATTTAATAGTGATGATAATAATACATTAAAGATGACATCACGTATTTGTTAATAAATTAAAACTTTGACTTTTATCCACAACTTTAGGAGGCTGACTCACGACAATCCAAGTTTGAAACTAGCCTGAGCTACAGAGACTCAGTGAGAATCTATCTTAAAATTAAAAAAAAAAAACAAAAACATAAATAGGGCCAAAGATGTGCTCCAGGGGCCCTCAGTTCAATTCTCAGTACTGAAAAATTAAGAACAAAAGCAGGGCCGGGGATTTAGCTCAGTGGTGCCACTGCCTGCCTCGCAAGCACAAGCACAAGGGCCTGAGTTCAACCTCCAGTACCAAACAAAACAAAAACCAACCAAACAACAACAACAAAGAACAACAAAAGCAATAATTAAATCAGTGTGTCCTGCTGTATTACTGTGTACATGTAAGACATTTCCACCACATCCACTTTGGGGAAGATGGGTGGGTCAAGGAGATTTCATAGCATTAGGTTTTTTTACCAGATGGGGTAGGATAGTTTTTTAAGACTCTGAGCACTCCAAAACCATGACCTCTCACAGAACTTGAGCACCAAGCTGAACTTTCCGTCCTAAGTACCAAGTGTACAAAATGTACAAAATGCTGGGTTCTGTGGAAGCCCCTGTCAAGGCAGTATGTTGAGAAGTGCATCTGGCGTTATAAAACGTTGACTGCTTATTAACTATCTATGTTGACACAGAACGTCAATATTCTGTTAGGACACTCTGATATGGGAATATTTCAATGAAATATTAATGAAAAGCAATCCATAGGACAGCCTACTTTATAGGAGCTGATTTTTGTAAAAACATCATAACAAAATCACAACATATATATATATATACATGTGTATGTATATAATATATATATCATAACAAAATAATATAATATCATAACAAAATAACAACATATATATACACGTGTGTGTCTACACAGAAATATCATGGGAAAGGACACATCAAATTATTCAGAGGATCCTACCTGGTGGGGAAGCAGACTGGACAAGAGAGACTTTCAGTTTGAAGCTATGTACTTATATATTATTTGAGTGCTTTACAAGAATGTACCAATGAGCATCAGGTGGTGGTGCGGGGCTGTGACCCCAATTAAGTGTGAAGGCTAAAGCAGGAGGATACTTGTTTTGACACCAAGCTAGGCTATTTAGTGAGATCCTATCTCAAAAACTTAAAAAACATTTTAAGAAGGCCAGGTATAGCCTGGCATGGTGGTGCTCACCTGTAATCCTAGCATGCAGAAGGCTGAGGCAGGAAGAATACCCTGAGTTTGAGGCCAGCCAAGGCTACATATCCAACCTGGGCTACATATTAAGATCCTATTCAAAAAAAGGAGGGGGTGCTAGAGATGTGCATCAGTAGTGGATCATTTGCCTAGCATGCACAAGGCCTCTGGTTCAATCTCCAGCACCACCAAAGAAAGAAGGAAAGAAAGGGAAGAAAAAAAAGGAAAATATTTTATTAAATAAACAAGTGCCAGAACTCTGCATTCTTACAAAACTGGAACCTGTTTTACCTTAACATGATACATTTTATTTGGCCCAATTGCAATCATCCTTGTCTATAACCCAGGAAGACAGAGAGAAAAAGCAACTTCAATTGTCTAAAGATATACTAGCCCATCACCAAGGACCAAATGATGAAATAATGCTTTAATAAACATATAAGCACTACAGAGAAGCATATTTTTCTTCTGCAAAGTGAGAAATGAAGAGGCCACTACATATTTACTTGGGGGCAGCTGTTAGAATCTAAGTCACATGCTGCCGCTTCATGAAATTCCTACTTCACAGTTATTGAGCACCTACCTGCTCTGTGTCAAGCTATTCATCCTTATTCCATGACAGTTACTTGGAATTTTACAGCGTTAAATTAAGCAAGTGGTAAAGGTAATGATTTTTTTTTTTTTGGTACCGGGGATCAAACTCTGGTCCTTGCGCTTACACAGCAGGCGGCGAAACCACTGAGCTAAATCCCCAGCCCAATGATTTACAGTTCCATAAAAAAGAAAAAATAAAGATAGCACCAAAAAATCTTTTTCTGTGTTATTCAGAATCCAGTAGCCTGCAGGTCTGCCTTATGTCTATTGCTTTCTATGATAATAATTTCCCTTGGATATTGGGCCTTGCTGCTGGATTCTGACTTCCTTGAAAGAAAAACAAGAATCTTTGCCCTTGTAACCCATCTGGAATGTGCCATATAGCAGGCTTACACTTGTCCATGTAGCCAGCCTCCAAGTGTCTACAACCAGCCTAGTCAAGCATTGTGCTAGGCCCCTGAGATAGGATGTGTTACAGAGTCTACTTTCTAAATGGAGATTGGAAAAATAGATCTCACACACACACACACACACACACACACACACACACACTCACACATACATTCTCTTGAATACAAGAGAATTTCAGATTGGAATAAAGTATCCGGGAAATAAAGGAGACAAGAGACGAGCAGATTGCTACTGCAGAAGGGATGACGGGTCGAATCTCAGAGGTAAAATTGAGGCTGGAAACTGAAAGATGAGGAAGACACAGCTGCGCTACCTTCTGAAAGCCGAGTTCTAAGGAGGACAGGCATTAAAAAGGCGCTGGGGCTAGAAAGGACCTGGGCTCTTCCCAAGCAGACAGCACCCAGCAGGGCTGACACAGAGGGAGGGAAGAGAGCCAGCGAGGCCAGCAAAGCCCAGTGCCTGGGCAGCAGCTGACAGGCGTTCAATAATAGAATCTGACTGATGAGTTCAAATTAAATAAAACACTTGGGCTGCTGCGTGAGGAGAACGGATTATTAGGAGAGCAGAAGTGTAACAGAAAGCTACAGACAGAATGCTGGTTCTGAGGAGGGAGGGAGGGAGGAAGGGAGGAGGTTAGGAAGGAAGGAGGGGATGAATGAGTCAAAATAACTGATTATAAAAGAAAAGGCTCACAGGAATCACTTGGCCTAGATGTTTTAGCTCAGTCTGTTTTTCAAGTCAAATTTCAAAAAGCAAAAACAAAATTATTTTCAGTGAAAGGAACATGCTGGAAGAAAAGTTGGATTATCTAAACTGATTGTCATTCATTCAATTTCTTTTTAATGATGGGATCTCCCTATGTAGTTCAGGCTCGCCTCCAACTCAGTGATGTGTAATTTCAGTCCTATTTTTTAGCTACGGTGTATTTGTTTAAAACTGTATTATTGCTGGACATACTGGCTCACATCTATAATCCCAGCACTTGGGAGGCTGAGGCAAGAGGGTCACTCTGAGTTCGAGGCCAGATTCTTCAAGGGGGGGGGTCCTCAACTAAAAAAACAAAAATAAATAAATAATAAATAAAACTATATTATTGTCTTATAGTCATAGGACCTCAAATAAGATCATAACCCTTGACTCAGCAATTTCACAAGGTGAGTAGTTTCTTCTGCCATGTGCTCCCTGCCATGGTGGTCATCTTTGCCACAGGCCCAAAAGCAATAAATCCAATTGTCAGGGACTGAAAGCTTTGAAACTATGAGCTAAATCTTTCCTTCCTTTAAGTAGTTTATTTCATGTATTTTGTTGTAGCAACAGAAAGCCAACACAGATGTATTGAGTTAAATGAAATAAATGTATGCTGTTGTTGTTCTGTTGTTGTTGTCATCACTGTTTTGAGAGTGTCCTGCCGTGCACTCCTCTGCCTTGAACACAGAGTAGCCCAGCTGGCCTTGAACTCTCACCCTTCCTGCCTCAGACTCCTGAGTGCTGGGATTGCAGGTGTGCAGCACCATACCTGGCTACATTAAATATATTCTTAAAGCTAATGTCGCCTGCTTTCTAGAAGTAGCCCCGCTGTCGTTGTACTGCGCTGCACAGGTGCAGCAACAGCACCATAGATCGACCTGGAGTGTGGAGCTCAGAACTTTGGGGTGTGGCTTAAATACTGTGTAATTTTCTAAAAACATTCAGTTTTAAAATAAGAACTAAGATACATCATGTTCAGGTACAAACACCCAATGATAAATATAAATGTATTATATACCTAAAATGTACTAATAAATATATAAATAAATTTTTTAAAAAACATTCAGTTTTAAATTTTAAAAACCAATATAAGGAACCAAGTAAGAACTATAGTTTAGTTGAGCTGCCAGGCTGTCTCAAACAATGGCGAGAGAGAGCCAGATTAACGGGGGTGAGGTTTATATAGGGCGGTGCAGTAGGGAGAATATGGTAGGAGGCGTGAATTGGTCGGCTTGTTGGGCAGACAACGGGATGGCAAGTGATTGGAAAGGAAGGATCACGTGGGTAGCAGGGTGGAGCAACAATTTAGGTTTTGCTTCTCCAGAGGGGGTAGGTTCACACACACCCCCCCCCAAGTGGCTCATTTCCATAAGCAAGAACCATTTTAGGAACGGGAGCCATTTTAGAATGTAGGACCATTGGGGCCATTTTGTCTGGTAGAGAACTCTATCAGTACCCAGTTCACGGTTTTGATAAATGTACAGTGGTACACGAGCTGTTAACACTAGACGAAACTGGGTGAATACAGACACTCTCTGTACTGTCCTTACAACTTTTCTGTACATCTCAAATTATTTCAAAATAAAAAGTTAAAAAGAGCAATAAATGAGATAAGTCATCACATCAAGGTAACTCTCTTTTATCCTGATGACTAGGCTGCTGTTTATGTGAATTTTGGTTGGAATAGGAGGGTTGCTGGAGACATCAATGGAAATTGCAAGCCAAGCATGGTGGTGCACACCGCCTGTACAGTACTTCCAGCACTCTGGGAGGCTGAGGCAGGAGGAGCGCAAATTCCAGCCAAGCCTGAGAAACGTAGTGACTTAGTGAGACACTGTCTCAAAATAAAAAATAAAAGAAAGGCTGAGGATGTAGCTCAGTGAAGGTCCTGGGTTCAACCCTCAGTGCCAGCAAAGCAAGACAAAACAGAACACTGCACTGAAGTATAAAAAAATTCCTATTTACATGGATTAGATTTAACATGAATTAAAAAGTAGAAATGTAAAATGTAAGGGCCAGGGATTCAGCTCAGTGGTGCCACCACCTGCCTCGTAAGCACAGGGTCCTGAGTTCCATCCCTGATACCAAAAAAACCCAAAGAAATGTAAAATGTATAAATTACAGAAGAAAATATATCGTATAGCAGATTGTAAGAGTAAAATACAAACCTATAATAAAAGATTTCACAAATCATTTTATGTACACATTTAAACAGATGTCCCACTGAATACCTTATCTATCTGAATACCTTTAATAATTATTTTTTAATCTCACTATCCTCTCTGGAAAAAAAAAAGGAGTCATACCATAGGTAGAAAATTACACAAAAAGATTCATCAGGAAGTAAAAGATATAGGGAAAAAGCCCTGGCTCTGGGGTCCCATAGACCTGGCTCAGCCACCCAGCCACAAAGCCATCAAGGAGGTCAGCCCGGGGAAAGTGTGGCAAAGGAGCTTGGCTGCAGGGCCCTGCTGGGAAGCACAGATAAAGAGGTTTCAGATCTGCCTCTGGGCGCAGGTGGAGGGTCGGGAGTTTTAGATCAGTGGACATCAAACAGGCTTGGGGTTTGCATAGCTGGGGTTTGTACAGTTGGTAATACAGGTAACCCTTGTCAAGCTCTAGTCTGGTTGATCTCAGGACTGGTTCTGTGAGTTCTAGGCCAGACATCAGCCTGAGGGGCAATTTGGCTCCCATCATTGGGAACTGCTCCTGGTTGTGGTCCTGCCGAGGTGCTGACTCAGGCCTGAGCAGTGGTGTCTTCATGGTGCTCAGCTAGGCTCACCTTTTCCTGGAACCTGAGAAGCCTGCAGGCGTAAGACAATAGCTATTCTTGAAGGGGGATGAGACAGGGTTAGTAAATTTAGAACTAATGAACCTTGTATTAGACACTCCTAAGTGATTAACATGCCCACACATGGAACTGAGCAGGATTTGTTTTAAGGTAATAAAACAGTGAAGACCCAGATGCCAAGCTCATCCTGCTCTTAGTTACCCACGGCCCAGGCTGTGTCTGTTACAGAGCGGCCTTGATATTGGCAGTCAGTGGGGTTGAGACAGCAGTATAGAGGATGCAGAAACCTGAAATTCACATTTCTTTTTTTCTCTTGAATTCTTTTATTGGTACATTTTAGGTATATAATACATTTACATTCATCATTGGGAATTTATACCTTTACATGATGTATTTTGGTTTTTATTTTTTCCCCATTCCCCTGCCCTCCCTTCAACCCCTCCACCCTTCCCTATTTACAAAGGCTTTGTGAAACTCACATTTCTTACTCATACTTCTCACTCATACAGGTTTCCACTAAAAACCAACAGAAATCTGGGTCCTCCTCACTCGGAAAAACCACTCAATCAATGGTCAGCTGCTCCTCTTCTGCACTTCTCAACTGAGTCCTGGAAAGATGACTGAAAAACCTTAAAAATGACCATCCTAGTACTGTAGATAGGTAAGTTAATTAGATATCTTGCAGGCAGGCAGGGAGGACAATCAAGACACATTCACTGAAGGCCAGCATGGTGAAAGAAGAGAAACTACCACACCTCATAGGGTGAATAGCAGTGATTGATATTCTAAATAGGTATCAATCACTCAAGGGTGGAGGACCAAAATCATCCAAGAAAGATCCCTGACCCACCCCTTACCACCGAAAATCCTTGCTCATTCCTTGTACGCTTGCTACCGACTTGCTTCTCCATTGAACCCCATTTAATCAATATTATCTAAGAGACTATACTTGTCATAATCAGTAGTTGTTCATAGTTTTGTCCCCCTTGTGATTTCTCACTGGATCAGTATTACTCTATTTGTAATCTTACGAGTTGACTGTAGTTTTGTTCCACCTTGAACCCACCTCACCTTGTGGCTTTGTCCCATAAAACACCTTTGGGAAGAAGTTGGGTGAGCGAGCAATCCACTTACCAGTCCCCCTTCTGTCTCTCTCAGACAGAAGCTATCTTTCAATAAATTTTTCCTACTCTTAACTTCCATTTTTCCTAGAATTCATTCTTCGACTTTAGAGAACACAAACTCTGCTGGGGATATCTAGCAAGTTTGGGAGTTGCATCTATTCCCCCTAGATCACCAGGGCATCTCCACTTATCTCAGAGGGATCTAGACTTTTTCAGTAGAAATCTGGAGACAAAATTTGTGTTGTTTTATTTTTAAAATCAGATCACCTTTGGAAATAGACATGAAAATCATTTGAACTTATGTATTTCAGGATGGTGGGAATGTTTTATATCATGCTTGACATGGTATTTACCTAGGGGTGTACATTTGGCAAACTCAAGTCATATGCTTAAAACGAGTGCATTTTGGGCCGGGGATTTAACTCAGTGGTTTCACCGCCTGCTGCACAAGCGCAAGGACCTGAGTTCACTCCCCAGTACCAAAAAAAAAAAAAACTTTGTGCATTTTATTGTATGTAATTATAGTGTTTTTTAAATTGAGTTGTTTCCATAAATATATCCTCTTATGATATTAAAAAAGGGGGAAGCAATTTCCATTCACATGAACTGATGTTTTCTGAGTCAATTTGAGAGCAACTGAGCTGCTTACAATTTTCCCCTTGGATAGAAATAATGGGTAGATAAAACATGGCAAGCTTTATTTTTTCAATTCTAAATAGATCAGGGGCCTTCTCTTTCCAGAATCTGTGGGGTTTCTGTTTGGACCTCTGGAGGGAAAAACCCTGACACACCTAAAGGCAAACCACACATCCAGCCTTATCACACTGCTTTTTGTTGTTTGTTTTCTGCAGCACTTGATATCCTGACAGGGAGGCCCCTTCCTACACTGCTTTGGGCTGCTTCCATTTTAGGTGGGAGGGAAAAAAATCCTAAGTTTTGTGAGGGCACAAGGAGCACTACGCCTCAGTGCCTGGAGGGCCACACTGTTTATCTCAATCCTATCTTTTTTTTTTTGGTACCAGGGATTGAACTCCAGACCTTGTGATTGCGAGGCAGGCAGCAGAACCACTGAGCTAAATCCCCAGCCTTCTGAATCCTATCTTGAAAACCATGTTCCAGTCTAGACTTAATGCCGCATCCTATCATTGCCCTTGACTTTGACCTTAACCTATCCAAGTCTCTTTTTTTTTTTCCTATGGGAAGGATAGGGAAACATTGGTATCATGGTGAAATATAAATTTTTTTAAAGAAAATGGAAAAAATAATTAAAGCAAGCAGAAACATGTAAAAGGCAAAAAGTAAAGGTCTGTGTCAACTTTTTATCCACATGGTGGTGCTATTGTAGATAGGTAAGTTAACTGGACATCTTGTAGGCAGTTGGACCGTGCCCCCTGGAAGAACCAACATGGAGGACAGTCAAGACACATTCACTGAAGGCCAGCATTGCAGAAGAGAAACTGCTACACCTTTGTGCTTCCCCAAGGGATGCATAGCAGTGATTGGTATTCTAAATAGGTATCAGTCACTTGGGTGGGAGACCAAGATCTTAACCCACCCCTCCAGAAAAGATCCCTGACCCATCCCTTACCAAAAATCCTTGTTCCCTCCTTATAACCTTGCTACATGACTTCCTTCCCCATTGTATCCCCGATTTATCAATATTACCTAAGCGACTACTTCTAATCTTATGGTTGATAATATTTTTGTCCCACTCATGTCCACTTTGTGATTTCCCATTGAACCAATATTACCTAAGCAACTGTACTTGTAATCTTACTAGTTGACTATAGTTTTGTACCACTTTGTACCCGCCTCACCTCCTGGCTTTGCTCCATAAAAACTCTCTAGGAAACAGGGTCCCTGGGAGACCCACTTTCTCATCCCCCTTCTGTCTCTTAAACAGAAACTATTTTTCTCTCAATAAATTTTTCCTTCTCTTAACCTTTATTGTTCATAGACTCCATTCTTCGATTTTAGAAAACATGAACTCAGGTTTCGGATATTTAGCAGGTTTGGGAGTTACATCTATTCCCCTATATTAGAGCCATGTTAATTGGGGTTTTCTTTTTGTGTTTTGTTTTGCTCTGCTTTGGTTGTTTTGCTTTGCTTTGGTTTGATGTTTTGAGACAGGGTTTGCTGTGTAGTTCACGCTGGCCTTGAATTCACTGTGTATCCCGGGCTGGCCTTGAATTTGTAGCAACCCTCATGGCCTCAGCCTCCTGAGTGCTAAGGTCACAGATGTGCATCACCATGGCCATCCACTGCATATTTTTTAAGACAAAAAACCCTCCATTGATTATATATACAACTCTGAAACTCTTTTTCTTTTGACTTAATATAGGATTTTCCTCTCACAAGTAGTATACACTCCATGAGAGCAAGGATTTTTTTTTTTTTTTGAGAGCAAGGATTTTTAACTATTTCATTCACTGATATGTTCCAGTCTTTACACACAGTGCTTGGCCTAAAGAAGTGGCTAATGAATGTTCACTGAATGGATGAATGGCCATGAACTACATTCTGAATGGAAAGTCAGATCAACTAGACATTCTATGGAGCCAGGGAAGTATCCATGGTCCTAGTACCAAGGTGCCCAGCACATAGTGACCACTTAAAAAATATTTAATTAGCAAAAAAGTAAATAAACCACCTCCTTCTTTTTATTTTTTATTTTTTCAATTTCTTGAGACATGGGCCAGGAATGTAGCTCAGTAGCACAGCCTGTCTGGCAAGTGCAAGGTCCTGAGTTCCATCCCTGGTACTGAAAATCAATCAATCAATCAATCAATCAATCTCTTACAGGGGTCCATTGCAGCTATCTTCTTTGTACACACACCCTTGTTTAAAGACTATTGTAACATAAGGGTCACTTGTGGGGCAAACCAATGATTGTGTGCAAACGTGGTGGGGTTTTTTCCTTTTTGAGTACTGGGGATGGAACTCAGGACCTCGCACTTGTAAGGCAGGTTCGGCACCAGTGAGCTTAAATTCCTGACACATCCAATTGTGTTTTGAAGTTCTTTCGCAGTAGAATTTCATGACATTGAAACATGTGTGATTCATTTTTCAGCCTGTGTGAGAGCTGCTGCCTTAATGGACTTTATGAAATGATCTCCCTTACATATCTTCCCTGAGAAAGCCAGTGTCCTCCACGACACCTAGATGCAGCCCACACACCGAAATTCATACACGGACGGCCAGGATGACCGGACCAAGCAGGCCATCTCATTCTGCAGGACCCACCTCTCCTGCAAACAGCACAGCAGCCAGGGAGCCCTCACCCTGGGAGGAGCAGTGCTCAGGCAGCCACAGGGCCACAGAGCTGGTTTATTCTTTATGAGCCAGGAGGACTCCCCGGGAGGAAGGGAGCAGGCACAGGAGCAGCAGCCTTCAGGGGCCTGAAGGGGGAGACATATGGAGAAACAACGGCCACCACGGCTGACTCGGAGCAGATGGGGGCGCCCGTGAGGGTTCACGAAGTGAAGTCACAGAGTCAGGCTCTTCTGAGCTCTTCACTGGAGAAGTCTTGCCAGAAAGCTAACCTGATTGCTCATTGAAGTCTAACTCCTGAAGACAAAGCGTCAGGGTCTGTTCTGCATGAGAACCAGGCCAGGCACTGGGAGTCAGCAATAAGCAGACAAACCTAGTTCTGTCATCTTGGGATTCACACTTCGGGACCACTGTCTCCCACCAAGGGAACCGACCCCGATGACAGTACGGATTCCTGGAGGCCTCTGCCCTCTTCCACCAGGAAAAAATATGGTTTTGGCCACTGGGGTTCTTCAGTGAAAAACACAACTTTTCCACAAAAAGATAGGTGGAGGGCCAGGGATGTAGCTCACGGGTTCCACCGCCTGCCCCTCAAGCGCAAGGACCCGAGTTTGATCCCCAGTACCTAAAACAGAAAAGAAAGGTGGAAGAAAAGAGAGGGGAGAAGGGGAGGGGTGGGGAGGGGAGGAGAGCACAGCTCCAGTTCTCTCCATGAATGGGGAAGTTGGTCAGAGGTATTTCCCCACGAGGACACAAGCAAACATGGCCACAAGCATGAAGACTGCTTCCTCGTCCCCAGGAGCTCTGTCCACACCTCAGACCTGCTGAGCATGCTTCCCAAAGGAGGCAGGAAAGAGCTGGGCAGAGGTGCTCAGTGAAGGAGAGCCAGCATTCAAAGACGAGTGAGCTTTGAGACTCAGAAGGAACTTTATTTTTCCTTTCTTTTAAACGGTATATCCTTTTATTGGTACATTTTAGGTATATAGTATAATGACATTCATCATTGGAAATTTGCACCTTTACATAATCTCTTGGTTCTTATCACACACACACACACACACCCTCCCTTCAACCCCTCCATCCCTCCCTATTTACAAA
>NW_004624733.1:32209474-32267074 GCF_000247695.1 Heterocephalus glaber | reverse complement strand
ATAGCTGGGTCAAATGGGACCTCTAGTCCTCATTCTTTGAGGTATCTCCATACTGATTTCCATGGTGGTTGCACCAGTCTGCACTCCCACCAACAATGGAGAAGGGTTCCTTTCTCCCCATACCCCTGCCAGCATTCACTTTTGAATGCTTCCCACTTGTCCGCAGTAGCTGTCTGCTTTTCTCTCTCTCTCTTCTCCTTTCCCCCACCTTAGAATAAACCATGGTCTCTCTCTCCCCTTTTTCCTACCTTTGAATAAACTGTCTCCTTTTATATTCCACTCTGTTTCTCTAGTTCCTTACCTTACTGGGTTTAGGATTGCTGGGAGCTGCTTGTTCCAGCAGAGTAGTGGCGTGGCTTGGTGCAACATGGTGAGCACCCTCCCCAGACGTTACATTACAGTATCATGACTAAATTTATTTTCAGATTGTTGACAGTATATGGAAATAAAATTTATTTTCAATATTGATTTTTCTTAGCAGTAAATACTTATTAATAAATTATCAGTATACTGCATTAAATTTTCTGTGCTGACCATTTCTGCAAATAGTTAGGTTTCTTCCTTTTCAATAGTATATATTTTCTTTTCATACCATGCTGGGTGGTTAGAGAATCTAGTACGTATTCAATAACAAGCTTGTTGTTGTTTGGGTTTGTTTGTTTTAGTGTTTTTGTTCTGTTTCGTTGTGTTGTATGCATGCATACATGTATGTACACATGTATGCATGTATTATTTATTTATTCAGGCTGCACTGGAGCTCAAACTCAGGGCCTCTCCCTGAGCTACATCCCCCAGTCCTTTAAAACATTTTTTTAGACAGAGTATCACTAAACTGGCCAAACTGGGCTTGAATTTGCAATCCTGTCTCAGCTTCTCAAAAGTCTGGAATTTCAGGCAGATACTACCAAACCCAGTTTAATGGCAGGCAAACTTATTTTATTCCTGCTCTCAAAACAAAGGGCTCAGTTTTTCACAATGGGTATTATCTATACTATGGATTTTATGGAGCTTCCATTTATCATATTAAAAATGTTCTAAGGTTCTAAGAGTTTTTCTTTTTTATCAGTGGGTGCTACATTTTATAAATGCTCTCTGCACATCTGTTGAAATAAGTATTTTAATCTATTATTTTGGTAGAATACAGTAATTAATTTTGTTATGAAATAAACACAGATTAGCCACAAAATGTTATCTTTTGATTTTTATAATTTACTGGGCTCCATTCATTAATATTTTGTTTATAAATGTCTCCTGTTTTCCTACTGTGTCTGTATAAGATTAGAATTGTTTTATTCTCTGTCTGTGTTTATTGGCAATGTTTGGCAGACTTGCCAGCGAAGCTATTTGAACTTGAAGTTCTCTTTGTGAGATTTTGTCTACTGATACTTTTTTAAAAAATCCTCAGAGAACTATTTAAGTATCCCACTCTTAAATCAGTATTGACAATTTTCTAAGAATTTGCCAGTTTTTCTCTAAATTGTCAAATATATTGGGATAGTTATCCATTACACTTTCTTTACTTCTTTTACTCTTTAATATCTACAGTAACATTCCCTTTTCATTTCTGCTATTTGTTATTTATGCCTTCCTCCTTTTTCTCCTGTCACTCCTCTCAAGTAGCAGGAACTCAGAGCCCCAGGCTTAAGCCCCACTGACACCTCTAGCGCACCTCAGGCTTCCAGACCACATGCCGCAGCACAGAGAAGCACACCTGAGGTCAACAAACCATGTGACCTGGGCCAAATGAGTGTTAGAAGAAATTAGGGTAAGTCTCCTCTTTCCTTCTAAGTACTGTATTACAATGAGGTGAGTACTGTAATCACCACAGTCAAGGAACCTGTTTCCAGGGATGGTAATATGCCAAAGCAAGGCTACACAGCTGATAAGTAATGGGCCCCATATTCTAGAATCCTGAGTATTTTCTATCCCCAACCATCTCTGATTCAACAGATACTAACAGGATAGCCAAAGATTCAATGTAATTCTGATATCAACAGCCCAGAATTACAATACAATTTCAGTCTCCTCCTCAGAAACAGGCAGCCTCTTAAACTTGAGATAAGAGCGCCATTTACTGGTGGACTCATTACAATGCAATCCAAACCACTTTTTAATACTAAATACTGTATCAGTGGTATGCAAAAGAAAAAGGGCTCAGTACTGAAAAGTATATTTGTAACAAAACATCATATTGTACCCTATAAATACATACAATTATTATTTGTCAACTAAATAGAAAACTTTAAAAAAATATAGTAGGAAGGATAATACCTTTCAATAGATTTATAAGTATTGTTCCAGGAAATGTGATACATGCTTTGTAGCCATTACCTCTTTTAATCCTCAGAACAAGCCTATGAAAAATATTCTAGCAGTTTTATTTCTTTTTTTTTGGTACTGGGGATCGAACTCAGGTCCTTGCATTTTTGAGACAGGTAGCATTTTTATTTCTATGGTATGTATTAGTATCTTTGTGACAACACAAAAAGTTTAAAATCAAACCACCTAGATCATGGCCCATCGGCCAAGCCTAGTCTATCCTCTGATTTTGAACTCCCACAAGTAAGAACTGTGAAAAATATTAAAATTCAAATTCTAGTTCTAATATATAGTTGTATTGGAACACAGTGGCTTTATTTGTCTACCTGTTACCTATGGCTGCTTTCGAGTCCTCGTAGTCGAGTGGCTTGCACGGAGACTGCACAGTCTTCGATCTTTACCAAAAAAATTGCTGATTCCTGACCTAGATCTCGACCTGAGTAAAGCACAAACTTCAATCTTGTGTTTATTAGTCATAAACAGGGATAATACATACTAAGAAGAGTTCTTAGTAAGATTTGAACTGTAACTGTAGCATCTCCATAAGATACAAAAATCTTAGCTAAGTCATAAATATCTTATTCTATTCCAAGAGAACTCAATTTTGATCTACAAATATGTTCCCCCTCCAGTTTAGGATCATGAAGTATTTATAAGCTTGATCTCAAAGGTTAAAACATTGGATTCCACTCAGCTTCAGTACTTATTTACTTATACGACTTACTAGCAATAAGGCGGGATAGAGGGCAATGAAGGATGGAGGTTGAGTGCTTAGGCTTTCAAACCAGAATGCCTACTTTCTATCCTGGTTCTGCCAGTCACTACCTGAGTGACCTCGGGTAAGCTACACAATCTCCCTGAACCTCCACTCTGTCAGGTGTAATATGGGCATAAAACTAATTGCAATTCATTGGGTCAATTTAAAGATTTTTTTTTTTTTTTTTGCTACCAGGGATCGAACTCAGGACCTTGTGCTTGCAAGGCAGGCAGCGGCACCACTGAGCTAAATCCCTGGCCCCTGATAAAATGACTTTATGTGAAGGGATTAGAACCTTGCCACCGAAGTATTATGTATGCGTTTGCAACTGATTTCCCATCAGATTTAGTGTAAAAAAACCCAGGCTCTTCTTTTGCTCTCCAAATCCTGTGTATCTGCTCTCCCTCTGCTTCTCTAGCTTCACCTCCTCCCTCACTCTACTGTATTTTAACTACAGTAGCTGTTCTCATTCAAATTATATCAACTTCTTATTTCCTAGAGACACTTGCACTTGCTGTTTACAGTGGGCTCCAGGCCCAACTCAGGCCTTTCTCTCAAACACTGCACAGGAGCAGAGGTTGCCTTGTAAAGCCCTTAACAAATGTGAATATTTATCTCTCCATGGAGTAGGCAATAGGAAAGGAAGGCTCTTCTGAGGATGCTAAACTTATCACCTTCAAAAAGTAACTCATTTGTATTATCTTCTATTTACTCTCCTCCTTCCCACTCACCCAATAGTAAACCAGCGTCAAGCATAGAGAGGACCACAACAAATATTCACCACATGAATAGAGTGAATAAATGAATAATTGGGGGGACTACTCTCATACCAATATTTGTGCAATGTGTTTTGATATTTACATCAAAGCTTACATGTGCTTAACTGGTAATCGTACAGTGTTGTCAGCTCAGCACCCCTTCCTTTCTCTGAGATGAACCCCTTCCATACATGGACATTAAGGGGACAAATTCTTACAAGACCAAGGTCCCAACTGAATGGCCCAGTTGAAATCAGGTATGTAATCACCTTGATCATGTGTAGCTAGTTTATTAACCCCCCTTTAATTTAGTTTTTCTTTTTTTATTTTCCAGAGAGCAAAGATTTTTTTCTCATTCTTTTAATTTTTGAGTCGTAAGAGAACCATCACTTGTAGAAGAGTAACATAACTACAGTTTGACTTTGAATCATGTTTGAGACCATTTATGAAGGTAGTCATATTTTCCAGTTCAAGAGGTTTACATGGAGAATTTTTTTTTCTTTTCTTTTTTTTGGTATCGGGGGTCAAACTCAGGACCTGAGGCAGGCGGTAGAACTGTATATGGAGAAATTGAAATGTAGTGAGAAAGAAGAGCTAGAACCCATGAGGGCCCCTATGGAGGACGAAGATGGCAATTTAAAGTTTTGTTTTTGTTTTTTGTACTGGGGGACTGAACTCAGGACCTTGAGCTAAATTCCCAGCCCTAAAGTTTGTACTTGAGAAGCAACTCCCAGATAGTGGCAAACACAGAAATACAGAGAGTTCCCAATTTAAAACGCTTCAACTTAGGATATTTCAACTTTATTATGGTGTGAAAGTGATAAGCATTTGATAGAAGCTATACTTCATATTTCAATCTTTTCCTGGATTAGCAATACTCAACACAATACCGTTTTGATACCCAACTGTAGGCTAATGTAAGTATTCTGAGGACCTCTCATCTAGGCTAGGCTATGCTCGATAGGTGTATTAAAAGCATTGTTGGCCAGGGATTTAGCTCAGTGGTTCCACCGCCCGCCTCACAGGTGCAAGGACCCAAGTTCCATCTCCGGTACCAAAAAAAAAAAAAAACCCTTGTTGACCTACTATACTTTCAATTTATAATGAGTTTATCAAGACACAAACCCACTCTAAGTTGAGAAGCATCTGTACGTAAGACTTAGGGACTGAGAGCAGCATTTTCTCCACCAGTTATCATTAAAGTTGGTCTGTAAAAGAGTGAAGCTAATAGGGAGGATCTTGAAGCTAACTCAACTCCATCCACACCTTCCCTTTCCGCCTAAGGATCTAGATGTTCACTTTATCCTTCAATCCTATAGTAAATCCCATATCCTTCCTATAAATTCATCTTTCTACTTCAGCTAGTTTAAGTACAGTTTTGTCACCAATAATAAAGCAATGATTATGCAATACTTTTTAACCACTGCACAGAACCACCTGCCGATTTCTTAAAACCAATGCCAGGGGCCTAGTCCAGAAAAATGAAACCAAAATTTTTGCAATCTGGGCATTGGTCACTTCAACTGCAGCTCAGATGATTCTTCCAGATACTTTATTTGCATGAATTTATCTTTCAAAAATGGTTATACAAGTGTGTGAAGAGCTGTATTTTGTTTTGTTTTTGGTACTGGGGATCGAACTCAGGTCCTTGCGCTTGCGCAGCAGGCAGCAAAACCACTGAGCTAAATCCCAGGCCCTGAAGAGCTGTATTTTAATAGTCTTATGTAAGCTTTTAAACTTGTTACAACTACAAGACCACTAATGCTTCTTCATTCCACTATGTCAGTTCACATCAGAACCCTTAAGAATTTGTTTTGGGGAATCCTTGAGATCCCACGCACTCAAGATCAGACCCTCCAGACTTCTAAAGATCTCTCATGGCATTTTAACTCCTCAGCCTTCACCAACTCCTCCCCCAACACAGTCATATACAAGTAACTGTTGTGATTTGTAATGATGTCCGATGATTCCATGTTTTACATACCAGGATTTAAGAAGTGGCCCCAAACTGGCTTTATACCTCTACCCAACACCCTCCCCAAAGCTGTAACAACCAAAGGTGAGATATCTTTGGAGAGTTGCTCAATGCTATGCAATTTCAACTTTTTCCCTCACAAGATTGGGTTAGGGCCTTCTCACTTCAACTGAAGCTTCAAATCCCAGACTGGTTTACTGGAATATCTGGAGCCCAAAGCTCTGTACCAAACAGAAAAGACTGGTGAACTACCTACAGTACCTGTCTGATAAAGAGGTGTCTACTTGGGAAAACTCCCGTATATCCAAGATTCATGGTGTATGAGTCTCACAGAATCGGCCTGTAGTCACTTTAAACTGAACTTTACCAGTTCTAGGGCCAGTGAAACTTTCATGAAGCAAATTCTTTGCTAGAAACCAGATAAGGGTGGAATTAAAAACAGACATCTAAGAAACAGCATTACCTCTATCAGTGGTTCTTAATCTTAAACTTGCATTGTAATCACATGGAAGGCTTGATAAATACAGCTTCCTGGATGCTGTCTCCAGAGTTCTGGCTCAGGTCTGGAATGGGGTCAGAATTCACATTTCTAACTAGTCCCCAAGTGATGCTAATGTGGCAGATCCAGGACAATTTGAGTCACTGGCCTACATTAAGAAAATGGTAGGCAGAGAGCTCAGATACAAGGCTATTTCTCCACCAAGACTTTGGTGGAAGAGGAATGGAGTAAGTGGTAGGTGGGGAAAAAAAGTGCAAAAATAAAATCTCAGTAGTGAAAACAAGTTTATTTTTTTGCTCACATAAAGTCACATTCGCTGGGAAAGGAGATGTGCAATTAATGAAAGGTAGACCTAGTCCTCTTTCAAGGAACCAGAATGACTGATCTTTGCCATCTTCAAGTGACTTCCAGTGGTACCCTGAATGTGCCTATTTAAACAGGAGATGGCGGAAAAACATGGAGGATCATGTAAGAAATTTTAATGAGGCAGACCTGGATGCCTACACCCATATTATTTCATTTTCCAGGACTTAAGTGCTAAGACCTCACATAGATACAAGGACACATACAGGTATGCGTTCCCTGACTGGGCAGCCATCTCTCAACTTTATCTCAAAAGGAAGCAAGAATCTTTGGTAGACATCTAGCAGTCCCTGCTAACAAACTTTTTCTTGCTGCAGGCTTCCCACCCTAAGCAAACCTGAGCTAAAAGGAAATGTATAGTTAACTACATAGTCTTCTTAATTACTAAAATGGATCCATGAAACTAAAGTGACCAAATAATTCATTACCAGAGTGACTGGCAAAAAGAACAACTTATGGGACTGCCACCCTATCATTTTATGCAGGACAGTCATGAAGAAAATACAAGTTTGTTTTTTTTTTAACTCTACTGGGTTCTCCTCTTAGCATTTTATATTACTTTTTGGAAATAAAGCAAAATTTTTAATGAAATAAGTCTAAAGGTTTCATAATTCCACATATACAGCTTGATATCTTTTATTTATCATTCTTAAAACAAATGACAAATTTATTTTTTCAAGGATAAAAGCTTGAAATGGATGAAAGCTGAGGATATCTTCAAAGTTTTATTGCAACTTCAAAGATAGGAATCTCCCACTCAAAAGCAAACATTTTGCTTTTTAAGGTGATTACTCTTAATGTAGTTACAGTCATTTGGCTTTATTATGCAGTGAAATTATTGCCTATAGCATCTCAAAATTGAAAAGCTGGAGTCAAGAAAAAAATCCTCTTGTTTTTAGCTATACAGTAACTTTTTTAACTGTCAAAAGGAAAATATACTAATTTACAACTCTAGTTACCAAAATGAAAAAAGAATAGAAAGACTTTCATGGTCTTTCATTCATTTCATCAACAAGGACACATAAGGCAGCATCTTTCTCGATAATCTGGTCCCGTCTGTGACCTGAATTTTCTCTTTGTTGTTCATTCTGTCCAGTACAATTGTTGCTGTCATCAGCATCCATTGGTTCAGTTTTTACTTTCATCCCTGCTTCTGAATGGGGCAAATCATCAGGCAAAGAAGCCAAGCAATTCTGAATCATCTCAATTACTCGTTCTAGGTGTTTCTGAAACCTCTCAGCTGTTTCAAGCCGTTGGCGTTTCTGGACCTCCATCATGACTCTCAAGGTCTCTCTTGCTTGGTGGGGTCGGTATTCATTTATAAGATGATGCACGTGTACAAAAAGCAGCTTCAGATCTTCTAGCTTCTCTTCTCGTTTTATACTCCCAGGGCTCCTTATCAAGATATCTAAAAGGTCCAAAAAATTAATAAGGATTGACATATTGAGTTTTCTCAGTTCTTTCTTATGATCAAACTGCATAGGATGAAGCCGTTCAATTCCCTGACTTTCCAAAGGGCGGATGATAAGATCATCACATTGGAACTGGTTGCCAAACATCATATAACTGTCTTTAATTGGAGGGGGAGGCTTGGGCGCTAAGCCTTCCTGAATATTTTCATCTGTATACTCCTTGATGTACTGCATTGGAGGTGGTGGGAGTGCGCTCACTTGCTGGGGTTCACCCATTGTGGAGGACCAAGAACCTATGGAAACAGACCAAAGGTTTAGAGCACAACTACAAAACAAACATCACATGCAGTGACTATAAACAGTATTTTCTTCCTCCTTCTGAGTTTCGGGTCCAGGACAAGATGATCTCCTTATTTTCTAAAATTAGCATTTACAACAGGGAAAGGCTATCATTCTTTTCTAACTGAGCATTATATTGTCAATTACCCACATATTTTCCCTCGTGTGAAGCTGATATATGTACATAACACATCCCGATGCTTCTTTTTCATCCGTTATCCCTTCCCTCCCTCTCCTCTCCCTCCATCTTCCCCACTGAGTATAATCTATCTCTGTATCCCCTATTATCTATCTTTTATTTTGCTCTTTATTTTACTCTGGGTTTCTCATATAAGAGAAACAATTTAATATTTTAACTTGTGTTTGATTTATTTCACTTAACATTATGGTCTCAAGGTGCATCCATTTTTGTACAGATGACTCATCTGTCCTTCTTCACAACAAAATAGTACTCCATGGTGTAAATACATTTCCTTTATACGTTCATCTGTTGATGGACATATGGGCTCTTTTCAAGATTCAGCTATTATGAACTGTAGAGCCACAATAACTTCCACTTATTCCGTTTCAAGAGTAGGTAAACTAAGGTTCTCCCAGGTTCTCTTTAAACTAATCTGATTAGAATTTCAAGGCAGGGCAATGTCAGATAGGACATGTAACATATTTGGAATTTGTGAAATACTGAAGGCAAGTGTGGGGCAACTCCAAGTTCCCACCGGGCCAAGTGGTGTGCTAGGATTGTGCTGAGAGACAAGGGAGTAATTTCCAGTGATGACTCTGCCTCTCCTCTATCCAAATGTCAATGCTGCTGTGCCTTAGAACTATGTTCATCTAATAGACTCTCTAGATTTCAAATATTCTACCATGAGAACATTTCCTGTGAGGGAGGCTCTGGGTTCCAGAAGAGGTCACTGTCTTTTCTGTTTTTAAACAGTGATCATCCCAATTTCAGAAGCAAGTCTGAAATTACCTATGTGGACAACAGGAAGAACTTCCTGAGAGCTTTCGTTCACAATCTCACAGAACTCACCATCCTAATCACTGCATAATTCCCTTAGGAATGTGGGGAAAATCCACACACACAACTAACTCACATTTTAATTTGTCATTATCAAAGAAGTAAATGCTAACCTCTTTTGAACCAACAATTCCACTTCTAGAAATTTATCCCATAAAATACTGGTACAAACACACAAAGTTATACACAAGGACGTTAAATACAGCATTGTTTGAAAAAAGTAGGAAAAGTTGAAAATAAGCCATTTCTTTATCAATATAAGAAGCTGGATAAAATATAATGTCTATGTATTATACAACTACAAATACATAGGTGAGAGGTCTATAAAAACTTACATTGTTTCAACTGATTATAACATGCTTATTTTTGTTACAAATAGTACATTTGACTTCTTCAAACTTAACAAATTCACATTTACAAAAAGCTACATGAATTTTTAAAGAGTATTTTGTTCTTCACTCAGATTCTCCAAATGTTAACATTTTCCCTCATTTGTTTTATTGGTTTCTCATCCATTAATCCCCAAATACTTACGTGTATATTCCTAAATGAAGAATATTCTCTTATTACAGTACATTACGAAAGCCAGACAATTAACACTGATCTGGTACTTCAAAATAAAATTTTAGAAAGTCCAAGTTTCTCCCTCATTCAAGCCTTTTTATTTATTTATATATTTTTTAAGGTTGAAAGCTCTGTGGCTCCCTATAGGAAGCCCATCACCAAAGCTGCCATTTTCCAAAAACCAATACCCAACAGGTGCTATCGTTTTATATTTTCCACAAGTTACACAATGCTGTGAGTGAAATACACCTTCACTTTAGAGATGAGGATTCCCAGTGTCAACGTGGTTAAGCGCTGGCATCAGATGAAAAGGCTAGTAAATCACCTAACAAGAATTCTTAATCCCGGGTCTTTTTAGCTCCAAAGCACAAACTTTCATAAACCACTAAGCCGTGCAACATTCAACGGTACAATAAGAATTTAACGTGCTACAGAAACTATGTTTGCCTACCGCTTTTAGACTGAACTTGCAAACCCAGCGAGGTGCTGCTGTATTAAAGCCAGCAGGAGGAATTGTAACTGGCTCTCAGGCTCACACCTTCTGGGGCCTGCTCTATGGGGGCAGAAGAATAAGGGTGTTCCCTCAGGGTCTGATTACCTCTGTCCACTGGGATCGGACCCTGCTCCCAGAGGGACAGAGATAGATGGTGGTTCCCATTTTGCAAAGGGCCAGAGAAGGCAAAGCCTCGCTGAGGCCACACAGCTCAGAACACAGTCGGGGTCTACGGAAGGAGGCCGGGCTGCCCACCAGGGCCTCCTCGGGGCAGGAGAGGACGGCGAGCCGCCACCTCGGAGCCGAACCTCGCCGGGTCTCCCGGCTCCCAGCCAGCCCAGAGGAAGACCAGGGGTCGGGCAGGGAAGGAACAACTCACCAGGACTCACCAACCACTCACCTCAGCTTTAGGTTTACACTGTAGCAGCTTTCGCCACCGCAGCCCAATCGGACTTCCGTTCTGCTACGGAAGAAGCCACTGACGCGCTCCTTTGATTGGCTGCAGGAGCTGTCCTTTAACTGTGAGTCTAGTCCCACCCCAGACCGCAGGCTCGCTATTGCGCCTGCGCATACTCACTCGCCTTTTGTCGTGGTAGAAGACTGTCAGGTCTGAGGTGTGTTTCTTTGTATTTTCTGTCAGTAAAAGTAGTAATTGCTAGTTCTGTTCCTTTGTTCCTCCTTTGTAACTTTAACTGTTAAAATTGAGCAAGGCATCCTTTTGCCTAATGTTAAAAAAAAATCACAAAAGATGGATAAGCAGATATTTTTAAAAATTCTGTCAGCGTTAGTGTCACCATCAAAAAGAATCTTTAATATAAAGATGCAGATTTCCAGTGATGAATGTAACTATTGTATACCAAAAATGTACCAATAAAATTAATTTTAAAAAAGAATCTTTAGGGACCAGGGATTTAGCTCAGTGGTTCCAACCACCTGCCTCGCAAGCAGAAGGTCCCAAGTTCGATCCCTGGTACCCAAAAAAGAAAAAGAAAAATATATAGATATAAAAAAAAGAATCTTTCAAACATGAGAGAGGACTCAATATGCTATTTGTTGTATATTTTTCAGTCTGGAAAAACTGTGAATATGATTTGAGATTAATAATATTCTGAATATTCATTTCTTCACCATCTGCTCACTTTTCATTTAGGAATTCAGAGATTTTTTATTATATTTCTCAGTCACAAATTACCAAATAGGAAAAATCAGACGTAAATGGCTTGTTTTTGGACATTATTTTCACAAAAACTGTCACAAATTTCCATCTTGGGAGTCTTTAAAAAGTATGTTACACACAAAAAATAAGATTGTTATCTGATAAAAGTTCTCGACTTTATCTCTTTAAAAATAGGATTCTTTGATTTCATTTTTTTAAAACTAGTAGAGACTTCCAAACATAAACGAGAGTGCAGTATACTCTTCAACCAGCTCCAATAATTACCTGCCCGTGGAACCATTTTCTTTCATCTCTATTATGGCATGCATTTCTAAAAAGTAAGGACTTAAAAAAAAAATACAACCATACTCTTGTCTCGTTTCAGAACAAAGTAATAAACCTTTCATGTCATCTATTACCAGGTCAGTGGTTGAATCCCAAATGTCTCTGGTTCCACAGAAGGCCCTCCCTTTTTGACTGGCTGATGTTTTTCAGTTACCTGTTCTTCTATAGGTTCCTCCTCCCGTTTCAGTTTTCCCACACACATTAGTTTTTTGTTTGTTTGTTTGTTTTGGTGCCGGGGATCGAACTCGGGTTCTTGCGCTTGCGAAGCAGGCGGCGGAACCACTGAGCTAAATCCCCAGACCCAACATTAGTTTTTTTGTTGAAGAAATCCATCCACTTTTAAGCGTGTACCTGTCAGACTTTTCTTCCCACCGCTGACACCAGTATGTCCTCAACAGTGACTTCCCGTGGTCGTGTTCAGTCCTCATTTTACTCTCTTCATCAACAGCATTTGGCACATGTGATGGTTTGGATTGCCCCAGCACCGAGTTCTCAAGAGACTTCTTAGGTATCATGCAGGTGCTAACATCCGGGTAATATCATGCAGGCCCTGGGACGCTCTCCTCTGTGCCTCAGATGCCTGTGTGCACATTAGACATCTTTATCCAATCGCACTTGCCCATTGGCAAAAGCAGAAAATAAGGAGTCATCTTTTTCTCTTTTTTCTTCTGGTACTCCACTGAAACCACGGTACCAGCCTTTTGTATCAGTTCTATTTAAAAATAAGTAGTCTTGAGCAAGCCGCGGCCCGGACTCTGTGGCCACTGCACTGTGCGTTGGGGCTTCGGGGCTGCTGGGTGCGGCGCACATGTCCCATCCTCCCCGGCGTGTGGCCCGAGGGTTGCAGGAGTGCGGGCGCTGCTGAGCTAGCTGGAACCAGGATTCCCCTTAATGTTATTCTGCTGAAACTTTGGCAGAAATTAAGAAGGAAAACATCTCTATTGTTGTTTGGCATGGACGATCCATCAATGGGAAGATTAGACTTGACTGACCATGCTCATGCTGTATTAAGGAGTACAGCCATGACAGCTAGTCTCATGGACATAGGAAATTCATGTGGTGATCCCACAGATCCTTTAGTCAATAGATCTAGAAACTTATCAGTGGAAGATGATGATGATGTTGTAGTTATTGAATCTCTACAACCTCCTTCAATTTCTGTTCCAGCAATAGCTGGTCAAAGAAACTTTATATTTACATCATCAAAACATGAAAAGCCACAAGGAAATTGTTCTGTAATTCTGCCTTTCTCAAGAGATTTGGCTTCTCAGAAAGGAAATTTGTTTGAGACAGTTGTTATTGATGATGAATAGGACATAGAAACAAATGGAGGGGAGAAAAAAAATTCTTCCAGTAATACAGTGGGGACTTCCTGGAACTAAAAACAGTACCAAAGATTCGGATTTCTCCACATCCAGTCGTTCAAGAAGTAAGGTAAATGCAGGAATGGGTAATAGTGTTATCATTGCAGAGCCAGACTCTGAAATGCATATTACTAATGTTATAGTATTAGAAACAGGTGTAAACTCTGAATGCTGGGCGAGATATGAACTTAATCACACTTTATAACAACACTGTGGAATGTCAGCTTGGGAGATGTGCTAACAGACTGCACTCAAGTAATTTTGGTGCTAATATACAAACATGTGCGCCGTCTTTAACTTCACAGACCAAGACTGGAGTAAGACCTTTTAATCCTGGTAGAATGAATGTGGCAGGAGATGTATTTCAGAATGGAGGATTTACAACTCAGCATAATCCTGATTCTTAGATCCCCTAGTCAGCATCATTTCCCCGTAATCAGAAACAGCCAGGGGTGGATTCTCTATCACCAGTGGCTTCATTTCCTAAACAGATTTTCCAGCCTTCTGCCTGACAGCAACCAGCTAAAATCACTTGTGCAAACTCCAAAAATCCTTCACAGAAGGGACAAACAGCTTACCACCAAAAAGTATCAGCTCGTATCTTTTGTTCTACCACCTGCCTTTCTTCCTTCTCTCAAATGTATTCGAAAAACACAAAATATAATATGTAAAAAAGATGCACCTACAAAGAAGGCTACTGTTGTTCCTCCAGTGGAATCAAGCAGATCCTTCTAAGAATTTGCTAGTACATCTTTGTCTCTCTGTGAAGACAGTCATCATCTTAGAAAAGGAGTTTTTAATACATCACGATGTATAATCTGTAATAAACTGACAGAGGTTCACCATGAAGTCAGTGTTAATAATGTAACTCACAAGCTGTGCAGTAACCATTGCTTTAATAAGTACAGGTTGGCCAATGGTTTAAAAATGAACTGCTGTGAACAGTGTGGAGAGTACATGCCTGATAAAAATATGGGAAAGGGTATCCTGATTGGAGGTCAGCAGAAGAGATTTTGCTGCCAAAATTGTATTAATGAATATAAACAGATGATGGAAATAAAATCACAAACATTATCAGCATCAGAAAAAAGGAAAAGGAGTGGTATAGGAGAAGAAAATGAAAGTAAACTATATGGATTATTAAATATACTTTTAGAAAAAATAGAGCGAGTACCAGAAAAAAAAGAGAAGACTTTAGAAAAAGTTGCAACAGAATGTAGCCCGGATATGTCCCTGAACAAACAAAATATGAATTTGCGTTATTCTGTGTTACCCATAGCTGATGAATTTCAGAAGCAACTGGAAGACAAAAAAATCAGAAGACTCCTTTCTATCAGTTGGGCTTTCTGCGGATCCAGGTACGTGGCCTCGAATTTTGAATATTAAGCAATGGGACACACTTGTTGAGAGTGATCCACCTCAAGTAAGAGATTTTGACTTTCCAAAAGACAACACAGGCAGGAAGTTTTCAGAAACTTACTATACACGAATTCTTCCACATGGTGAAAAAATCACTAGATCCTGGTTACTTTATTCTACTTCTAAAGATTCTGTGTTTTGCCTGTATTGCAAACTCTTTGGGGAAGGAAAAAATCAACTGAAAAATGAGATTGGATGCAGAGATTGGCAGCATTTATCACATATTCTTAGTAAACATGAAGAAAGTGAGATGCACCTCAACAATAGTGTTGTTTTCAAAATTAAAATCCAATTTGAAAAAAAATAAAACGCTGCAGGACACAACTTATATGAAGATGAAAGAAATGGTGGTGTCCTGCTGTTGTATACATAACGTGCCCAGTTTGGTTTCTATCATTACTTAGAAAAGATCTAGGGGCTGGGGATTTAGCTCAGTGGTTCTGTCACCTGCCTTCCAAGTGCAAGGTCCCGAGTTTGATCCCCAGTACAAAAAACAAAACAAAACAAAACGACAAACAAAAAACTTGCACCTAGTAGGTACTCAACAGATATCTTCTGAAGAATAAAATTTAAAACAAAAGAAAAGATCTGTACCATGAGTCAGTGTCATTCAGTCCTGAGCTGTAATGAACATAAAACAGTTCATTAGCAATAAGTATAATAGCAGATAAATAGTAAAGAGTGTTTCTGTTCCAAATTTAAAACTAATTGGATTCAATAGTCATTGCAAAATTTAGTAAAGGCAATTTTTAATATTCTTAATTTCTCAGTTCTCACCTTTTTACAATTGGCAATTGAGAACTGCTGTTTAACAGGTTTGATTAATATTCTGGTTACTATGAAACATGTGCCGGGTGTGTTGGCACACTCCTGTAATCCCAACACTCAGGAGGCTGAGGCAGGAGGATCACTGCAAGTTCAAGAGCAGCCTAGGCTACACAGTGAATTTAAGGCAAATGTAAACTGCACAGTGAGACTTTGTCTCAAAAACAACAACAAAAAAGAAAGCAGAGGTAGGAAAGACTTGCCTTTATTAATACCAGTTAAATAATAAGATATTTATGTGAACATATTCTCAGCATTCTTAAAGACATTCAAATAATTTCAAGAACAAAATAGGGATCTAAAACTATAGCTTTTTCCTTTTAAACCAAATATTTGTGATTTACTCCTTTGAGCAAAACTCAGGAGTGGGGGTATGGTGATGGTGGTAGTACTGGAGATTGAACCCAGGGTTTTTGCACTGAGCCACATTACTAGCCCTTCTCTTTCTGTGCTTTGTTTATTTATTTGGTTTTTAGAGGCAGGGTCACTATAAGTCAGTAAATTGCTCAGGTTAGGCTCCAACTTGCACTCCTCATGGTTCAGCCTTCCAAAGTTTTGAGATTAAAGGCGTATACACCATGGCCCCTGGCTTGAGCAAAACATTTCTATTTGACCAAAATAGCATTATTGTATTAAATAAAGGTGAATAATTTGCATTTTATTGATTTTATATTTTTGTTTTAATTTAATTTGTAAATGTCATAACTTTTATTGTTGTATAAGAACTATAAGCATAAAGAATATATACCTACTCATATTGGTCCAAATATTTTAAAAATTAAAATAAAAATATTAAGTTAAAAATAAGTAGTCTCAAATATGATTAATTTTCAACATTTCCACGGCTACAATCCCAGAGATATCATCATTCTCTCTCACTTGGACTTTGGAAGCAGCTTCCCAACTGGTTTTCTTGCTTCCACTTTGTCTACCCTTAATCTGTTTACCACGCTGTCTTAAAATGTAAGACCAGTCATTCCTTTATTCAGAATTCTTCAGGGTTTTCTGGTACATTTAAAAAAAAAAAACTGTCTTCACCATGGCCTACATAAAACCCTACAAAATCTAGTGTTTGGACGATAAAGTTTAATATATAAATTAGTACAGTAGGAGATTAATAACAACAGAATAATTATAACAACATGCTGTAATGAAAGTTATGTAAATGTGGCTTCTCAAAGTATCTTGCTTTTCACTTTACAGCTTTGCTTTGGCATATTCAAACTGGCAGCATCACTCCTCTTGCATTTTGGGGCCATTATTAAATAAAACAAGAATTTCTTGAATACAAGCACTGCAATACTGTGACAGTGGATCTGATAACTGAGATGGCTACTAAGGGAACAAAGGCATGATTCACATTCCAGTCAGGTCAGAATAGGACAGCACTCAGATTCTAACATGCTACTCAGAATGGTACACAATTGAAAACTTATAAATTGTTCGTTTTTGAAATTTTCCATGTAATATTTTCACACCACAATTAACCACAATTGGAACCGCAGAAAGCAACATCTGGGATAAGCAAGAATTCTATATTCATTTCTTTTTTTTTACTAGTATATGTTTACAGTACATGATAATTACATTCATCAGGGAAGTTGGTAAATGTACATAACATATCTTAATTCATTTTTTACCCCCTTTCCTGCCCTCCCCCTTCCTCCATCTCTTTGACCTCTTTCCTTTTTTCTTTTTCTTTCTGTTTTCTTTTTTTGGGTACATGTTTATAGTACATAATAATCACCTTCCTTGTGTGGAGTTGGCACATGTACACACTGTATCCCAATTTCTGTTCTTTAATCCCATTCCCCTCTTCATTCCCCTCCTCTCCCTCTCCCATGTCTTGGTCCCCTTCCCATATGCACAAATTCTATCTTTGCTATTTCTAGTATCTGTCTTTTTTATTTTGTTCTTAATTTATACTTAGGTTTCTCATAAGAGACACCATGTGATATTTAAGCTTGTGTGTCTGATTTATTTCACTTAACATTGTGATCTCAAGGTGCATCCATTTTTCTTCAAGTAACTCAAGTTTATCCTTCTTTGTGGCAGAGTAAGTACTCTCTTGTGTATAAATGCCACTTTTTCTTTATCCATTCATCTATTGATGGACATATAGCCACTTCCAAGATTTAGCTAGTGTGAATTATGCTCCTATAAGCATGGATATGCATACATCACTGTGATATGATGTCTTAAACACTTTCAGGAAGATGCCTAGAAGGGCAATAGCTGGGTCAAATGGAATCTCTAGTTGTACTATTTTTGAGGAATTTTCACACTGATTTCCACTGCAGTTGTACTAGTTTACATTCCCACCAACACCACAGCCTTAGGAGCATTTGTTATTATTTTATTTCTTGAAAATGGGCATTATTTCTGGAGTAAGATGGAATCTCAGTATAGATGCTGTTACAAGTGATAATCCATGAGCTCATTCTATCTTCAGCTCGTTGATCAGTCCAGGTAGAGGAACTGAAAGGTAGAAAATTAAAATTGTCCTCTGTAGCACATGTTTCTTTCCATCCGTGATTTTATCATCATACTTAGATAATTTAAATGATGTGATTTTGGTGAGAATCGTCACTAATACATTTCCCCTGCAGCCTGCAGTATAGTTTCAATTATGAATCACCATGTTGATGTTGCTTAATCTATACGAATGACTTTATCACTAAGAACAATTTTAACAACTCAGACCTGGGTGGGTGCAGCACAGGTAGAAAGGGTGGTTTGCTTTGCATGCTACCTTTTTTCTTACCAGCAGGGGGCAGCAGTAAACCTGTCATTTGTGGGATTCGATTTTCATTCAGAACACAACTCTACAACTCATAACTCAAGTCTACATGTAGAGTTGAGGGATATTGTGAGTTATTTCCTGCAGGCTAAAGAACTTAAAATGGACTTAGAATCTTATGAAAAGGTAGGTAAGTCTTATTGAATTATTTCATATAGTTGTTAAAGTCTATATGTGCATTATTATGAAGAATTTTATCAAAGGAAAAAATAGCCATGCCATTGTCATACCCGTTTAAATCTTCAAGAAAATCTACTCATTTTGTTAGCTGACTGGTTGATTGATTTCCTCCATACTTCCAGAAGGATCTGGGGTACATCCAACCCATTTAATGTCCCCTCAAATATGACGTTCTCCAAAGGGTTTCTCCGAGTTCACTCAAATAAAAGTTACCCACTCATCTTCACCTCTTTTCTTTACTTCTTATACCACTCCTGTATCTTAAGTTGTAATTGTACACTTACTTTATTTCTATGGGTATAACTGAGTTCCTGACTCAGCTGGACATCAGCTGACAATACCAGCATTACCTTGCACATAGCCAACATGGAATATTGTTTTGTTAGAAGATAGATATTGAAAAAAAAAAGAAGAAGAAACCACTCCATATGTCCTGAAAGCAAGGGTGTACAAATATAAGCCACCTGCTTTCAGTATCACTTTACATCAGGACCAAGAAGTAAAGCATGTAGGGTTTTCATATCAGGTACAAAATCAAGGGAGGTACAAAACTTAGTAATCATGATAAATAATATTTTAATGCAATTTAAAAAAAATTATGGCAAAAACTCCATGACAGACAAACTATTAGGATTTTATTTTATTATTATTATTACTTTTTGGTACCAGGGATTGAACTTGGGTCCTTGTGCTTGCGCAGCAGGCGGTAAAACCACTGAGCTAAGTCCCTGGCCCTTTTTTTTTTTTTGGTACCGGGGATTGAACTCAGGTCCTTGCGCTTGCGCAGCTAGCGACAAAGCCACTGGGCTAAATCCCCGGCCCTAGGATTTTAAATAAAGACAAGATCAGTAGTTCAATACCACCATTCTGAAAGAGGAAAGATCTATGCAACTGTAACATTCAAAGAGAATTATTTTCCAGAAGGCATGGGCTAGGATTTCAGAGTTTCATGATGTATTAAATTTCTAGTTCATTCATTCATTTACTCATTCAATATTAATTGCTCACCTTCTGACTGCCAGCTTCTGTCCTAGATGCTGCAGATGGAGTGGCCCAACTCACTGAAGCCCAAGTAATACTTCTCTGCAGCTATCTGAGGAAGTCTTTATCCACTTGATTCCACTTTGCCTCAGGTCTATAATGAACTTCTTTTGGAACCATGTACCTCCCAAGGATAGAGACAGGCTTTATGAATTCAGACCCTTATGGTTCCTTTAATCCATACAGCCTGAGATATGCAGTGTTTGGCTATCTTCCTCCCAAATCAGCTTTCTCTTGTCTCCTTATTTCTCACCAACTCGATCCAATTTGATCTCCATGTGTTAGCCTGGACTAAGAAACTTTCCAATTCAGTAAGGGTGGAACAGAGTACAGAAAGTCCTGGCCTGAGATTCAGGGGAGCAGAGTGCAACTAATCTGCTTGGTAACCATGGGTTACCACATCTCTCTCAGTAAAATCAGAGTATTGGACAAATTCAATGACCTCTAAGTCAGAAAAATGTTTTCTAGAGGCAAAGGGGAACCAGGCTGCTAGGGCTGCAGGGTGCTCACTTTGTACCCACTTTCAACCGAAGCACCCTTACCTCCATTTAAGAGTCCATGTTTGTTTTTCAAAAATCATATGATCTCTAAATGTCTTTTACACTTGGTATTGATTATTCTATTGGTGTCTCCCTTTGTGTGTTATTGTAATAACAGACCAATTAAGGCTAGCAATGTCACAGATTTCAAAGAGCACTTGAACGGTCATGTCCAATGAAGAAGAATGCTTTTCTTCCCAGAAGCTAAGCAAAAGGCTCTGAAATTCTGTAACCAGTCCGGTGTTTAAATAGGCTTTATTACTTAGAGCAGTTTTAGGTAAACAGCAAATTGAGTGGGAAGTGCAGAGTTCCCTTACCTCCTCCCCCTGCACACTCACAGCCCCCTTCTTCCATCAACATGGCACCAGAGTGGTAGAGTAGAGGTTGCTAAACTAACATGGACACGTCACTGGCACCTAACCCCCATAGCTCACACTGGGGTTCACTCTTAGTGTTACAATTCTGTGGGTTTTGACAAATGAACAATGGCGTATCTACTAATATAGTATCATACAAAATACCTTCATTGCCCTAAACATCTCCTGTGCTTCACCTACTCATCCCTTCCCCACCCCAAAGCCCTGCAAACCACTGATCTTTTCACCGTCTCCATGGTGTTGCCTTTTCCAGAATGCATATTGGAATCACAGCATGTAGAATTTTCCAAGTGGCTTCTTTCACTTTGTAGTGTGAGTTTAAGCCCTTCCATTTCTTTTTGTGGCTTCACAGCTGATTTGCTTTTGTCACTTAGTAATATTCTGTTGTCTGTATGTGCACCACAGTTTATCCACTGACCTACTCAGTGGTCCGCAACAGTTTTGGCACCAGGGACCAGTTTCATGGGGGGTTGGGGGACATTGGGAGGTTCAGGAATAATTCTCATAAGGAATAAAGAGCAAGCAACCTAGATCCCTCACACGTGCAATTCACATAGATTCTATGAGAATCTATGCGACACCTGATCTTACAGAAGGCAGAGCTCAAGTGGTAAGGGCAGCAATAGGGAGAGGTTGTGAAGACAAATGAAGCTTCACTGGCTCGACACCTGGCCGCCTCCCTCTGTGTGGCCCCAGAGTTCAGCACCCTGTTGTAATAAAGGACATCTTGGTACCTTCTAATTTTTGACATTTGTGAATGAAACTGCTGTAAACATCTGTGTCTAAGTATTTGTGTAGACATAGGTTTTGAATTTGGGTATATATCAATGTGTGCCTGTTGGATCATTTGGTAAAATCATTGTTAGTTTTGTAAGAAACTGCCAAACTGTCTTCCACAGTGGGTGTACAATTTGCCCTGTCGTCAGCATAGCCAAAACAGTATTAGTTGTGAGTGTTCTGAATTGTAGCCATCCTAATTGACGTGAAATGGCATGGAGTTGTAATTTGTTAACAACATACAATGTTGATGCTCTTTTTGTATGTCTATTTGCCACCTGCATATCTTTTGGTGAGGTGTTTGGTCAGATCTTTGGCCTATTTTGTGTATTTATTTTGGTACCGGGGATTGAACTCGGGTCCTTGCACTTGCGCAGCAGGCAGCGAAACCACTGAGCTAAATCCCCGGCCCTCTTTGGCCTATTTTGAATGATGATGTTCTTTTTCTTTTTTCCTGTCTTTTCTTTTTTTTTTTTTTCTTTCTTTTTTCCTCTCTTTTTTTTTGGTACCAGGGATCGAACTCGGGTCCTTGCACTTGCACAGCAGGTGACGAAACCACTGAGCTAAATCCCCAGCCTGATCTTTTTTCTTTTCTTTTGGTACTGGGGATCGAACTTGGGGCCTTGCACTTGCGAGGCAGGCAGCAGAACCACTGAGCTAAATCCCCAGCCCTCTTTTTTCTTTTCTTGTTTGTTTTTTGAGACAAGATCATGCTATGTAGTTAAGGCTGGCCTCAAACTCACAGCAATCCTTTTGCCTCAGCTTTCCCAGTGCTGCGATTACAGGTGTGCACTACCACACCAGCCTCATTTTCTTACTCATGACTTCTATGAGTTTTTTGTATATTTTGGTACCAGGGATCGAACTTGGGTCCTTGCGCTTGCGGAGCAGGCGGTGAAACCACTGAGCTAAATCCCCAGCCTTTTTGTATATTTTGAATAATAGATTTTTATTGGGTATGTTTTTTGCAAATAGTTTCTCCTAGTTTGTGGTTTGTCTTCTTATCCTCTTGACAGTGTCTTTTTAGAGCAGACTTTTTAACATGTCTTTTAGTGCTGTGTCTAAAACCTACCATCACATCCAAGGCCATCTAAACTTTCTCTTGTGCTATCTTCTAGAAGTTTTAAATTTTTGCATTTTACATTTAAGTTTGTGATTGACATTTTGTTAATTTTTGTGATAACTATAAGGTCTGTAGATGTCTGGTTGTTTCAGCGCTGTTTTTGAAAAGATTCTCCTTTTCCCCCTGAACTGCCTTTTTTCCTTCTTCAAAAATCAGTTGACTGAATTTATGTGGTCATATTTCTGGGCTTTCTTTTCTCTTCCATTGATTTATTTGTCTATTCTCTCACAAATAACATATACTGCCTTGTTCACCATAATTTTACAATAAATCTTAGAGTCTGGTAATGTCAGTTCTTTGCCTTTGTTCTTGTCTTCTAATATTATTTTGACTATTCTAGGTCTTTTGCCTCTCCATTTAATCTTTAGAATCAATTTATGAATACCCACAAAATAACTTGCTGAGTAAAAATTAAAATTTGAGATAGTTGTAGATTCAGATGTAATTGTAAGAAGTAACACAGAGAAATCCCTTGTATCCTTCCCCAGCTTCTCCTGATGGTAACATTTTGCAAAACTATGGTATAATACCAGGACACTGACCTCCCTATAGTTGTTATGGCTGTGTCTAGATGTCCCCACAAAGCCTCATGCGGCTACAGGTGGGACCTTTTCAGAGGTGGATGGATTTTTCAGAGTGTGTGATGCTGGGATTGATTCATGGTGCACTACTAGGGTCAAGGGCATTAGGATTAAGCATGTGAGTGCAAAATGCCCTATGCTGTTAAGGTCCCTTATTGCTTTACTACCTTCCTTCAACCATAAACTGTTTGTCCTCTGCAATGCCTCTCTGCCGTGTGCTACTCTGCCAAGGAGCCAGCCAACTATGGACTGAAACCTCTGTGAACTTAAGGCAAATAAAGCTTTCCACCTTTAAACTTTGGGTGTTAAGTATTTTGTCTCAGCAACAAGAAATGTAACTACGTGGTCAAGATACAATTTCTACACTGAGAGTCTCCATCTTTTTTTCACAAGAGTTTCTCATGATGCCCTTTTGTATCATATCTAATTCCTTCTTATTCTAATCCTTGTTACCATGGCAATCACTACTCTGTTGACTATTTCTTTTTTTTTTTTCTTCATTTCAAGAATGCTATGTAAGTGAAAACAATCAGTATGTTATCTTTAGAAACTTGTTATTTTCAGTCAGCATAATTCTCTGGAGATTCACCTAGGTTGTTGTAAAGATAAACAGTGCTTTCTGCATTCTTTTTTCTCCCTTGAATATTATTCCATGCCATGGATGTAACAGTTTATGTTGATCATGGAAGGACATATATGCTTTTTACAGTTTCTGACTATTATAAACATTGCTGTTAAAAACATTTGTGTGAAGAAGTCTGTGTGGAGATAACTCTTCATTTCTCTAAAATCAATGCCCAGGGATGCAATTGCTGGATTGTATGGTAGTTATATGTTTCATCTTATGGATCTTGACAGACTTTTTCAGAGCAGCTATACCACTCTATGTGTATACTAGCAATGCAGGAGTGATATAGTTCCTGTAACTTTGTATCAGTCTTTGGTGTTGTTCCTATTTATTTTTATTATAACCATTCTCACAGTATACGGTATTATCTCATTATGGTTTTCATTTGCATTTCCCAAATGGCTAATGAGCCTGAGTAGTTTATTATTTATTTAATCTCTGTATACTCTTTGGTGATATCTTTTACTCATTTTCTAATAGGATTATTTATTCACTTAATGTTTACTTTTGAGAATTCTTTATATATTCTAGGTAGTAATCCTTTGTGGGATAGTAAATCTTTGTGGCATATATGGTTTATAAATATTTTCCCCAGTTTTTTGTTTGTCTTCATTCTCTCAACAAGATTGTTCAAAGGGTAAATATTTTTAACTTTTGATGAAGTCAAAATTACCTACTTTTTTCCTTTATTGATAGGGAAATGTTTTAGATAACTTAGTAGATTGAATATTAAGATAGTTGTAGAAGCAAAATAAGTAATGTGTTCCTTTAAGATTTGCTTTTCCCATAACTCTTGTTCTTTAAGGTGACTTTAAGATGACAGTTACCTGACTCTTTAACCAGTAACTTCATTAACCTAACAAAGTTGCAATGCCTGGGTGAATTTACAATGTATATGTGCTTATCTGTGACTTGTAAATAGGAACTGGAATTGTATCTACACATCAAAGACCACTAGGGATGAGATAATGGCTAAAAAGGATATAAAAAGGAAACACTGAACCAAGGGGCACACAGATACTGACCAGACCAGTCCCGCCTGCTTGCAAGTAGAACTTTTATTATTTCACCCGAATTCTGTATCTCCATGTATTTCTTTCCGAGATTTCCAGAACATTATGGATTGTGGTTTTGTTTTTTTTTTTCTCCAGCACTGGGTGTTGAGCCTAGGGCCTCACACTGAGCTATATCCCCAATACTTTTCATTTTTTTGAGACAGGGTCTTGCTCAATTGCCTATGTTAACTTTGAACTTGCAAACCTCCTTTGTGAGCCTCCCAAGTAGCTGGGATTACAGACTTGCACCTGCGGAGTCTTAAGAACTCTTTTTCTAACCCTTGATCTCAATGATTATATCCTATTTTCTCCCTACATGTTTTATACTTTTACGTTTAATTTAAACAAGTCTCAAGTAAGTTTTATTTTGTTTTTGTATTTGTTTGGTGCTAGGGATCAAAACCAGGTTCTTGTGCATGCTGGGCAAGCATCTGCCACAGAGCCATATCCCTAACCCTTACATAAATGGCTTTAACCCACTTCGAGGTCATGTTTATTTGTCTGTTTGTTTGGTTTTTGGTTTTTTTGTACCAGGGATCGAACTCAGGTCCTTGCACTTGTGCAGCAGGCAGTGCGAAACCACTGAGCTAAATCCCCAGCCTGAGGTCATTTTTTAAATAAGGTATGAGACTAGGTCAAGGCTTATGTTATTGTCTAGTGATGTCCAATTGCTCCATCACCACATGTTTATAAATCTTTCTTCTATTAGATTGCTTTGACACCTTCATAAAAAGTATCAGCCACATTTATATAGCTGTATTTCCCCATTTTCCAGTCTGTTCTATTCAGCTATGTGTTTTATCCCTCCAGTCATACCACATAATCTTCATTACTATAGTTACATAATAAGTCTATGTTAGTTACTTTTCTCTCATTGCTGAGACAAAATATCTGACACCCAAAGTTGGAAGGGAAGGGCTTTATTTGGCTTACAGTTCATAGAGGTTTCAGTCCGTAATCGGGTGACTCCAAGGCAGGCATGACAAACAGTCATGGCAGAGCAGAAACAAGCACAAAGTAGCAAAGGCAACAAAAGAACCCTTAACAGCATCTCCCTGCCCCTTTTATCTTATTCAGACTGCTTAGGGCAGGTAGCATTCACACCCTTAATCCTAGTGCCCTTGAACCTACCATTGCATCATGAATCAATTCCAGCTCCACACTCTCTAGATCAAGCCTATCACCACATGGGGCTTTGGGGGGACATCTAGACACAAACCATAACAGTCTTGAAATTGGGTAGACTTATTCCTTTGACTTTATTTTTTCCCTTTCACAATTTTCTAGATGCCCTTATTTATTTCCATTCCATATAATTTTTCTTTTTGGTACCAGGGATCGAACTCAGATCCTTGGGCTTGCAAGGCAGGCAGCAGAAACACTGAGCTAAATCCCCAGCCCTCTTCTCTGTTTATCTACAAAATATCTGGGTAGAATTTTAATAGATATCATATTAAATGTATATATCAATTTTGGAAAAACTGACAGTTTTAGTACATTGAGATTATCAGGCCATAAAATTGATTTGTCTCTTCATTTACTTAGATCTTCCATTTCTTTCTTCAGTGTTGTATAAGTTTTGGCATACAAGCCCTGCATAAGGGTGGGTTTTTTTATTAATTTTTAATTTTACACATAAATCCTTTTTGTTTTGGTACCAGGGATTGAACTCGACCTTGTGCTTGCAAGGCAGACACCACGCCACTGAGCTAAATCCCTGGCCCCACATAAATACTTTTTTTGAGGAATTATAAATGATACTGTGTTTTTAATTTTGATGTCCATGTGTTCTTTGCTAGTGTATAGAAGTAGAATTGATTCTGTATTTTGTGAACTGGTTGAACTCACTCATCTGTTCTGGGAACTTTTTTGTGGCTACCTTGGGATTTTTCTATGTAGCAATCATGTTACTTACACATGAGGACAATTTTATTTCTTCCTTTCTGCTCTCTATTCCTTTCATTTAATTTTCTTGCCTATTGTTCCGTCTAAAACTTCCAGTATTATGTTGAATAAAAATGATGAATGAACACACTATTTTATTTGTTTGTTTATTTTTGATACTTGAGATTGAACCCAGGGCTTTCATACTGAGCTACATCCCCAGCTCATTTTTTATTTTTTATTTTGAGACAGAGTCTCACTAAGTCACTAAGGAACCCAGGCTGGGCTCAAACTTATGATCTGCCTGATTCATCCTCCCACTTCTGTTCCTGATCTTAGGGGAAAAGCATTCAGTCTTTCATTATTAAGTGTAATATTGGCTGAAGGTTTTTTTTTTTTTTTTGTAGGTGCTCTTTATCAAATTGAAGTTCTATTTCTACTTATTCAAGAGGTTTTTATCATGAATAAGTGTTGAACTTCTTCATGTACTTTTTCTGCACTGATTGATATGATTGTGTTATTTTTCTTCCATAGCCCTTAATATGGTAAATTACATCAACCGGGCATGGTGGCACATGCTTGTAATCTCAGAACTCGGGAGGCTGAGGCAGGAGGATTGCCTCAAGTTCAAGGCCATCCTGGCCTACATAGTGAGTTCAGGGCCAGCCTGAAGTACAAAGGGCGACCCTGCCTCAAAAAACAAACAAACAAAAAATTACATCAATTTAAAATGCTGAATTAGCTTTGCATCTATGGAATAGACTCCACTTAGTCATGCTCTATAATTATGTTTACATAGTGCATTAGTTTAGTTGTGAATATTTTATTGGCAATATATGTGTCTATATCTATGAGGGATCTTGGTCTACTGGGGTTTTTTTTAGACTGTCTTGGTTAGGAACAATATAAAACTCAGGATAATACTTGTGTTATTAAATGAACTAAGAAGTGTTCTATCTTCTGGGAGAGATTGTGTAAAATTGGTACTACTTCCTTTTTTTTCCCCAGTACTGGGAATTGAACTCAGGACCTTGTGCTTGTGAGGCAGGTGCAGTGCCCTGAGCTAAATCCCTGGCCCAGTATTACTTCTTTTTTTAACATTTTATTAATCCATGTTTCCAGCACATAATGATTATGTTCATCATAGGAACTGGTACATGTACATAACACATCTTAGTTCTTTCTACATTCTCTTCCCCTCACCACCCTTCCTCTGGTGTTACTTCTTTAAACAGTTGATTGAATCGCTTCTCGGCCTATTGGCTAAGATCAAGTGTAAACAGTTGACTGACTTCTCCATTAAAACCAGCTTGGCCAGGAGATTTGTTGGGGGGGGGTTAAAATTATGATGTAAAATTTTTCAAAAGTTATAGGTCAACTGAAAATATCTTTCATATTTGATAACTTGTGATAGTTGTTTTGTTTGAGAAATTGGTCCAGGGCCAAGGATTTAGCTCAGTGGTTCCACCGCCTGCCTCCCAAGTGGAAAGTCCCAAGTTCGATGCCCAGTACCAAAAAGAGAGAGAGAGAGAGAGAGAGAGAGAGAGAGAGAGAGAGAAATTGGTCCATTTAATCAAAGTTGGCAAATTTCTATGTAGAGTTGTTTGTGATATAGTCCCTTACTACAGTGATCTTCCTGGTTTTCATCTGTGATATTGGTCATTTATATCCTCCCTCTTTCTGTGTCAGTTTTTTTAGTTTTTTGTTTGTTTGTTTGTTTTTTACCAGAACCTGGGATGGAACTCAAGTTTACTGACCCTTTCAAAGTACCAAATCTTTGTTTCATATGTTTTTTGTTTTCAATTTAATTAATTTTTACTTTTATCTTTCTATTCCTTCTCCCTTTGAACTTGGGTTAAATTTGCTTGCTTTGATTTTTCTTTCTTTCTGGTCTTGAGATAGGAACTTAGACCACTGATTTCAGACTTTTTCTTTCTTTTAATGTATAAATAGAATGCTATAATCTCCCCTTTCCATACTGATTTAGATATATACCATAAATTTAGGTATAGTTTTCATTTTCACTCAATTCAATGTATTTTTAATTTCCCTTTAGATTTCCTTTTGACCCAGGATTAGATGGATTTTCAATGGCGATTTTCCTCTTGTCTTTCTAATTTGATTCCATTTAACACTGTGTATGATTTTAGTTCTTTTAAAGTTGTTGATATTAATTACAGTTTAGAATATGCTGTATAGTATATGTTTTATGTTTACTTGAAAATAATATATTTTCTCTTGTTGATAAGTGGAGGTTCTATAAATGTTGAATAAATCCTGTTGACTGATAGTGTTATTGATGTCTTCTGTATACTGACCGATTTTCTGTCTAGTTGTTCTTTAATTTGTCAAGAGATGAATATGGAAATCTCCAACTATAACCATGATTTTTTGTACTTCATTCAGTTCTATCAATTTTTGCCTCACATATTTTGTAGCTATTTTGTTTAGTGAATACTCTTAGCATTGCTGTCTTCTTGGTCCCATTAATGCCCCTGTTTATTATTATATAATATTCCTCTCTGCCAATTTTCATTGCTCTATAGTCTACTTTATCTTATAGTAATATATCTAGTTATTCTTTCCTTTGATTGATATTTTCATAATATATTTTTCTTTTTCTTTCCTTCTTCTTTTTTTTTTTTTTTGGCAGTACTGGAGATTGAACTCAGGACCTTGTGCTTGTGAGGCAGACGCAGTGCCACTGAGCCAAATCCCCAGCCCCATAATATATTTTTTTCTATTCTTCTACTTTCAGCATGCATCATTACCTTTGAAGTGATTGATTTTGTTTTTTTTTTTTTGTTTTGGGTAGACAGCATGGAGTTAGGTCATGCTTTTTAGTTCCACTGGCAATCTCTGTCTTTTCATTGATATATGTGGAGCCTTTACATCTAGCGTGATTATTAATATGCAAGTGCTTATATATAACATTTTGTTTTCTGATCTGCTTTTTGTTTATAGTTGCTTTTTGCTGCTTTCTGATGACTCACTGAAACTTTTTTTTTCTAGAATTCTGTTCTGATTTATCCATAGTGTTTTTGAGTATATCTATTTTTTCAGCTTTTTTTAGTGGTTGCTCTAGGTATTACAGTATTTGTATATAACTTTTCAGAGTCTTCAGATATTATCACTTTACAGTTTGACTAAACTATAAAAATCTTACCTCATTTTATATCCACTTTCTCTTCCCTGTTTATAATATGACATAAGTAAAATCCTTTTTTGTGGGGGGTACTGAGGATCGAACTCGGGTCCTTGCGCTTGCGCAGCAGGCAGCAAAACCACTGAGCTAAATCCCCGGCTATATGACGGTCTTACACATTAGCTTTACAAACATTTAGAACAAATCAGATAATATAGTAATTTTTGTTTTTGGTTTTGTTTTTTTGGTACCAGGGATCAAACTCAGGACTTTGTGCTTGTGAGGCAAATGCTATGCCACTGAGCTAATTGTAGTAATTTTTTTTTTTTTCCTTTGGTACCAGGGATCAAACTTGGGTCCTTGTGCTTGCGCAGCAGGCAATGAAACCACTGAGCTAAATCCCCGGCAAATTGTAGTAATTTTTGATTAAGCTGTCTTAGAAAACATTAGAGAATGAAAACCTGTTGTATTCTTTCTTTCCTTTCTTTCTTTCTTTTGCTCACCATGTACTTTTGTCTTTTATCATCTTCCAAGATCTATCCCACCTCTGTTTTCTTTTTTTTAATTATACAATTTTCTTTTCTTTTTAGAACACTTCCTTTAGAGATTCTTTTGGAATAGCTTTACTGATGACAATATTATTTCCTTCAACTGAGAATATCTAAGTTTCCTGTTCATTCCTATAGGACAGATTTTTCTAAGCCAAAGATTCTGAATTTTTGTTCTTTCTTAAAATATATTATGCCACTTGCTTCTGTCTTCCATAATGTGTTAGTTACTTTTCTCATTGCTGAGACAAAATACCTGACACCTAAAGTTAAAGGAGGAAAGGTTTATTTGGCTCACAGTTCGTAGAGGTTTCAGTCCATAATCAGCTGGCTCCAAGGCAGGGTGGCACACGGCAGAGAGGCATTGCAGAAGAGAAACAACATGGTGCACACAAAGTGGCAAAACCAACAAGGGACCTTAACAGCATCTCTCTGCCCCTTTTATTTTATTCAGACTACCTAGGGCAGGGAGCACTCACCCCCTTAATCCTTGTGCCCTCGGGCCCATTCCCACCATGAATCAATCACACACTCTAGATTCAGCCACCTCCAAAAGAGCCTATGACCACATGAGGCTTTGGGGGGACATCTAGAGACAAACCATAACACATAATTTCTGATGAAAACTTCACTGTCATTTGAATTGCTATTTCTTATAAGTATAGTGTCATTTTTCTCTGGCTGTTTTTAAGACTTTTTCTTTTTTAAGAATTTAATTATGACTTGTCTAGGTCTAGATTTCTTTGAGTTTATCCTACTTGGTAGTCACTTAACTTACCAGATCTGTATATTTTTGTCTTTTGCCAAATTTTAGAAATTTCAATCATATTTCTTCTAGCATTTCTTAGCCTTGCCCTTTACCTCTTCTTCCAGGACTGAATGATCTTTTGTTGCAGTCTCACAGGTCCTTGAGGTTCTGTTCATTTTTTTTTCTAATCATTTTTCTCTGAATTGTTTAAATCTGGTAGTTTCTATTATTTTTCTTTCAGTTCACTAATTCTTTCCTCATTCAATTTGCTGTTGAACCTGACCATCAAGCTTTTTTTATGTAGCTATTAAATTTTCAGTTATAAGAAGTCTATTTTGTTCTTTTCATCTGTTTCTTTGCTGAAAAATTTCTTTTTCTTTAAGGATTTCTACTTTTTCATATGTTTCAATAATATTGTTAATTCCTTTGTTTTGAATGCTTAATTCTTGTCAGATAATTCTAAAATCCCTGTCATCTTGACGTTTTCATATATAGATGATCTTTTTTTTGTTTGGTTTCATGTTTGTGTCTTAGTATGACAATGATTTTTGGCTAAAACTGGACATTCTCGCATTGTGTTAGGAGGCTCTGGGTCTTTTTAAACATCCCTTTGATGGGCTTCTGCTGACAGTGCTCTGGGAGGAGAGTGGGGAGAGGACACTCCTTATTACTCCTGTAGAAATCCATGTTCTCCACCGGGCCTCAGTTCACACCTCCAGATGTTGGGGCTTCTCATCACTGCTGGGCAAATGTAGGCGTTCCAAACACCCACTGGTCTACTCCATCTTTTTGGATGCCTGAATATAACCAGTCCATTTTTTAGGAAGTAGTGAATTATCAAGACAAGCAATGGGATATTTCTTTCCTTCTTTTTATAATCTATGTGTTGTAAATTTTCTAAGATACGTTATTTTGCAATAAGAAAATATATTTCATTTAAAAATTATTTAAAAAATCAAAATCAAAAATCAAAATCATACATGCTATATAGTCGTATGACTCTTTTCACAAGGTTCATGGAGTCAGAAGGAGGTGATTCCTTCCAGAGATTTGTCTCAGTGGTGCTGCACCTGCCTTGTAAGCACAAGGTCCTGAGTTTGATCTCCGGTACCGCAAAAAAAAAGAGTATCACAGAAGGAGGTGACTCCTGCTAACCCAATGTTGTGGGTAATAGTCATTGAGAAGCTGATTTTGAACTGGAGTTGTGGGAAAGAAAAGTTCTTAGAATCAGCACCTATGGAAGGGATGGGGATGAAAGTAGTAAGAAGAAGTTGCCTTCAATTTAGGCTTCACAGGAAGCTCTGAAGACTAGAACAGCCCTTCCAAGTCAGACTTTGTTGCCCTGAGATGGCCAGAGCTTCATATTTCACATTTTTCAGTCTTTGGTGTCGCTCTGAGGGAAGACCATCCCTTTAGGTGAGGGAATTCTCTGCAGCTGAAGCAGTTTCCAAATTTGCTGCTAGCTGAAGGCTGTTGACGGGCAGCATTCCTAGCACATGAGGCCACAAGTCCTTTATTGAAAGAGTTTCTAGGTAGTGTTCACCCCACAGGATATTCTGATGAGAAGTTGTCTTTCAGAACTTCTCTTCTGATCTCTTTCTTTCGGCTGTACTGGGGATTGAACTCAGTGGCACTCTACCACTCTACCACTGAGCCCTTTCTTTATTCTTTATTTTTATTTCATTTTTTAATTTCTTTTCTTTTATTTTTTTCTTTCTTTATTTTGAGACAGTCTTGCTAAGTTGCCAAGGCTGCCCTGAAACTTGCGATCCTCCTGCTTCAGTGTCCTAGCTAGCTGAAATTACAGGTGTGTGCCACCTTGCCTGGCTCCTTTCATTATTTTATAGATCCTGCTGCAAAAGACATATTTTCCTCTGCTTAAAAGACTCCAACATGACAAACCCACGAGAGAGCTTATATTTCTGTCGGCAAAAGATCCCTCTGTTAATATGTGTGTATACTATACATTCGGGACACTTGTTCATAGTCAGCTATAAATGGCCACGTTGCACCTGCAACAGCAGAATTGCTACTGTGGTGATAAATATTGCTGTTAAAAATATCGGCCTTTATCTGACAGAGGCATTGCCTTGATGCCCCAATTGATATTTCTCTCTGAAGAAAGAGGCCTGTTGCTTTGAAATATGTGGGTGTTTATGCATGTGTCTCTCGATCAAGTGGCAGATAGAAAAGGAAATGCAGAGAAAATGCACGGCAGAGCACATCATGGTAGGCAAGTCCCCACCTCCACTTCACTTTTTGGCATTTGGGTAAATTGTGGGTCTGCTCAGATAACACCTTGCATGGTTGATAAACTCTGCTCATGTCAAAGAAGCCCTTGAAAGGACAGGGATATATACACAAGACTAGGGAAAGGACAAAAGATGAGGCCATATTTTGCAAAATCATGAGGTTAAGCTGTTTGTAGCAGGGATAATTCACCTTCTGGCATAACTGTAAATTTGAGACTTCGGGCCAAAATCTTGAAAAGAGTTGCCCTTTTCTTCTGTCTTCTGCTCTACATGCCAACCTCTCACATTCTAGGAGGCTGTACCATAGACCTTCAGATCTTTTTTTTTTTTTCAGCAAAATAAAATTCCGGTTTATTGTTGGACAACATTGTTTCACACATACATCAAACAGGCCAAAAAAAAATAAACAGCAACTTCATAGACAAAAAAAGGGGGAAAAAAAGAAACCTTTTATCTTTGGCCTTTTTAACCATCTCATACAAACCAACTACTTGTAGTACAGCTAAATACATACACAAAAAAAGTTACTGGAATGGTTGGAATAAGATTGTTTTGGTGTTGTTTTTGCTTTTTTTACAAGGTTTTTTTCTCCTTTGAGATCATAATGAACACGGTCCCACCACAAGTAAAGTCGGAAGTGGGACAGAGAATCCTCCGAAGGCAGGTTTGGTCATCCGGATCATCAACACTGGCTGACCCCTAACAATATGGACAAAAATTAAAAACGTAAATAAAACATACAAACAAATTTTCCTTTTTAAAGTACTTTCAAGAAAAAAAGCAGGGCCTTGGAAGTTTTGGTTTTCTCCTCCCCTGTGGCGAATTCGCGTCGGGGTTTTGGGTGGGCGGTGGAGAGCTGTCTGCAGGGGGCGCTGCCCGGTGGGCGGGCGGCGGCCTCTCTACTCCAAGATGACCACGTTTAGATTCTGAGACGGGAAGTGGAGGGTGAATAGGTCACGGTGGCCTTTTTTTAGTTTAACTTTTCCTTTTTTGCTGTCTAGTCATCCTCATCGGTTTTCTGCTTCTTGGTGTCAACGTCGTTATCCTCGTCGTCCTCAGCTGCCCGCTTGCCCGTAGCTGCCTTTGCCTCCTCATCTTCATCTCCGTCTTCTTCCTCACCATCACCTTCCTCCTCCTCCTCCTCTTCCTCCCCGCCTTCCTCCTCATCCTCGTCTACCTCCTTGTCTGCCTCCTGCTCGCCGTTCTCCTTGTTGGCCTTGCCATCAGCAGGGGCGTCTCTTCCGTTCTCCACCTCTTCTACAACCTCCTTCTTTTCCTTTAGGTCCTTAGTGGTGATCTCGGAGCTGGTGTCCACGGCCGCATCTGACATGGTGGAGCTCGCTGGTGGTCCGGTTTAGCGGGTGAAAAGGAAAGCGAGAGTTCGGGGACTCTGGCAAGAGAGCGCCGGAGTCCGCGGCGGAGGCACACGGCGGAGGCGGCTGCGGCGAGTGAGGAGCCGGGTCGGGAGACCTTCAGATCTTTAAAATGTGCCCCTCTCACTCCTTCTGCTTGTACCCACCACTCAAGGGTCAACTCCAAGCACATTTGAGTTCCCAGCATATATCAGCCCTTGTATGTTCAAAATTACAAGGTAGGATTTTCCAGACATTCACCAGACCAACTGATTAAAAGCTCCCCTTGATACTGCCAAACCCACAGAACACTTAATTTCTTACTTTTTACTCTTCAGAGAATGTGCTTATTTTTCTGAAAATACAACTTCTGTCCTAGAAGATGCCTTTATAAGAGAATAAAAATTGCAAGACTAAGAAAGTGTCTCTTACCCAAGCTCAAATGAATACATGTGCCACAATTATTTTTCTCAAATCTAACTTTTATCATATTGTTACTATAATAATTTCCATGAACTCATTAAATTGTCATCTTTTTAAAATTAAGAAAGAGTTACTGGGGCCGGCGATGTAGCTTAGTGGCACTGCACCTGCCTGGCAAGCACAAGGCCCTGAGTTTGATTCCTGGTACCAGAAAAAAAAAAAAAGAAACAGTTCCCAGAAATCCAACACAGGCACAGAATCTAGAAATCTGTTGGAGAAAAGCACTGGATCTCTTAAAAATGTAAACCCATTTAAATTACAGCAGACTTCTCAACACAAACGTTTAAGGCCAAGAGAGCTTGGAGCAAAGTGTTTCAATCCCTAAAGAAGAACAACTTTCAATCCAGACTTATATATCTTATAAAACTTGTCTTCAAAATTGATGGAGAAATAAGGTATGTTGATAACAAAGAGCACCTTAAGAAATTCATGACCAGCAAACCAGCACTACAAAAAATTCTCAAGGATATCCTAGAAAGAGACAATGAAACCAAAATCCAAAAAGACTAATAGAATGAACACACCTGGCAGGGTGAGCAGTTAATCAAAGGAGGAGGATCATCAACAGGAAAATAATGCAATTACAGGAATAAGTTAATACTTTTCAGTAGTAATACCATGTGAATGGTCTGAGTTCCCCAGTCAAAAGAAATAGATTGGCAAAATGGATCAATAAACAAAACGCAAATGATATGCGGTATACAAGAAACACATTTAATCCAAAAAAGAAATTCACAAATTTAAAAAAAAAAATCAAAGGATAGAAAACAATGTTCCAAGTAACCAGAACCTGAAAAAAACAGATACAGCGGTCCTATTTTCAGACAAAGTGAACTTCAAGCCAAAACTGATCAGAAGAGGCAAAGAAGATCACACTACATACTGGTTAAAAGAACAATTCAGCAGGAAGTGTTAACAATTATAAACATAAACACCAAACACCGGCACACCCAACTTCATAAAACAAGCACTACTGGACATAGAAGATAGGATAAACATCAACAAATCACAGTGGGGTCCTCGATACCTCACTGTCACAACTAGACAGATCAACTAGACAAAAAAAATAAAAATAAAAATAAATATCAGAGTTGAACCAAACCTTCAAACAAATGAACTTAACAGATACATAGAGAGAGAGCATTCTACCCAACAAAAATGAAATACATGTCTCAGCAGCACATTGGACTTTCTCTCATAAAACAGGTCACATGTTCTCCCATAAAGCATGCTTAAGTAAGTGAAAAATGTAAAATCAAAATTGTCCCAGGCATATTATCAGATCATAGTGCAGTGAAACTAGAAATCAATGAAAGAAAAAAAAAACCACAGAAATTATACAAATGTATGGAAATTAAACAGTATCCTCTTGAATAAACAGTGGGTCACAGAAGAAATCGTGGGAGAAACTAGACAATTCCTAGAATCAAATGTTAGTGCCTGTACAATATGCCAGAACCTATGGAACACAATGAAAGCAGTCCTAAGTAGAAATTTATAGTTGTGAATCCCCACACCAGAAAAACAGAGTGAGCCCAAATAAAAACCCAATAATGTACCTAAAAGATCCTAGAAAAACAAAAACAATCCAACTCTACCATAAGGAAGGAAATTATAAAGATCAGAGCAGAAATTAATTGAGATTAAAAATACAAAGAATCAATGAATCAAAGAGCTGTTTCTTTAAAAGACTAGACAAACCCCTAGCAAATCTTATTAAAAAGAGGAAAGAAAAGACCCAAATAAATGCAACTGAAAATGAAAAAGGCAAAATCACAACAAACTCTGCCCAAACCTAAAAGATTATTAGTAACTACTTTGAGAACCTGTACTCTGATAAAATGGAGAATTCAGAAGAAATTGATAGATTCCTAGACATACATGAATTACCAAATCCAAACCAAGAAGATATAAAAATAACCCTCAATGACCCAATAATAGGCAATGAAATTGAAGCAGTAATTAAAAAAAAAACTACCAACTAATAAAAGCCTGTGTCTCAATGGATTCACCACTGAATTCTATAAGAACTTTAGGGAAGATATGATGACAGATACTCCTCAAACTCTTTAGTGAAACTGAAAGGGAAGGAGTACTCCCAAAGTCATTCCTAGAAACTAGAATTACCCTGATTCCAAAACCAAAAAAGGACCCAACCAAAAAAAGAGAATTACAGGCCAATCTCTTTGATGAACATACTGCAGAAATCCTCAACAAGTCCAATAGATGGAGGGAGAGGGAGGGAGAAGAGGGGAAGTGTATTAAAAAGAAATTAAGATATGTCGTGTACATGTGCCAACTCCCCATGATGAATGCAATCTTTATGTACTACAAACATGTATAAGAAAAGAACAAAAGATAGATAATGGGAAACGTGGAGATAGATGTTTTGCAAATGGGAATGAGACCAAAAGATAGAGGGAGGAGAGAGATAGAAGGAAAGGCTGAGAAGGGAAATAAAAAGAATTAAGATGTGTTATGGATATGCACCACTCCACATGATGAATATAATCATTATGTGCTGCAAACATGCACTAATAAAATTTTTAAAAATTAAAAAACATCAGGCTGGGGATTTAGCTCAGTGGTTCCACCACCTGCCTCACAAGCACAAGGATCTGAGTTCAATCCCCGATACCAAAAAAAAAAAATTATCAAACATCCTCTACAAGATACTGGCATACTGTGCAACAAATAAAAAGATCATGGCCAAGTAGGACTCATCACAGGGATGCAGGGATGGTTCAACATATTGCAGATCACTAAATGTAGTACATCACATAAATAGAAGGACAAAAATCACATGATCATCTCAAAACAGAAAAAGCCTTTGGCAAAATACAACATCATTCATAATAAAAATCCCCAAAGAAAATAGGTATAGAAGGAACATATCTCCATATGATAAAAACTATTTATGAGAAACGAATGCCAATATCATTTTAAGTGGGGGAAAAACAAAGCTTTTTCTCTAAAACCAAGAACAAGACAAGGATGTCCACTCTCAGCACTTTTGTTCAATATAGTTCTCAAAACATTAGCAAAAAAATCAGATAAGAGAAAGAAATAAAAGGGATATGTATAGGAAAGGAAGAAGTCAAATTATCATTTGCAAATGACACGCTCCTTTACATAGAAGACTCAAAAATTCTACTAAAAGACTCCTAAAATAAATGACCAAATTTAGTAATGTAGCAGGATACAAAATCATCACTCAAAAATCAATATCATTCCTGTACAACAATAATAAACTTACCAAGAAGCAAATTATGGAAACAATACCTTTCATAATAGCATCAAGAAAAATTAAATATTTAGAAATTAACCTAACCAAAGAAGGAAAAAGAGAGGCGCAGCTGCAGAGAGCAGAGGTGGCAGTGGTGGCGGCCGCTGGCCAGTGCTGCTTACAGTAAACATCATTCAAGATGTCCACCAAAGGGAGCAGCACAGATGATAGAACAGACTTAGCGAATGGAAGCCTATCTAGCAGTCCAGAGGAGATGTCTGGAGCAGAAGAGGGGAGGGAGACATCCTCAGGCATTGAAGTGGAGGCCTCAGACTTGAGTTTGAGTTTGACTGAGGATGAAGGTGGCCCCAACCGTACCAGCACAGAAAGTCGTGGCACAGACACGGAGAGCACAGGTGAAGAAAAGGACTCTGACAGCATGGAGGACACTGGTCATTACTCCATCAATAATGAAAGCTGAGTTCATGACCGCTCCGAGGAAGAGGAAGAAGAGGAGGAAGAAGAACATCCTCGGCGCCGTGTACACGCAAGCGGGCCAGCCGTGACCAGAACTCATCAGATGATCAGCGGGCCCTGGAAGACTGGGTGTCCTCAGAGACAACAGCCCTGCCAAGACCTCGCTGGCAAGCCCTTCCTGCCCTTCGGGAGCGGGCACTGGGTTCAAGTGCTCTCTTTGTGTATGAGGCTTGTGGAGCAAGAGTCTTTGTACAGCATTTCCGCTTGCAGCATGGGCTTGAGGGCCATACCGGTTGTGTCAACACCCTGCACTTTAACCAGTGTGGCACCTGGCTGGCCAGTGGCAGCGATGACCTGAAGGTGGTGGTGTGGGATTGGGTGCAGCGGCAGCCAGTTCTTGACTTTGAGAGTGGTCACAAAAGTAATGTCTTCCAGGCCAAGTTCCTGTCCAACAGTGGAGATTCCACCCTGGCCATGTGTGCCCGGGATAGACAGGTTCAGGTAGCAGAACTGTCTGCCACACAGTGCTGCAAGAATACAAAGCATGTGGTGCAACACAAAGGAGCATCGCACAAGTTGGCCCTGGAACCAGACTCTCCCTGTACGTTCCTGTCTGCAGGTGAAGATGCAGTTGTCTTTACCATCGACCTGAGACAAGATTGGCCAGCTTCGAAACTGGTGGTGACAAAAGAAAAAGAGAAGAAAGTGGGATTGTATACAATCTTTGTGAATCCCGCCAATACCCATCAATTTGCAGTGGGTGGCCCAGATCAATTTGTAAGAATTTATGACCAGAAGAAAATTGATGAGAACAAGAATAATGGAGTACTCAAAAAATTCTGTCCTCATCACTTGAGCTCCCAGCCAGTTACAATGATGAAGACATTTACCTCTTCAACTCCTCTCACAGTGATGGGGCCCAATATGTTAAAAGATACAAGGGCCACAGAAATAATGCCACAGGTAAACTGTCTTGAGCCCCATCCACATCTGCCTGTGCTGGCAACCAGTGGCCTAGACCATGATGTGAAGATCTGGGCACCCACAGCTGAAGCTTCCACTGAGCTGACAGGGTTAAAGGATGTGATTAAGAAGAACAAGCGAGAGCGTGATGAAGATAGTTTGCACCACACTGACCTGTTCGATAGCCACATGCTCTGGTTCCTTATGCATCACCTGAGACAGAGACACCATCACCGGCGCTGGAGAGAACCTGGGGTTGGGGCTACAGACGCAGACTCTGATGAGTCTCCCAGCTCCTCAGACACTTCGGATGAGGAGGAGGGCCCGGACCGGGTCCAGTGCATGCCATCCTGAGGCCTCACCCCTAGGAGGGGCAGGTTGGGGCTGCCAACCCAATCCTGCTTGGGCACCCCTTTCCTGTCCCGGGCCCCTGCATTCAACAGAAACGCACTTTGGACCTTTTATTTAGATAAAAGAAAGACATCCCAGGAGGGCAGACCTGAGAGAAATGAACCAACACAGAGCACCTAGAAGTGGGAGTTGAGCCCTGGAATGGGGTTCTGTGGCGAAATGCAAAGGACTCGCAGAAATTGCCTCTCCCTGAAGCCTTTTTTCTGGGGGAGAGAGAGCCTGTTTTGTTAACTGGTTTAGGATAGGGAATGAGGCTTCTTTTTCTTTATAATCTCCCTTGTTTCTTTTGCAGGGAGTGTGAGGGGAACAACTGGTTGTTCAGAACCAAGGGGCCAGAGTGGAGGGTAGGATTGCCACTCTCTCTTTGGCTTTAAGTTTTTGACCTTTTTTTGTTTTTAAAAGTCTATGAGTTTCATTGGTTCCCCACCACACACCAGCAACCCCACCCCAGGATCCTGTTTTTCTGAGAATCCTTAGAGCCCCTACCATCCCACACTCTTCACTGTCCTCTCCACTTCATCCTCTGTACTTACCACAGTGTTTTGCACTTGACTATGTATCCTTCACTCTCTTCTCATCATCCCATCAGCCCCTAAATAGGGCTGGTGAGAGGGACTGAAGAGGTGGATGGAGGGGCAGGGATGGAGGAAGAATAGGAAGGATGTTACCTCTTATGTTATTTTTTTAAAAAATTATTTGGTGGCAGCAATCTACTGGTCCCTATCACTGTTAGAGGCCTAATTTTATATCTATAAATATATTAAAAAGCAAGCCAAACTTGGATGTACAAGTTAAAATTATTGTCAAAGTTTAAATACCTATATATTCTCTGTGAATGCAATAAAGGGACTTGAAGGAAGAATGAGCAAGAGTACTGATACGGAGGTCACACCTGGGGTCATCTTCCCCTTTACAAATGACCAGTAAAGCATGGGGCTCACCCTTAGGTGTTAGGAGGCTCAAGAATGGAAGAATCCTCGCTTCTGCCCTTCCCTGTTTTAGTGGAGGAGTTGGGAAAGGCAAGAAATTCAACTCTGTCTCAGATCTCCAACCTCTCCTTAAGTCTTGTGGGAAGCTCCCAGGATGGCTCTTGTAACCAGAGGCTGGTCTGTCTGTGAAGCACCTCAGGAAGGACACTGCCATGGCAGACTCTTTCTTGGTACTGTGTGACAGAAGGCTCACACTCTTTTACCTTTAGCTGCTTGATTTTTTTTTAAGCCATCCAGTTCTACACACTAGCAACCCTTCCTAATGAAAGACTGAAAGAACTTCCTAGGATTGACTTTATGCTTGTCAGCCTCTTGATATCTTGGGATTGAGGACATGTCAATAATTGAAGGATTGATTCTGGTGGCTGGGGCTTGAAAGTCCCAGTTGAATTCTTGCTCTTAAACGCTCTTGCTGCTATTTCTTTGCCCCCAACTTCCACAAGATCCAATCAGGAATTCTGCATCCTGGGAAAGTTGGATTCTACTAACCCAGGCCAAGAAGGAGGGGGAAAGAGTAAGAAGATGGTATTCCCAGACACTCCTTCCTTCCTTCCTTCCTCTTTTCCTAGCAGCTCTCAGACCAGATGCTAGTTACTGCACTTCCATCCTGAGGTAGGGAATGTGTAGTGATTGAGTGTTCTGTGCTAGTGGGTGATGAGGTAAGCTGAAAACCATGCACTCTGGAATTTGTTGTAGTTTCTCAGTAAAGCTTTTCCCCCTGAAAAAAAAAAAGAAAAAGAAGGAAAAAGACTTCCACAATGAAAACTATAGTACTCTGACAAAAAGAGATCAAAGAGGATATCATAAAATGGAACAGAAATGTTCCCGTATAGACAGAACCAATATTGTCAAAATGGCCATACTTCCAAAACTAATATACAGACTAAATGCAGTCTCAATCAAAATACCAATAGCATTCTTCACAGAAATAGAAAAAACAGTCCTAAAATGTATGTGGAACCAGAAAAGACCCAGAATAGCAAAAATAATCCTGGGCAACAAGAGCAAGGCTGCAAGCATCACAATCCTGGACTTCAAGTTATATTTCAAAGCTACAGTGATAAAAACAGTATAGCATTTGTTAAAAAAAAAAAAAGACATGTTGATCAATGGAACAGAATAGAGAATACAGAAACAACTCTATGTTCATTTAGCTATCTGATCTCTGACAAATGGACCAAAAACAAATGCTAGAAGAATGATAGCCTCTTTAATAAATGGTGCTGGGATAACTGACTCCAAGTGCAGAAGAATGAATTTAGGTCCATATTTCTTACCATGTACTAAACTAAAATCAAAATGGATCAAAGAAGGGCTGGGGATTTAGCTCAGTGGCACCGCACCTGCCTTGCAAGAGTAAGCGCAAGGTCCTGAGTTCGATCCCTGATACCAAAAAAGAAAAAAAAATGGATCAAAGATCTAAATGTTAATACAGAAACACTTGATCCACTGGCAGATGAAACAGGTAAAACTCTTGAAGACATAGGGATAGGCAAGGACTTTCTGAACAGAAGAACCCCGGTTGCACAAGAAATAATACCAAAAATCAAGAAATAGGACCATATCAAATGAAAAGTTCCTGCACAGCAAAGGAAACAACAGAGTGAAGAGACAACCTACAGAATGGGAAAAACATTTTTCCAGCTATTCTTCAGATATTGGATTAATATCTGGAATATATAAAGAACTAAAAAAATAGACCCCCCAAATAAAAGACCTAATAAAAAATGGGCACTGACATGAACGGTCACTTCTGCAAAAAACAAGTAGTCAATAAATACATGAAAAAAAAATGTTCAACATCATTGGCCATTTGAGACATGCAAATTAAAACAACACTGAGGTTTCATCTTACTCCAGAAAGAATAGTTATCATCAAGAAACCCTTCTATATTTTTGGCAGAAATGTGAACCGATACAACCACTATGGAAATCAGTGTGGAGATTCCTCAAAAGACTAAAACTAAAAACTCCACTCAACCCAGGTATTCCCCTTTTAGGTATCTTCCCAAAAGAATTAAATACATCATATTACAGTGATACATGCATATCCATGTTTAAAGCAGCACAATTCATACTAGCTAAATCTTGCAAGAGGCCTATATGTCCATCAGCAGATGAATGGATAAAGAAAATGTGGAAATTATACACAGGGGAATACTAATCTGCCATAAAGAAAGATAAAATTGAATCATTTGTAGGAACGTGGATGCACTTTGAGACCATAATGGTAAGTGTAATAAATCAGACACAAAAGCTTAAATTTCATGTGATTTCACATGAATATCCAAAATATAAATAAAGAGCAAAATAAATGATTTTAAAATTAAGAAAACAAAAGAATAGAGATGTAATGGAGGTATGTTATGAACATGTACCAATTCCCCCAATGAATATAATCATTTACTGCAAATATACATTAATAAAAATTAAATTTTTTTTAAATGCTGGAAAAATTAAGGACAAATGCAATTTTCATGGTATTTAAAAAATCTCTAACTCATTTCAATCATAGCATAGTTTTTTTATTCTTGGAATTACTTTCCAGATTATACATAATTTATATCATTAATTAGTACATAGTATTTTGGACTACTTTTTTCAGTGCTGGGTATCAAACCCAGAGCCTCAGGCATCCTAAGCATGTTCTTTACCTCTGAGCCTCATTCCCACCCCTCTCTTAATTCGTTTTTTTTTTTGGTACCAGGGATTGAACTTGGGTCCTTGCACTTGTGCAGCAGGTAGCAAAACCACTGAGCTAAATCCCCGGTCTAACCCTCTCTTAATTCTTAGCAATATGTTTAAACATTTTCTGTTTCAATATTCTAAATAATTTTTATGTCACTAAATTTTATACTTACTGCAAGATGTCTTTCAGAATTAGATTTTTATAAGTCTCTCTTTTACAGATATAAAAAGGAAGACAAGTGAAATAAACAAGCTAAGGTATTTTTAAGACAGTGCCAATGACATACAACTGCCACTTGGATGACAGTGACTTAAAAGCCATGCTGATTTCAGAGATGTTAAAATAAAGATATAATAATAAACTCCCATGGAAATACCCTCTTGGTTGAGAAATAGAACGATTTAGTTAGACATGGTGGCACTTGCCAGTAATCTTAGCTACTCAGGAAGCTGAGGCAGGAGGATCTTAAATTCAAGGTCAACCTGGGCAATTTAGTAAGACACTGTCTCAAAAGTTTAAAATGAAAAGGTCGCTGGGGATGTAGCTTAGCAGTACAATGTTTGCCTAGTAAGCATGAGGCCCTGAGTTCAAACCATAGTACCACAAAAAATAAATAATTCCCACTCTGTTGTAACTTCTTCCTATACCCTGCATCTCCTTTTCATACTGTAGACCACCACTATCTTGAATTTTATTTATTCTGCTGTTTTCGGCAAATACACACATCAAACATTGTTTATTCTTCTTCTTGAACTATTCTATACATGGAACTCTATGGTACATATTTCTCTGACTTACTTTTATTATTCAACATTATGTAAGATTCATGCTCAAGTAAATACCTGCTATTCACTTTCACTGTTGTATTACAAGCGCCACATCCTGTACCAGTTTATCAGTTCTCCTGCTTGGTAAATGAACATTTGGACTGTTTCCAGAGTTTTGCAGTTACAAATTGTTTTACTATAAACATTCATCTCACTGTTTCCTGATAAATATTTGTTTTTTTGGTACCAGGGATCAAACTCGGGCCCTTGCACTTGCGCAGCAGGGGGTGAAACCACTGAGCTAAATCCCCAGCCCCCTGATAAATATTTGTAAGCTTTTGTCCAGGGCATATACATAGGAGGAAGGAGAATTGCTATGATTAGATCAGGATTCAGCAAACTTTTTCTATAAAGACCCAGAGAGTAAATACTTGATTCCATGGGCCATATAGTCTTTATAGCCACAATGCAAATCTGCCATTTTGGTGTGAAAACAGCCAAGGCCATACATAAATGAATGGCTGTGACTATGTTCCAATAAAACTTTGCTTACAAATCTAAGCAGCTGGCTATGTTTGGTCCTCTGAAGGTGAGCAGCTAAGTCCTGATCTAATGGTGACTCCACTGTTCCAGTTGCATATAAATGTTCCTGGACCCTCTCCTTCCCCCATGGAAATATGAGGGTAGTCTTTCTTAGTCTGTTTGGCTGAACTGAATCTCTATATTCACAGACCTTCATGATGAAGGGAAGAAGACATGGGGAAAGGATGGTGGTGACATGTCCAGCCCATAGTCTGTGACCTCCATAGTCCTAGGGAACCAAAGGTAGAAAGGACTTGATGCTCTTTCCTCAACTTTGGCTCTCTGGGGTCTGGGGGATGTGAGGCTGTCCTTGCCTGGAGCATTAACATCACAAAAGCCACTGTGAGGTCACTGCCAGCCTGTGGGACAGAGATATTCAAGCAGAAGACAGCACACACTTTTGGAGTTATATTACCTTTATTATTTAAACTGTAATTGTCTCACTGGGGATACTTTCCTGAGCCCAGCTCTCCATTGTTGTTGTTATAGCTTCCTGCTCTGGCTCCTATTTAAATGGATTTGGCTTCAAAGATGATGGTCTCCATTGCTTCAGATGTCATGGTGCCACTGATCTCCAGCTCCTGGCCACTTTGGCCTTTATCCATCTTCGTCTCTGTTGCACTTCTCCACTTTCTTCGCCATGACGTCTCCTTCTCTTTCACGTGATATGAGGGCTGTTTTTGAACACAGCACAGTTATAAAGTTCCTCAAAAAAGAGCTGATTTTACTGGATTTCTTCCTTAAAGAGCAGGAACTGGCTGCAGATCGTCTCTTCCCCAGTTTGTGAGAGGTCCTGGACTCCTTGTTGGCGGAGCTGTGGCTGGAGCTTTTGTGAGTGGACCCGTGGCCCCTGCCCCTTACTTTGCTCTGCCCTTTTTCTTTTCTTTCCGTTCTCTTGTTCCCATGGCCTGACACAGACCAGTGGGAGGATGATTTCTGGCTCTTGTCCCCATCTCCCCTGTGGTGGTGACTTTCACCTGTCCTGTGGTGATGTGAAGTTTTCTTGCTGGCATTTCTGTTCTTCTTTTCTCTTCTTTCCCTTTTTTCCTTCCTGGCTTCAGCATTGACCTGGGGAACTTTCTGGCTGCCATCCCGTTCACACATGTAGCCTTCGCTCTGCAAGGTTGATACAAGGGGTGCTACCTCAGACCCTTCAGCTTTTTCTGCCACAGGTGCCCTGGTCGTCATGGCGCCTGCAAAAACCACACTCACACTATTGTCCTGGGTGACCCCAGCAGTCCCCACCATGGTGGAGGTGCCTGCTGAGGAGGTGTTGGCAGCGCCCACCAGCACCACGTTGACATCAGATGAGGATATGTTGGCAGCAGCGGCCATGGCTTTGCTGGATCCACCTTCTGCTGTATCCTTGGTGGCTGTCCCTGCCACGGCCGTGGTTACCTGGCTTAAGCCTGTGGACTTGGCTGCTGCCATGTTCGTAGCACCACCTTTGGGGCCCGTCACTGTCCCTGCCATTGCCATACCTGCTGTAGGACTGGTAGTTGCCCCCAGAACTGCAACACCACTCATTGTCCCTGCTACTTCTCCTTTGGATGATCCTGCAGCAGCCTGCTGGATTCCTTCTCCCCCAGCATAAGCAGAAGAGCTGGCTCCACGAACCTCATGAAGCTTCAGAACCATAGAATCCTGATCTCCTTCTCCATGGAGGTCTGAACCCTATGCCAAAGATGGGGGAGGGAACAGATGAGACACAGAAAACAAAGTCAGAAGTGCCTGATGGTCCCCTCCTGGAGCTGAGCAACTCAAGGGCTCACATTAGAACTCTTGAAATTGTCAAATCTCAGCTCCTACACATTACAAGATCTCATCTGCACACCTCTGTCAAAAATCAGTTTCACTTGAACAATTCTAGTCCCAAAGAACTCACAGATACAACTCCCTGGCCCACGATTTCTTTTACACATTGTACTTCTCTCTTTGCAGGACAGATGTCTAGAAGTGCGATTGTTGAGTCAAGGCATACATTTCACATTTTGATGGCTGCTGAAACAAATTGTGACTTTACATACACATGTGTGGGTTGTGCTGATTTACACAAAAACCAGCCCATTGTAGTCACAGGGAGACAGATCATGGCTCAAATAATACGAAGACTTCCTAATTGTTAAAAATGTTCTGCACCAAAAAGTTGGTTTCATAGAAGTAGAGAATAGACTGGTGTCTATCAGAACCTGGGGTGAGTGTGTAGGAGGAAGGATAGGAAGGATGATTAATGGGTGCTGGGGTGGAGTTGGATAGGAGGATTACACAGCATTCTGTGTCATAGTAGGATAACTTGCTTGACAAAAATTAACCGTGTATTTCAGGAACTAATAAAGAGGATTTTGAATATTCCAAGCACAAAGAAATGACAACTGCCTGAGGTAATGGATATGCCTGTTCCCCTGATGTGATTATTACACATATATAAGCATTGAAATATCACACTGTACCATATAAATATGTACAGTTACTATGCATCACTTAAAGTACAAAAACATTTATTTAAACTGGATTTTAAAAATGTTCCATATGAATGGACTCAGGTGTAAAATGTTTAAGAAGAGATTGGACCATCGGGATGTTGTAGAAGCGGTTACAGCACTGGGTGTGAGACAGAGTAGTTGCTACCTAAGGTGTGTGACACTGAGTGCATTTTGGAGAAGCATTTGAACTTCCCAGGGTACTAAGTGCCCTCGTGGTGGTTTACTGGGCCCTAAGCCTTTTCAAATGCAATGCATCTCCCAGCACAGAGAGCCCTTATGACCTGCTTTGGGATTCTCTCCCTAAGCACCCTACCCCATTTCCCTGAGGCTCCAGTTGCTCACCAGTAGGCTCTTGTCCTTGGGAGTGGCTGCATCCCCAGTCTGATCCATGGGGGTACTGCTGCAGCTGCCAGCTGGTGGCCTCAGGAGATAAACAAGCTTTTCCCAGTAGCAGAAGAGATCTGCTCGGGTATCTGAAGAGGGGCATAGCTGCAGATAGAAAGTTCGGCCCGTGGCAAGCTTCAGGCGCAGCTGCTGTTTCTCACGGTCATGGATGGAGAGCTTGACAAACTTCAAGGGAAGTAGCCTGGTGAGTTCTAGAGTCCTCTTGGGCTTCTGACTTCTTTTCTTGGTGAGCAGGCTGCATCTGGTGTGTTCATCACAGACTTTAGCTGGCCGGGCCAACAACATGACATCAGGTAGCAGGAGAATGGGGCTGGTGGACATGATGCACACGGTCACCATTCGGACGTGGTTGTGTACATCAATCACTTCTCCCTTTTTGCTAATCTGGATAAAGTCGCTCTCAAACATTGGTGCATACTTGAAGATCTCATACTCTCCTCCCTTGTACAGTTGTCGCTGCAGGTCCCCCATGGAGGTATTAAACAAGCCCACGGAGCGGTAGTTGTGGGCTGTGTAGTAAGGTAGCGCATATTCGCTGCTTAGGGTTCTCTTCACTCCAGACATCTTTGCCAGCTACAAATCAAGTCCCCAAGAGAGGGAGTGAAGGCAACATATCTCCCTACAGGGCTTTTGTCTACTTCTCTTCACATCGCTGCATTTATCCTCTGCTGGCCTTTGTGACCTGTCACCATCACATACCCCTTTGTCCCATCCTCCAAGTAGCCACCCCTCAAGACTGCTTCAGCAGCCCTTCCAACAACAACAACAACAACAATGAAAACTACCACTTCCACAGGGAACAGGCTGGCCCTGCCATGTGGTATTCTTTTTAATAGGAGAAGGCAGAATACTCTTTGTAATGAAAATATTGGGATGCTAAATTTATGAAACAATTATTTTGTACATATCTGGGTTGTATACATCTGGTTTTCTTGTTGTTTCAGACACCCCTCCAAGGACCATCTTGCTGCAAAAACATTTTCACTTCAGATGAATTAGTTCCTGGAGACAAAATCCTAGAGGGGGACCTTGTACTTGGCCAAGGGCAGGGATCCCATCTGGATTCCTACCGTGTCCTCAGCATGTAGATAACACAGTTCAGACAGGCCCTCAGTCGATGTTGGGTGAATGGTAACAGTGCAGAGAAGCTTCTGCTACCCATCAGAACCACTCTGGTTATCACAGTGGTTTCCAGGATATAGAAAATTTTCTCAGCATTTTCTGTTTGCAAGAGGTTAATTTTTCAAAAACGTACGTTTATGGAGGGGAATCAGGCTCAGGATTGTCTTGCTTAGGGTCAGAATGCAGAACTGGATTCTCGGCTAGGCCTTATGACTCAGGTCAGAGCTTTTTCTTTGCCTCAGGCGTGATGTCCAACTGTTACCCTCTTGTTCTGCACAAGCAAGGAGATGTGGCAGGAAACAAAATGCGTGGGGACTTAGTGGGAACCACAGGAATTCACAGAGGTCTTGAATCACCATAGGATTTCCCACACTGACGTATCTGCTGCCTCACTCTTGATAAACCATTGACATTTTGTTTCTTTGAAGAGCCCTTCGGAGAAATGGTGGCAAAGACATCTTTCTGGATTTTTTTTTCCTTTTTTAACTTTGCACAAGGTGATAAATTCAAATTCCACCTCCCCCAGTTAAAAAAACTACTTCTGAAATCAGTACACATCCTCCAAACTCAGTGATTACTATGCAGAAGCCTTGAGGTCTTAAAAAAAATGCCAACCACAGAATGTTCTTTTTGCTATCCCATTTGCCTACTGTGGTGCCTACCACATTACAGCCTTTCAAACAATATGAACTAACTTGTGCCAGTTGAAATTCATCCTTCCTTTCATATATTAAACAAAATTTAATGAGCAAGTATATTGCATGAGACCAGCTAGAAAAGGGAAATGCAAAAATAAAGGTCTCTGTCTCAGAAGAGCTCAAAGCTTTTTTCCACAGCTGTTGAGATACTTCTCCAAAAAGAGAACAAAGTGGCTTATATTGATTGTACTATGAAGGGATAATCACTAAAAGTCAACATTATCAGGTTTAAAAATATGAACTTGGGTTTTTTTCTATATATAATGTTATAAATTTTTTCTTTTTATTTTACTGGTACATTTTAGGTACACATGAAGATCACATTCATCATAGGGAATTTGTATCTGTACATGGTATATTTTGCTTCTTTTCCTCCCATTCCCCTCCTCTCCCAACTGCCCTCCCCTCTTTATCTACAAAAGCCTTGTTTCTATTTTTTCCCTCCATTTTTTTCTTTCTTGTCCCTTTTTTCCTTTCTTCCTCCCCCTCCCTTATTCCCCTTCTAAATTTGAACATTTTCTTCCTTTTTCCCAATATCTACTATACATTTTGGTCCTTATGTACACTTTTGGTTTCTCATACTAGAGAAACCAGGCGATATTTACACGTGTGTCCGATTTATTTCACTTAAGAGTATGGTCTCCAAAAAAATAAATAAATGAAAAAGAGTATGGTCTCCAGGTGGATCCATTTAGCTAGAAATGTCTTGAGCTTATCTTTTTATGGCAGGGTAGTACTCCATTGCTTAAAAAAAAAAACCCCACATCTTCTTTATCCATTCATCAGTTGATGGGCACTTAGCTATTACAAACTGTGCCACTATAAACATGGGTGCAAATATATCACTGTGGCATGATGCTTTTAATTCTTTCTCCAAGAAGGGGAATAGCTGGGTTGAATGGAACCTCTAGTTTTAGTATTTTGAGGAATCTCTACACTGATTTCCACAGTGATTGCTCCAGTCTACACTCCCACCAACAGTACAGAAAGGTTCCTTTTTCCCCACATCCCCGCCAGCATTTGTTGTTGGTTGATTTCTTGATATTAGATATTCTCTCTGAAGTGAGGTGGAATCTCAGCATTGTTTTAATTTGCATCTCTCAAATGATCAGTGATGTTGAACATTTTTCCATATGTTTATTTCCTATTTCTACTTCTTCATCTGAGAAATGTCTATTTATTTCAGATGCCCATTTTTGGATGGGGTCTTTAAGTTTGGAGGGTCTGATTTTTTTGAGTTTTTTATATATTCCAGATATTAGTCCTTTGTCTGAGCAACAACTGGCAAAAAATTTTCCCACACTGTGGGTTGTATATTAATATCACATATAAGATACTAAACCATATATTCTCATGAGTCAAATTTAATTAATCATTAAAAATGAGAGGAATCATAGTCATATTATTGAGAACTTAGTATAAGCCAGGCATGATGCTAACCATTTTAAATTTTAAAAAAGTTTTAATCTTCATAGCAGCCCTATAAGATATAGGGATGAATATTAGCCCTGATTTACAGAAGGGGAAGTTAAGGCTCAGAGAAGTTAAGCAGGTCCACCAGTGTCATAAGAGACCAAATGATATGAAAGTCTCAAAATATGGCAATGGATAAATTGCACTCAACTGGGTCACACTAATGGAACTCCACTACAGATGTGTAAATTCATCCATTCCTTCAATTAACACTATCTGGTACAGACTTTGTGCTGAGAATCCAGCAGTGAGTAAAAGACAAAATTCCTTGGCCTCATGGAGCTTGAACACAGGCAGTGATTAAGTGAATTATGTGGTGTGTCCATGCTGATGAGGGGTACAGAGAAACATGAGTGGGTATATGGGATGGAAGTGCATGTGAGGCAGGGGAAGGACTGTTAAAGAAGGTTCAATGAGAAGTGACCTTTAGCCAAAGACATAAAGGAGGTCAGCGAAAATCCATGCAGATATCTGCAGGGAACACAAAAGGTTGTGCCCAGGAGCCTCAACCTGTGCCTCGGGGAAGAGCCTGCTGTTGTGTTAAGGAACACCAAGAAGGCCGTGGGGACAAGCATGGAGTGAGTGGGGCAGGGTGGTTGGAGTTGAGGCTGAAAGGCAAGGGGGAGGTGATAGAGGAGCAGCTCTTAGGGAACCGACCTCATGGACGGTTGTAAAGTCTTGGCTTTGCTCTGAATGGGAGATGTTCGGACCCATGCACAGAAAGAGTCCTTCTGGCCACCATATTGAAAGGAGCTTGTAGTGGTGCCCAGGGAAGAGTGGAGAAAGGCAGCTCCTGCAAGAGGTGGCGGTGGGGAAGACCTATGGTCTCAGGGAAAGGAATGGAAAGCACCCAGCTCACAGACACATTCTATGAGGCACATCTCAATATATGGCTTTTAGACTGACATTAAACAATTTTTAATACATATTAGTAAGTTAAAACAAATTACAAGCCGGGCGTGGTAGCACACGCCTGTGATCTCAGCACTCAGGAAGCTGAGGCAGGAAGGTTGCTGTGAGTTCAAGGCCAGCCTGGGCTACATAGTGAGTTCAGGGCCAGCTTGTGCTAGATAGCGAGACCCTCTCTCAAAACAAAACAAAAATTGCAAAATGATACACATGATGTCTTTTTTTTTGAGTACTGGAGTTTAAACCCAGAGCTTCATAGTTGTTAGGCCTATGCTCCAACAGTGAGCTGCAAACCCAGCCCTATATTATATATTTTTGAATACAAAGTTCAAAGACTCTGTGTGTGCACGCATGTGCACGTGCATGCGTGCATGCGTGTGTGTGTGTGTGTGCGTGTGTGAAAGGATACAAAGGAAACTGATAGCAAGAGCTACTCTGGGGCACCTTGTCACCTGAGTGAAATAACAGCATGAAGACTGTTTTTCAGGGCATTTCCTTTTATACTTTTCAAATTTTGTTCCACCACATATACCACTTACATAAAAAGAAACATTTTAGGTTTATAGGTTTGTAAAAATATCATGCTAGTAAAACTATATTCTTAGAATATTTGTTAATTTCCAACCTTCACATAGAAGGCAGGAAATAATAGTTTCATTTAAATTTAACTCTAGCATAAAATTTCAGAATTTGAGAATGAAAGTGCAAAATAACATGCAACTTCATTTGCTTATTCTGAGACCATTCTCCCTCCTAGACATCTCTCCAGTCAATCCAATTATATGTGTTGATTGTCCACTATGTCCACATCATCAGGCTAAGAGGAATCAAGTTATCAGAATATGTTTCAGAAATTTTAAACCACACTTTTCATACAAATATAGAATAAACATGTGTCAAAGATGAAACTAATTCATTCATAGAGGAACCAACAGGATGATAAGTCTGGATCAAAGAAGAATGAGAGCAATAGGCACTGGCATTAAAGAAGAAATGTTAGAGTGGTTAAATTCCAGTGCAACAAAATTATAACCTATGGAATTACTTTTGTTACTAAACAGAAATAATTTGCATCTCTTCTGAATGAAGATCCACACATTATTATGGAACTTTACAGAGTTGAGACTTTAATCAGTTACAGCTTTCTTGTGTTGAAAATGTTCTAAAATTAAACTGTAATTCTGTGGCTATCTTAAAAACTAACAAACTGTACACTTAATGGATGAGCTTTACAGTATGTGAAATATATTTCATGAAAGCCATTAAAAATAATGGATAGCAACACTTTAGCCCTGACTCACTGAACCAATTCCATTGTCTTCCTCATTCTCCTAGACAATTAAATAATCTTTGGGCAGCCAGCCACGAGTACATTTGCCTGCTTTACATGTTTGTTTTATGTTCAAGCTTTGGGTACCTTTTCTTTTTTATGATTGTTCTTGTTGCAGTACTAGGATAAGGACTGAACCTAGGGCCTTTGCACTAAGCTACATTTCCAGTCCTTTCTCTATATTTTATTTTGAGACAGGGTCTCACTACGTTTCCAGGTTGCCCAGGCTGAGCTCCAATTTGGGTTATTCCTGCTGTGGACTCTCAGAGTGCTGGGATTACAGGTGTGCACCACCCCATCTGGCTGGGTACTTTTTCTTGACAAGGGATATAGTGGAGCATATATAACCATGATCCTAATTTCAGAGAGTTTACAGCTAGTTAGGAGACCGTATACTGAAGATGCAGAGAAGAAAGCAGGGCAAATAAATACATGGTGCAGTAATAGTGAATTAGTTGAGCGAATGGGTGAACCTAACAGTATTTGTCACTATATTTAAGACCAACAGTAATAGTTTTGTAAGAAGGAAAACTAGCAAAACCACAATTTTACAGATAGTATTCTATACATTTTAAATTGGTGTAAAGTTGAAGAGATGGGAACATTATGAAAATACAAAAGAATATGTAAGATACTGAGTATATTTAGACATGCAAGAGTATAGATGGCTAAAGTCCACACACTTATAGTGGAAAGAGTTGCCATGTCAATAGCTTTTGTCCCCCAGGTATTATTTTGAAAGTTAAGACAGAAAAGCAGCTATATATAGCTTTTTCAGTGAGTATACAACCTGCGGAGGGGAGATGCTGTGAGCCAGGCAGGATGCGAGGGTGGGGAGATTTCCGTACTGTACACAGTGTGTACCTGTTGGGTAAATCCCCTGGTCTAAAATATAAACTGACTTTTATGTCATTTGCTGCCAACTGAGGTGGCGTGGGATGAGCTGTGGTTGCCTTGGGCACCTAGGACTTCAGGAAGCCAACCTGATTTCTGCCTGACCTTCTGGCTGGCAGAGAAGACCACAGGCACCTAAAAGTTCCCCTGGGGCTAGTTATGCAAATTAGCTTGCACCTGCCTCCGGTTTAAAAGGAAGATGAGCCGGTATACATAAAAGAAGCTGACAGGTGATCAAAATAATTTTATTCTAAGTGATAATCCTTTCTTCATCCCCATTCCCCCTCTTCCTATTCTGTTCTTTTTTCTGCTCTGCTCAGCTGCCTTTAGCTCTATTCTAAACCAACATTTCTCCCTGCTCATCAGAGGTTTAGGGCTATTTCGCTCTCACTATTTCCTGTTTGGCTCTGCTCCTAAGCCATGAGGTGTCCCCCTGAGGTCTATGTATTTATCTCTTGCCTGCTACATTAAAAAAAAGATTTCAGCTAAAGACAAAAATGATGAAACAGTTAATTTAAAGATAAAAATAAGGCTCAGAAACTATATTTAGAGCAGGAAGTGACTGAGTCAGGATCTGGGATAAAATTATTATTGCAGGTAAACAGCAAATTTAACTCTGAAAAATATAAAACAAATGTTAACATGGGATTATCATTATCACTGAGTGGTGAGATTAGAACTGATTTTTAAATTTTGTTTGCTGACCTGCTTTTCCATCAAATATATACATATATATATAAAAATAGCTCTCAGCTTCCTGGCTACCTCAGGCATCACTAGTTAAAGTAATGATTTCTGACACACTGCATCTTATTCTTTTGTTTAATATTAAAAATTAAAATATTTTCTATTATTTTTAAATTATAAATTAAAACATGAAACACCAGTTCTATCTGCTAGAAGTTTGTTATGTAAATTTCCTGCCATTGCCTTGTATGTGTACATATATATTTAATATTGGCAATTTTATTAGTATAAAAAGCAGGGTGATGCCATAAATATTATTCTACCCTTTCCATCTTAACAGTATTTCTTGTACTTTTTTTAGGATGATACATTGCAGATATACTTGATTTGTCTGCACGATCCTGTAGTAGTCTTTTGTATGGGTGGATGCACATAGATAATTTGACTAGGATCTCACTGATGTATAGATAGAAATTTCCATTAGGATAAAGACTGTAGTGAATAGTTTATGCAGATAAATCTCTGTAATCATCTTGAGGTTTTTCTTTAGGATTGATAGTCCAAGAAGGAATAAGGTTTTATTATTTGCAGAATAGACCATGTAGTGACTGAGATATTCTAGGTTATTACTCTTAAAATAGATATTGATAAACTTGATTTAGTTTGCATGGGAAAATAAAGGCCTTCAAAACTGTTTAAAGAGAACAGTTGGATCTTTTTGATGTGGAGATAAAAGCTCTGGAGATATATCCAAAAGATGGTCCCCTGTCCCAGAGAAAAGTGACTATGCAGTTGGAGAGCCTCAAATAGTAAGATAACAGAAGTAGGCTTTGGGTCAGTATCCAGGTGAGCTCATTCTCTAAGGAGCAAGCTCACATTCCCATCCTCTAGTGGCAACACTGTGGTGTTCCCTGGAGAACCAACACTCCCCACTCTCAGTTTGGGTGGTTGGAAAGGGCAGACTCTACCCCACCTCCAAATCCAGGAGTGGGCGAAGACCTAGAACTGACACAGTTGTGACTTAGAGACCACCATGGGGATAATGGACAAATTCCTAGGCCTTTAACCTGTTACTCTTTTTTTTGGTACTGGACCTTGAGCCTTCAAGGCATGTGGCCGAACCACTTGAGCTAAATCCCCGGCCCTAACCTGTTATTCTTTAAAAGCATGACTTGTATTTTGTAGACAGGGACTCAAAAGTGGTTTCTTTTTCTAAAAACTCTGCCTCATCACTTGGGCTTACATATGCCTAGTAGGCAACTAAAAGTAGAAGAAAGCTTAATCTTAGTTTTATAAAATTCTGGATCAAATCCTTTTCAGCTCTGCATATAGGTATGTTAGTCATTTAGGGAGTGTCCCTCTAAAAGTTGACAAAATAAGTTTTATTAGCCCTAAATTTATCTAGTCTATCTCATCCCCCTTCAAGATTGAAGATATCAAGATAAGAGAATTGCAGGGACATTGAGTTACACCCAGAAATCTTCATTGCCCTAAGCCTAGGGTCACCTTGAATTCTGGCAGGGCCTCACATAACTCAGACTGCCCTGCAAGGCATGAAGATTCCTTTCATGAGAACCAAATTGCCCTTCAGTTTACAAGGATTCAGCCTAAGCTATGAAACTAGGTTTGAGCTAATCAACCCCAACCCACTTGAACCCTGTAAAATTGGCTTGGCTTTGCTGGAAAGCCGGTCTGATCCTCAGCTACTACTCAAATGGGAGTCTTTGTTTAGCTTCTTTTACCTTTCAGGTAAAGCTTTTTTAAAAAATTAATTTGATTGATACATTTTAGGTATGCAATATAATGACATTCATCATTGGAAATTTGCACCTTTACATACTCTCTCTTGGTTCTTATTTTTTTCCTCCTTCCCCTGCCCTCCCTTCAATCCCTGCATCCCTCCCTATTTACAAAGACTTTGTTTCCATTTTTTTTCATTTTCTCATATTAATTCCATTCTCTTCTTTCCTTTCCCCTACCTCTGCCCCTTCCCTTTCCCCTTTGCCCCTTTTCTTCCTATTTCACATTACCTATTATACCTTTAGTCCTTATTTATACTTTCAGTTTCTCACACTAGAGAAACTATTTTGTATTTACACATGTGTGTCCTATTTATTTCACTTAAGAGTATTGCCTCAATGTGCATCTATTTAGCTATAAAAGTCTCTAATTCCTCATTTGTTATGGCTGAGTAGTACTCCATTTTGTAAAAAAATCCCACATTTTCTTTATCCAGTCTCCAGTTGTTGGGCAGTTCGGCTGCTTCCAAATTTTAGCTATTACAAACTGTGCTGCTATGAACATGGGTGCACATATATCACTGTGGTAGGATTCTTTTAATTCTTTGGGGAAGATACCCAACAGGGGAATAGCTGG